>OZ018391.1:45178380-45293382 GCA_963969525.1 Ontholestes murinus | reverse complement strand
AATCATAACCTACGCGATATGCGCGAGAGAATGAAATTTATCGACGAATGTTACAGAAATCATCCAACGCCTAATAACAAAACGATCCGAGATGATTATCGTAAAAAATACAAAAGTACGATATCCCAAAATATTATTGTCACTAATAACAATTTTATAAATAAATCAAGCAATAAAAATCGCGCGGCGTGGAAAATCTTAAATTCAAATCGACTACAAACCAAAACAAAAGGTGATTGCAAAATAACTAGTGACGAATTTAACAGTTTCTTTGTAAATATAACGGACAACTTAATAAGAAATAACGGCGCACAGTGTGCCAAATCCGAGCGCGAGCGCCAGGGGGGGTTTTGAGGAAAAAAAATTAAATTGAAAATTTCGAAAAAAAAAACATATCCACTCGATTGTAGATACATGAAACCCTTTAGATCTTGCATATTTATATTTTTTGACCCTCTATATTATTCGCAATTAACGCTTAAACTTGATCGATTTAGAAAACAACGATTTTACGGCATTTCATGCGCAATGTTAAATAATCTATTACATAGGTTGTAGATGTACTATCAATATAATATTATACACAATTGTTTACAACATAATACTGTACGTTATGCTTAAAAAATCATGTCTCTAAATGTTATAGAATATAAGTTATAAAATTTTGAATATGAATAATATTTTAGATATAAATTTTAAATTTAGATAGAGTTATATAAAAAATTCAAACTCGATGAGGTTTGGGAGTATCACCAAAAATTAGTTCAATGTTTTCTCTAACTGCCCTCAAAATTTCGTATTTCCACTCCTGCATATTTTTGGTCTTTTTGATTTTTACATTCGGCGCTACCTATCAAAATTGGGTCGAGCGAACCCGTATGCAGTATTGCGGAGTCGAGCGCACTATTTTCAAGCAGCACGCATAAACATAAAATAAAAACGCACTTAAAACGCACTTGTAAATATTCAAAAAAATAGGGCTGTTACAGAAAACCCAGACAAATATTTCTATGACAGTGTTAATCCTCATAATTTGCGATTTTCTGAAAAAAGAAAATATTAATCAGAATATTTATAAAATTTGTCTGATATTGTAGAACGAAATTATTTATTTTGTAATCTCTGATTTACTTACTTATTTAAAATGGAAAATTGTTAGTATCACCATCAGTCAATTCGTAGTCAGTGCCATTTGTGTCCATTTCACAAATAATAAAAATTTTAGCGTCGGTTGGTAGTTGTTTTTCATAAAATTAATTTTACATCGCTTCTCATACACGATATGACACTGAAGAGGAAGAAACTGATAAGGATACTTAATTGTTTATAATATAATACTGTATATTATAGGTAAAAATTCAAGTTTCTAAATAATTTGGAACGAAAGTTCAAATTTTTGAACATGAATAATATTTTAAATATAAATTTTAATTTTAGAAATTGTTACATAAAAAGTGTCAATTCGATGAGGTCTAAATATATCACCAAAAATTACTTTAATGTTTTCTCTAACTACCCTCAAAATTTCGTATCTCCACCGGTGCATATTTTGGTCTTTTTAATTTTTTTATTCGGCGCTACCTATAAAAATTGGGTCAAGCGAAACCGTGTTTAAGTTTAGAAATTGTTATATAAAAATGTCAATTCGATGAAGTCTAGAAATATTACCAAAAATTACTTTAATGTTTTCTTAAACTACCCTTAAAAGTTCGTATCTCCACTGCTGCATATTTGGGATGTTTTTAATTTTTTTATTCGGCCTATAAAAATTGGGTCGAGCGAAACCGTGCTTAAATTTAGAAATTGTTATATAAAAAATGTCAATTCAATGAGATCTAGAAATATCACCAAAAATTACTTAAAGGTTTTCTTTAACTACCCTTAAAAGTTCGTATCTCCACCTGTGCATATTTAGGGTCTTTTTAATTTCTTTATTCTTCGCTACCTATAAAAATTGGGTCGAGCGAAACCTTGTTTAACTTTAGAAATTGTTATATAAAAATTGTCAATTCGATGAGGTCTAAAAATATCTCCAAAAATTACTTTAATGTTTTCTCTAACTACCCTCAAAATTTCGTATCTCCACCGGTGCATATTTTGGTCTTTTTAATTTTTTTATTCGGCGCTACCTATCAAAATTGGGTCGAGCGAGCCCGTGTTTAACTTTAGAAATTGTTATATAAAAAATGTCAATTCGATGAGGTCTAGAAATATCACCAAAAGTTACTTTAATGTTTTCTTAAACTATCCTTAAAAGTTCGTATCTCCACCGATGCATATTTAGGGTCTTTTTAATTTTTTTTATTCAGCCTATAAAAATAGGGTCGAGCGAAACCGTGTATAACTTTAGAAATTGTTATATAAAAATGTTAATTCGATGAGGTCTAGAAATATCACTAGAAATTACGTAAAGGTTTTCTTTAACTACCCTTAAAATTTCGTATCTCCACCGGTGCATATTTGGCGTCTTTTTGTTGTTTTTATTCGGCTTATAAAAATTGGGTCGAGGGAAACCGTGCTTAAATTGAGAAATAATTATATAAAAAATGTCAATTCGATGAGGTTTAGAAATATCAACAAAATATACTTAAAGGTTTTCTTTAACTACCCTTAAAAGTTAGTATCTCCACCTGTGCATATTTAGGGTCTTTTTAATTTGTTTATTCGGCGCTACCTATAAAAATTGGGTCAAGCAAAACCTTGTATAATTTTAGAAATTGTTATATAAAAATTGTCAATTCGATGAGGTCTAGAAATATCACCAAAAATTATGTTGAGGTTTTCTTTAACTACCCTTAAAATTTCGTATCTCCACAGGTGCATATTTGGGGTCTTTTTTATTTTTTTATTCGGCGCTACCTATCAAAATTGGGTCAATTCGATAAGGTCTAGAAATATCACCAAAAATTGCTTTGATGTTTTCTTTAATTACCCTCAAAATTTCGTATCTCCACCAGTGCGTTTTTGGGTCTTTTTATTTTGTTTTTGTTCGGCGCCAACGTAGAAATCACATTGCTTGCTGTTTGAGAATAGTGAGCTCGACCCAATTTTATTTGGTGGCGCCGAATCAAAAAAATTAAAAAGACCCCAAATATGCACCTATGGAGATACGAAACCTTAGGGGTAGTTAAAGAAAACCATAAAGTAATTTTTGGTGATATTTCTAGACCTCATCGAATTGACATTTTTTATATAACAATTTTTAAAGTTAAACACGGTTTTGCTCGACCCAATTTTTATAGGTACCGCCGAATAAAAAAATTAAAAAGAGCCTAAATATGCACAGGTGGAGATATGAACTTTTAAGGGTAGTTAAAGAAAACCTTTAAGTAATTTTTGGTGATATATCTAGACCTCATCGAATTGACATTTTTTATATAACAATTTCTAAATTTAAGCACGGTTTCGCTCGACCTAATTTTTATAGGCCGAATAAAAAAATTAAAAAGATCCCAAATATGCAGCGGTGGAGATACGAACTTTTAAGGGTAGTTTAAGAAAACATTAAAGTAACTTTTGGTGATATTTCTAGACCTCATCGAATTGACATTTTTTATATAACAATTTCTAAAGTTAAACACGGTTTCGCTCGACCCTATTTTTATAGGCTGAATAAAAAAAATTAAAAAGACCCTAAATATGCATCGGTGGAGATACGAACTTTTAAGGGTAGTTTAAGAAAACATTAAAGTAACTTTTGGTGATATTTCGAGACATCATCGAATTGACATTTTTTATATAACAATTTCTAAATTTAAACACGGTTTCGCTCGACCCTATTTTTATAGGCTGAATAAAAAAAAAATTAAAAAGACCCTAAATATGCATCGGTGGAGATACGAACTTTTAAGGGTAGTTTAAGAAAACATTAAAGTAACTTTTGGTGATATTTCTAGACCTCATCGAATTGACATTTTTTATATAACAATTTCTAAAGTTAAACACGGGCTCGCTCGACCCAATTTTGATAGGTAGCGCCGAATAAAAAAATTAAAAAGACCAAAATATGCACCGGTGGAGATACGAAATTTTGAGGGTAGTAGGAGAAAATATTAAAGTAATTTTTGGTGATATTTTTAGACCTCATCCAATTGACACTTTTTATATAACAATTTCTAAAATTAAAATTTATATTTAAAATATTATTCATGTTCAAAAATTTGAACTTTCGTTCCAAATTATTTAGAAACTTGATTTTTTACTTATAGTATACAGTATTATGTTATAAACAATTAAGTATCCTTATCAGTTTCTTCCTCTTCAGTGTCATATCGTGTCATAACTACCTAGAGACGCTAAAATTTTTATTATTTGTGAAATGGACACAAGTGGCACTGACTACGAATTGACTGATGATGATACTAACAATTTTCCATTTTAAATAAGTAAGTAAATCAGACATTTCAAAATAAATAATTTCGTTCTACAATATCAGACAAATTTTATAAATATTCTGATTAATATTTTTTTTTCCAGAAAATCGCAAATTATGAGGATTGACACTGTCATAGAAACATTTGTCTGGGTTTTCTGTAACTGCCCTATTTTTTTTTTCAATATTTACAAGTGCGTTTAAGTGCGTTTTTATTTTATGTTTATGCGTGCTGCTTGAAAATAGTGTGCTCGACTCCGCGATACTGCATACGGGTTCCCTTGACTCAATTTTGATAGGTAGCGCCGAATGTAAAAATCAAAAAGTCCAAAAATATGCAGGAGTGGAGATACGAAATTTTGAGGGCAGTTAGAGAAAACATTGAACTAATTTTTGGTGATACTCCCAAACCTCATCGAGTTTGAATTTTTTATATAACTCTATCTAAAGTTAAAATTTATATTTAAAATATTATTCATATTCAAATTTTTTTAACTTTTATTCCATAATAGTTAGAGACATAATTTTTTAACCATAACAGACAGTATTATGTTGTAAATAATTGTGTATAATATTGTATTGATAGTACATCTACAACCTATGTAATAAATTATTTAACATTGCGCGCGAAATGCTGTAAAATCGTTGTTTTCTAAATCGATCAAGTTTAAGCGTTAATTGCGAATAATATAGCGGGTTAAAAAATATAAATATGCAAGATCTAAAGGGTTTCATGTATCTACAATCGTGTGGATATGTTTTTTTTCCGAAATTTTCAATTTAATTTTTTTTCCTAAAAAACCCCCCCTGGCGCTCGCGCTCGGATTTGGCACACTGTGCGTCGTGAGGGAGGTAAACTGACGCCAGGATGGTGTCTTTGTTGCCGTCTCCTGCTGACAGCCTTACCACTGTGATGTCACTGGTGGAAAGCTGTGGCATAAGATAGGATGTTATGTGCTTAGGTATGTAAATACATGATCTAGGCTTATTATTTGTGGGATGTGTGAATATGTTCCCATTTAACGTACCAAATCCACAGACCTTGGATTTAACAATCCATGGTTCTTGGATGACGGCTATTGTGTCCTGCATAGTGTCGAGGTGGCGGCAAAGGGTTGCCACGGCCGCCCTACAATGATGCAGGTTACACTGTATCACCTTTACGGTTGTGAAGGCTCCTCTGGGATGGAGGTGGCGCACTCCTGGCTTCCGCCCGGTGTGCCTCCATCCTCCGTTTCCATCGGGACCTCCACCCGAGGTGTTTCTGTTGTGGCTGAATTAGCCAGTTTTATGGGGAGGGTGGAGAATTTATAGCTAATCGTCCCTCCCTTTTCTTTGATGAACTGGGCATCCTTTTTTCCTACCCCGAAGACAAGTAGGTGACCCAAGGGTTCCTTCTTCTCTTCAACGTGGAAGACGCACCATCTCTTTATTTCCATTGCAGTGTTTTGTGCCGCCAACCGCCTCTTTACCAGGTCTATGTTTTCCGGTTGCCCCGGAATCCACAGACGAGCTTTCGTCAGCGTTGGTAGCTGGTCGACCTGGACGACAGTCAGTTTGGCCCCTTCCCACAGTGGTGGTAGACAAGGGACTACGTCCTTGAGCCATTTCAGGGCGGGCTCATTATCGCAGGTGATACGCAGTATCTCCCCTGAGTGTGCCCATCCCTGAAATGTAGGAATGTGGTCTGAGGAGTTGAGCAATTTGTCCAGCTTCTCAAGCATTGCTTTTTCGACCATTGCTACCTGTTCCTTGGTGATTTTGCCCAAGGGGTTGTTTTGGTCTATAATGGCTACTCGGAGGTGACTAGAGGCAGCCTCCTTGTAGCTGGTCCCGTCGCTCCTTACTCTCGAGAGAGGTGGATTCGAGGCAGAACGAGCCATCCTATACAAGGAAATAGCAATCGGAATATTTGACATAGAGGGGGCCTTTGACAACACCTCATTCTGTGCAATAAAACTAGCGGCTATAAAGGACTATATCCTTCCACGATAAGATGGGTGGAGGCAATGCTTCAAAGCCGATTAGTAACGGCTTCTCTAGCAGAATCCACAGTATCTATGACTGTTACAAAGGGGTGTCCTCAAAGGGGAGTTTTGTCCCCCACACTATGGTCAATAGTGGTGGATGGACTCCTGGATGAACTGCATGGAAAGGGCTATATAACCCAAGGCTACGCAGATGACATCGCCGTAATAATCAGGGGCAAGCATGAAGGCATTCTTACAATCCTAATGCAAAAAACACTGAATAGCATCAATAACTGGTGTGTTCGGGAAGGAATAAGTATCAACCCGAATAAAACAATCATAGTTCCATTCACGCGTAGGAGGAAGCTGCACATAAAGGCTCCCTCGCTGAATGGAATAGAGATAAATCTCTCCAACGAAGTAAAGTACCTGGGTATAATTCTGGATACCAAACTGACTTGAATCAGCATGTCGACAAAATCATGGCGAAGGCAACGATGTCGCTTTGGGCCTGTCGGCAGCTTATGGGAAAAACCTGGGGATTAAAGCCAAAGATCACGTATTGGCTGTATAGAACGGCCGTGATACCCATTGTCACCTATGCTGCTCTCGTGTGGTGGCCGAAGATCCAAAAACTAGACACGCAAAAGAATCTGAGTAGGCTTCAACGTTTAGCACGTCTAAGCATCACAGGGGCCATGCAAACTACCCCAACCGCGGGAATGGAGGCAATCATTGGTTTCACACCGCTCCATCTAGTGGTACAAAAAGAGGGACTTGTGACAGCCCTCCGACTACACCAGAGGAAGAAAACACTGCCGGAGTACTGGGACACTTAGAAATACTGCAGCAAATCGACCCGGCCCTTCTGTCCAAACTGGCGGACATTATGTCCAGGAATCTCGAATTCGAATTTTAAACGGTAATTCGAATTCGTGTCGATCGAGGACCCCAAAACGGCTTTGATGAGAGTCAAGGAGTTTGGGCGTTGGATATCAGCCTGGTACACGGATGGTGCCAAGAACACCAGAGGTACTGGGATAGGCATTTATGGGCCTAACCAAACTACAGGAGCTTCATGGCTCTGGGCACGACGCCCACGATTTTGCAAGCGGAAACGATTGCAATTGATATATGCGCCAGAGAATGCTTGGATAGGCACCTAAATGGCGCGCATATATACATCTGCTCAGACAGCCAAGCCGCATTAAAGGCCGTTCGAGCCTATAGTCACGGCTCATGGACTGTCTGGGAATGTCGAAGATGTGGGTCCCAAGGCACGGAGATATTAAAGGCAACGAAGTGGCCGATTAACTTGCAACAAGAGGTGCTAATGCCACTCCTATAGGACCAGAGCCGTTTTGTGGACTCCCCATGGCGCATAGAAGAGAGGTGGTGCAAAAATGGAAAGAGGACAGAAGACGTGAGTATTGGAACAATGTACCAGGTCTACGTCAATCAAAACGACTCCTGAAACTCGATCACAGCCACAAGGTGCTTGAACTCACAAGGAACGAACTAAGAACTTCATTGTGTCCTCCGATACCATTTGTGGAAAATGGGAAAAGAGGAAAGTGGAAACTGCACATTGTGTGATTCGGCAAATGAAACTACCGAGCACATACTATGCACTTGTGTCGCGATTGCTCACAAGCGTCTTTCACACTTCGGCAGGGACCGATTATCCCCCGAAGAAGTGAGCATTATCGCCCCAAGATAGTTACCAGGTACATGGTGGACTTGGGACTGCTTGGGAACTGATTGGTTAAGGGTAGAACAATAGATCTGTTAGGTCGCAGTTCATGAGAGGGTAACACACATCACTAAGACCCTACTTAACTTATAACCTATAACCTATATATATATATATATATATATATATATATATATATATATATATAGAAATTTATTTCTATTTTTTTTTATCCTGAGACATCAGACTCCGAGCCAAACCAAGGCTTCAAATCCTTGACATGCCAGTTCTTTACATTTTGACCGTGCACGTCTTCTAAACTAAATACAAGATCGCCAACCTTGTCCACAATCCGACACAATTTAAATTTTAGTGCTAGTTTAGTAGCAAAATGTCTAGCTCCATCTGACAATACTTTAATACGACACCAAACACGATCTCTTACGGAATAATCCGGAGTAGGTTTGCAGCGAGAATTATAATAAAGAGCATTCCTATGGTATGCATCGGCTAAACGTCTTTCCACCTCATGAAATACCGGTGGGAGTTCAACTAGCTCTGTGGCATATCTTTCTGGATGGGAATCTAAATCGACATCGAATAGTAATTTCCATGAAGGGGAACGTATCTTCCAAAATTTAGGGTGGCAGGAGCCTAACCTGTAACCTCGTGCACAGCTGTACGTAAAGCAAAACCAATTTTGTAAATTTCCCTATCCCAAGTACGATGATCTAACTCACTGACAAATGACCTTATTGTAGCACCAATAGTACGATTGTATCTTTCCACGAAATTTACCTCAGGTTTATATTTAGCGGTGTACCAGGTTTTTACATGATACTGCTGAGCCAATGCCTTAAAACGAACGGAAGTAAATTCTGTCCCTTTATCGCACATAACAATCTGCGGAGCACCAAACAAATACATTGTTTTCCAAGAAGTCCACAATTGCAGGTGATCATTTGGTGAACCAATCTGTCACTACTAACAGATATGAAAAGACATTTGCAGATCTAGGAAGGGGTCCAAGTATATCACAGGCTATCAGCTGGAAAGGGAAGGAAATCTTTTTAGGTTTCCCCATAAATCCAGGGCGACCGGAAGTAGGGTCCTTTTGAGCAACTTCCAATAATACAAATCTCGAATGCGATTTAAAGTTCTGTACACTCCTAAATGTCCCGAGGAGGGTATATCGTGATAAGACTCGACCACATTCTTTCTTGATGCCTTGGGAACAACTATCTTTCACTCAGGAAAATCGGTGTTAATATCATGTAACTTAACAACATGCTTGTAAAGTCTTTCGTCCATTATCCTCCAATCTGAATATTTATCAGGGGTTTCCTCTACAGATGAGTACATTTTTACATACCAGGGATCAGCGAATACATTTTCTTCGGGAATATTTACGATACAAGATTCTACAGGTGCTCTAAATAGTGCGTCGGGAACTACATGTAACGTTCCTTTACGATGTACAATGCTCATATCGTATTGTTGGATTTTTACAGACCACCTAGCCAGCCTGCCAACAGGATCATTTAGTTTCCATAGCCACAACAATGAATGGTGATCGGTTATCAATGTAAATTTTACTCCTTCAATGTAAGGACTAAATTTTTCCAACCCAAATAAAACAGCGAGACATTCTCGTTCCGTGACGGTGTATTTCCACACAGAATATGCCACCGGTAAATCCTGACCAGAATCATTCTGTTGTGTAAGCACACATCAGAGGCATCACATTCGATAGTGAAAGGTTTATGAAAATCAGGGTTCGCTAAAATAGGTGCAGAAATCAAGGCCTGTTTTATGGAAGCAAATGATGACTCGGCTTCAGGAGACCATTTAATTGGTTGAATTTTTTTCTACCTTTAATAGGGACACTAATAGGAGCAGTAAGCCTGGAAAAGTTTGGTATAAAGCGACGGTACCACGAGTACATGCCGATAAATCTTTTCACCTGAGTCGCATTCCCTGGTTACTGATACTCTACCATAGCTGAAACTTTCATAGGATCCGTCCTTAAACTCAATCGATCAACCACAAAACCAAGATAATTTAAAGAGTACATACAAAACTCACACTTTTCTAGGTTTACAGTCAGGTTGGCTTCATTAAGCCTGCAAAATACTTCATTGAGAATTTCAACATGTTTATCAAAATCAATTATAAAGTCGTCCAAGTAAATAAAACAATATGGATCTAACAAGATTGATTAAGTACTTGGTTATGTTTCACTATTTATATATTAGTTTCGACCGTTGGTCATTCTTAAGGAGATATGTGCGTGTATCGTGAAACATAACCAAGTGCTTAATTAATCATTTTATTAACATAAAAATGTTTCACCACGGGTTAAGTGGGAAGTTAATTAATCGTAGAATATGGATCTAATTCTGTACCAAGTTATTCATACGTCGCTGCTGAGTTTGAGGTGCATTATTTAAGCCAAAAGGCATTACAGTGAATTCATAAAGTCACTTGCGGGGAACGGCAAATGCAGCTTTTTCGCAAGATTTTCTTCTAGTGGAATCTGCCAAAACGCAGATTTGAGAAAAACTCAGCACCATTTAATTTATTTAAAATATGGTGCACCAATGGCAGGGGATAAGCATCACGTTTTGTAAGGGAATTAAGTTTTCTGCCGTCAAAACAAAACTGAAAGTCACCGATGGATTTTCTGACAAAAAAATGGGCTCGAGGATTTACGAATGACTGCTAATAATTCCATCTCTTCGATCTTCTTTGACTGGACGATTGTCTCTAGTATCTATCTGATAACAAGTTTTGTTAGTATGACCCAACCTAGTTCTTAAACTCCATGACAACTTTTCGAACTTGCGAACAGTTTCATCTAAGGACTTTCGTTGCGATTCCGACAGATCCTGTCCTTTAACCTGCGGTACCTTTAAGTAATTTAAACTCATAACCTATTCAGGAGACAAATTTTGTTTACCTAATACATACGATTCAAAAAATGAGAAATCGAAGGGACTGCAGTTACCTTCATCGCTCGTACTATACCGTCTAGACGTAATGGAAGATAAACGTATCCATGAACTGTTTGCGTAGCACCATCAGCAGTATTCAAACTTTTCAACGAACTTCTATGAATTTCGATAGATAAGGACTCAATAAATTTAACTCCGGGATCACCTAGAACCGAAATACTAGTACCTAAATCTAACAACGAGGTCACTGAAAAATTAAACACAGAAATATTGATGAAAGGCCGTCTATCACTAGACTGCTTTGCGGAAATTGGTTGAACTTCATGAGGTTTCGACAAAAACGTTACATCACTTACTTCAATACAAGTTTTCTTACAAAAATCTGAAACAAATTTTAACCATTTACTCCATTCAGCTTTTTCTACTAGGAACCTTGGAACTGCTGGAGAAGCGTCGGCCTGTGGCACTCTCCTACCTCCTTTTCCCGAACAATTACCACAACTCGAACGAATTCCATCAGAAGCACCACATCCAAAACAAAATGTTCTTCTTCTCTCTTCCGGTTAGCTAGAATAGATATGGCTAACCTTCATACAGTTAAAACATGTAACTTGTCTCGCAGGAGGTTTATCGATGGCAGAAATGTGATTAACAGCAGCAGAAACAGTAGCAGTGGCAGCTGGCTGAGGAGGTGGCAATGTATTTTCCAACCGACGGCAGATTTTACAAAGTTTTTCAACAGATGTAATGTCGAGAAGAGCCAAATGCGGATGGTATAACGATAGTTAATTTTTCTTTATAATCTTGACCTTCGGTTCAACAGAGGGCGGCGTGTTCAGTCTCCTAAATAAACCTTCTAAGGTCGCAACAAAAATGATAACATTTTCCATCGAACCCTGTTTTGTAGAACGAATTTCTTCCCATAAGACATCTTCAGTATCGTGAGGCAAGAAATAAGTCTTAAGTGTTGCAACTAAATCGTTCCAACCTGTAATAGTACTGCCAAAACTTCGAAACCAGACTAATGCTGCGCCTGGTTAAATCTGGAACACAAGTAAAGAGAAACTTCTTTGACACGTTTCTGGAAAAACTGCAATTTCCGCACTCTTTCTAAAAAAATCGAGTAATTTATCTGCATCACCATCGAAGCTCGAATCTCACTTATGAACCGGGGTAGTTTTAATAGACTCTATAGTATTTGTAGAAGCAGCTGGAGAGGTAAAAGATCTTGAAGTAGAAGTGGAAGGTAGACACAAATAACTGTTACGTCGATTTCTATCCGGTTCGAAGGACCAAAAATCTTACGTCGACTTCTATCCGGTTCGAAGGATCAAAAATGTGACGTCGTTATGTTAAAACGCACATTTAAATTAATAAATATATTGATATTAAAAACTTTACAAAAATGTACAATTAAAATTCGTGTAAGAGCCGATGGTGTTTGCTTGTTGATGTTTTAAACTGATATTTTTCTTCCTTTTAGAGGGCTGGTTTCTGCACACCACATAAAGGGGTGAAGTTTGTTAGCCCAAGGGTAGGTGGTGGTCTGCAAACGAAGATGATTGGCTGCATAAACTTTGGTGTTGCTAAAACATCGATCGCACGTCTTCGGGTGGCTTCCAGTTGGTGAAAATACCCGCTAAGCCGTTTATGATCCACGGACGTTATTATCGCATTACGCGCACAAACACATAATAAAAATACGGTGCAAATTTACAATTCTTAGGCTATGATTTATTCTAGCAATAACCTAAAATTCGAGGAAGGATTTTAAGCCGGTACAGGCCGTACACATGCTGCCACCAATAAAATATAAATTCGTTACGGTCCATGCACCCCGTGCAGGTAAGGCCGTAACAGTAACATTTCATGTTTTTTCATCCAATTCCCTTTATAAAGCCAAAAGCTTAACTATCGAGAAGGGTTTATAACAGTGTTCATCAGGTAATCTCTTAATAAGACCTTCCAAATGAGCAAAACGACTACACAAATTAGCAACAACATCACCAGAATCAAGAGAAAGAAAATTATCAATTGCTTCTTTGATACTTTCTAAACTGCGATTAATTTCCGTCCTTTTTCATTTGCATCGAAAATTACCATCTTGAACATTTTTAAGGGCCTTTTTGTAAGTTCATCGCAACGTGTAAGTAAACCTCGGATGCGCAATTCATAATTAACTTCATGGACTAGAAAGTGACTAGCATCAAAAGATTTTACAACAGAAGCCATATCATTTCACAGTTTGACGAAAAAACAACAAAAATTACAAACAGTTTTCAAACAAACAATCAAACACGATAAATTCCACAAAATATCTGACTGCGACTAATTAAACAAAATATTTTGTCAATATCCAACAAAATCACACAATCAACTCAACAATTTTTCATACAACGAAAAAATACAAAACAAAAGAAAACTCCCTGTATAATACCCGAACTTTAGAATAAAACCAGACTAGATTTAACACTAAGCTTAGTTAAAATATCTCGAAACCAAATAAATAGTGCAATAAAAAATTACTAAATATGATTCAATAAATTATCAGAAACAATCACTACAAACGTGTTAATTGTGCATTATCAAATTTAAATCATCCAACAATCACGTAAAAACATCTAATTATTAAATAATGCATTATAAAACACTCGCGTCCCAACTGCCTAGCTGTGCACACGTGCTTTGCAGACTAGCGTTTTATAAACCAGTGAATAAGTTTATTATTATGGTTTACCCTGCTACAACAATGGCTAAACACAAAAACAAAAACAAAATAGCAAGAGGAAGAGAGGTCGGCCAAAGAAAAGTGATATGGAACAGGAAAGTGAAAAACGACCATCATCGCCTGCGGGCGAATAGGACAGCAGCTCTGATATGGACACTTCTCTAACGGCAAGTAGGTTAGGTTAGGTTAGGTTGGTGTGGCAGCACCTCTTCGTGCACCGCGAAGAGATGCACACTTAGGCCTAGATAGGCCCGTTGTGATACCAATGAGGGACATACACGAACATCCATGGATCCGGACGGAGAATTCTTCCTTTAGAAAAATCCACCGCCCGGCTGGGATTTGAACCCACAACCGTGTGGCCCGTGAGCAGGCACTCTACCCACTAGGCCACCGCGGCAAGTAACACTACGCTCAATATTATTAAACCCACATCAACTATCGCTACACCAATTACACCATCCCCTTCAACATCCACACAACAATTGTTATCGGCGTTCTTCTCAGAACGTCTCAACGCGTCCAATTTGCCGAAATTTAAATTCAAAGATTATTATTACTGAAATCACAATTAAATCATATTATTATTATTATTAAATATACTTTGCTTTTTCTAAATTTCGCCGCATGAACGATTTCCAAATGAGTAAAGTTTGTTTCGTATATTAAGATGTAAATTAGTTAAGTAGAATAGGTAACCATCGTAAAACCGTGACCCATAAAAATTGTAAATATTGCCGGGATAATAGACCCGAAATCTATTTTTAGAAAAATAAGCCGATGTTTGCACCCTAAACTCGCCTTAACACCCGCTTACCTGCGTTAAGGGACGCGCACGCTTATTTGGGTTAAACCTAAATTGCCATGACGTCACAAGCGGAAATCCCCATAGTGTTTTTCGCGATTTTTAGCGAAACCATACGCTATACAAAATCGCCACGTACGTCATCATTGAGCCAGGAAAATTTCCTATAGAATAGTTATAGTTTCATGTTAAACCTTATCCTAATTACGGCTAGGCGAATTATTTAAAATATTAAATATTATTAAATATGAATTATAATTATAATATTGCAACTAGGATATAGGAAATCTGCACATGTTTTTTTTGTATATATTCTTTCACGGTTTTACGATTCAATACTATGCATAAACAATCACATCACATTCCCTTCACATCTAGACAAATATTTGAATTAATTTTACATTCGCGATTTCATTATAATCAAATTGATTTGCTGTTTTTTTTTATAATATTTGTTTATGGATAGTATTGAGTAATATATTATAGATGCAGAATTCGATTCTCAATTTTATTCTTTGAAGGTAGAGCACGTTTTATTGTTTGTTTTGTTTAGATTTATTTACATTATTTTGATATTCTAAACTCGTCAACAATATTATTTCATTAATTCATCGTCGGACAAGTTAATGCGAATGTTAAGCTATAATTCCAAATAATTAAAGCATTTATAATTGAGATAAGAAAATCGTTATAATTCTGATTTTCTAGAATGTCCACAGGTTAATTTAGGAAAATTAATCTTCATTTCTTCTAATACAAGTCACACAACTCAAGGCACAGAATAATAAGCTACACATTATTCATAAATATGTGCAAAGATTTTGTTGCTATCATAATTTGTTTAGAGCGCTCCGTTATGATGCGGTACGCAAGCTAAGAAGAAATGGCTAGTTGTCCGAAAATTCGGTAGGGCGCAACCTGATCGCCCAGGTATACTATAAAGGCAGCCGCCCTTAAAGAAGAAAAAAAAGTCTCTGCTAAGCAATCGCACGTAACAGTCGCATCCGCATTAACGTCCTGACGTTTTTTACAAATAATTATTTAAATTCCAAGTTTGATCGCGTGCTCAACCTCAAAGGTCTGTAAATTATCTTAGTCTTACATTTGTTATTATTCTTTCATTATTTTTTTTGTTATTGTTGTGGTTATTATTGATCTTGTCAATATAACTTCTCTTTGAGAAGAATTCTAAATTAATTTGAACACCGTATTTTATTCAATCAATCCTTAAACTCAGTGCATAGTGAAAGTGCAAGTGTCCCCAACGAATCCTGTTCAGATCCAGCCATTAGGAGCAGGAGCAGCTCCCAACGACCATCGCACTCAAAAACCAAGTAAGTAACGCATGTTTCTTTACTATTATTATTTTTTTTTGCTTGTAACTTGTTCTGCACTCTACCCTGAGCTAATCGTGCAGTTACGAAGCCAAGGACAATCGTAATTTTGTTGATAGTTTATTTTTATGTATATTCGTATACATATCTTTATTACCCTCTTAAATTCATATGCGATTAGTCCCGGAGGGGTTATCTTCTTTAGGTTACCCCTGCTTTCTACAATTAGAAAGAGCTAACCCGTAACACAATTCAACAATACATACAATGTTACCACAATCACGGAATACACCAGACTCCAAATGATACAACTATGGTTTAATAACGTCAGCGACAAAGAGGCCATTATAATCAAAACAAAAGCGGGATTCATTATTAAATCTAACTGTAATAAAGCCACGTGTGAGAACAACTTAAAAATTCTACAAGGCAAAAACATAGTCCGTTCTTTTGCAGCGTCAACCGCCGCGCCTCGTGAGCCTAATCCCGCTGCGCCATGATACTCGTGCGTCATCCGATCGCTTGAGCCCGAAATTGAAGATGCGGCTATCAGCTCGCATTTAAACGCAACGGGAATTGAACACAGATTCTGCCATAGAATTATATCCAAAGCAACTGGACTAAAAACAAGAAAGGTCCGAATTTTGACGGCATCACATAATACTTACACAAAACTACTCCAACAGCAATTTAAGTACATGTGCAAAGTATACTCTGTCATAGAAAGTATGGCACCACAACCCCTTCCTGCACCCTGCAGTAAATGTTCGAAATTCGACCATACCACAGCTAACTGTAAAAATACAATTCGATACGACAAGTGCACAGGTGAACATTTCACCTCCGTCTGCCCTACACAACTCCCGGGTAAGTGGTAAAGACGTGCCCCAATCGCCTCCTCCATCCCAAATGTGAAAATTCACTGCACAAATAAAAAATCATCTGACATTGACGACGAACACATTAAAAAATCACGAATTCACAAATCATTCACACTCCACGATCACATACTCGACACATATATTGCAGAAATTAACAACCCTACTAACACTGACAGGTCCTACTTAAAAAACTTCGTGACTGCTTCATGAACACATACAGAGTAGATACTCACGCATCATTCTCAGGTAAGAGAATGTTTGTGGTCATGTTCGACCAAACTGCTCCCGAAATTATTCCCACTGCCCCCATCGAAGGCGTACGCACTGCTCATTCACTTATTAATGTTCAATAACCTTAACCTAATATATTCCAATATAAACTCGCTAGCTAACAAATCCTATATCCTATATAATTACCTCTCAAATAATCCTACACATGTATGTATGCTTGTCGAAACCAAAACCCAACATCCTTTCTCCTTCCATAACTGGCCATTTTTGCAACAACTCATCCTTCTATCAAAATCGGTAAAGCCAATCCCCCAAGGATCAACAACCCGCTAAATGAATGCCTTCATTTTACCTTAACATTTTATTCTTTCCAAATCAACTTGTTCCTCGTATATATACATCCCCATTCCCCAATTGAAGCCATCATTTTAGGTGATTTTAACCTAAACAAATCCAAATCCCGTATTATGTCTTTATTCCTTTCCAATTCTAATTTCACACGTGTTCCCACTCCACCCACCTTCATCATGAACGACTCACAAGCCACCACCCCCAACGTATTACTCTGTACCCAAAATTTCCGTAAGCTTATCCACTCCGTTAACCTAGTCCCTGATTTGTGTTCCGATCACCTAGCCATCAGTTTTCAAATAAAAATCTCTTCAGATTCTCCTCAGCCAACCCCTAATTTATTCTACAACTTTAAAAAATGCAACATTGACAAAGTTAAACTAGAAGTATCTGAATACATTACCGCAAATCCCATTATTAACTCTCATCCTATCTCCCACTTCAATGAAATCCTCTCCTCTTCCATTATACAAAATACACCTCAAATACCAAGACAATTTTATAAATATCCCCTCCCAAAATACATCCTCCGACTTATTAAACTTAAAAGAGTGTTCTGACGGACATAACTGAACTTAGACAAAAATTTAACAAACTTAACAAAGACATTAAAAGACATAACTAAATTTAAGACGGACGTTTGGATTAAAACATGCAGTAAAATCAACGATTCAAAGGGAAAAAAGTTTTGGACAGAGAACTAAGCAAATATAAAAAGACAGACAGTATACAGAAAATATTCGACCCGCAAACTAACGAGACCATCACAGACCCGGAAGTAATCGCACAAAAATTTGCCGATAATTTCAACACTACTTATTTAATGACACAGGACCCAAACTTTGACAGGACAAATTTCCAAAAAGTAAATGATTGGTACAATAAATATTTTGAAAAAAATGACTGTTTAGAACCGACGGACATTTTTACACACGACGAATACTATGACGTTTAAAAGAAAGGGAAAAACACAGCGACTGGACAAGACAATATACATAGACACATCCTAAAATCCCTCCCATTCCACATACACGACCACATCCTTAATAATATCAACTTCCTTTACATAATCAATATTTCCCAGAAGTGTGGAAAATAGGTATTGTAATTTGTATCCCTAAACGCGACCAACCATCTTCCTTATTATCCAGCTATCGACCCATCACACTCCTTCCCGTTATTTGAAAAATCTATGAATCCCTCCCCAAAAACAAAATCCTCTCTCTAATTTCCAATCACATCCACAAATACCAATTTGGTTTTCTTCCCCGTCGATCAACTTCCCATCCACTTACTATCCTTACCTCAAATATCCAAACATCCCACCTGGAAGGCAGAGCTTCTGCAGCTTTATTTTTGGATGTCCAGAAAGCGTTTGACTCTGTCTGGCATCAAGGCTTATTATACAATTGCCACCTTCTAAATATCCCTCCCTACATTATTTTCATTATCAAACAATTCCTCTCCAATAGATCCCTAAAAGTCAAAATTCACAACTCGTTTTCTTCTTCCTTCACCCCCGAACAAGTACTCCCTCAAGGCTCTCCTCTCTCACCTCTCTTATATAACATTTTTTGTGTGGATGTCCACAACCCCTATCCTTCCTACTTTAACCCATCCAAATATCTCCTGCAATTTGCAGATGACACGGCCTTGATCTCACATGCTCCCACACTACCAAAAGCCCTTCAATTCCTTCAAGAGCTTATTGACTCCCTTCAATCCCCATAAATTACAACTCCTAATTCCTTATCATCGCACCAATAATTCACCCCATAAAGTCTTTATTTCCCAAACTATGATCCCTCCTTCAGTTTCCGTTAAATACCTGGGCATAACCATAGATCAAAAGATCAATTTCAAAAAACACACTGCAACAATCAAAAATATAATAACTTCTAGGGCAAAATGCTTTAGAAGCTTAACCTACAAGAACAATGGGATTAATACTAGCACAGCTGTTAGAATTTATAAAATGATTTGCCGCCCACTACTTGACTATGGTTGTGCCCTCTATACCAATCCCAGCAATACAACCTCCCGTAATATTAAAGTTAGCGAGCGAGCATCCCTCCGTACCTTAACCAAACTCCAACATCCTCTTAATCCTCTACACAATCCATCTAATCAGCTCCTATATGACACCACTTCAGTTATCCTTATCCTAGAACGCCTTCGATTCCTATCAGAAAAATTCTCCAAAAATCCTTTCAACTTCCATATATTATCCCAATATTGTCTTCCTAGAAACCCTAGTATGAACCCTAAAATTAAAAATCCCAATTCAACCATATTTGATTTCATTTCATCCTTTTACGCATTAATGACTGACGCCATATGACTGGACAGCACAAGGCAGAAAGACCTCTGGTCGATAGCCTTTTGACGAACTAATTCACTAACACACCATTCATTATTTATTATTTAAATGTTAACATGTGTAAAGTTTGTCAATAAAAATGTGTATTATTGTTGCATTATAAAAAGTCCCTTATTAATTGTTATTTTTGTGTGAAATTCAGTTTTAAGTGTGTTTATTTTTGTTTGAATCTTTAACTTATTCTTTAGAGTCAGTTTAAAAATCGGGCCCCACGTTTGCCGCCAAAATTATTTGTGACGCCTCGCTTGGGCTAAATTGAAAAAAAAAAATTATTTTATATTGTTATTCAATTATTTGTTTGTTATTTGAACCGAAAAAATATATGAAGTTGCTTGAAAATTCCCCAGGCTAGCTAGGGCATAGGGAGGGGTTCTATTTTTTTGGTGCCAAGTAGTCTTTAAAATTTTGCCCCATCAGGAATTGATGCGAAGGAAAACTACTAACCCTAGATGTTAGATTCAAATATGAAGTTCATCATAATTAAATACCAAAAAGGAACAAATAATTAATTTAATATTTTACTTTATTAACGTTGAACAATTACGGCTAAATAATGTTGTTAAAAAAACATGATACAGTCGACACTGTCTATAGTGAAACTCTATATAGTGAAATTTTTTCAAACCCTAGAATATTTTAATGAAATTTCATGTAAAAAGCACTGCATATAGTGAATCTGTAAAATAGGAACACTCTATATAATAAAAAATTTACCGGAATTTCATGTATAAATTTTTATGCATTTATTGAGATTTTGGCCACTTCGGGTTTCCGATTTCTACCTAACATTAGCACGAACTGCATTTTTATGACTCACTGTTTTGAAAAGGTTCTTAACGCGTTTATAACGCCTAAAAGGCAAAATGTAAATCAAGTACAATAGATTTCAGTGTAAAACACAGGGTAGGACCCATTTCAAAGCATCCCGGGGAAACCCATTTTATATGCAGTCGATGCCTAGATTAATTCGCTAACAGGTTCAAAAAATAGCTGATTATTTTTCCTAGTACATAATATGTATGTTGTTTAGCAATTTATTGAGACTACACAAATTTTAAATGTATATATATGTATGTATCTATGAACAGATTTTGTACTATGTATTCTTTTTATTTCGTATGTAGTATTCAGCCCTGTACATACATATGTAATGTGTACAGTATGTACATTATGTAGATGCTATGTATTTAAACTTTTAAATGTTTAATAAACTTTTTTAATATGTAATTCAATTTTGAAATTTTTGTTTCTCTTTATATAGTGAAAAACTCTACATAGTGAAATTTCGGTCAACATTTTGGTCTTTCACTATATAGAGAGTCGACTGTATTCTTAAATTTAAGTTAAGTTTAATTAATGTCACAAAAAAATAGAGTTGCTATTTTCACTAATATGAAAAGTACGCTTTTCGAAAACTAAACTTTAATTATTAAATTGGATGGTTATATCAATGGCCATTGTACAATCCGAGCGGATAATTAACGTATCCAAGTCAAATAATTACCAAAATAACACTCAATATTTCAGCAATAATTGGGTACACGCATACAATTTTTATATCAATAAATTTAAGTGATTGACAATAATGATTTATCTCAGTTTATATATTTTTCTTTATAAATATTTGTTTATTTATTTAACAAATGCACTTTAAACTTATAATATTTTTAAATTTTCCGACCTCGCCACGAAGTCGACCGAAGATCGCCTGACGTCATTGTTTCTGCTACGATTTAAACGCAGTATTTAGACGTCGTTTATTCACATTTTATTAATTAAATCGTTGTATTATTTTAAAATAATGCAACATACAAAGTTTTTTTTAAGTATACAGTGGTAATTTGTCCAATATCAACGCGTATATATTAATAGAATTTATCAATAAAAATGATTGTTACAATGCCGCAGAAATTCGTGGCTTAAAAGCAGATTTGTAAGTACAGTGCACGCCGCTTAATGTGATCACAACGGGACTCGGGGTTTTTGATAACAATAACCGATTGATAATAATAGCCGAAAAAACAAAACTTTATTTTAAATAAATATATAACGTAACAAACTATAATAACGTAACATAAACTCTTAAAAAATTATTACTACATACAATATGTATTTCATTTAAATTTGAAACAAAATATAAAACAAATTCATATTAAAAAAACTCGTTCAGCGTTGTTTGTCTCTGATTTTCGCGGAGCAAGTTATTAACGAAAATTTCATAGACGTAATGCGTCTGAAAATCAGATGACCTGTGCTGCACACCACGTCGCAAAACTTCCAGCGCTTTTCTCATTTCGCTAATTGGGGGTTGCATTGCTCATGACGAAAACATTTCTAAGAAAAAAATGATAACATAAACCGAAATTATGATTACTATAAACGAAAATGTTTGTATGTAGTATTACACGTCGGGCCCGTTCTTCGCAACAATATCCGATTGATAACATTATCCGTGATTCTAATAAGCGGCGTCTACTGTATAAATATATTTGGAAGGTAAAGTTCGCAATGACGTGGAAAGACAATTAAATATAAAAATAAATAGTGTGGATTAAAATTAAACAACCTCCCACCAATCCAAACTCCAGTAATATTCAAGTTAGCGAGCGAACTTTCCCTATGATGCACCTTCAAACGGGACACACGGTATATATGACTGAGATTGAGCACGTTCTGAGAAAGGGCAGGCGGGTGGAGTAGTAATTGGGAGAATGAAAGTTTGGATGTTGACGTATGCGGATGATATAGTGTTGCTGGAGACATAATGGGGAGAAATGAAAGATATGTTAGGAAGAGTTGAGAGATATGGATGAAAAGGGTCTGTACGTGAATGTAAAGAAAACAAAATCTATGAAGTTTAGGAATAGAGGGAGAGTGGAAGAGTTGAAAAGGAAAGGAGAAGTGATTGAGAGAGTGAAATAATTTATATAATACTTGCAACAGAAAACAAGGAAGGCATGGTGCATTACAAAAAAGAAGTGGGGAAATCTAGTAGTGGGAAATTACCTGGTGTCGTGCAAACCGTGGGATACGTGCGTAAAGCCGATATTGATGTATGGTGTGGAAACGTGGGGAATGAAAGAGTATGAATGCATTGAGAGAGAGCAGACGATGTTGCACTCTTAGGTATATTCAGCTTCAGGAATCAAATAGGCATAGTATGCATATAGGGTCAATGGAAAGAGTGCCGAGGTATGAAATGAATGTGAGTTCGTGGAATAGTGAGAGATTAGTCAAAGAGGTATGGAGAATTTGTGTGGGGGTAGGAGAGTGGAAATGAAGAGTGTAAAGAAAAAAGATGTATGACAGAGCGGGAGTATCGGAAACGGTAGTGAACGATTAGCTGGAACAGGGAGAGAATGTATCGGCTTGGATGAGAGAAAAAAGGCTGGAAATGGAAGCGTAAGAGCGGCAAGAATTTATTCTAAGTAGTGGGTTCAACCCAATGTATGGAAGGTGGCAAGTACATGGAAGGGTGTATCAGAGTATTCATTGAAGACAGAGTGGGCAAGGTCCAAGAAAGTTACTCTGGCAAGAGCTAGATGTGGATCGGACGAGAAAGGAAGGAAGGTATGGATGGGGGAACTGTGCAAGGAGGTGCGTGATGAATGGATAGGGGGAATAAAAAGTATAGGTGAATGGATGAGAGAGGATGGGGCAGGCGTAGAGATTGTGATAAAAATGGGGCGGGAAAAAGAAATCTGAAGAAAGGGGGGCTGAGACAAGGAGATAATTATTATTATAAACTTATGTAATTATGATTTATTTATGATTGTGTGAAGGATATTAATAAGTCTTTTTTAGTAATATCTGAAATTCATAAAAATTGAGCGACGAATTATTGGTGTTCTTTATGGCTGCCAGTATACTGGGTGTTCGATAAAAAATGCCCAACGCCATAACTTTCTAATTTATTAAGCGATTTGAATCAACTAAAAAACAAATTTAATGGCCGTTTAAATACTATGAAATGACATTAATTACATATTTTTTCAAAATTAACTTCATTGATAAATGACAGTCAACTTTAAATTTTTAAATAGCTGCAAATACTTTCCTTATTTTTTTATACTAGACATTATTTTTCTGAATCCAGTGATGACCAATATATTTAAATTTAATATTTATGTTAGAAAAAAATAATAATAAATCCTATTCATATGATAGAACTAGCAGTTGATCCACATTCAAGGTCTAAATTCTGTGAAATAATAATGGATAAGTGTAACATGAATAAGAGGTTTCCCATTACCGTGTGATTTACAGATGAATGTACATTTTATTTGTTGTCTGAAAATAACGAACAATATAATCGTCATTAGTCACAAAAACTTTCATCTTATAACAACAAGAACTGAATATCCACAAAAATCTAATGTATGGACAGGAATTTTAAAAATAGAGTTGTTGGTCCTATTTTTATTGAAGGCAAATAAAAGTATTTAGATTTATTACAAAATAAAATCGCGGATCCATTTACATAAGTCGCTAGTGATAATGAGATATGGTTTCACCAGGACTCAGCTCATAATGCAGCTCAAGTGAAAGATTTTTGAAACTTAACATTTTCAAGCAAAATTTTTTATTTTTTGTTATAATTTCTTGAAACAATCCTTTGTGTGTATTCTTTACATAAGCATTATTTCTTAATTTTGAAGAGTCTAATAATTGTAATTGAACTGGATTTTGAAATTTTATACAAAATAAATGAGAAATATTAAAAAGAGTTTTATTCTGTATAGGATAATTGTACCTGTGAGTTAACTCGTTTCAACAAGAATAATTAATTTGAGCCTTTGAACTCGCCACCTGTAATTTTAGATGTTATATACTTTTCAAAGCACTGAACTTTTCCTTTTGAGGTGTAAGCACTCAGTTTGAACTTAATTATTTGTTTTTGGGTTATACATTTTAGATGACAAGCACTGACTTTTCACAGCAACTACTATTTTGAGGATTTTATTATCAAATATTTGCTCGCACTTTTTTTTGCTATATTCCGAATAAAACTAAAGATGAAACAAAAATAAAACCTCCAAGATAACTTTAGTAGGTAAAGGAATCATTCTAGTCTTATTCTGATCATTTTCGTTCAATAATAGAGACAAATTCCCTCATGTGTTAAATTCAAGGTTAGAAGCGATATGGTTCCACTTCAAATTACAGCAAATTTGTTTTTCTTAATAAAACAAACGGGTTTTTACTATAGTCAACAAGATTCGGGATATTGCTAAGCAACACATTTTTCGTGCATATGATTTTCCGATAAAAATGAGAGTTATTGTTATTTTGCTTGTGACAAATTCCGTCATGTGTCAAATTCAAGGTTAGGTGCAATATTGTGCACTTCAAATTACAGCAGCTTTGTTTATCTCGATAAAACAAAAACGAAGAAGTGATAAAAAAAGTGATAAAATTCCAGTAGGGTGATAAAATCCCATTCATTTCATTTCGAATAATGAATCGTTTCTGCAGTTTTAAATCAAACGAAATTGATGCAATTATTCAAAACAATATACCAACTAATACTCGGAATAATTTGGTATGTTGTAATTTTGTATTAGTAATATTATCGATTCCATATTCACTTGTATTTTTCTAGTAACATTAAATAAATCTCATATAACAACCGTTTATTCTGGAATTTGTCTTACCAAAAATAATTCGACCTCGCGTTTTTAATCGGAAAATGGCATGCACTCAAAATGTGTTTCTTTTAAGCAAAATCCCTCATCCTGTTAACAATAGTAAAAACCCGAGTGCGCAGCTTCAAGGTTAGAAGCAATATGGTGGCACTTCAAATTACAGCAGCTGTGTTTATCTCGATAAAACAAAAAGGAAGAAGTGATAAAAAGTGATAAAATCCCAGTAGGGTGATAAAATCCCAGTATGGTGATTGTAGGTGTTGTTGATTCGTATTTGTCAAAATTGACAGTACAATCGAATCTCCGACGTGCACATATTTCTTTCGAATAATGAATCGTTCCGGCAGTTTAAAATCAAACGAAATTGATGCAATTATTCAAAATCATATACCATCTAATACTCGGAATAATTCGGTATGTTATATTTTTGTACTAGTAACATTAACGGTTCAATATTCACTTGTATTTTTCTAGTAACATTAAATAAATCTCATAAAACAACCGTTTATTCTGGAATTTGTTTTACCAAAAATAACACGAGCTCTCGTTTTTAATCAGAAAATGGTATGCACTCAAAATGTGTTTCTTTTAAGCAAAATCCCTCATCCTGTTAAGTAAAAACCCGAGTGCGCAGCACAAGGGTTTTTATTGGGGATATTGCTAAGCAACACATTTTTCGTGCATATGATAAAAACGGGAGTTCTTGTTATTTTACATGAGAATTTTCTATGATGCGTCTTGAAACGGGACACACGGTATATATATATATAGATAGATTGATCTATGGCGAATTAAAGAGTGGGAGTAGCTATAAACAGTGACCATAATTCCTACTCACGAACATTAGATCCTCTTTCACCCCCATAATTTTATATAATTTAGCAAGCGCCAAAATACTGCGCCTGTAGATGGCAGACAGAGCTAAGTCTACTCTAGAGGCTCTTCTTTCACCAATAGCGGGTTCGTTGGCGAAGAACCCACTTGCAACATTTGTCACAGCCCTGTAACGATAAAGCCTATATTAGTGGAATGTACAGATTACACAAGTTAAAATATACAGCTCGAGCACCAAGGTTTTTTTGTCGATAGCATTTGTCGTTGCTTTTCTTTAAGCGACAGAACTTCTGCGGAGAATTTAGGGGTGCCGTAAGGACCAATTAACTTAGCTGAGTATATTTTGAATTTGTTGTACGCAGTCTATACAGGGTATCCCGTTAATGTGGTGAAATGGCCAGACCACAGATATCTGGGGCCAAATATATCCAAAAATTTACGGTTAAGCCGGAATTCCTCTTTAAAGTTTCATTTTTTTTTATTTCTCTTGTTAATAACAATTGAATGATGATTATCACAGCATAACACATTATTTTAGTTATAATAGCCATTATTCGTTGACGAAAAGTATGAGAAACAGTAGTACCACCATATAAAAAATAAAATATTTGTTATTGGTGCATCCTATAAAAACTAAAAATACTACTTGAAAGACCATTAAATTAAATTAAATAATATTAATTGGTAAAATAAATCAAACATTTCATAAATCTACAACAATGAGTATTATTAATTTATAAAGATTTTGCGAAGGAAATTGATTGAAAAATGTTAGAGGTTGTTAACATTTTTCAAACAATTTCCTTCGCAAAATCTTTATAAATTAGTAATACTCATTGTTGTAGATTTATGAAATGTTTTACACCCAGCAACTGTTATATATCAGCTAGTTGACCCTATACACCAACTACGTCTAGTGATTTAATATGTTTTTTTAAATATTTCTTCTTGTATTTATTTATTAATTTCTGACTTTTATCATTTAATTATGCCTCGTGCTTAACATGGAACACATAGTATGAGTTTATGATTAAAAAGAGAGCAGCAGCTAATGACCCTACTAATTAACTAAGTTAAGTTACATCTATCAAACATTCTAATAAATTAAATATTTCAGATTTAATTTACCATAAAAATAAATAGCTTTATTAATGATATTAAACAATAAAATAATAAAAGAAAATGGTAATAATCCATATTCACAAAATCATATCTTTAGGCACATATCAATTAAAATAACTCTAATAGACAATTAATAACATGCCTTCATAAAATATAATTGAATCAAGTAAATCACCCTGAAATATAATATTACAGATGTCCTTCATATGTAGCCGTCATTGTCGGTAGAGTGGTTAAAGCGCCCGAAACTGCCCATTTCCTCTAAAAATCAATTGCTATTGTCAGCGGTTATGGTTATGTTAAATAATAATCTTCGATGGGTCATAAAAATATCAGCGCGCCTAGTCTGGTATAATATTATTAATTATTATTATACGCGCTGTACCCTTCGCACTACCTGATGCCGGTCAGTTATTTTTTCGGGAATGGATGAAATGTAAATCAGTAATTTCGATTAGAAAATAAGAATAAAATTTGATAAAATTTACACCAAATATAAAAGAGATATTTTTCCTGTATGTATATTCGAAACATTTGAATACTCTCAAAATGTAATTCTTTTTTTTAGAAAAGAGGAAATGTTATTAAAGTAAAAAATAATAATACAATAATAGTAGTATATAATATAAAGAAAATGAAACATAATCAACATAGAACAATATTAGATTAGATCAGATGAGAAATTTAAAATTATACATAAATCCATTTTAAATAAAATTGTAAAATATAAAATGAATATCATAACAAAATTATATTAAAATATTATAAAAATTAACCATTTATTTGATATTAAATCTTTTACAATAAATAAATAATATACAATGTATACAGCTTCTACAAGCTGAAGAAAGGAGACAATCACAACACCACTCTGCCTATAATAAACAAATGAAAATTAACAAAAAAAATATTCTCAGAAAAATAAAAATTAATGATTTAGGCGTTTTGAAAAAGGCTGATTATATTAAAAACTCTGATTTTTTTTAACTGATAATAAATTTAAAAACTTAACACTAATCCTTTAAACAAAGGTTTAAGTAAAATTAAAGTCATAATAAAGACTACCAAGCCAACAATTATAAAATTTACTAACACATCTAACGTTATACTCATGAACCCACAACCGCGCCGCTTGTACACCCAGCCAAAATTATACAAAAAATGGCATTTAACCCATATTTACTTTTTAGAACACCCCAGTTTATTTTATGGCTCATTTTATTATTACATTCTTCAATAACCATATACATACACAACCCCAACAATGCTTAAATGACCAACTTATCGCCCTACAATACACCTATACAAATACTTAAAAGCATGCTTTAAAAACAAACAATAAAATAAATCTAAAATCTAATCGATAAGACAAATCTAATAATTAACTTATATATTTCAATACACATTTACCCCTAATATTTCTTTTCTCAATATCCTATATTTCCTATTATTTCTAACTAATAAAATTTGATTTTAAATAAAACCACTAACGTGTAAATTTAAGATAGGCAATCCAATATACACACGTAGACTTGACGGCCAAATAGCGGTATGTACCCATAAATATTAACAAAAGTTTCCAATATATAAAAATTTAACCTAAAAATATTACTGGGCACGTGTCTAAAGTTTTATAATATTTAATCCTAGATTATGTATTACAATTATAGTTTCTCCAAGTGAAATTGTGAATCTTAGTATAATACGAGTATCTCCTATTAACTTTTACTCTAACATCTTATTTTTACAATTACACTTACGATTTTTTATTCTCATACATTCCTGACTTGACGTGTACGTAACTGACTAATTACTTATAGAATTGTTTTTGTTTATACTATATTATTATTATTTTCCATTCTGTTAAGTGCAAACAAATTCTGTTATGGTTTTTCTAGTAGTTTTTGCCGAAACTAGTTCGGAATTAAAATAAAATATAAATAAAACACGTATACTTAATTTCCAGTTTTTAAAACTTTAAGTTTAAAGTTTTAAAAACTGGGATCGGATCATTCGTTTTGGAGATATAGCGCCCACCGACAGCACACACACACAGACACAAACATTTTTTTTCTAGAAATTAGTGTAATGGGTTCAGGGAACCCCAAAACGGATATTTCCGCAAAAAAAATTCCATAAAATAAATCACAAAAACAATACTTCCCCTATATTAAGTATATAGGGAAAGTAAATATGTGTCTATGTGTGTGTCTGTCAGTCTGTCTGTATCTGTCGGTGGGCGCTGTATCTCAAAAACGAATTATCTATTTGAGATGAAAATTCAAACTTAGGGGCTACGTGGCCAAAATCTCTAACAATGCCTCCAGGCGGTAATAAAAACAGATGCAGTTTGCGGTTTGTTTACTATCATAAATTAGAAAATCTTTTCATAGTTCTACTGAATAGAAATAAACTAGGCGTTACCTAACCTTTGCGTGCCGCTCTATTCTTTTCTTTTAACTAATATTAAGTAATCCTGAGGCGGCCAATACGGCAAAATTACAGAATTTCATAATTTATTAGATTTATTAAAAAGTAAAATCGCGGATCAAAGTACAGAAGTAGCCGGTGATAATGAAATATGTTAACTCGTTTCAACAAGAATAATGATTATGTGTATTTGAACTCGCCATTTACAATTTTAAATTCTACACACCCTATAGAATCATAATCAAGAAAAAGCCGCGTACCCCCCCACATTTTTTCGAGAAAAAAATTATTTGTGTAACACTGAGCGCCCGTATACTTCATCCATTAATGCATTTTTTATGAAGACATGTAAAATAAAATAAATAAAAATTATAAAATTACCTTCACATTCTATACAACTCCTAGAATCCTAATCAAGAAAAAACCGCGGACACAACCCCACATTTTTATTGAGAAAAAAATCATTTCATCCCTAAATGCACTTTTTTAATGAAGAAGACATGCACCCATAGTAATTCCCTAAGAATCTAAGTGGAATTTCTACCGATGGTGCTCCAGCCATTATTGGTTTTAATTTAGGAGTTGCCAATAGAATTAAATTGGAACTATGTAGTAGGAATATTGACACTGAAAATTTGAGAGTATTTCACTGCATTTTACATCAACAAAATTTGTGTGCAAAATCAATCAAATTTACACATGTAATAAAAACAGTAGTTTCTTGCATAAATTTTATTAAATAAAGAGCACTTCACCACCGACAGTTCCAAACATTTTTGGAAGAACTGCAGTCTGAATTTGAAGATCTGATATTTTATTGTGAGGTGCGCCTTTTTAAGTAAAGCAAAAATGTTAAAACAATTTTATGTTTTGAAAGATGAGGTATTTGTTTTTATGGATATGAAAGAAAGCCCTGTATAAGAGCTAAAGAACACAAATTGGGTCTGCGATCTTGCGTTTCTCGTTGATGTAACAAGTCATATGATTGAATTAAATACAAAGTTGCAAACCCAAGGACAACTTGTTCACGAACTGTATGGCCACGTCAAGTCATTCCAAAATAAATTAAAACTTTGGGAAAATCAGCTCCGAACAGGAAATACCTACCATATTCCCACTCTTGCAAATCATAAAGATCATACTAACTTCCAAACGTTTTCAAACGAGTTACAATTTTTAGGAGATGAATTTAACCCCAGATTTTCGCTTCCAAGAAGCAAGTTTGAAAATTTTTTCCTCCCCATTTGATGTGAAAATAGAAGAAGCTCCATTTTCATTGCAAATGGAACTCATTGAATTGCAAGAAACATCCGATCTTAAGGCGATATTTAGTGACATGCCGTTAACCGATTTTTATAAAAAATATTTACCAACCGATAAATCTCACATCTCTGGCTCAGAAAAAAATGTTGGAAGTACATAAAAATGTGAGCAGCTATTTTCAAGAATGAAGTTTTTTGAATGAAAAACACGTACAAGATTAACAGACTCACATTTGGAGAACACTCTGCCTGTTGCGACATGTTTCACTAAATATTGATTATTGAGTGAAAAATATGAAGGCAAAGTCTTCCCATTAAATATGTTTGTACTTGTACATATGTGTGGTTATTTTTTACATTATTTTTTGAAATGTTAAAACGTAATAAATATAATATCATTTCCTTAAAGCAAACTACGATTCTCTCCGTTCCTTATAAATTCAAATAAAAGATCCGGCCCGCGATTTTAGGTTGAATTTGTTTTCCGGCCCGCGGTCTTGATGAAGTTGCACATGCCTGCTCTAGAATCATAATCAACATCAGGCCCCCCATTTTATCGAGAAAAACAAGACATTTTTCTTGCGCGCTCGCAGGTCCGCTGGGTGCGGGTGTGCAAGATGTGCGCCGCACACGGGCGCACTTGCAAAGGGGCGGCATATCCAGGAATCTCCTCATCGATTTCATTGACATAATTTGATAATTCACTATTATTTTTTATTATGTCACCACAAGACATATATTGATTTCAAGCCCGCCGCTAGCCGCTTGAGCGCCCGTATGCGAAACTGTCAGGGCCGCCCCTCCTCTATCCTAGTAGTAGTAACATATTTATTGACAACTTTTTGTACATATTTGCATTAAAAGGATTTTTTTATGTAAAGATATTGCAAAATTGTATGTGGATCGGTAGACTGATTTTCTACAAAATGTAGCTTCATTGCGTTAATTTCATTTTACAAATCAATACCTTCAATGTCAGCTTCATTTCTCAAATCGTCTTTGAGTTTCAGATGTAAATCTTTACAATGTTTCATCAATTCTTCGGTAGATTCTTGTAAAATAATTTCAAAATGTTCATCCGTGCGATTATTTGTTAACTTATCGATCAAATTATTTAGCAAATGTATACATATTGGAATATTCATTATAGGACTTTGCATCATTTTACTTAAATAATTAATTTCATTCAAAATTTCGTACCAAACTACAACCGAGCATATACATTTATAATTTTGAACCTTTGAAGCGAGCGAATGAACTTTGTGTGTTGTGGCACTATCTCACTCGTATTTTCAGATATTTCAAACAGACCATCAAATATATTTTCAAGATGATACCGTACTCAAAGCTTTTAATTTTAAATCTGGTAAATGTTAGCAAATTATCGACCATCTTTTTGTAGACAATGAAAAGAAAACATAGATTTCTTGAATTATGTCGAAAAAATTGATAATTTGGTGCGAACGTAAAATGCACGATGATTGATTTCCAAAATCTTTTTCTGCAACCCATTGTGTTTTCCACGCATATTAGAACAATTATCATAACCTTGCCCACGCAAATTTTGAATATCAAGGTTTAATTGTGAAAATAAATTCAAAACAAAATTTAACAAACCCACACCGGTTGAACTGGTGACTGAACAAAAACCAATGAAGTTTTCGCATATCTTTACTTTTTATTTGTATTGTTTAGATAAACATATCTAAGAAATACGGCTATTTGTTCGATATGGCTTACATCCGGTGTACAGTCTAATATGACAGAAAAGTATTTAGATTCTCTAATTTTGCCCAAAATACATTTCTTTATCGCTGTGCCGAGTAATTCAATAATTTCATTTTGTATTTGATCCCCTAAATAGTAAGCCATACCCTTCCGACTAGAATCAGATTTCAATACAATTCTGCAAATATGTTCCCGCATAACTGAACCAAAAGAAGCTATCATTTCTATTGCTTTTAGAAAATCTCCATTATCATGCTTAAAAAAATGTTTCGAAGAACCTCGAAAAGCCAGACATTGACGTGATAAAAACTTTATAACGGCAATAATTATTTCCAATACATCGCACAAATGCTGTTTTTCTGACTCGAACAGTCTCAGTTGCATCTGATTGACAGTAGTCTTAGTTTTGACCATATTATTTAATTGCATCCATGATTTCACATTTTTAATGTGGAAATTGCTGGTTTCATGTCTTTTCAAGGTTAATGATAAATGTTGCCAATCCGAACATGTAGCAACAAAAACATAAACGAAATCTTTTGAAATAGAGTAACTAATAATAATAATATACCTTTATTTGGCATCAAGTAAATATACATAATTACATCTACTAAACTATATTCTACCATAACAAGAATTCCCTCTCTCCCATCCTATTGTACTCAGCACATTTACCCTGGCCCCATTCCTCATTTATCCAGTCCGTCACCCTCCTGCACTCTTCCACCCATTCCTCACTCACCCCCTCGCATTTATCCACCAAATGCCCCCAAGCATCTCTCCCAGTCTTACACAAAACGCACTTCCTATAACTCTCTCCCATACACCACTTTCTCCCTCTTTCATCCGACCCACACCTCGCCCTTGCCATTGTCACCTTATCCTCTCTTCCCATTCCGCTCTCCTCTAAATACTTCGGCTTTTTTCCATGCGCCTGCCATCTCCCATATCCCTCATTTTACTCACTCCTCTTTATACAGCCCTGTCTTTCTTGTCTCTCCACTTCTCGTTCCTTCTTATATACCCAATCAGCCACATTCACCCCCTTCTTCAGCCATTCATTCACCACCACCTCCGCCAAACATACTCTTTCTTACATTCTCCTTTTTTCTTTATCTTCAACTTCTTTCACAAATCTGTTTTTAACTACGGTAATTGCTATTTCATATCCCCCTTCCTCCCTTATGGACCGGGCACACGGCTCCCAACTTCAAAGACCGTGATATTTCCTCATCCCCTTCTTCTTCTCCCCTCTTCCCCAATCGACTTCCAAACTTCCGCCTTTAAGCTATCCGGCCTTGCCGTTTTCCCCTTCTTCACCTCATCAAACGCTCTGTCCACCTCCTCTTCCGTGAAGTCCTTAGATAGCCCGCTCCCTCTTCTTACTCCTACTTCACACGGTTTTCCGCTGCCTCTCTTATACTTCTACACCCATTCCTCCAGTGCCACCTCTATCTGCTTCTTTTCTCCTCCACTAATCAATACCCTCCACATATCCGCTTCATTTGTATACTTCTTTAGTTCCTCTATATTTCCTTCTATCACTGCAGATTTTCTCACCTCAGAGACCTTGGTATAATGCTTTCTTGCCTCCCGGCACTGTGCTTCATCTCCTCTACCCTGCATATACTCCCTCCTCGCCCTCCTCATCCCTGTCTTTGCCAGTCTGCACTCCCCATTAAACAATCCTCTCTCTCCTTCCTTCCTTCCCCGCGATTTCTCGCCGCATCCCACTATCACCTCTTCCAAACCTTCCATCGTTCCACTTCGTCCAGTTTTGCCTTCATTTTCCTGATAGCATTTTCTCCGCTCTCTAATTTCTCCCTTTCCTGACCATGTTCTTCTTCTCCCCTGCTCCCCTTTCCTATCTCGACCTCTATTATTAACAGCAAATGATCCAAACCCTCCACCTCTTCCACGCCCATCCTCTCCACCTCACTTTTCCTACATCCCTTCACCATTGCATAGTATATAACGGATCGAAAAGAATATAAGGGAAAGGGTGAGGAGAGAGTGGGATAAGGGAAGATCAGTAAGGGTGGGGTATCAAAAATTGACAATTAAGGGGAACGTGTGGAAGTGGAATAAGGCAAAAGAGGAGCTAGAGGAGGAGGCAAAAAGAAAACTAGAAGAGGCAGAGAGGAGGAAAGGAGGAGGTGAGAGAAGTGGGACAATGGGAATGACAATAGTCATTTGGAACGTGGCGGGGATAAAGGGGATGCTTAGAGGTGGGAGGTGGGATGAGGAATTAAAAGGGTGGATGGCAGATAAAGTAATCGTAGGACTGGTGGAGAGGACGAAGGAAGGAGGAAGATACGTAGTGGGGGGAGACTTCAATGCAAGGTTAGGGATGCGGAATCAGTGAGGAAGGAGTGGGTGATAGAAGAGGGCTGGGAGATTCTGAACGGTTACACAGAAGGAGACTGGGAGGGAAAGAGAACGTATATTGGGACGAGAGGAGGATCCGTAATATACTATGCAATGGTGAAGGGATGTAGGAAAAGTGAGGTGGAGAGGATGGTCGTGGAAGAGGTGGAGGGTTCGGATAACTTGCCGTTAATGATAGAGGTAGGGATAGGAAAGGGGAGCAGGAGAGAAGACGAACAGGCTCAGGAAAGGGAGAAATTGAAGAGCGGAGAAAATGCTATCAGGAAAATGAAGGCAAAGCTGGACGAATTGGAACGAGTGGGTGTAGGAACGATGGAAGGTTTGTAAGAGGTGATAGTGGGATGCGGCGAGAAATCGCGAAGAAGGTAGGAAGGAGAGAGAGGATTGTTTAATGGGGAGTACAGACTGGCAATGAGAGGGATGAGGAGGGCAAGGAGGGAGTATATGGAGGGTAGAGGAGATGAGGCACAGTGCCGAGAGGCAATAAAGCAATTTACCAATGTCTGTGGGGTGAGGAAATCTGCAATGATAGAAGGAAAGATGGAGGAACTAAAGAAGTGTACAAATGAAGCGGATATGTGGAGGGTTTTGAGGAGTGGACGAGAAAAGAAGCAGATAGAGGTGACACTAGAGGAATGGGTGTAGAAGTAAAAGAGAGTGTGGAGTAGGAGTAAGAAGAGGGAGCGGGCTAACTAAGGACTTCCACCTCCTCGGACAGAGCGTTTGATGAATTGAAGAAGGGGAAAGCGGCAGGACCGTATAGCTTAAAGGCGGAAGTTTGGAAGTCGATTGGGGAAGAGGGCATAAGAAGAAGGGATGAGGAAATACAATCTTTGAACTTGGGGGCCGTGTACCCGGTGCATAAGGGAGGAAGCGGGAGAAGGGGGTGAATGTGGCTGATTATGTATATAAGAAGGAACAAGAAGTGGAGAGACAAAAAAGACGGGGTTGTATAGAGAGGAGTGAGTAAAATGAGGGATATAGGAGATGGCGGGCCCATGGAAGAAAGCCGGCGGAATGGCAAGAGATGATAAGGTGACAATGGCAAGGGCGAGGTGTGGGTCGGGTGAAAGAGGAAGAAAGTGATGGATGGGAGAGAGTTATGGGAATTGCGTTTTGTGTAAGAATGGGAGGGATACTTGGGGGCATTTGGCGGATAAATGCAAGGGGGTGAGTGACGAATGGGTGCAAGGGTGCAGGAGGGTGACGGACTGGACGAAAGAGAGAGGGGGGAGAAGGGTGGAGTGAAATAAGATATGGAATGATTATAATTTTGTTTTTCTTGTTATGGTAGAATCTAGTTTAGTAGATGTAATTATGTATATTTAATTGATGCCAAATAAAGGTTTATTATTATTATTATTTACTCTATTTCAAAAGATTTCGTTTATTGTTTTTGTTGCAAAATGTTTGGTAACACTGCAAGTAGTCTGTCTGATTTATGCGGTTGTTCGGATTGGCAACATTTATCATTAACCTTGAAAAGATATGAAACTAGCGATTTCCACAATAAAAATGTGAAACATGGGTGCAATTAAATAATATGGTCAAAACTAATACAACTGTCAATCAGAAGCAACTGAGACTGTTCGAGTCAGAAAAACAGCATTTGTGCGATATATTGGAAATAATTAATGCCGTTATAAAGTTTTTATCACGTCAATGTCTGGCTTTTCGAGGTTCTTTGAAACATTTTTTTAAGCATGATAATGGCAATTTTCTAAAAGCAATAGAAATGATAGCTTCTTTTCGATTCGGTTATGCGGGAACATATTTGCAGAATTGAATTGAAATCTGATTCTAGTCGGAAGAGTATTTATTTTATTTCCACAATTAAACGTTGCCCGGGCAACGTGTTTTCTTTTCATTGTCTCATTGTCTACAAAAAGATGGTCGATAATTTGCAAACATTTACCAGATTTAAAATTAAATGTTTTGAGTACTACGCGATGGTACAGCAGAATTGACGCGATTAAACCATTTCGGTATCATCTTGAAAATATATTTGATGCTCTGTTTGAAATATCTGAAAATACGAGTGTGATAGTGCCACAACACACAAAGTGCATTTGTTCGCTTCAAAGGTTCAAAATTATAAATTTATATGTTCTGTTGTAGTTTGGTACGAAATTTTGAATGAAAATAATTATTTAAGTAAAATGATGCAAAGTCCTACAATGAATATTCCAAAATGTATACATTTGCTAAATAATTTGATTGATAAGTTAACAAATAATAGTACGGATGAACATTTTAAAATTATTTTACAAGAAGCTACCGAAATTGCACAAAAACTAAATGCTGAAACAAACTTCCCAACATTAAGTACACTTCGTCCAAGAAGAAAACCGACACAATTTCAGTATGAAAAACGTGATGAAATTATATTAGACCCGAAAATCAATTACAAAGTAGAGTTTTTTTTTAGAATTTAGATTAGACATTAACTTCCTTAAAAATAGATTTGAAGAGTTAAAAACTTTAGACAATTTGCTTGGCTTTCTTTGTAGTTAGTTGGGGCTACTAAATAATGAATTTAGTAGCCCCAAGGAAGAATTGATGAAACATTGTAAAGATTTATATCTGAAACTCAAAGACGATTCGAGAAATGAAGCTGACATTGATATTGATTTGTACAATGAAATTAACGCCTTAAAGCTACATTTTGTAGAAAATCAGTCTACCGATCCACATACAGTTTAGCAATATCTTTACACAAAAAATCATTTTAATGTAAATATGTACAAAAATTTGTCAATAAATATGTTACTACTACTAGGACAGAGGAGGGGCGGCCCTGACGATTTCGCACACGGGCGCTCAAGCGGCTAGCGGCGGGCATAGGGAAGTAATTGTGTCGGAAAGAACAGTTGCAAGAGCAGCCGCATGCTTTAATGTATTAATATTTTGCTAGTAAAAACATTTAACAGGGTAAAAAATTGCGAATAATTAAATTTTCTTAATTGCTAAATATAGTAATACTTTTGTAAATATTTTGCATATGATCAAATTTTTACAATTTTTAAATTGCAACCATTTGCAATAATTATTACATACCGAAAACAAATTAAGTCCTAAAACATACGTACCGGCTACCTATAAAATGAGACGTATATGCTCGATGACTTACATCGGCTATCATCAGTGAAGATAGGGGGATAAAGAAATAAAAGCGTCACTAAAAACGAAATGAAATAGAAAATAGCCGACGTTAGGTGTAACAACTATATTTGTCGATGAGAAACAAAAGAGACAAAAAGCAATCGTGACAGGGAAAGCTAGGTTACATATATGCCTATGTTACCATTTATTAATAAAATTGCTGCAAAATAAAAATAAATAAAAATAAAATGTAGTTTACTCAGGCACAAAGGTGATATTCGATGAGTTCGCGAAGGTTAACCGGCGGTATCGATGGTTTTTATCTTGCTTTAAGGAACAGCAGGCTTAAACGAATGAATGTCAGTGTTTGTCTTTAACTTTGAATGTGAAATTTTTACAATTACACAATAAACAGTTTAAATGCAATCGTGTAAAATTTGAGAATAATTAAATAAATTAATAAAAAAAAATCTAGCTCATTCAGTCTAGATTCGAACAAAATATTTACTGGTATTTAAATTAACTCCATAATTTGACAAACTACGATAAATTTAAAATTAAAGTATTGGCGTATTTTTTCTCTGTGTCGATTTAAAATAAAAAAGTAGTTTTTCAGTGAAATCCAAGGCCCTATTGGCATAGATAATTAAAAATTTAATTTAATTTAGTAAGAATGCAATTTATAACTATGAGCATGACATAATGTAATTTTATAAGAGTAGATAATTATAGCGGGTTCTGGGCCAGGAAGTGATCTCGCAAGTACTTCTGGTTTCCGACTTCCGGTTTTCAGTTTCCGGTTTCCGACTTCCGGTTTCCGGTTGCGGACTTTGCGGTTTCCGGTCGCGGATGTTGCGGTTTCCGACTTCCGACTTCCGGTTTCCGACTTCCGGTTGTCCGGTTTCCGACTTCCGATTTCCGGTTGCTCAAAATGGCCTGTGTTTAGTATCACATGAATGGTCTCGATGTGTAGATTATGAATATTACGAGTATAGGATTATAGCCGGTTCTGGGCCAGGAAGTGATCCCGGAAGTACTTCCGACTTCCGGTTTCCGGTTTCCGACTTCCGACTTCCAGTTTCCGACTTCCGGTTTCCGACTTTCGGTTTACATTAGATGACCTTGGATGAACTCAAGGTCATACACAGTTGACGTTTATTTTTGATCACCCTGTATACTGATTTTTTTGAATTTGGCACCGGGGAACTTCCGGATCAACATAGGGGAGAGTGGTGGGGTAAGTAAATAGGGTGTGCGCGTTGAGATTGACGCATTATGGAGTTTACAAATACGGAGCGAGAGCCTCTATTGGTTCGCATTAACAGTGCTATTGAAGCATACCACGAAGGTAAATTAAGCTCTCATCACTTGAAATATTTACCAGAATATTACCTGAAGAGGCTGGAAGGCCTGGAGCTTTTAAACATCTGGACATTTTTACCACCGAGCTTGAGGGATTACTGCAAGGAAAGATTACCGTGCTTTGAACACTACAATACGGGGAGGACCCACATCGATGGACCACCATCGCCAAAATACAAGTGCCATCAGTGTCTAAAAATAAATTCTCAACTGTAGTTGACAATTTTATTTGTATCCATCAAAAATGAATTATACCACATTAATACTATCATCTGGATTTATACTATTTATTATAATAGTTGTATGTATTTTAATAGGGGAAGTAGATGTAAATAAAATGAAATTTAAATAAAACTCCTTAGTTAAATAAAAAATGTTTCTTTATTTAATTTACTAAAAAGCAGTAATAAATGCACAATCACGATAGTTTAAATTAGAGCACCAAAACTTCCTTCTTATGAGTTGAGGCCACTGAGTTGCCGACGGCACAACTTCTTGTAATTCACGATAGTTTAAATTAGAGCACCAAAACATCCTTCTTATGAGTTGAGGCCACTGAGTTGCTGACGGCACAACTTCTTGTAATTCGAGCCCCGGATTGCGTATGATCTGTCTACGAACCAGATCCACTCTTTCTTCCTGGGCAGGTACGGGTTGGACCCTACCTCGTAATAAAACTCGAGCATGATGTTCACCTCGATACCACCCGGCAATGTAATCGTCAGAAGCCTGGTCAGACGCATTTTTCTGGAACGTAAAACACTGACGATTCATTTATGAGCAAGGGATATTTTTTTGTGTGAAGTAATACACAAATATTTATTTCTACGCTCTCCATAATTATTTTATACGCAATTAAATACTTACTTGACTATGACCAACGCTCGTTCTGAACAAAACTAAATAATTTTCAACTTGGAGCCACTTTATAGCTATGGTCATATCTAACTGCAAACTGGTTCTTGGATGTGGCAAAGATCAAACTGGTTCAAACTTGTTCAAACTTGTCTTTTAAAACAAATAGTTATTGAATAATGTTTTAATTTTAGTCAAAATTTGTGAAGCCGTACAATATATTAGTAGGGGTGAGTAAATGAAAATATTGAAAACTGTTTTAATTTTTTATTATTTATATAATTAAACAATTTTTCTACATTTACAATGCTACACATACTTAATCTATTTCTGTGTGATTGACAACAATAGAAATATTTTTTTAAATTAGGACAATCCACATCTAATTCTAAATCAATAACATTATCATAAAACTGTTTCAAATAAGCACACTTTTGAGCACCTTTCACATAAACAATATCTGCAGACAGTTTTTTAAACAGCTTTGGTAATTCACTTAAATCACTTTCACCACTGTTGTATGGGATTGTGTGATAATTTTTTTCCAACCACCGAATTTGTTTTTGCAAAGCTGTACTGAGATTTTCAAATGGTGTTGGTGGCTTAAAGATATAAGCGAGTACTTTTTCCCCATCATATGTAGCAGCAAGTTCCTTTGGGGTAAAGTCTGGTGTGTTGAAACCTTGGATATCGATGAACAATATCTTCGGCGGGGGAGGTGATGCGATCCTCTTCAAAAGAATTGGTTCCAATTCTTTTTCTATATATTGAATACGCTTCTTGAATCGTATTCTGTCGGCAGCTTCTTGCATCCAATTTCTACTGTCATCCTCCTCTAGCACATATGTAAATGTCACCGGGGCAAAATCGAAGCAAATTTTTCGAAGCATTTTTAAATAATCTTTTTAACTATTCCGGAAAGTGGTGTGTACTCGAGAAGAGAATCACTCAAAATGAGGCAGTATGCTCGGGTATTATCTTTAAAATTTTCAGAGGCCTCCATCTCAATGCGCAGGTCTATCGCTGACGATTTTACGCTCTCGTTTTGTTTGGACACGTCGAATACAAATATTGCACAATTATTGAAATCAGTGAAGGACAAATAGGGTTTGTTTATTTGATTGTAATAACTATGTTGGAATTGGCAGTACATGTTGTAGGCAGTCAAGTAATCATTACTATCAAAGTTCAAATTCAAATGATCATATGGAAATGATTCCGAATTGAGATAAACTCTTATGTTCCTTATATTGCTGTGATCAAATATTGTGGCATCTGCATTAGCCACACCTTTTTTATTTGTTTGAAAGGCTACAATTACATATCTTGGTTTCTCTAGATTTTTTCAAGGTTGGTAATTCATGTAATTCCCATTTTCTGAATGGAATTAAAATATTTGTATCGTTTTTAATTTTCTCCATCATTTCCAGTTTTAATTCATCATTCAGTTGGATATGTGGTACTCTCCACTCAATTTTATTCAGTTTAAATTTAATTTGTGAAACAACTTGAGTACTATCATCACACACAAAACAGTTTACATCACTAGAGGAGCGAAGTAAAATCAATTCCTGTTTAATATTAATTATCATCTTTTGATAATCCTCTGCAAATCCCATTAAACATTTTAGAGGTATCAGCGCATAAAATTTTTTGTTAGGAAAATATGTTTTAATATGCCCTGTTTTGGCCCATCCCGCTATCCCCAATTCTTTCATATCCTCAAAATCATTATAGGATAATAATCCTTTCAAAGTACTCGCGATCCCTAAGTCTCGGGTTCGATCAATTTCAATACCATTTAACTCATAGCTAATCTCTTCAAATAGGAAAGCAAATGCGTTTGTAACCAACTGAAACGTTTTACCTGCAGTGAGATTGTGTTTAACCTCGCCACTTAAGTAAATATAACTGTTTCCAGGGCGAGTGTAAATATCTTGATTTTGAATTGTTATTCGAATTTCATCATTATTTTCAAAGTTTGTAGTTCTAGGCTGATAAGTGTGGTATTGATATTTACTGATGCGATCATCATATCGCACATGTTCAAAAACGTTTTCCATAGTTTTTAATTTTATATCCTAGGGAGGTTAACCTTGAGAGATTAACACGTGTTATCTGGTTGAGTGATGAACTCTGAATAACTGGATTGACAACTGGTCTATCGTTTTTATCAAAAACTATCCCCATGTTTTTAATTCGAGTCTAATCAAAATATTTTCTCCTCTAAAATTAATCAATTTGCCTTCTTGATCGATAAATCTAAGAGTAATATTATCTATCCTGTCACGGGTATTTAACGGTAGATATAATATATTTTTTGGTTCTATATTTATTGCAAAGCCAGGATCAACCGAGGGGCTGAATTCAAACAACGTATGTGATAATTTATCGTCGTAATAGGCACCTGAAGTAATATTACATTCAATTCGAACACTATCTACTTTAATTATTTGCACGGGTAAATCTGAAATATGTAGTTGACCGGCTTTTAGTAGCTTCTCCGAAAACCCAATAATTTACCAATAGTTTTATCAGAGGTAAAATCTATATCAAATATACTTTTAGTTTCACACTGTAAGGTGTTATTATTAGGTTTAAGCGATAAGAGTTTATCAACTTCCTCTTTTTTCTTATCACCCCCAAGCTGTTTTCGTAAATAAGTTTCAATGTCTGTAACTTCGTAAGAGCCCGTAGGTATATTAATTGTTTTATCACCGTAAATAAATTTATTATTAACACCGTCTTCAATATTCGGTATTGAATTATAGGTATGAAGCCCAATTAATCCCAAACAGTACTGTCGATTTGCATCAAGTTCTATAGGGGGATAATAGTTTGTTGAGAGTACACTACTTGTACCTTGTAAGGTGAAGGTCTGAGACATGACTGACTTATCTTGAGAATATTTTCTTTATTTATATAAGAAATCTATACAGTCCACAGTTGTATGTATTAAAGGTCTGATACTGATCATGATTATATTTAATTTTACAGTTTTTAAAATATTTAATCACTTCTTGCGGTGGCGTCAAATTTCCAAAACTATCAAAGTATTTAACAAAATTTCCTGTTTTCTTATAGGCTACGCAATGCGTTCCTGCTCCATCTCGAGAATCCAGATTAATAATGCCAGTTTCTCTGTATTGTGGTTTCGGTGGTAATGAATCACGCATAAATACTCCTCTGAAATGTTTAACGTTTTTGGTTGCGTTTAATAAATCCACCGTGGTCAAAGCGCGGTCAGGTAGCGACTTTAACAGTTTTTTTTTTTTTAAGATATAGCCCCATCCCTTTGCGATACGGTTTTAAATAAAGCCCTTTTCCCTGTTTTCCGAGAGCGATGGTTTCCATTGTTTTATTGTGTTGACGTGCCTCTTCTAGTTTTGTTTGAGCATCTTTAGCGTCCTTCACAGCTTTAGCAATACCTGCAGCGCCCCCTGCCAGCGAACCGAGAGCGCTAAGACCTGCGAATATAGGAATCAGGGGTAGGATTCCACCTTGTTTCGGAATAGGTATGATTCTAGGCGTTCGAATCTTTGCAGCAGATAGTGCAATCTTGCTACTCTCTTTAACAGCTCCGGGCTTATCAATTTTTTGCTTAAATTTCTTAATCATCTTGCGGGCTTTCATCACAACACCGCTTCTTAGTGGTGTAACGCCCATCCCATCTTTCTCTTAATCTTCATTGCGTTGATAACCGCCCAAGCGGCGGCCTTTTCACCAAGTTTAGCGTCCTTTGATGTAACTCGATTCCAAGCAGCCCACTCCAACTTTTAGTCAGCTTTGTGTCTGTCACTTAACTTCTCATTTTGGGAATAAGCAATGTCATGCTCTTTACAAGCTGCGTCCAGAGGATTAATTCCAGAATCGCCTCTTTTTAAACGTTTTTCTAACTTTGTTCCAGGTCCACAGTATTGATAGCCGGGTATATGTGCTTCAAATGGTATGTTATTAATTGTAGAGTTTATGATTCCTCTACCGCGATACTTAATCATTTGAGAGTCAAAGCTCAGTGTACAGGTATATATACCCATTACTACTGTTGGTTGTAATAGTACAATGAAGGTTGTTAAACAGAAACAATCTCTCCCCATTTTTAATTATGATGAATTTGTTGGTGATGGTTTAAAAAATATTGTAAAAAAACACGGTAAACTTTTACCAAATTCAATCAGAGCTCTAATTTGCGGTCCATCAAACTGTGGTAAATCAAATTTAATGTTATCGCTTTTACTACATAAAAACGGATTGAAATTTAAAAACATTTACATTTATTCAAAGTCGCTTTACCAACCCAAACATAAATATTTGCAAGAACTTATAAATGGTATTCCAGAGGTGAATTACTTTCCATACGCAGAGAACGCTGAAATTATAAGCCCCGAAGAGGCGAAAGCAAATTCAATATTTATATTTGATGATGTTGCTTGTGACAAGCAGGATAAAATTCGAGAATATTTTAGCATGGGTAGACATAACAATATAGATTCATTCTATCTCTGCCAAACATATACTCGCATTCCTAAACATTTAATACGGGATAATGCAAATTTAATTATATTATTCAAACAGGATGATCTTAATCTAAAACATGTATATAATGATCATGTGAGCGCTGATATGACTTTTGAAAAGTTTAAATCTTTATGTTCAGAGTGTTGGAAAGAAAAGTATGGGTTCATTACAATAGATAAAGATTCTGATGTGGGTGGATACCGTAAAGGTCTTGATTGCTATATAACCATAAACTAGATAGACATATCTCATTTCAACAATAGACGCTATCCATGCTAGTTTAAAAAGAGGCTGATTAGAAAAGAGGCTGATTAGAAAAAGAGGCTGATTAGAAAAAGAGGCTGATTAGAAAAAAGAGGCTGATTAGAAAAGGGATCAAGATGAGTGACATTCAAAAGAAATTAATGCGAGTACAAACGGACATCAGAAGAAAAGTGTTGGCTCTTAAATTAAATCGTAATGAAGATGATGAGAGACTGAAAAGAATTTATCAACCAATTACCGATCCTTTACAAAACTTAGTAAAATCCAACAAAGAAATTATTAAAACCAACGAAGATATTAAACGAGAAAATCAAGAAATTAAACAAGAAAATAGGAGAATAAAAGAGGAGGGCATTCAGTTTGCTCATTCATCACCACTTAAACCTAAAAGTTTACAATTCATCGATGATGCTCATTCATCACCCCTTAAACCTAAAAGTTTAGAATTCATAGATGATGGAGATGTCTTTACACACGAGCCTATCAAACAAAATCTATCAACAATTTCTATACCTGATCCAACCGTACTAAACAAATATTTGGAGCAATTTGCACCATTACCGAGGCAGTATATTGAACAATTATTGGTTGAAGGTGGTGATGATTTTGATCCCATTCATGGTATTAAATTTAATAATGATGACGCTAAATTAAAAATTGGTAACACTGTAATTAATTTGGATGGGAATGATTTAATAATTGATGGCCTTAAGTACAAAGGTACTTCAGGTCTGTATAAATTGTTGTTTAGAAAAGATCCTTATGCATATACAGTAGACGATCAAAGAAATTATGTAGATATACTTAAAAGAACAAACTCATTACATCGTCGTTTCGATCCGGAACAACAACTTCAAGGGACTCGGTCACACAAGTATAGAAATATTATAAAACCATTACTACCAACTTCACAAAAAAAACGATCAAAGTCTGAATCAAGTCAACAAAAGACTAAAGGTGGTCGTGGTTTCGATTCAAACTTAATTGTTGAAAATAAAAAGCATAGATATACCTATTGGAATGATCCCAATGAATTGATTGAAAGACTATGGTTATTACATGCTTCACAACGAGCTGGAAACAATTCGCACGCCAATGAAATTGCATCGATCGAGGAAGAGCTCTGGGAGGCTAATATAATCTATTAATTTCATCATTTTTCATCATTTACATAATGTCCGTCGACAAATTCGGACTTCATTCCAGCAAGGTTATAACTGCAGGTCGGGGTCCTCCTGGCATCGGTTTCAGCCTAACACCGGAAGGACAGTTTAACATTGACAATAAACAATTAAAAAATGTATTGGAGCCTTATGAATTGAATGATGCTGCGACTAAATTATATTTTGATAACAATTATGATAAAATTTCTAAAATATTAACTCTAATTGAGGATAAAATTGTTTCTATAGATAAAGAAAATAGACTTGAGTTACAACGTAAATGTCTGTGGCTGAGAATGGAATTTAATGATGCGATAAATAATAAAACAAATAGTATAAATAATGAATTAGACGCAATTATTACATTCAGTTTGCGAGGGACGTATCGCTGGATAGACATTTTGGATGAAATTACAGCTGATTACAACAAACGGAAGCATAGTACTACAGGAATACGACCATGTGACGTCACTAAAGATAAGGAGCGTCACTTATTAAAAACTGTTTACTCACACATTAAAATCGCTGGAAAGAAGAAATTTAACACAGGTGACATCGTGCGTATTAGTAAACAAAAAGCATTATTTAATAAGGGCTACACACCGAATTGGACGACTGAATTATTTAAAATCAAATCCATCAAAGTTTCAAATCCTACCGTTTACCTGTTGGAAGATAGTTCGGGGAATCCAATCCAAGGGGCGTTTTATGCTGAAGAATTGCAGAAAGCTAAACATCCAGACGTTTACCTAGTGGAAAAAGTGTTGAGAAAAAAGGGAAACAAAGTGCACGTCAAGTGGTTAGGTTTAGACAAATCACAAAATAGTTGGATAGATAAGTCAAACGTATTGTAACTACATGAATGTATTATTAAAAATATATGTATGTGTAATGGTGAGAATTATTATCAGTTTTATATTAACCCTCAACTCGACAAGATGTTTATCAAATTAATCACGCTTTTAATTATTATCAATGCAAGTTATGAAATTGATGTCATTAAATATTTACATCAGTTTTTATATTTAGATGAAACTAAATTTTTAAAACAAAATGAAGACAATGAGTCATCGATTAATGCCATCGAAACGTTTCAAGAATATTATAACTTGAGAATTGAATAACGAAACAATAAATTTAATGAGGCGAGCGAGATGCGGATTACGGGATGTGGAAGAGTTTACATTGGGACAGTCAGAACAAAAGTGGAATTTTACAGATTTATCGTGGAATTTCCCCAGAGCTTCAATCAATGACATTGAAATAGCTAGTAACGCATTTGAAATAAAACGGTGTCGACCACTTTAATATATTGTACGGCTTCACAAATTTTGAATAAAATTAAAACATTATTCAATAACTATTCGTTTTAAAAGACAAGTTTGAACAAGTTTGGACAAGTTTGAACCTTCAGTTAGATAAGGAGTCTAATGTGATAAGACCATTTCTATAAAGCACACATTTTTACAATAAAATATTAGTCGTCCAGAATCACTCAACGGTACCTGCCACAAATCTTCCAGATTCACTCAACGGTGTTTGCCACAAAACCCCCAAATTGACTCAACGATGTCTGCCACAAATCAAGAAAGTACTTTCAGCGATATTATTGACAATCAAATTTCAAAGTATGATGTCGCGCTCAAGAAGGAATCAACACTTTTAGGGCAATCAACATATCCGCTAAACAAACCCACAACAAAGAACGTAAGCATTGGAATAAGCCCCTCTGTCGGATTTATTCCAATCGTAAAAATATGGGGTGCTCATTCTTGTATCTTCTTAACTGAGGAGGAATGGCTACAATTTATGGATATCAACTTGACTAATTTACAAAGTCCCATCACCATCGGGGATCACAGGATTCGCAAGAAAGCATATAAAAATATTACGGTGATATCTATTGTGCAGAGGGAATTCAGTGTAGTTATATCGGAAGAAACATTTTTAAATTTAATATCTTTGAAAGAAATGATTAATTACAAATTGAATGATTTAAAAGCCTTAGATTTTTATTCATATTATAATAGAATTTTATTGGCTTGTATAAATAATTCAAATAGTGATGATTTATTTAAAAATGTAATAAAGTGGAATTCTATTTATCATAATCAAAATGCTTATTTAATGATGGAATGTCTGTATATGCATTTTAATAAAATTTATATTGATTTGGAAATGATGAAACTAACTCAATAAAAAAAAATATTTTAAAATTTATCCGCCTATTTCTTATTAACCTCCCTACCCCATTAAGGTTAAAAAAAAAATAGAATAAAACATTAATTTATTGTATAAAACATAAAAAATTAAAATAAAACTAAATATAAAACATAAAAAATTAAAATAAAACTAAATATAAAAATGGCGTCAGTGAATAAAACATAAAAAAAACTAAATATAAAAAAAATGGTGCCAGGCTTCCTCCTACTCTCGGGGATGTGGCAACGTTGTCCGACTACTCATCCATCATTCATCGTCCGACTCTCCGAAAGTTATCCGACTCCTCATCTGACTAAATAAAACACATCATAATAATTGCGCTAATTTAAATTTGTATGACTTACATTTTCCACTTCCGTGTCAGAATCAAAAATGCTATCATCATCATCATCATCATCATCATCAAACATGGTGCGCATATATATCGTGTGATCGAAATATATGCGCACCCCCCCAGCATATCTTCTGTATACGAAAAATGGTGGAGTTGAAGTCGCTGGAGTCGATGAAGTCGATGAAGTCGATGGAACCGATGAAGTCGATGGAACCGATGAAGCCGATGAAGTCGCTGAAGCCGATGAAGTCGCTGGAGCCGATGAAGTCGCTGGAGCCGATGAAGCCGATGAAGTCGCTGGAGCCGATGAAGTCGCTGGAGCCGATGAAGTCGCTGGAGCAGCTGGAGCCGATGAAGTCGCTGGAGCCGAGGGAGCCAGCTTCACCTTTTTTTGTGAGGGGAGGCTGGCGGGGTGAGAACTGGCTAGTCGTTTTTTCGATGAAGCGGTGGTAGTAGGTAAAAAAATTCTTCGAATCTCTCCTGCTCCAATTTTTGCGCGACAAATGCCGCATTTGTCGCTTTGACCTATTCTCTGCACACATCTCCCACAAAATAAATGTCCACACTTTAGGGCAAATGATACCCAATTTGTCATGCAAATTGGGCATTCACCACATCTAACCCCCTCAGTAAATTCTGTAAATAATATTAAAAATTATTTTATATACACAATTTCTTATTACGAATTACTTACCTTCATCAATGAATTTCATTTTTTAACAAAATAAAATACACTTAACACTTCTAACCACGCAAAATGAATGCGCCTTTTTATCACAAAATAAAACACACGTTCGCAGAATAAAATTCACTCGACACCGCGCAAACTGAATGCTCGTTTTTTTCACAAAATAAAACACACGTTCGCGGAATAAAATTCACTCGACAGCGCGCAAACTGAATCCGCGTTTTTTCACAAAATAAAACACAAGTTTGCAGAATAAAATTCACTCGACACCGCGCAAACTGAATGCTCGTTTTTTTCACAAAATAAAACACACGTTCGCGGAATAAAAGTTTGCAGAATAAAATTCACTCGACACCGCGCAAACTGAATGCGCGTTTTTCATAAAATAAAACACACGTTCGCGGAATAAAATTCGCTCAACACCACATAATCTTGAATATTAAAGGCTCCAAGTTGAAAATTATTTAGTTTTGTTCAGAACGAGCGTTGGTCACAGTCAATTAAGTGTTCAAAATGTTTAAGTGTGACTTTTGCCAGTCAACATTCACCCTCAATTCTAATAAGAATAAACATCTGAGGAAGTATCACCCCCAAGCTGCGCCATCTCATCTAGCAGTCCCAGGGATCTCCAAACCGCTCAGAGCTCCACAAAAACGCTCAGCCAACGCTCCCCCAGCCAAGGCGCCTCCGACAAAGAAGGTGAGGCCGGCTCCACCGAGATGTGAAGCGTGTCAGCAGGAATTCTCAACACCCCAACTTTTGGTAGGCCACTTAAGATCGCAGCGGCACCTACAGATCATCTCTACAGATGAGGGTGTTGGGGTTAAGAAGATCAGCTCGGCTTTTAAAAATCGTATAGCCAGCTATGCAATTGAGGCCGAGACGGAGACACTGCAGGATATCCCATCATTTCTCGAGGCGTGCGAGGGGAAGTTCACTAGGCTGGTGGAGCGTCATGGTGTAGCTTCGAAGGTGAACATCGAGCTCTTTGGGTTGTACGTAAAACCTGGGGATGAAGATGTGTCGGAATTAAAATCGTTCAACACCCGCTTCCATGTTGTGACTCCAGCGAGTGGCTTGGGGGTGGTATACGGACAATTGTGTAGTACTGTGAAAACGAAGAGTGAAGAATTTCAGGTAAGTCAAAATCTTATTAAACAAGCTCAAACTAATAAAAAAAATGTGCTTCTACAGGAGCGAGACAGCGGGTGGGCCCTACTTAAGGTGTCACACCTTGAGGTACATATTAATAAATACACCCCCATCCGCGGCTCATCCTACTTAGAGCTGCCGTCTGACATCAAGAAGAAGAAAGCCTGTATCAATGTACAAAATGAAGATGAGGCTTGCTTTGCTTGGGCCGTGACGTCAGCTCTTCACCCCATCGATCATGGTGACCATCCAAACCGCACAACGTCGTACCCCCATTATTCAGATGTGTTGAATGTAACAGGTATGGAGTTTCCATTTAAAATTAAAGAAATCCCCAAATTTTAATTATTAAATAATATGTCTGTAAATGTTTACGGGCTAGATTATAATACCGACAAACATATTCATGAGGTGGTAAGGCCAATTCATTTTACAAAAAACAAACGTGACATACACGTAAACCTTCTTTACATTGAGGATGGGGAAATTAGTCATTATGTTTGGATAAAACATTTGTCACGCCTTGTGGCCTCACAAGTGTCGAAACATGCGCATAAAAAATATTTATGTGATGGTTGCTTGACCAATTTCCCCACTGAATCAGCACTCTTGGCCCACAGTGAGCATGACTGTAATAAAATTTGTACAATTATGCCCACTACGGATTTAATTAAAAATAGAAACGGCGACATGGTACCAGAAAATGTATTATCTTTTTCAAATTTTAATTCCAAAATGCGGGTGCCATTCGTCGTATATGCGGACTTTGAATCATTATTAACCCCGATTCAAACCTGCAAGTCGAATCCAAATAATTCATACACAAACCTGACACATGTTCATACCCCTTATAGTTTTGCATATTATATTAAATGCTCCTATGATGAAACTTTAGATAAATTTGTAACTTATACGGGGTTGGACTGCCCAAAAGTTTTTATGGAAAAATTAACCGCGGACATGAAGATAATTTATGAGAATCATCTAAAGCCGATTATTCCGAAATCAAAATTAAGTCCAGGTGAGCAGTATTTATTTGACTCCGCGAATCAATGTCATATCTGTGAAAAACATTTAGACCCATCAGAAAAAGTAGTCGACCACTGCCATCTTACGGGGAAATTGGTTGGAGCTGCCCATAGTAAATGCAACTTAAATTACAAAATTCCAAAATTTTTACCTGTGTTTTTTCACAACTTAAGCGGCTATGATTCTCATTTATTTATTAAAGAATTTGGTCTCGATAATGAGAAAATTGATGTAATTCCTCAAAATAAGGAGAAATACATCTCTTTCTCAAAATCGATAAAAGTGGATCAATATACTGATAAGTGTGGTATTGATCGCGATATTTATTTTAAATTAAGATTTTTAGATTCGCTTCGATTCATGGCCTCTTCTTTAGACAAATTATCTAGAAATTTAAAAGCAGATCAAATAGTCAACGTTAGGAAATTTTTCCAATTGATGATCAATTTGATTTGGTAACTAAAAAAGGTGTATTTATTACGTTCACCGCGAGCCAATGATTAGCCCTAGAGCAGTAACGTTGGAGCTCGCTTTACAAAGGACAAAATTTTGCTTGAAGGAAAAAAATTTAAATTTAAAGAGCAAATACAAAAAGAAAATAATCACGTTCACTCGAATTCGTTATAGCAACCAGTATCCTCCCCCTAAAGTAGGCTTACCCCGCTGTCAGCCGATAGAGTGGCTGGGTTCAAAGTTGTAAACGAGCGCCACGAGCTTAAAATTAAAGTCTACTCTCAGGAAGGTTGGGAGGTAAAAGCTCGAAACCTATGTTGTTAATAAAAAACGAATGAGTAACCAAAGAAATAATATATTTAATTCCAAACGCAGAATATTGACGTCAGTTATATCGTAAAAAAAAAAAAAAAAAAATAAAAAAAATAACTTAAGATCACTTAGGTAAAAAAAAAGGAATAAATATTGAATCCCTTAAACTCACCACCCTGATATGAGAAGGGTTGCAATACACACTGGCTAAGTAAGGTATGAACGTACTCACCAAATATCCGTTGACCTGCGGCAAGCGCTTACTGCAGATCCCACGTCGTTAACCTACAACAAACTTTACACAACGCGAGAACTGAGCCGGTGTAATTACTGATAAACTGGTGACTTTAAGTTAAGTAATCTACGGTAACTATATAATATGCAAACTAAGAGATCAACACGGTAATAAGATGTAAGGATCAACTACGCATGTATAACTGACTCAATCTCAACTTGAATAACATAACATGAACATAAAACTGATTAACGCAACTAAATTGAAACTGAGTGTCAAACTAAACTGAACTTTAATAATATATATGCTTAACTGAACTAAATAGCATAATCTGAACATGAATGACATATGTTTAAACTGAAACTGAGTAACGTAGACTAAACATAAATGATGTACGTTTTTAAGTGAACTGAAAACGTAAACTGAGCATAAATGATATACGTTTAACTGAACTGAGAGACATAAACTAAATGTGAACGTTATACTTTAAACTGCAACGGAATAACATGAACAAATACAGTCCCCGGAATAGAAGAGCTGCAGTGCGCTAACGCCTTCTTCCGCCGTGTCTGTCAATCCCTCCGATCAGCTGAGCGAACACCACGATGATATGGTCCACAGGCTACGATTACGTCTGCACCCCTGGTGGAATGACGTTTCGCAGTGGACTAAGGCCAACTGAAGGACGGCTCCGTAATCACCACGGGTATCCAATTGGACTGAAGAATGAACAAACGAAGGAAGAAAAGAAGCCAGGTGGAAAACCTGGACGAAAACAATGTTAGAATCTCATACGCCTGAATATTCAATTAAGGATGTAACAAGAAATGCAACACCTACCTTCCTCTCCCGGCTCCTTTTAGGTTAAGTCTGCACGTGGAAGTAAATCCGTCGAAGACGATGGAAAACTCGCAGCACCCAATTTCAATGCCAAAAACAACGCACCACGCTGGAGAATTCCAGTACACGGGTTCAATATAATAGGCCACTACTTCGGCTAATTATTTCATTACAAACTGAAACTATATGAACACGTGCGTTCCACTGCATAGAACAACAATAAGAATAAAAGGAAGCGGAAATGAGAACCTAATACGGTTTTAATAGTGCCCTCTGTCAGAGAGATCAATTATAAATATGTAAATGAGGTTGCCGATATTACGCATCCTTAATCGAATTAAATCAATGCGCCGAAAAGTAACAGCACTAAGAGATAAGACGGAGAATAAAAGGCAGTGCAGTTTCGCACCGTAACAACTCCCCCTTTACTCCCCCTTTACTCCCCCGAGAAAAACTTCGTATGAAGTTTTTCGAAGTTAACTAAACCTCGAGAAATTCAACATACAACAAAATCATGGAATGACCTGGAAAAATGGAAAACTCATACCAAAAAAAAGAAAGTCTACGGGATTAAAAAGCGGACTACTCCTCCCTGCAAGAGTAGAACAAGCTACAAACAAGGGTAACTATATTCTCAACTACTAGGTACTACTGATCCAATGGACCTTGACCTCGTGAGAAACTTCCGCAGCCTAAGACAGTGGTTTACCTACCGCACACTAACCTCACCAGCACTATCGAACTCCCTTCCCGAAAGAATAAGGGTCTGGCGTAGTGAAAGCCCCGCATACGGTAAGCTCCTATGCCCCAATAACTAACGAAAGCAATCCCACTACGGCAAGATTACCAAATTCACAGCAGGCCAAACTACAAATAGCCCCCCCGAATTTCCGAAGAACGGAGTGAAGCAGCAGATCCCACTCGACTCCCCGTCCTGATCAATGACGGTAGGCCGATCACTGGTCCCTCGCTGCTGGTTGTTAATGCTGCGCCGTTGGGATCCAATGAACATTACCTAACCCAACCGACATCCAACATTCAAGGGTGACAAGCGAGATGTACAACAACACACCTCCCTCAAGAAATCCTCAACTCCGGTAAAATATAAGAAAAGTCACATCAGGTATAAAGTCACAATCGATACTAAATATTATCTCATGCCCTACTGACTACAGAGATTGTAGTCGGAGGTTTTATTGCCCCGACCTCGCAATAAAAGATGGAGTCCTAAACCAACCAAGACAACAATTGACTCCTCTCACGTTTTCCAAACTTAAATAACAAGTGTATGAATACAATGGACTTGGAAAGTGACCTGTGAAACCCATACAATCGACATGTACAGCAACACACCTCCCTCAACATTTCTCATGCCCTACTGACTACAGAGATTGTAGTCAGAGGTTTTATTGCCCCGACCTCGCAATAAAAGATGGAGTCCTAAACCAACCAAGACAACAATTGACTCCTCTCGCGTTTTTCCAAATTTACGCCAAAATTAACAAGACCGTATTCTCTTTGGTTTAGCCCCTATGTAGAAAGAGAAGAAAAGAAACAATGACTAGAAGAAAGAAGAGAAATAACGAAAAGGGTTTTCTTGGAACAATGCTTTGTCGTACCTAAATATCCGCCGAAGCGTTTTATTACGGGCCTTACTACTAATCTCCAAACAAATTCCTAAACCAACTCACCGCGTAATAAACTTTGTCATGCAATTAAAACCAGCAAAAACTGAGCTCATATAGAGCGCAAAGTCTGCATGACGAAGTACTTAACATTATTCCAAATTTCAAGATACACAGAGATAGAACGAGTGAATGAAAGAGAGAACCAAATAAAGAGAGGAAATGTTAAGATGGCGAACTCCACAAAGATGACAAAGAGGGAAAACAATCAAAGAACTAAAGCAATCCAAAAAAATTAAACTCCACCTGGATCATCGGGTGGGTGAGCTTTCAAGTCCTTGGCATGCCAGACGCCGCAATCTCGATTGTCTTTATCAGTCAAGCGATACGACCAAGGCGAGACTACCTGAGAGACGGTGAAAGGACCAATAAATTTAGGAGCAAATTTAGATGTGAATTTCTTGCTAGCATCTGACAATACATAGTTACGTTTCCATACCTTCTGACCCTGTCGAAACCGTACATCTCTACGCCGTAAATTATATTGCATTCGAGCGCGTTCATAAGCCCGTTTTAATTTATCCTTAACGTCGGCATATATTTTTGTGAAAGCAATTTTCCTTTCCTCTAACAAGTTACTGCCACGATCTATCTGAATATCCTGCGGATCAATCGGCGGTTTGCTACTACGATTATCTAAATAAATCTCACGGCCAAACATAAGGGAATTAGGACTAAAACCAGTAACTTCATGTTTCGCAGATCGAATTGCGAACCCAACCTGAGCGAGATATTTATCCCAAGTATTATGCTTAGCTTGCACGTAGGAAGCAAGCATGGTTTTCACCACACGATTCACCCTTTCTGTGGGATTAGCTTGGGCATGATAGTTAGCAGTATACGCTACTTTAACATTGTAAGAGGACGTTAACTTCTTAAAGATATTGCTTTTAAACTGCACTCCATTATCTACGATCAAGACAGAAGGAGCACCAAAGATTAAAAATACTTGCTCTTCCATAACTTCCACCACCTTTTGAGCAGTAGCACTTCTCAACGGAAACAACAGTACAAATTTACTGAAACTATCCGACACTGCCAAGATATAACAGTAACCTCTCGACGTCCTAGGCAATGGGCCCATAAGGTCGGCACAAACCAGTTGCCAAGGTTTATCTACAGTAGGTGTTTTACTTAACATCAACCCAGCAGGACGCTGCTGCAAAGGTTTCGTACTGATACACACGTTACAACGATTCACAAACCGAGCTACATCTAATCGAAGCTTAGGCCAATAATACCTATCCGAAATTCGAGCAGCTGTCTTGAAAATACCTCCGAGACCACAAGTAGGATCATCATGATTAGCCTTAATTACACTTAGTCTCCTTTCTTTTGGAAGCACAATCTTCCAACTATAACCTTCGTCGAACTTGGACAGTTTAGAGGGGACATACTTATACAACTGAAGATCTTGGACCCGCCACGTAGGGTAACGGTTAGGAAGCTTATGTACGTTTTCCAACATTTTCAAATACCATTGATCGTTGACAGACTCAGAGACATCGATCGAGTTTACGTGTGGAACACTGCGCGACAGAAAATCTGGAACCACATGTTCCTTCCCTTTACGGTGTATTAGCTCGAAGTCATAAGGCTGAAGGCGTAAGGCCCATCTGGCTAAACGACCTTGAGGATCCTTCAGACGATGCAACCATAATAAGGAGTAATGGTCGGTTACCACTTTAAAGTGATAGCCTTCCAGATAATGACGCAACTTCTCAATCGACCAAATTACCGCCAAGCACTCTCGTTCGGTAGTGGAGTATTTCCTTTCCTGCGGAGTAAGCGATCGAGATAAGTAACTAATCACTTTCTCACCTTCAGGAAACTGTTGAGTCAACACAGCGCCAAGACCAAATGCGGACGCGTCGGTCTGCAGCACAAACGGACGGTTAAAATCCGGACAGTGGAGTACAGGAGCAGAAATTAAGAATTCCTTAATTTTGTTAAAAGCTTTCTCACAATCACTCGACCAATTAAATTTTACATTCTTTTTCATTAGACCAGTCAACGGAGTTATGACTCTCGAAAAATCAGGGACAAATCTTCGGTACCAAGAAGCTGTACCGATAAAGGATCTAACTTGTTTTGTGGTCTTAGGTGAGGGAATATTCACAATCGCCTCGACCTTTTCTGGGTCTGGATGCAGTCCGTTAGCATCCACCACGAATCCTAAATACTTAATTTTCGGACAACAAAAATGACACTTATCAAAACTCAGCACAAGCCCTGCAGCATGCAACCTCTCGAAAACAACTGACAAAATTTTTAAGTGAGATTCGAAATCCTGTGTTACGATCACGATATCGTCTAGATAACAAAAAACCTTATCACCCAAATCGTTCCCTAATATTTGATCCATAAGTCTCTGATAAGTAGCAGGAGCGTTTGAAAGACCGAAGGGCATCACTCGAAACCTATACAACCCAGAAGGTACAGAGAAAGCGGTATAATCCCTACTATCCTGAGCAATGGGGACTTGCCAATAAGCACTTTTGATGTCTAGGGTGCTTAAGTACTTTGCATCACGAAGCATATCTAAGATAGACGAAGTCAGTGGCAGAGGATATGCGACCTTCTTAGTGACAGCGTTCAGCTGGCGGTAATCAACACAAAACCTATACGAATTGTCCTTCTTGGTCACTAGACAAACCGGTGAAGACCACGGACTCTTGCATGGCTCTATCACACCATCCTTTAACATTTTCGATATCTCGTCATCAATTAGCTTACGCTTGAACGGAGAGACAGGATAGAATCGCTGTTTAATAGGCCTAGTGCCAGGGATAACCTCGATTACGTGCTCCACTAAGGTAGTGCGACCCAAAGAAGTACTCATCAACTTGGTCACCTCAGAAATTAGCTTATTGAGGGCACACCTTTGCTCCCAGCTAAGCGAGTTCTCGCTTTCAATGCTACTCACTTCTGCGATTTCCTTATCACCAAGGAAATGCCAAACATCTTTCCTTAAATTTGGGACAATTTCCATAGATAACCAAAAGTCAATACCAAGAATTAACTTATGGGACAAATCAGGGACAACTAACACTTCCACAATACGGGTTTTCCCCATTAATTCAAAAGGAACATACACAACACCAATTACAAGACACGAAGTACCATCAGCTATAGTACAGCTACTACTTTTACCAGTCAATTTTAAACCTAAAGTCTGAAGAAAAGACCATCCAGTCGAACCTACAATTGTTTTGTTCGCACCGGAATCAAGTAAACCTAATATTTTCGCTCCAAAAACACTTACTTCCAAATAAGGACGCTTATCGGACGACACATGCGACAGGACATAATCCAAAATAATTGCATTGGAGGTATGAGCAAAGCGGGTCGAGGGTTTTGCTCTGGAGGAACCAATACGACCGTTTAGGTCCTCCTTCGCACGTTTCCCGAATTACAGGTCTTGCAAGTGAGGACAGTAACATTCTCAGCACCACACCGATAGCAAACCTTCCTCTTTTGGTTAGGACAATTGCGCGCTACATGACCTTTCCCTCTACAATTGTAGCAAACAATGGTTCTGGATTGACCACTAGAACTTTCAGATGATTGGCTCTCGTGGACAGAGTTCGAACTAGAAGGAATTACGGAATTCACAAAAGCTAAGTCAGGCTCAACATATTTGCTGCGAGATTTGGATGGGGGTTTATAATTCTCGGACCGATACCTTTTTACTTCGAGTTTCAAGCATTCCTCCTCAAGCTCTTGCAAGGTACACACAGTAGGTAATTGCATAGTATAGAAAGGAGCTAAATTCCGAGTGAGAATATTCAATTTAATTTCCTCAGACATACCAGCATATCTTCGAAACATGGCCGCCATACAAGAGTAATATTCAATAAAGGTTTCTGAGGGATCCTGAGTACGAGATAAAATATCATTAAATAATCTAGAACGATAATCAGGGGGTTCGAAATGTTTTTTCAACAATCCAACTAACCCAGTCCAATCGTGGAATCGTGTTTTATTAGCGCGAAACCACATAAGCGCTTTTCCCTCAAAAAGATCGATTGCGGACGCAAACAGTTGTTCATCCGAGACGTGCCTAGCACACTTCAGCTCTTCGACCCGTTCCAAAAAATTATGCAAAGATAGTTTGTGATCGCCACTAAATTTGACATTCCATTTCTCTACTGGTTGTGATCGACAAAGGAAAGATCGATTCCTAAGATTAGGAGTTTCAACTAGGACGTCGTCATCGTCGTCATCCACCTCAGAGTCAACATTCTCCTCATCATCCAAAAATATCATACTCATGTCTGGTTCAGCACTAACAGATTTAGATTTTACAATGTTACCTGCAGATGATAAGATATTCGAGTACAAAGAAGATTTCTGAGCTTCCTGATCACTCGATAATGTAAGCTGAGCTAATCTATTGATACGGCCAATAACATGGGCACAACGAGCTTGCAAACCTTCAACTTTCAACTTACTGTTCCCCTCGACAAATCTTTTAATTTTCCTATCAAGTTCTATTACCAATTCAGAAATAATTTTTAATTCATTTGTCACATCTAAATCTAGTTTCGGGTATGTCAAAGACAACTGCTGTTGTTCTAAAACCAACAAAGTTTTTAAACAAGAGATAAAATCAGACTTCGTTTGAGAAGCAGACACATTCACACCACGAACTAATAATTCGTATTTTAGCTCATCCTTCTTCAAATATACAGGGTTTAACTTCAGATTTCCCGCCATTTCCTTCAACGAAAAAAAAGAGATTTGACTAGGCCTCTTTTTTTTTTTTTACTAACACACGAAAAATAGACAACTAAATTCGACCGAAAAATATTTATGTTGTGGGGTTAAAATTTAAAATCCACGTTGGGCGCCACTTATATTACGTTCACCGCGAGCCAATGATTAGCCCTAGAGCAGTAACGTTGGAGCTCGCTTTACAAAGGACAAAATTTTGCTTGAAGGAAAAAAATTTAAATTTAAAGAGCAAATACAAAAAGAAAATAATCACGTTCACTCGAATTCGTTATAGCAACCAGTATCCTCCCCTAAAGTAGGCTTACCCCGCTGTCAGCCGATAGAGTGGCTGGGTTCAAAGTTGTAAAGGAGCGCCACGAGCTTAAAATTAAAGTCTACTCTCAGGAAGGTTGGGAGGTAAAAGCTCGAAACCTATGTTGTTAATAAAAAACGAATGAGTAACCAAAGAAATAATATATTTAATTCCAAACGCAGAATATTGACGTCAGTTATATCGTAAAAAAAAAAAAAAAAAAAAAATAAAAAAAATAACTTAAGATCACTTAGGTAAAAAAAAAGGAATAAATATTGAATCCCTTAAACTCACCACCCTGATATGAGAAGGGTTGCAATACACACTGGCTAAGTAAGGTATGAACGTACTCACCAAATATCCGTTGACCTGCGGCAAGCGCTTACTGCAGATCCCACGTCGTTAACCTACAACAAACTTTACACAACGCGAGAACTGAGCCGGTGTAATTACTGATAAACTGGTGACTTTAAGTTAAGTAATCTACGGTAACTATATAATATGCAAACTAAGAGATCAACACGGTAATAAGATGTAAGGATCAACTACGCACGTATAACTGACTCAATCTCAACTTGAATAACATAACATGAACATAAAACTGATTAACGCAACTAAATTGAAACTGAGTGTCAAACTAAACTGAACTTTAATAATATATATGCTTAACTGAACTATATAGCATAATCTGAACATGAATGACATATGTTTAAACTGAAACTGAGTAACGTAGACTAAACATAAATGATGTACGTTTTTAACTGAACTGAAAACGTAAACTGAGCATAAATGATATACGTTTAACTGAACTGAGAGACATAAACTAAATGTGAACGTTATACTTTAAACTGCAACGGAATAACATGAACAAATACAGTCCCCGGAATAGAAGAGCTGCAGTGCGCTAACGCCTTCTTCCGCCGTGTCTGTCAATCCCTCCGATCAGCTGAGCGAACACCACGATGATATGGTCCACAGGCTACGATTACGTCTGCACCCCTGGTGGAATGACGTTTCGCAGTGGACTAAGGCCAACTGAAGGACGGCTCCGTAATCACCACGGGTATCCAATTGGACTGAAGAATGAACAAACGAAGGAAGAAAAGAAGCCAGGTGGAAAACCTGGACGAAAACAATGTTAGAATCTCATACGCCTGAATATTCAATTAAGGATGTAACAAGAAATGCAACACCTACCTTCCTCTCCCGGCTCCTTTTAGGTTAAGTCTGCACGTGGAAGTAAATCCGTCGAAGACGATGGAAAACTCGCAGCACCCAATTTCAATGCCAAAAACAACGCACCACGCTGGAGAATTCCAGTACACGGGTTCAATATAATAGGCCACTACTTCGGCTAATTATTTCATTACAAACTGAAACTATATGAACACGTGCGTTCCACTGCATAGAACAACAATAAGAATAAAAGGAAGCGGAAATGAGAACCTAATACGGTTTTAATAGTGCCCTCTGTCAGAGAGATCAATTATAAATATGTAAATGAGGTTGCCGATATTACGCATCCTTAATCGAATTAAATCAATGCGCCGAAAAGTAACAGCACTAAGAGATAAGACGGAGAATAAAAGGCAGTGCAGTTTCGCACCGTAACATATTTCCTTATCAATATATGGATTCACTGTCGAAATTAGACGAAACAAAATTACCCGCTAAAATATATTTTTTTAATTCACTAACAAATACTGACATTACTACTAAGGAGTATGAGCATGCCGAAATCGTTTGGACAAAATTTAACTGTCAAAATTTGCAAGAATATTCCGACTTGTACTTAAAAACTGATGTTTTACTTTTGGCTGATATTTTCGAAAATTTCCGCGGTGTTTGTATTAAAGCATATGATTTGGATCCGGCCCATTATTATACAGCCCCTGGGTTGTCGTGGGATGCTATGTTAAAATTAACAAACATTAATTTGGAATTGTTGACAGACATTGACATGCACCATTTCATTCGTAAAGGTATCAGGGGGGGTATAAGTCAGTGTTCTTTGCGCCACGCCCAAGCCAATAATAAATATATGACAGATTTTGACTCGACGAAACCATTAAAATTTCTAACGTATTGGGACGCCAATAATTTGTATGGTTGGGCAATGTCGCAAAATCTACCACACGGCGGTTTTAAATGGTTAAGCGCAGAAGAAATTGAAATTTTTAATGTCTTAAATATACCAGATGATTCACCAACGGGGTACTTTTTAGAAGTGGATGTTGAGTATCCTGAGACTCTTCATGATCTACACAACGATCTACCTTTTCTAGTAGAAAATATTGTACCTCCGACATCAAAATTTAATAATAGTAAATTAATTCCAAATTTAAACAGTAAATCTAAATATATTATTCATTATCGTAACTTAAAACAAGCATTGGTAAACGGTTTGAAATTAACGCAAATTCATCGAGTTATATCTTTCGAGCAGTCTGACTGGCTCAAAAAGTACATTGATCTAAATACTTCAATGAGGCAGACCGCTCGAAACGATTTCGAAAAGGATTTTTTTAAACTAATGAACAACTCAGTATTTGGCAAGACAATGGAAAACGTAGATAAACGTGTGGACGTCAAATTGGTGACTCATTGGGAGAATATCGGGAAACGTCGGGGCGCGGAAAGTTTAATTGCGAAACTAAATTTTAAATCTTGTTCCATATTCATGAAAATTTAGTAGCGGTCCAATTAGGACGATTGAAAACAGTTTATAATAAACCGATTTATATAGGTTTCTCAGTTTTGGACTTATCGAAATTATTAATGTACAATTTTTATTATGACCATTTAAAACCCAAGTATGGGGATAATGTGACATTATGTTACATGGACACGGACAGTTTCATTTTAAATTTGAGGACAGATGGCGTTTTCGCTGACATGAAACCGGACTTATCAAAATTCGACACGAGTAATTTTGAATATAATAATAAATATGGCATCCCATTACAAAACAAAGCAGTGTTGGGTTTGATGAAGGACGAGCTCGGGGGAACAATAATTTCTGAATTTGTTGGGTTGCGGGCAAAAATGTATGCTGTAAAATCCTCCGAGCATACTATTAAAAAAGCCAAGGGTGTAAAAAAGTGTGTGGTCACACAAAATTTAAATTTGGGGGATTTTAAAAATTGTTTATTTAATTCGGCCACGATTTTCCGCAAGCAAAATTTATTCAGGTCCATTAAACACACCATATTTTCGACCACCCTAAATAAATTGGCGTTATCACCTTTTGATGATAAGCGGCACATCTGCGAAGATGGTGTGACAACTCTAGCCTGGGGACATAAGGACATTATTTAATAATAATTCGAATTTGGGGATATCATTAAAAATATCAATGGCAGCTCCATACTTGATAGGTTTCACATCTCCGAATATTTGAGTTTTTGTGTAAAAATTAGTGATTAAGTTTAGGTTAGGTAATATATTGATAGGACATTATTCGTGATTAATTTTAAGTTTATATATGTGTAATCATTTTCACTTAGAATAAAATTTGTTGAAATTATTTTCACTTAGAATAATGTATATATAAAAATTTGTTGAAAATTATGTAAACTTGATAGGTTTCACATCTCCGAATATTTGAGTTTTTGTGTAAAAATTAGTGATTAAGTTTAGGTTAGGTAATATATTGATAGGACATTATTCGTGATTAATTTTAAGTTTATATATGTGTAATCATTTTCACTTAGAATAAAATTTGTTGAAATTATTTTCACTTAGAATAATGTATATATAAAAATTTGTTGAAAATTATGTAAATTCTAACAGGTTCAACCTCGTTTTGATGCTTAATCATATATTGTTGCTCCAGTTATAAATAAAAAAAACACAAATATGTTTAATTAAAATAGTTTATTATTTCTTCTTAACCTAATTTTCCTTTTGCTACACTAAAAAACACTTAATCTAGTTTTATGCGATCAGTTACATTATCATAATTATTTTGGAGTATATGTATTACTTCAAAAGTTAATGTTGTGAAAAAGAATAAGATTGATATACAAGTAACTACACACGTTATAGTACAATTCATTTTGCTGGATACAAATAAATTGTCAACTACAGTTGAGAATTTATTTTTAGACACTGATGGCACTTGTATTTTGGCGATGGTGGTCCATCGATGTGGGTCCTCCCCGTATTGTAGTGTTCAAAGCACGGTAATCTTTCCTTGCAGTAATCCCTCAAGCTCGGTGGTAAAAATGTCCAGATATTTAAAAGCTCCAGGCCTTCCAGCCTCTTCAGGTAATATTCTGGTAAATATTTCAAGTGATGAGAGCTTAATTTACCTTCGTGGTATGCTTCAATAGCACTGTTAATGCGAACCAATAGAGGCTCTCGCTCCGTATTTGTAAACTCCATAATGCGTCAATCTCAACGCGCACACCCTATTTACTTACCCCACCACTCTCCCCTATGTTGATCCGGAAGTTCCCCGGCGCCAAATTCAAAAAAATCAGTATAAAGGGTGATCAAAAATAAACGTCAACTGTGTATGACCTTAAGGTCATCCAAGGTCATCTAATGTAAACCGAAACCGGAAGTCGGAAACCGGAAGTCGGAAACCTGAAGTCGGAAACCGGAAACCGGAAGTCGGAAACCGGAAACCGGAAGTCGGAAGTACTTCCGGGATCACTTCCGGGATCACTTCCTGGCCCAGAACCGGCTATAATCCTCTACTATTACGTTTTTATTAATATAGCCCATGTTTCGTATTAAATGAATAGATGTAACGTTAGATGTCGCAACAGTATGTTGTTTGACGCAACTGTGTGTTGTGTTGCATACCTCACACATCGCATTGCAAAGGAAAGGATATTTTGTATTCAAATGGTTTGTAAAAAATCATAAAATGAGAATATATGAGGATGTGGTTAGATAATAAAATATTAAGAAACATCGTGTTTAGACCTGGAGAAATTTATCTCAGTGTTGATTGGTTGACCCGACTTCCGATTTCCGACTTCCGGATTGTGGTATAGATAAATTAGATGTGGTAAAGATTAATTGGAATTTAAATAAAAACTGTTTTTTATTGTTTTACATATTTGAATATATTTTTTCTATATTTACATATTTGAATATTTTTTCTACATTTACAATGCTACACATACTTAATCTATTTCTGTGTGATTGACAACAATATAACGATTTTTTAAAATTAGGAAAATCTTCATGAAATTCTAAATCAATAACGTGGACACACAAAACTGTTTCAAATAAGCACACTTTTGAGCACCTTTCACAAAAACTATATCTGCAGATAACTTCTTAAATAGTTTCGGCAATTCACTTTAATCACTTTCACCACTGTTGTATGGGATTCCGTGGTATTTTTTTTCCAACCACCGAATTTGTTGGCTTAAAGACATAGGCAAGTATTTTTTTCCCATCATATGTAGCAGCAAGTTCCTTTGGGGTAAAGTTTGGGGTGTTGAAACCTTGGATATCGATGAACAATATCTTCGGCGGAGGAGGTGATGCGATCCTCTTCAAAAGAACTGGTTCCAATACTTTTTCAATATGTTGAATACGTTTCGTAAATCGTAATCTGTCGGCAGCTTCTTGCATCCAATTTCTACTGTCATCCTCCTCTAGCACATATGTGAAAGTCGCCGGGGTCAAGTCAAAGCATACTCGAGACATGTTAAATAATATTTTTAATTACTCCGGAAATTGGTGTGTACTCAACGATAGAATCGCTTAAAATGAGGCAGTATGCTCGGGTATTGTCTTTAAAATTTTCAGAGGCCTCCATATCAATGCGCAGGTCTATCGCTGAAGATTTTACGCTCTCGTTTTGCTTGGACAAATCAAATACAAATATTGCACAATTATCGAAATCAGTGAACGATAAATAGGGCTTGTTTATTTGATTGTAATAACTCTGCTTTAATTGACAGTACATGTTATAGACAGTCAAGTAATCATTACTATCAAAGTTCAAATTCAAATGATCATATGGAAATGATTCCGAATTGAGATAAACTCTTATGTTCCTTATATTGCTGTAATCAAATATTGTCGCATCTGCATTAGCCACACCTCTTCTATTTGTTTGAAAGGCTACAATTACATATCTTGGTTTCTCCAAGCTACTTGAGGTTTTAACAGCGTCATCTCTAGATTTTTTCAGGGTTGGTAATTCATGTAATTCTCATTTTCGGAATGGAATTATGATATTTGTATCGTTTTTAATTTTCTCCATCATTTCCAGTTTTAATTCATCATTCAGTGGGATATGTGGTACTCCACTCAATTTTATTCAGTTTAAATTTAATTTGTGAAACAACTTGACTACTATCATCACATACAAAACAGTTTACATCACTAGAGGAGCGAAGTAAAATCAATTCCTGTTTAACATTAATTATCATCTTTTGATAATCCTCTGCAAATCCCATTAAACATTTTAGAGGTATCAGCGCATAAAATGTTTTGTTAGGAAAATATGTTTTAATATGCCCTGTTTTGGCCCATCCTGCTATTCCTAATTCTTTCATATCCTCAAAATCATTATAGGATAATAATCCTTTCAAAGTACTCGCGATCACCAAGTCTCGAGTTCGATCGATTTCAACACCATTTAGCTCATACCTAATATCTTCAAATAGGAAAGCAAACGCGTTTGTAACCAACTGAAACGTTTTACCTGCAGTGAGATTGTGTTTAACCTCAACACTCAAGTAAATATAACTGTTTCCAGGACCGGTGTAAATGTCTTGATTTTGAATTGTTATTCGAATTTCATCGTTATTTTTAAAGTTTGTAGTTCTAGGCTGATAAGTGTGGTATTGATATTTACTGATGCGATCATCATATCGCACTTGTTCAAAATGTTTTCCATAGTTTTTAATTTTATATCCAAGTGTGGTTAACCTTGAGAGATTAATACGTGTTATCTGGTTGAGTGATGAACTCCGAATAACTGGATTGACAAATGTCCTATCGATTTTATCAAAAATTATCCCCATGTTTTTAATTTGAGTCTAATCAAAATATTTTCTCCTCTAAAATTGATCAATTTGCCTTTTTGGTCGATAATTCTAAGAGTAATATTATCAATCCTGTCACGAGTATTCAACGGTAGAAATAATATATTTTTGGTTCTATATTTATTGCAAAGCCAGGATCAACCGAGGGGCTGAATTCAAACAACGTATGTGATAATTTATCGTCGTAATAGGCGCCTGAAGTAATATTACACTCAATTCGAACACTATCTACTTTAATTATTTGCACGGGTAAATCTGATGTATGTAGTTGACCGGCTTTTAGTAGCTTTTCCGAAAACCCCAATAATTTACCAATAGTTTTATCAGATCTAAAATCTATATCGAATTTACTTTTAATTTCACACTGTAAGGTTTAAACGATAAGAGTTTATCAACTTCCTCTTTTTTCTTATCACCCAACAGCTGTTTTTGCAAATAAGTTTCAATGTCTGTAACCTCGTATGAACCCGTAGGTATGTTAACTGTTTTATCACCGTAAGTAAATTTATTATTAACACCGTCTTCAATATTTAGTATTGAATTATAGGTATGAAACCCAACTAACCCCAAACAGTACTGCCGATTTGGATCAAGTTCTATAGGGGGATAATAGTTTGTTGAGAGTACACTGCGTGTACCTTGTAAGGTGAAGGTCTGAGACATGACTGACTTATCTTGAAAATATTTTCTTTATTTATATAAAAATTCTATACACAAATGTCCACAGTTGTACGTATTAAAGGTCTGATAGTGATCATGTCATTTAATTTTACAATTTTTAAAATATTTAATTACTTCTTGAGGTGGTAATAAGTTTCCAAAACTGTCAAAGTATTTAACAATATTTCCCGTTTTCTTGTAGGCTACTCAATGAGTTCCTGCTCCATCTCGAGAATCTAAATTAACAATCCTAGCTTCTTTATTCCACGGTTTAGTTGGCAATGAATCACGCATAAACACTCCTCGAAAATACGGTACATTTTTCATCGCTTTTAACAAATCTATTGTGGTTAGGGCGCGGACGAGTAGCGAGCTTAATAGTTTTTTGACTTTTTGAGATATAATCCCATCCCTTTTCGGTACGGTTTTAAAAATAGTCCTTTTACCTGTTTTCCAAGAGCTATGGCCTCCATCGTTTTATTATGTCTTTCAGATTCCACAAGTTTTGATTTAGCATTCTTAGCACTATTTACTGCTTTAGCAATACCTGCAGCGCCCCCTGCCAGCGAACCGAGTTCTAATCTTTTTCTTACCACCAGCCGCATTTACAGCAATCTTTGCAGCAGATAGTACAATCTTGCTACTTTCTTTAACAGCTCCGGGCTTATCAATTTTTCGTTTAAATTTCTTAATCGCCTTGCAAGCTTTCATCAAAACACCGCTCCCTAGCGGTGTAACACCCATCGCCGTTTTTCTCTTAATCTTCATAGCCCTAGTAATCGCCAATGCTGCTGCTTTTTCCCTAAATTTTGCGTCTTTAGCTTTTACCCTGCTCCAGGCGACTCTCGCCAACACCTCATCTGCTTTATGTCGCTCGTTTAGATCTTTGTTCTGTGAGTAAGCAATATCGTGCTTCTTACAGGCTGCGTCCAAGGGATTAATACCGAGGTCACCTCTTTTTAACCTTTTTTCTAACTTTGTTCTCGGACCGCAATACTGATATCCAGGTATGTGCGCTTCGAACGGGAGCTTATTAATGATTGAATTAATGATACCTCTACCACCATAACTTATCATTTGAGAGTTACATGACATCACACCGTTATATATACCTACCGAAAGATAATATCAGTATTAGTACAATGAAGGTTATCAAGCAGAAACAATCTCTCCCAATAGCAAATTTAGATAAATGGGTGGGTGATGGATTGAAAAATAAAATACGTAAACATGGTGACTTACTACTATCAAAGGGGGAAAATTAAGGTGTTGGCTTCTGGGAGACAATCACCCCGATTTCGAGAAAAATAAGAATAAGTTATTGGCCTAGTTCTCAAAATCGGATCACCCTCGATTACCTGGTAGCTCAGGGCAGAGGTACCACACAGTCACTTCTTAAATTGAATGTAAACAAATAGAAAACAATAACTCACCCTATAGCATCTGGTCTGGTCAGGAACAGCTTGATTCGGTAGCTACTCACTGTATATATATATATTTCTTATTGTGGAAAAATTGAATTGCACGGTTGATTAAATGAAAACACAATGTTCGGAAAACATTAACAATAGTTTAATTTAAAAAAAAAAGTAATATCAACTAAATAGACTACAATAAAATATATATATACAAAATGAAACTAATACCTTACGCGTATAATTACAACTAAACAATATAAAGTCACGTAAAGACAAGCCCGTTTCACGAAGGTTAAACGTAGACCGCACAATACAAAAAAACTCTCAAACTCTCTGACTCAAAATAACGGTCTCACCGTCTGAATAATAAAAAAAAACAACTGTCTAACCGTCTGAATAAAAAAAAAAACAACTGTCTCTTCAACCCTGTGATCCGTCAGTTTTGTTAATCACCTTCTCCCTACTCAAGATCATCCCTTCCCGGGTGATGTGTGAGATGGAGGTGGTTAAGAGTCCACTAACTGATTGGTCCAGCGGTTAGGGGTGACCTGCGCAAGTATGTTGCGCGTTATCATTTTTGTCTTCCCTGGCGCAAGGGGACGATGCAACTGGCAACCCAAATTACTAATGATAATTCTTAATAAGTATAGTTTGTAAGAATTAAAGTAATGCTATTAATTATCACTAATACTGGTATTCCTCTACAGTATAACTCTGTATGTAATATCGTTTGTTACCCTAATACTAACTTATACAGGGTTATTCACGCTATACGGCACGGAAAATTGTGGCCAAAATACGTTACTTTCAAAAAGTTTCACTTTGGGGATATATGGGGGTCTATTAGGGCTACTTTTTAAAATTACTTTCATAATATACAGGGTGTCCCAAAAACCCTAAAAGTATCAAAGTTGTGTTTTTTTTAATGAAACACCCTGTATTTTATTGCATTTTTTGGATCCTTCGATAAAAATAAGTGTTTGCTTTAATTAGGTTTTTATTACATAAACCTTAAGGTTTTTGAAATAATTTGAATTTTGTAAAAATGTAACCTAATTTTCATGTTTCAAATACTTAAAAAATAATTAAGTTATGCATACCAAATTTACACTGAAATGTAACAAAAGATCATATTTTATTTTCCAAGTATAATAAACTTGACATCTTATGCCGGGTGTAAAAAAATTGGAATTAAACAAATGAGAACTTTAAATGGCTATAACTTTATTTATTTAAATGGAACGCTATATTTATTAATTTATCAGCAAATGCACGTTTTAATTACCTTTCGAATGGTATTTAAATCTTAATTGTTAAGTCTTCTCGTTTTTGCAGAAAACGGCAAAATATTGTACTTTTAAGTAAAAATTTGTATGTATCTAGTTTTCTATGGTATTTAAAAACGTCAGATAAGTAATTTAGTCTGTCATTTTAGTTTAAAAAGCCTGTCTTTTGTTATAGTTGTCTTATTTTGCATTTTTGTGTTAGATCGTTTGTAATCGTTATTGTTTGAACATCGCTGTTGTATTGTTTTGTAAAAAATGAAGATTTACTCAAAAGAAGGGGTTATTGGCATTACTTTTATGCTTGTAGAATGTTATCAAAATTGTTTATTGGCTTGTTGAGTTTATACTTAAAGGTTTCCCGAAAGAAATCACCCTAAGCCAGCTATTTTTGAGAGACTATTAAACCAGTGTAAAGAAATTGGAAGTGTCAGTTATAAAAACCTCAGTATAAGAAAATCTGTGTATATTTTCATTTTTTACAATGACATACAATAACCATGTTCAAACAATAACGATTACTAACGATCTAACACAAAAACGCAAAATAACACAACTATAACAAAAGACATCATTTTTAAACTAAAGTAACAGACTAAATTAATTATCTGACGTTTTTAAATACCATAGAAAACTAGATACATTAAAATTTTTACTTAAAAAGAACTAAAACGGTGCAATAAACAATATTTTGGCGTTTTCTGCAAAAACGAGAAGACTTAACACTTAAGATTTAAATACCATTCGATAGGTAATTAAAACGTGCATTTGCTGATAAATTAATAAATATAGCGTTCCATTTAAATAAATGAAGTTATAGCCATTTAAAGTTCTCATTTGTTTAATTCCATTTTTTTTTACACCCGGCATATGATGTCAAGTTTATTATACTTGGAAAATAAAATATGATCTATTGTTACACTTCAGTGTAAATTTGCTATGCATAACTTACTTATTTTTTAAGTATTTGAAACATGAAAATTAGGTTACATTTTTACAAAATTCAAATTAATTCAAAAACCTTAAGGTTTATGTAATAAAAACCTTATTAAAACACATACTTATTTTTATAGACGGATCCAAAAATGCAATAAAATACAGGGTGTTTCATTAAAAAAAACACAACTTTGATACTTTTAGGGTTTTTGGGACACCCTGTATATTATGAAAATAATTTTAAAAAGTAGCCCTAATAGACCCCCATATATCCCCAAAGTGAAATTTTTTGAAAGTCATGTATTTTGGCCAGAATATTCCGTGCCGTATAGCGTGAATAACCCTGTATATGATTATATGTTTGGGTAATTATAAACAACATATATTTACAACTTGGTAAAATAAGAGTGGACGGCCGTTATTAATATTTACAATATTCTACATAGCAAATATGGCTGCGCGATTGACTTACTCTAATTCAATTCGCGATAAAAAAAACATGATGTGAATATTCAGTAATTTCCCTTAATCCGAATTCCAAGCAGCCGAGCAGTAAAAGACGCCTCTCCATTGTACCGGAGGGCGGTACCCAACTGTGAGCATTTCGCGACCAAATCTGTTGCGCCTTTGTTCTGATCACGAAATGCCGTAATGTTGAAATTTTCCCGGATTAGGGCCGCTTCTTCTTAATTTGAGTTTTACAACCTAAGAGAGATTTGTGCCGCGTAAGGTAATAAATCTAAAACTATGTACCCTAAAACTAATAATAAACTAATCCTATATTTACAAATAATATTTACATAACTCGAACAATCAATAAGAAGACGAACTTATTTCATTTTATACTAAATGATTATGAAGGTCAATTAATCAACAATGAGGGAACCGTGATAAAATGAATAAATTGCACGAAATAATCATTGTGCCGGCGTTTCCGGTAAAACGCCGGTAACAATTCGGCCCCGTGAAATGAAATAAGTTAGTTTACAATACGAGTGCAAAGTACAATTAAAATATTAGGAAGAAGAAATACATACACTAATGTTCGGTTCGCAAGATAGACGCCATCATGGTATGTTGTGTAATGCTGGTTTCTAAACTTGCCCAGTGGAACTACAACATAAGTTTCGTCTTGGGATTTGCTGGTGCTGGGTGGCGTCCGGGACGTCATATGACCGCAGGTTACGCAAATTTGTAGTTATGGCTTGGCTCTGCTTCTGCGACCGTTCTAGCTGCAGTGGAAGGTCCAGGAATTGGGTCATCATTGTCTTCTTCGGTCGCGCCTTCTTCTTTCGCGAGTTCCTCGGCCTCTTCGGCAATTCCGGCGGCATCTTGGGTGGCGGTTCCGGGAAGAGCGATGTCATCCTGAATCCGTGCTGATGTTATAGGTTGTTGTGGTGCTGGTCGAATGTCGTCCGCGTGTATTCTTACGTCGTGGCCATCACGATTGATAATATAAACGCGCCCGGCGAAGCAATCTCGGACAGTGTACGGTCCTTGCCACTTCGGCGCGAATCCGGCAGGGTTTTTCGAGTCGCTTATCGGATGGTTTCGAATGACAACCTCCTGTCCCACGGTGAATTGTGGCTGTTCATCTGGTTGATCGTATCGATGTATATATTGTAGGTTGCTGTTTCGTATGTCCTCCCATCGTCTCTCTCTTTCGTCGGCCTGGATTGGTGGTTGGGTGGGTGGGATCTGTCGTTCTGCTGGACGAGGTAAGTTATAGCCTAACAAGGCGGCGGCAGGAGTAAACCCTGTTGCAGCGTTTGTTCTTGACCGGAGCTCGTACAGGAATGTACCGTGCCCACTTATTTCCTGGTTGGTCTTGCATACGAATCCTCAGACATTTCTTCAACTCCTGGTTTCTTCGTTCTGTAGGATTTGCTTGTGGATGATATGCTGGAGTGTGGTAGGCTTCTACTCCCCAGCTTTGCAGTTGATCTCTCCACCGTTTTGAAATAAATTGCGGTCCATTGTCGCTGATTATATTTCTTGGGTAACCGAACCTATGGAACACTTGTTCTTCTAGTAACTTTAATATGTTACCGGAACGTGCTTGGCCAATTGTAAAGGCCTCAACCCATTTCGTAAAAAGGTCGGTTACCACTAATATAAATCTTTTCTTTGCGGTGCTAGCTGGGTATGGTCCCATTAAGTCGACGGCAATGGTATCGAATGGTGCGATGGGTATGCGTGCTCTCATTGGTGCACGTTTCTGAGTCTTTCCACGCTTCGTGGCAATGCATATGAGGCAATTCTTTACGTAGTTTCGAATATCCGTAGGTTGGGTGGGCCAATAAAAGCGATTGCGAATACTACGTAAGGTTTCATCACGTCCCGGGTGAATAGCCTCATCGTGCATCGCGTGTAAGACTCGAGGAATTGCCAAGGCAGGAACGTAAATAGCTCGATCGCGGCCATTAATCGGCCGGTGGAAAAGGTGTCCATCGATTGCTTCCATTGTCTCGCTATATTTAGCAAATTCCGGGTGGTCTGGGTCAGCCAGAAGTTGTAATTTCCGCTGAATTCCCTCGTCTGATGCCTGCGCTTCCAGCACAACATGAACTATTGGCTGTTCTATTAAATGTAGTTGAGGTGGTAATGCACATTCTAATTCCGGTAATGGATCCACAGGTAAATTCTCTGGATCACGGCTAAGAAGATCAGCTAGTTGATTTTCCTTTCCTGCGCAATGAATAATTTCGAAATCGAAACTTTGTAACTGTAAAGCCCACTTCGTAAGTTTTGACTTGATATCTTTAAATTTCGAAAGCCATGTTAGCGCCTTGCTATCAGTCATTACACTAAAACGCTGTCCTTCGAGGAGTGGCCTATATTTTTGCAGTGCAAACACCAGGGCAAGGCATTCCTGTTCGTTAATGTGATAGCGCGTCTCGGCATCGTTTAGCTTACGCGAATCAAAAGAAATAATTCTTTTTTCGCCGTTGGGAGTTGTCTGGAATAATACTGCGGAAATTCCTATCATCGACGCGTCGGTTTGTACCGTGTATGGTAACTCTGGTAATGGCCGATGAAGTTTGAGTGGTTTTTGAACACATTTGCGCAGCGTCTCCATCGCTGCTGTTGCAGAGGGCGTCCACTTGAACGGGCGTGTTGTGGCAAGTAGGTCGTTTAATGGAGCGGTGATATCTGCATAATTGCTAATGTATTGTCTGATCCAATTGCAAAGACCCAGATATTTCCTCAATTGACGACGTGTTTTTGGAGTAAAGTGGTTTTTAATTTGGATCAGGTGTTTCTGCAGCGGTCGAGTTAGATCGGTGTCGACGATGTGGCCTAAATATTCCAGTGAACTTTTCCCAAACGAACACTTATCTTCGCTTAAACGAAGGTCAAACTGGTCCAGTCTTTCAAACACAAGTGCGAGGTGTCTGATGTGATCTTCTGGTGTCCTGGAGAAGATAATTATATCATCCAGGTACACCATTGCGAAATCGTGTATCATTCCAGCGAAGACTTCCTGGGACATCAGGCGCTGAAATGTTGCTGGAGCATTTTTGAGTCCGAAAGGCATCACACGGAATTGATAATGCCCTCCATCCGGTGTTGAAAACGCTGTATATTGTTTGGAGTTTTCTTCCATTGGGATTTGCCAATAACCGCTCTTTAAATCTAACGTAGAGAAGATACAAGCATTTCCGAGATCCCTTAGGGTTTCCTGAATAACGGGCATGGGGGTCGGTTCCGATATTGTTACCGCATTGAGTTTCCTGTAATCCATACAGAATCGGCTACTACCATCTTTCTTCTGTACTATAACAATAGGGGACGCGTATGGGCTTTTGCTTGGCTCGATAATTCCTTGTGTGAGGAGGTCATCTACTTGTCGGTCAATTTCTTGTTTTCGCGCTGTATTTACTCGATAAGGTCGAATCCGTATTGGTTTGTTGCTGTTGAGCTGTATTTTGTGCTCTGATGTTCGTGGACGAGGAGCGAATTGATCCTTGGGTTGAAAAATACGCGCGAATCTTTCAATCAATTCCTTGAAATGCTGGGCTGCGTTTCCTGTTAAATCACACTCAAATTCTGGCACTCGGATGGTCTCCATTTTATGTTGATGTTCGGTCCAACGGATTGTCTGGCGTAAACCGGTACCGAGGTGAATGCATAATTTACTGCAATCAATCACAGCATGGTGTTTGAGGAAAAATCCCATTCCAAGAATTGCTTCGTAGCGCAGGTCGGGAAACACAAGAAAATGCTCAGAGAAATGTTCCGTGCCAAGTTGGAATTGAAGAGATGCTATTCCTGTCACATCTGCAGTTATATCCTTTCCAGCCAAATTTGCCTTCATGTTTAATTCGTGCACATATTTTCCAATTCCCGGTTGTATGTAATTATGACAGGCCCCCAAGTCGAGTAAACAAGATATCGTTCGATCTTGTATAATCAATGGTAATAACACAAGTTTGGCGTCACTTGACGAAAAAGCGCATAACGGATAAGTGTCTTTATCACTACATATTTCACGTATGTTATTTCGCGGGCCCGTGCCATTAGAAATTGATGGGCACTGCGCACTTAATGATGATTGGCAAGCCTCCTGAATCCTACTGTAGGCTGCATTGACATTCCGATGCTTGTGTTTTTCCATTCGGTTATCCGTTTGGTTAAAATCCGCGTTGTTTCCACTGTTCGAACTTGTACCGATATTCTGATGAAGGTGCCGGGTGCGTTTTACGGTTTTTCTGGAATTGCGAGTCAGTAGGGCGTTTCGTTGTCGTTGTATGGTGGCGGCAGGGGAGTGTTTAACGGTGTTTATCTCTGGTCCTGCCGCTCCTGGTCGTTTCCCGACTTCTTTGGACATGTGCTATACCAGTGATACCCGTTTTTGCAAAGTCGACAGAGGGGTGGCTTGCGGGGGCGGTTCGACGTGGAGGCAGCGGGTTTCTGTGACGATATCGCTCTCGAGGACTGTTCCTTGTCATGGGGCATCCTGCTTGGGCTGATTGATTTTACTTCGGATTGTTTATAAGTTCGCCGTTGATAAAATCTTGGTGACCGTGGTCGTTTATTATAATTATTGTGATTGCGATTCTTTGAAGAATTGGTGTAATTCTCGTTCTGTTGGTTTATGATGTGTGTTATTGTGGCCTGTGTTTTCGCCTGGGATGAATCAGTATTCCTACTATGTTCGACATTTGTGCTATTTCTTTTAGACGACAGTTTTGCAGCTTTAGCGACAAATTCTGACACGTTTGCCGGCTTGAAGATCATCGCCTGTTTCAACGAATCAGACGCTAATTCCCACATTACGGTTGTTTTCATTTCTTCGTCCCAGAAAGATAGGTGTCGGTCGAACAGGATTCGTTTTCGTAGGGCGAATATTCCTGGTGCAGTGTTTCCTTGGGGCTTCATTAACGCTTCCTTGGTTTCATCTAGCGCCGCGGAGACTGGATCAATCGAATCGATGAATAACGATTTCGCTTCGTCCCAAGACACATCGTCAGAAAAGTAATCTCCATATCTCTTCTTGTCCTCGGAATGCATCCTTGCTAGGGTTTTTCTGTGTTTCGCTTCATCTCCAAGGTTGAGCCCTCTGAACTCGCTTTCCATCTGGGAGATGAATTTCCTGGGATTACGGCCATCAAACATGACCTTGTCCTCTTCTGAATAGTTGTTTGCTTCGCGGAGCAACTCAACTACCTGCTTGGGCCATATATTTGTTGCGGTGGGGTCGGAAAAAGTAGGACGAAGTTGGCGAGGTTGTGAATTTGTGCGTTGACCTGGTGCTGCATGGAGGTCGACTACGACTTGTTGCTGATTCGGCGGTGGTGTGGGCAATTGGATTTCGCTACTGGCCTCTGAGAGACGTGATGGAACGCGTTCTTCAAGCATTGTTAGCTCTTCCTGAAGAAGGTTTATCTGATCACGATTTTCTTTCGCCTCCTTAATGAATTTCTCTTCCCTCTTTATGAAATAGTCCCGCAAATCTTCAAAGTCTTTCCACGTAGGGTGCGGACGCTCTTCTTCTGCTCTGTGTTGCCGCTGAATTTGCTTCATTTCCTCGGCTAATCGCGCCATTTGGGCATCAAAAGCTCGCTTTGCTTCTTCCATCTGTTTATTAATTAAATCACATGATGATTCTAATGCCTTGGAATCTCGTGAAGACGGACGGCTACCTCGGTGGCTGTTGTCGGCGTCCACGATTGTGCCGTTGTGTGCGGCGTAATCGGATGTGGAGTTGTCAGCTACAATATTGTTATCGCCTGGGATCACCTCCATAGTCGGAGAGGTTTGTGTTTGTGAGCGAAGATTGTATGTGCTCATTTTTGTACGAGATTTGCTTTTGAAAATAAGATTTACGCAACAGATTTGTTTACTATTTATAACTCGGCCCCGTCGAGCATTCAATTAGTATTTAGGCAAAATGAAGCTAGTAATTTGTGCAATTAATTTATCAAACTATATAAAATTATAATTTGTTAGGAAATAAAATTACTCTAGTTAATGTTTGATGTAATATAGCAAACAATCAGGTGACTGTGGGTGTATAAATTCCTGTTGTTTAATAAGAATAATTACGTGTAAATAAACAATAAACACTTCACTTCCTGTAAGAAAATGGTAATTAACAACGTGAATTATGGATGGTTGGCCAATGTATTTATTTATTACTTCCAAAACAGTTTGAATAATTAAAAAAAAAAAAATTGGAAATTGTACGGTTAAAAGTTACTTAGAATTATGATTCAAAATTTATAAAATATGACAATGGAACTTTATAGAATGCAAACAAAAATTATTTACACAAATATATTTAAATAAGCATTAAATTTTGACCATTGAGACATTAATCTATCATATTTTACTATCGATAAATGAAAAATAAAGAAATATTTATTAAGTTAGGAGAAAAATTAACAATTCAAAATTAAATTTGCTTTAACAATAATTGTTCAAATTAATTGGGCTATATAGTACAATTTTCAAAAATAGTAAGTAATAAATATACTAATTTTATTCAGGGTCGTGAGAAATTAACTAAAAAAAATGATAAATGAGAAATAATTGTAGTACAAACTTTTAACTCGAATTAACGTAATTACTTATGAATAAAAGGAATAATACACTGTTTTTAATTAAGATTAGGTGTAATTTATCCAATGAATAATTAACAAAACGAAACTAATTCAAGTTGGTTATCTTTATCAAAAGTGAGATAATCCAAAAAGGAAAAAGAAATTTCAGATTGGTGTCATTTATCACTATCATATAGACAAAAATTAAAGTTGGGCGCCATTTATCAAAGGGGGAAAATTAAGGTGTTGGCTTCTGGGAGACAATCACCCCGATTTCGAGAAAAATAAGAATAAGTTATTGGCCTAGTTCAAAATCGGATCACCCTCGATTACCTGGTAGCTCAGGGCAGAGGTACCACACAGTCACTTCTTAAATTGAATGTAAACAAATAGAAAACAATAACTCACCCTATAGCATCTGGTCTGGTCAGGAACAGCTTGATTCGGTAGCTACTCACTGTATATATATATATATTTCTTATTGTGGAAAAATTGAATTGCACGGTTGATTAAATGAAAACACAATGTTCGGAAAACATTAACAATAGTTTAATTAAAAAAAAAAGTAATATCAACTAAATAGACTACAATAAAATATATATATACAAAATGAAACTAATACCTTACGCGTATAATTACAACTAAACAATATAAAGTCACGTAAAGACAAGCCCGTTTCACGAAGGTTAAACGTAGACCGCACAATACAAAAAAACTCTCAAACTCTCTGACTCAAAATAACGGTCTCACCGTCTGAATAATAAAAAAAAAAACAACTGTCTAACCGTCTGAATAAAAAAAAAAACAACTGTCTCTTCAACCCTGTGATCCGTCAGTTTTGTTAATCACCTTCTCCCTACTCAAGATCATCCCTTCCCGGGTGATGTGTGAGATGGAGGTGGTTAAGAGTCCACTAACTGATTGGTCCAGCGGTTAGGGGTGACCTGCGCAAGTATGTTGCGCGTTATCATTTTTGTCTTCCCTGGCGCAAGGGGACGATGCAACTGGCAACCCAAATTACTAATGATAATTCTTAATAAGTATAGTTTGTAAGAATTAAAGTAATGCTATTAATTATCACTAATACTGGTATTCCTCTACAGTATAACTCTGTATGTAATATCGTTTGTTACCCTAATACTAACTTATATATGATTATATGTTTGGGTAATTATAAACAACATATATTTACAACTTGGTAAAATAAGAGTGGACGGCCGTTATTAATATTTACAATATTCTACATAGCAAATATGGCTGCGCGATTGACTTACTCTAATTCAATTCGCGATAAAAAAAACATGATGTGAATATTCAGTAATTTCCCTTAATCCGAATTCCAAGCAGCCGAGCAGTAAAAGACGCCTCTCCATTGTACCGGAGGGCGGTACCCAACTGTGAGCATTTCGCGACCAAATCTGTTGCGCCTTTGTTCTGATCACGAAATGCCGTAATGTTGAAATTTTCCCGGATTAGGGCCGCTTCTTCTTAATTTGAGTTTTACAACCTAAGAGAGATTTGTGCCGCGTAAGGTAATAAATCTAAAACTATGTACCCTAAAACTAATAATAAACTAATCCTATATTTACAAATAATATTTACATAACTCGAACAATCAATAAGAAGACGAACTTATTTCATTTTATACTAAATGATTGTGAAGGTCAATTAATCAACAATGAGGGAACCGTGATAAAATGAATAAATTGCACGAAATAATCATTGTGCCGGCGTTTCCGGTAAAACGCCGGTAACACTACCTAACTCAATTAGAGCTATAATTGGCGGACCATCTATTTGTGGCAAATCTAAAGTAATGTTGTCACTCCTACTCAATGAGAACGGGCTAAAATTTGAAAACATTTATGTATATTCCAAGTCACTCTATCAGCCAAAATATACATTTTTACAAAGAGTCGTTAGCACCATACCCGAGATTGAGTATTTCCCGTACAGAGAGAATGCTCAAATTATAAGACCAGAGGAGGCTAAAGGGCATTCAGTTTTTATATTTGACAACGTGGCATGTGATAGACATGATAAGATTCGAGAATATTTCAGTATGGGTAGACACAAAAACATTGACTCATTCTATCTTTGTCAGACTTATACTAGAATTCCTAAGCACTTGATTCGTGACAATGCTAACTTTATCATATTATTTAAACAGGGCGATCTTAATCTTAGACATGTGTATAATGATCACGTAAGTAGTGATATGACATTTGAAAAATTTAAATCGTTGTGTGCAGAGTGCTGGAAAGAAAAATATGGATTCATTACAATAGATAAAGATGCCGATGCGGGTAGGTATCGCAAAGGCTTTGATCAGTATATAATTATAAACTAACCAACATCTACTGTATTACAAGTCCAAACCTCGTCCGAGTCATACAACCAAGGAGCATAATAAGGCTCATTGGGAAAAGAGGAGAAAAGAGGCTCATTGGATAAAGAGGCTCATTATATAAATAAATAAATAAATAAATATATATTTATTACCCTACAGGAAAAAATCCCAATTACAGGGCAACATATATAAAAAGAAGAAAGTAAATTTACATACTAGCATAACTTAAACTCAAAATAATAAATGGTTACATACTAACTAAAAGTGAATGATTACATTGAGCAATGACATAATATAGAGAGTCATTAAATATATCACAATAAGATGATACCTGATTACAATTAGCGCAAACGATGTTTATCGGAGACTTCAGTCGATAATTGGTTTTATGAGGTAAAATCTTAAAAGTAGGCTTTTGTCTACTACTAAAGGGTGGAACATGCAACCTAATATTATGTAAAATCTCAGCTGAATCAATAGAACCGTGAAGTATTTTGTATCCAAAGACAATGCTCGATATATATCGTCGGGATTCAAGAGATTGAAAGTTAAACTTTTGAAGTAATGTTGCATGATCGAACCCTCTATTAGGATAATAACCTTCCGACTTAAAATATAAATATTTTAAAAATTTACGTTGAATGCCCTCAACCATGTATTTCTGCTGTTGGTTTGGGGAAACCAAATTAAGGAAGCATATTCCAACTTAGACCTCACATAAGCATTATATAAAGTAATTAAGGTATTTATATTTTTAAAACTTTTAGTATTGCGATATATGAAACCTAGAGCTCTTAATGAACCCTTAATTACTTCCTCAATGTGACAGTTAAAACTTAATTTTGTGTCAAAATGTACACCTAAATCTTTAAATGTTGAAACATTTTCAATTAAAGTGGCATTGATTGAATAAGTGAACCTCACAGGATTAGTTTTTCTAGTAAATGACATGAACTTGCACTTATTAATATTTAATTCCAGTCCATTTACTTCACACCATATAACGACCTTGCCAAGCTCGTCCTGCAAATACAAGCAATCATTATGATTGTTGATTGTCGTATATATTTTGAGATCATCCGCATATAAAAGATGTTGACAGGTCAATGTTGTGGAAAGGTCATTAATAAATATGTTAAAAAGCAAGGGGCCTAAAATTGATCCTTGAGGGACACCAGACGTAGGGAAATAAGAACTAGATTTAAAATTATTGAAAGTGACATACGATTCACGTTTACTTAAGTAAGACGACATTAGAGAGGTAGATGAATTGCAAAAGCCAAAGTTATCCAACTTAGAAATTAAAAGATTATGGTTAACTTTGTCGAAGGCTTTCGACATATCCGTGTATATGACATCAATTTGACTAGAGGAGTCAAGAACTGCAGCAATGTTATGAGTAAGAGCAAATAGATTAGTTACTGTCGAGCGATTAGGAATGAATCCATGCTGATTATCAGAGAGGAAAGGTTTAATATGAATGTATAGTCCAGCCATCTCAGTCTGGCCAGTTGCGCTGTGGCAAATGTGCGGGCGTAGGGTAGGAGAAAGGGCATCGGTATAATACGGAGCGCGTTCGTGCGTTTGGGACATTCATTGACAAAATTATCATGGAGTTTAATATAGTAAGGTGGCAGGACGCGTGCTAATAATAAACCGCCCGACTTTTGTTTTCGATTGTACTCGGAAAAATGTATGTGCCTCTCGCTTAGATTCTCATATATCACTCTCTGCGCGGCCCGCCTCCTCGTTGGCCAGACTCACATTGCTGGACTATAAATCTGGTCATAAAGCACACGTTCAAAAACTTTAGCAATATGTGATAAAATTGCTATAGGTCGATAGTTATTAATTTTGAGAATATTGGCACTTGATTTAGGTATTGGACAGACTGATGTTATTTTCAATTTATTAGGAAAGTTAGAAGTTTGAATAGATAAGTTGAAAATAATTGTAAGCGGATAACAAAGAATAGAAGCACAATCTTTTAAAATAAAAGCAGGTATATTGTCATCACCGGAAGAAAATTTATTAGGAAGTTTCTTAAGAATGTTATATACAACTTTATCTGAAACAGGGGAAAAGGAAAAACTGGTAATGTAGCTGAAATTAGATGAATGAACATTTTTAGATGGGGAAACATGAACAGATTCAAAAAAATTACGAAAACCATTAACAATCTTTTCAGGGTTGTCCAGTTTATTATCATTATCTATCAATGTCGAAGGAATTCTGGATGTACTAGAACTCTTAGAGTTTATGTACGTCCAAAACTGACCTGGGTTAGAAGTAACTTGATTCTCAATGGTGGACATGTATGAGTTATAAGCAGATTTGATTTTACGTTTAATTAATGCTCGAAGGTGTCGAAAATTAGCCCTCATGGAGATTGAGTTAGATTTGAGTTTAGTTCTAATGGTATTCTTTTCTTTAATTAAATGTATTATTTCAGAATTATACCAAGGCGGGTACTTTCTTTTATTTTTATTAAATTTATAAGTTGGAATAAACTTTAAAAGAGCAGAGTTCAATATATTATAAAATTCAGAAAGAGCGAGATTAACGTCAGAGAAACTTAATAGTATATCCCAATCAATACCACATAAATGTTCATATAATTCAGGATAATTTCCTTTTTTAAAGTTTAATTTAATAACATCACAATTAATTGAAGCCATGGTCGGAGAGCATTGCAAAGTAAATTTAAGAGCGGGATGATAAGAATCTTCCAAAACAAGCGGAAATGTTTCTCTATCAATTTGACAGCTAACGTTGGAATATATTAAATCTAAAACATTATTTGAAGAATTTCTAATTGTGTTATATTGTCGAAGGCCTAGAAAAGTACAAAAATTAGAAATAAAAGTTGCTTTAGTAACAAAATTATCTACAGAATTTGAAATTGATGGACAGTTAAAGTCGCCAGCAAAAATAATGTTATCATTATCAAAATTTAGTTGAGATAACAAATTAAAAAATAATTTAACATCGTCAGTAGAAGTGTCTGGTGGAATGTATACTAGAATAATAAATAATGAGCTAGATTTTAGTTTCAATTTACATACTATAATGTCTATTATTGGCACGTGTAATTTAATAAAATCCGTGGAAATTATATCAACTTCAAAAAAATTTCGGACTGCTATCAACACTCCACCACCCTTCGATCTACCAGTTGTTACATTATCACGATCTGACCTAAAAACTAAATAAGAATCACTAAATAATTCACTGCTGCTCACAGGAGATGTTAGCCAGGTTTCAGTTAGAAGCACAACGTCATGATCACAATCACTAACATTAGAGTAGAAGGTATCGATTTTAGTATTTAATCCACGAACGATAAAGAGGCTCATTAGGAAAAAGAGGGTGATTGAGAAAAGAGGCTTATTAGGAAAAAGAGGCTCATTAGGAAAAAGAGGATAAAAGAGCGTAAAAAGAGGAAAAAAGAGGAAAAGAGACTCATTAGATAAAGATCGAAAAAAATATGTGGATATTCTTAAGAGAACTAATTCGCTACGTCGTCATTTTGATCCAGAACAACAACTTCAAAGTACTCGGTCACACAAATATAGAAACATCATTAAACCCTTGTTGCCACAGTCACAATCAAATCGGTAAAAGTCTGTAGGAGGTAGTGGTTTCGATTCAAAGTTGATTGTTGAAAATAAAAAACACAAATTTACATATTGGAATGATCCTAATGAATTGATTGAAAGACTATGGTTACTACATGCTTTACAACATATAATAATAATAATAATGAAATTGCATCAATCGAGGAAGAGCTCAGAGAAGCTAATATAATCTATTAATTCCATAATTTCACATCATTTACGCAATGTCCGTCGACAAGTTCGGACGTCATTCCAGTAAGGTTATAACTTCAGGTCGCGGCCCTCCTGGCATCGGTTTTAGTCTAACACAGGAAGAGCATTTTAACATTGACAATAAACAATTAAAAAATGTATTAGAGCCTTATAAATTGAATGATGCTGTGACTAAATTATATGTTGATAACAATTATGATAAAATTTCTAAAATCTTAACTCTAATTGAGGATAAAATTGTTTCTATAGATAAAAAAAAATAAACTTAATTTACAACGTAAATGTATGTGGCTAAGAACGGAATTTAATGAAGAGATAAATAATAAAACAAATATTATAAAGGATGAATTAGATGCAATTATTACTGCTAATACAAAGAGTATAAAGGATGAATAGATGTAATTATTACTAATAATACAAACATTATAAAGGATGATCTAGATACAATTTTTACTAATAAAACCAAGAATATAAGGGATGATTTAGACCAAATCTTTATTAATAAAACGAAAAATATGTATGCATTGCTGCTGGGTATTGCTATTTATTTAAAAAAAATGTATAATTTCCTGTCGAAGAATGTGTCAGGAAAACTAGAAAACAATATTATTGAATTCAGAGAAACTCATGAGGTATTAAACAAAATAATAAAGAGCTTGGATGTGCAGAAAGGGGCTCAGACAATTATTAATACACCATGAGCAAAGTAAAAAGTGATGTAGTAAATGAGCTGCATAATTCCTCGACGACGCACAATTATTAAAGGACTGGACGATTTACGGCAAGCCGATTTAGCCGAATTTGGACTTTATACAAAAGAAAATAAAGGATTTAAATATATTCTGTTGGTGATTGATTGTTTTTCAAAGTATTTATGGACTATACCATTAAAAGACAAATCTGGTATAAATGGCATTTAAAAGTGTAATTATGATAAATGACCGAATGCATAAAAATTTACAAACTGATCAAGGAAAGGAATTCTATTCGCATTTTAGCAAAGTTATTCAAAAATTCGGAATTAATCAATATTCTACTTATACCGTAATGAAAGCCGCAATAGCAGAGCGTGTGATAAGGACTTTAAAAGATAAGTTATATCGCACATTCAGTTTGCGAGGGACGTATCGGTGGATAGACATTTTGGATGAAATTACAGTTGATTACAACAAACGGAAGCATAGTACTACAGGAATGCGACCATGTGACGTCACTAAAGATAAGGAGCGTCACTTATTAAAAACTGTTTACTCACATATTAAAATCGCCGGAAAGAATATTTTTAATTTGGGTGATATTAGTAAGCAAAAAGCATTATTTGATAAGGGTTACACACCAAATTGGAGTACTGAATTATTTAAAATCAAATCCATCGAAGTTTCAAATCCTACCGTTTACCTGTTGGAAGATAGTTCGGGGAATCCAATTAAAGTGCGTTTTATGCTGAAGAACTTCAAAAAGCTAAACATGATGATGTATATCTAGTGGAACAAGTGTTGAGGAAAAAGGAGAATAAAGTTTATGTCAAGAGGTTAGGTTTAGATAAATAGCAAAATAGTTGGATAGATAAATCTAATGTTGTGTAACATAAATATAATAAAATATCTTATTATCCAAAATAGTTTTAAATAATTAGATTAAAATACAAGTCTCAACAGGTCTGAGAAAACTTAAATAAAATGTTCTGAATGCATTATCACTCAAATAGAAGTATCGAGGTAGTTAAGATGTCTACGCCAAATGGTGTCGCCTTCACAGATCCTCTTGAAAAGGAAATCTGCACGTATGACGTTGCAGTCAAGAAAGCAGTTCTTCTGGGGCAATCAACATATCCCTTGAACAAATTTGGAACAAAGAAGCACACTCCTGCATCTTTTTCACCGAGGAGGAATGGGATCAATTTTCCTCAATCAACATCTGCGAGCTGGTAGAACCCGTAATAATCGGCGATCATAAAATCACGAAGAGCGAGTATCGTGACTTAATGGCGATATGGATCGAGGAAATAGCTGAGAATTTATTAAATTTGAAAAAAAATAATTAATTACAAGTTGAATTAATTGAAAGCGTTTCATTCATATTATAATTGTATTTTATCGGATTGTTTAAATATGTCTGGTGATTTCAAATCAAATCAAATCAAATCAAATCAAATTTTATTTATATATAGTTAGTACATACAATATAATATTACATACATAGAATATAATACACTAATATAAATACGTCAAGAACTTAACAAGATACCGAAAGAATTAATATATAGCACAAGATAAAGTAGACGCCCTAACCATGAACAGATCTACAGATCACCTAGGCTATATAATTCTGTTTTAATTAGGTACTGTTTCAATTTGGTTTTAAATTCTCCTAAGAATTGAATTTCTTTAAGATATTGTGGAAGTTTGTTAAAATGTACAATAGCACTATATTTTGGTGATCGTTCAGTCATCGTCAATCTGTGATGAGGTATATAATAGTTAGTGATGGGCAAGATCGATCAAAAAAGATCGACTGCTCGATACTTGCAAGTGATCGAGCCGCTCGATCTTTCTCGATCGGCTCGATCTTTTCGATCGGCTCGATCTTTTCGATCGGATCGATCTTTTCGAGCGGCTCGATCTTTTCGATCGGTTCGAGCGGCTCGATCGTTTCGATCGGATCGATCTTTTCGAGCGGCTCGATCCTTTCGATCGGATCGATCTTTCCGATCGTCTCGATCTTTCTGATCGGCTCGATCTTTTTGATCGGCTCGATCATTTCAAACCACTTGACGGCTCGATCTTTTTAGAGTGGATCGGCCTAGGAAAGATCGATAATTGAATCACACTATTTCTTTAAGTTATTCTCTTTTATGTAGCCTTTATTAGGCCATAAGAGCGAGCAACGGTTAATCTTTCACGATAATGAAAATAAATATTTGAAAATTATTCCAGATGTATCATAATTTTCATAGTTACTTATCTTAAAAGATAATCTTACTGATTCTAATTTTTAATTTAATATGATTAAAAAATACTTTTTATTATTATTAATTTAAGTACTGTCAAGTAATAAACTATTTAATAGACAACTGTTACTCGTATTTAAATTCAACAAATTAGTAATTATTTAATTTAATGAACAAAATAGTACTTCTCATCAAAGTGGTCACTTAAAAATATAACTGGACAGTAGAGGTGAGATAAATAATTACTTTTCAATAACGGTTATACTAAGAAGTAACTAGTTATTTTTAACGTTATTTAATAATGGTCACTAAATAGTATTCATTTTTAATAAAGATTTATGTTGATTCATTTTATAATAGCTATTTATTTACTAAATATACTTATAATTTAACAAAAAGAAATACAGTATGTAATATTAAATAAAACACTAGTTTGGCACTTTTTTCACTTGGTTTATTTTATAGCTAAATGTACATTTCAGTCACAAAGTGACCATTTTCAATAGCAAACCGAAAATTGCTATTGAAAATGGTCACTTTGTGACCGAAATGTACATTTAGCTATAAAATAAACCAAGTGAAAAAAGTGCCAAACTAGTGTTTTATTTAATATAAATATTTTCACGTACGCATAAAACTCACCGACAGTATGTAATATGTAGAAAATAACAAATTCAATAAGTTATTTCTTCTAGTAATTAATGTAATAAAAGCCGTCTTCTTAATTCTTTCGTAATTCATTTTCGTTCAGTGAGTGTAAATTGATGAATCTGTCGACGTCCACATTTTTGCGGCCTTGTCGATTTCTTTGTATTTTTAAGATGTATTTAACGTTCAGCATTATTTACTTAACTTTTTAAGATATTGATTTGAAATTATTCCAGAATAGTTACTCATCTTAAAAGTTAATTTTACAGTATCTAGTTTTTAATTTAATTTAATATACATTTTTAAAACGTGTTTCATTATTACGAAATAATTATTTTTAAGTAATGCCAATAATGGCGATAAAACGATTTAATCTAGTAAAAAATAACAGGCCACAGAATTTGTATCATATATTCGAAGGGGATGATTTTTTTTCGGGGATGAAATATGTATTATAGGTGTTATTTTTTGGGGGGTATTTTTTGTGCGGGGGTGATTTGTTTTAGGGGGGGTATGATTTTCAAAGAATAATTTTACAGAGGTGGTTTTTCGAAGGGAATACCAATGTTTTAATATGAATAACAGGTAAATTGTCATTAGAGGGTGTTTTTCCAATAATGTTTTTACAGATTTTTACCCCCCGAAAAATAGGGTCATTTTTTTGGGGGATGATTTTTTGAGGGATGGTTTTTCGGAGGGGTGATTTTTGAAAGGAGTTGTGATTTTACAGATACGTTTCACAACCTAGTTTTCTAAGGGAATGATTTTCCATGACGGATTTTTGTTTTTAATTTCCCCACCAGGGTGATTTTTGTTAGTAGTGATGATTAGAATTATTATATAATTATTGCTCTCAATCACCGTTAGTAATTTTGTAACGTTATACAACCACGAGGGTAAGGTGATTTTCCAAGAATTATTTTACAGAGAAGATTTTTTAGAGGGGTTGTAATTTTTCAAATACGTTTCATGACGTAGTTTTATTTTCTTATTTTTTTTAGTGATTTTCTGATCAACTGAATTGCCTCGATCTGTTTGATCGGCTCGATCTCTTCGATCCGCTCGATCTTTTCGATCGGATCGATCTTTTCGATCGGATCATTTGTTCAGTATATAACCCCAAATCACCATGGCAAGTTTGAGTGTCGAGCAGCACGTGCAAATTATTAAATTGTTTTACGAATATGGGTCATCAGTTCGAGCAACGTTCCGCGCACTTCGCCCATTTTACGGTCGCGATGATCGGCCTGTAGAGTCGACTATCCGTCGATTGGTGGGCAAATTCGAGTCGACTGGTTCAGTAAACAACCAGCCAACACTGATACGTCGACGAAACGCCCGATCTAACGAAAATATCGCTGCTGTCCGTGAGAGTGTGCGCGAGAACCCGAGGCAGTCCATTTTTTGTCGTGCACAGGAACTTGGCCTTTCGGAGACATCAACTCGCAGAATTTTGCATCTGGATTTGGGTCTGCACCCGTACGAAATCCAATTGACCCAGGAGCTCAAGATAAACGACCACAGACAGCGTCGGGCGTTCGCTGACTGGGCTCTGGAGCAGTTGGAAGCAGACCCCCATTTTGGCCGAAAAATCATCTTCAGCGACGAGGCTCATTTCTGGATGAACGGGTATGTGAACAAGCAAAATTGCCGCATTTGGAGTGAGAACAACCCACACGAGGTCTACCAAGTGGCAATGCATCCCCAGAAAGTCACTGTTTGGTGTGGATTTTGGGCCGGCGGCATCATCGGTCCGTACTTTTTCGAGAACGAAGCTGGGGCGGCCATAACCGTCAATGGGGAGCGCTACAGGTCGATGATAACCAACTTCTTTTGGCCTAAACTGGATGATATGGACACGGACGACATGTGGTTCCAGCAGGACGGCGCCACGTGCCACACAGCCCATGCCACAATGGACATTCTGCACGAGCGATTTCCAGACATGGTCATCTCGCGCGGAGGCGATATCAACTGGCCACCGAGATCGTGCGATTTAACGCCTTTAGACTTTTTTCTCTGGGGCTATCTCAAGTCGCTGGTCTACGCCAACAAGCCTCTAAACACCGATGACCTCAAAGTCAACATACGCAACGCCATCGCTCAAATTGAGGCCGATATGTGCTCCAGAGTCATCGAAAATTGGACCTCCCGGATCCGGGCTACCAAACGGAGCCGCGGTGGTCATTTGAACGATGTTATCTTCCATACTTAATGGGGTTGAATACCCTTTCGAATGAAAAATAAATTTCGTTTCTACCTCACACACAACTTGTTTTATTCAATTTTAAAGTTCACCCGCCCTTATTGGCGGACCCTATACTAACTATTTCTAGGACACGAGCCTGATGCAAGTAAACATCCTTGCATTAGGTCGTTATCGCCAGTTCATGGGAACCAGGTATTGACAAACTCAGCATTTCCTCAAGGAATGTTTATTGCTGCGTCAATACCTATTTACTATTATATTTCATAACAATAACATTATGCGTATATTTACTAAACACTATTTATAATAGTAAACGACGAACGGATTACATTACATTATATTGTTGCATGTTTTGTAATTATAGATTTTTACATGATAAATTTAACATGTTTTACTCTATCATTTGGTTTTATTTTAATGATAGTTTGGTTTCTATTTGTAATTTCTGGAGTATTGCATATTCCAGGGATAAAATTGAAAATAACTGGTAAATAAAAAAATATATGTTTTAAAAAAAGCATTTAATTAATCGGGACCACATCCTCCTAATAATCTTGTCCACATCCACCCGATTAATCAGGACCACATTCATCCGGTTAATCTTGCCCCCATCCACCTAATAATCTTGTTCACATCCGCCTGATTAATCTTGCTCACATCCTAATTGCTGTAAATTCGAAAAATGGAAATAATTATGTAGTTTATGATAATGAAAAAATATATGACTTACCATATTGATAATTTCATAAATTTTGCACTAATTTTTCAACTCGACACTCATCACGTTTAATTCACTTTTTAAAAGTTCTATTTTTTTCAAACACACTTTTAACTCACTATCAAATCGAGCTTTCTTCTTACGTAGCAAACTTTGTCGTAAATCGTCAGACATCTCAGTACTAAATATTATTCTTAATCAATTTTTGTTATATATTATCGGACCTATTTCTGTCAACCAATCAACACTGAGATAAATTTCTACAGGTCTAAACAAAATGTTTCTTAATATTTTATTATCTAACCACATCCTCATATATCCTCATTTTATGATTTTTTACAAACCATTTGAATACAAAATATCCTTTCCTTTGCTATGCGATGTGTGAGGTATGCAACACAACACACAGTTGCGTCAAACAACATACTGTTGCGATATCTAACGTTACATCTATTCATTGAATACGAAACCGGGGCTATTTTAATAAAAACGTAATATTCATAATCTACACATCGAGACCATTCATGTGATACTAAACACAGGCCATTTTGAGCAACCGGAAACCGCAACCGGAAATCGGAAGTCGGAAACCAGAAAACCGGAAGTCGGAAACCGCTACATCCGCGACCTGAAACCGCAACGTCCGCAACCGGAAACAGGAAGTAGGAAACCGGAAACCGGAAGTCGGAAACCGGAAGTAGTTCCGGGATCACTTCCGGGATCACTTCCTGGCCCAGAACCCGTTATAATTATCTACTTATAAGGAGCAGGATAATAAAAAAAATCTTAATAAAATGGTATTGCTCTGCGACTTAAGGAGACTGAAAAATATAGCATTGCCCGTAGATCACCTCACAATAGAAATTTTATTTGAACAACATGTGGAATGAAGAAAAGAATTAAAAATATTATGACGTTAATAACTGATAATTTGAGATTTACAACATAAGATTCCAACATTTAAAGTAAGAAATTGAAGCTTGAACAACTAAATAATTTTAAGTCAGTTTTAGTATAAGATAAGTGAAATAATAGATCAAGGAATATTATTATTTATAATATTGCCAAATCAAACGCAGTAAAGGACGTAAATAGAACAAAGGCCGATAGTAATAACTTTAAAAACTAAAGAGAAGGGTTGCGACCGTTACTACGTGGTAATCCAACGTACACTGAATTGAAAAATTCATTATGTATTAACAACAAATAATTATTGTAAACATATTATATAACCTGTAGGCACAATTATATAAATCTAAACAACTCATCACTACTCGAGTTTTTATGTGTTATCGTCATTATCAAGTGAATTATAAATTGATGAAATTTTGATTTTATACTATTTTTGGGTGAGGGGGGGATATTCCCTCGCGCTTTCTGTATATATCAAAATCAATTTTATTGTTTTGGTCAGTCTATTAACGTCAACTCAACAATCCCATTTTTCTCAACTCACCCGATGTCGCATAAATAGAGCTTTCTCCATTCCTATAACTACGAGCAGAAGAGCCACTGAATTAAATAAAATAATTTCAATTGCTATTAAAAATGGTTTCCTCACCAATCTCATCCAAAACGTAATAAACAAAAAACGTCATCAAACCAAAATGGTTTTAATATATCCGAGAAAACCTAATTTAAATACAGCTTTTATTCCACTCACATACTTTGGAAGAACCAGCGAACAGATTGCTAATATTTTTTGAAAACAGAATCATTAAGTAGCTTTTAAACCGCCTGCCATGCCAAAGTGCGTATGTAGGTCAAATAGGACGAATTGTATCAACTCGTTTTCCCGAACATTATCTTGCATTTCGTCTTAATCAATACTAGCGCTTTTTCAAATAATTGTTTAGAATGCATACACCAATTTTCGGATATAAATAATCAGAAACTCTTGCATAATTGCAACAAGGGCTCTAAGCTTAATCTCCTGGAGTCATTGGAAATTTTCAAATAGAGGCAGGCGTAATACGTCAGTAAATCATCTTCATGAGCAAACTGTTAAGTACAAGTGTGTTCTCGTTTAACACGACTGCTAGGTTTGCTTGTTTGTGAAAAACAAATGTTGTTAATTAACACTTATCTTGGTACAAACACAATATTTACAGGAATATTTACAAACGGCGCGGTGATTTGAAAATGTACGAGACGTTTTTTGGATGAGAACTCAAATGCAAGTGCCAATATTTACAAACATTACAAATATCTAAAAATTGCGGACCTCCACAACGTGCACTCCAGATTACCAGTTGGGTTGTACAACGGACTTTCTAAAATGTGTTTCTTACAATTTCTTCGAAAATTGAACAATGCCTGTCATAAAGAGCAATTTATGAATAACGGGAAATTAAATATTTTTATAAATTACACTTCAAATTAAAATACCCTAAATAAACAAATACTGAAGGATACAATAAAAATATAGGAACAAGATTTCAACGATATTCAAGTTTGAACACAGACCAAAGAAAACTTTTCGCAACTTTTTAATCTGATACTGTCCTCCCGAGATAATCCGCAAACAACTAGCGGCAGGTATATTCCCTCACTCAAAAATAGTATAAAATCAAAATTTCATCAATTTATAATTCACATGATAATAACATCCTATCTTATGCCCCAGCTTTCCACCAGTGACATCAATCAGTGGTAAGGCTGTCAGCACGAGACGACAACAAAGACACCATCCTGGAGTCAGTTTAGATGAGAAACTACACCTCGTCATTGGCTGCGACGCTAACACACATAGTAACATGTGGGGCAGCGTGAACACCAACAACAGAGGTGAGTCACTTCATGAATTTATCATTTGTAACAATTTAGAAATACTAAACCGGGGCTCTGAACCCTCGTCTAGCGGTATCTCAAACAAAATCTACAACTTTCATGTATCACCGTCGGTTTCAATGTCGGATCATAGGTGGATCAAATACACACTAACACATACAACCGGTAAGAAAACACGTTACCTACGCAACCCGAGACTGACGGACAGGAATGCATACATAGACAACCTCCCTCGGAGTCTGCGAACCTGCGAAGCTACCGGCCAACTTAATACAGTGGAAGACATTGAAGCCTATGTAAATACGTTTCAACACTGCGAGAAAAGTGGATGACTCCGGGAACGCCACACCCTGATGGTGAAGAGAACTCGACCATCTTAGAAGAGCTGCGAGAAAATTCTTTAATAAAGCAAAGAAATCAAAACAACAGTCGGACTGGATTTTCTATAAAAAAACATCCAGCAAGACTATAAAAAACTAATAAGACAAAGATAAAAGGCAGCCTGGAGGTCTTTTTGTGAGGAGGTTGAAACCACCTCGCAGCTGCAAGGCTCAAAAAGATCCTCTCTAAGGATCCTTCACGACAAATAGGTTGCCTAAAACGAAAGGATGGAAGTTACAATAACCTCTCGGAAGCAGCTGAGATTCTCATTAACACCCATTTCCCAGGATGTACGAATACCTCTGATGAAGGTTGATCAGAACCCATACCCTCAAACCCCGGAACCCCTCACGGAAGGGGCACGTATAACCTGGGAAATCAAAAGCTTCTCACCATTTAATGGAAACTACTCTTTCCTCGCATGGTGTGAACCTCACAGTTAGTGGATGGATCAAAAGCATGCTGGAGAATAGGGCAGTCATAGTAAATATAGGAAATATTACTGTCAGAAAGATCGTCATCTCCTAAGATAGCACTTTGGCCGTACACAGCGGTAGTAAGACCAATGCTAATCTATGGAGCACTGGTCTGGTGGCCCAGAGCCAGACAGAAAACCTCAGCAAAGCAGCTTACTCAGTTGCAAATGATAGCATGCCTCGACACGACCGGGGCAATGCGAACAACACCCACTGCAATGAAAGCAATGCTCAGTACTGCGCCTAAACTCAGTTGGACTCAGGTACAAAGGAGGCAGGGCTGTTAGACACTGTCACCTCGTAGAGGAGGCTGTCAAGAAGACAACCTTCCTTGGAAGGAAGACGGACAATCTGTCACCCTGCTACGTTTTCAATAGACCCCACAATGTATCGACAAAAAGAGGAACCGGGAGAGTAGAGGGTGGGAAACCCTCTGAATTTACACCGATGGTTCTGAAACCAAAAGAGGATCTGGGGCGGGTATTATTAGGGAAACCCCTCCAAGCGTTGTGCTGTCCTCTGCTCGTCACCTTGGGTGGCTAAATGAGTGATAGAACAATGGAGGGCTGTCCCAGCCAGGGGGCACAACGGGTCTAGTGAGGCCTAGGTGCTCTGGTCAATGATTGCAGATGCAGAACTATTCTCTTTAGTTTTCAAATTTATTACTAATAAATTAATTCAATTAAAACTGGCTTGAAATTATTTAGTTCTTTTAAAGATTCAATTTCTTATTCTAAATGTTATGTTGTAAATCTCAAATTATCAGTTATTAACGTCATAATATTTTCAATTCTTTTCTTCATTGGGGCCACATGTTGTTCAAATAAATTTTCTATTGTAAGGTGGTCTACGGGCAATGCTACATTTTCAGTCTCCTTAGTATTTCCAGATTTTTTATTATTATTAACTTTTTTTTGCCATGTTCATAGTTATAAATTGCAAGTGAAACCAATTCTTAAATATTCCATAATTCTTATGGAATTAAATTAAGCCAGTGGCATTAACTATGCCAATAGTGACTTGGATTTCACTGAAAAACTATGTTTTTTATATGAAATCGAGATAGAGAAATAGAATATGCCAATACTTCATATTGGAATATATTGTAGTTTTTTAAATGTTGGAGTTAATTTAAATACCAATAAATATTTTGTTCGAGTCTGTATTATTGTAATACACATCTTTTAATAGTAATTTTAATTGTTATACGAGTAAAAGAAAAAAAGGTCTATTGTGACTGCCAAGTCACTCTTCTCCCCCTACATCCGACACACCTGTGGAAGAAAGTGATCGTCCTCTGCGAGGGTAGCTGTTCCTCTACATTTTAAACGTCTGCATACCAGAGCCACTGCAAACATTATTATGAACAAATAGAGCCCAATAATAATTTCAGCAGTGTTTAAAATCGCGAATTGCCTGTATTTAACATTTTTTACTACTTCATAAGCTTATTACCAAAATGAGTTAAGTTCGTAACACATACATTGTAACGTAACGCCAAATGGACGTTAGTGAGTTATGGATAGTCAAGCTTAAACATCCGAAATCTGGTTCCCAGATAACAAATTCTTCTTAATCCAGACAATAATACGAAAAACATGTAAATGAAGCCATTATGTTTAAACAATTCCGGAGTAATGGAAACGAAGGAGTCTACTACCATTCGTCACGTTCACACATTTCCAAAAATTACATCAACTGAGAAAATCAGCAATTACGCCGCGAATCCACTCGCGACTCCTACGAGACCTCGAAATTCACGGAGTAGACATCGTGACCTGGCCAGCAGATTGACATCTGACAACCATAAATCATGAGAGATAATCCTTATATGCACATGCAAATAGTTGTATATATATATATATATATATATATATATATATATATATATATATATATATATATATATATATATATATATTTATACAGCATAGCACAGGTTATGTATAAAAGGATTTCCTTTTCTTCTAATAATTACGGAAATGATATTAATAATTACTAACACTGAAACCGGTACCGCCATCTAATGGAGAGCGAGTGTGCAGTACTCGCCCCCTTGCCACGGTCGGTTAGGTTTTATCTCTTAGAGAAGACAGTCGAGTTCGCAACTATTATTAACACGCTCGTATAAATCACTATCCCGAGTTCGATCACTGTAGGTATGATATAACTTTTCTTTTTTGAGTAATTCATACTGAACATTTCATGTATCTCAGTTATTACTTTCCTTATATACGAAGTATATATCGGGGAAGTATTGTGATCGTGATTTTTTTTTGAATTTTTTTTTTTGCGGAAATATCCGTTTTGAGGTCCCCTGAGTCCATTACACTATTTTAGGGAAAACATTTTTTTGTGTCTGTGTGTGTGTGTCCGTCTGTCTGTCTGTCCGTGGGCGCTGTATCTCAAAAACGAATCATCCGATTGAGATGAAACTTTAAACTTAAGGTTTTATCGTTCAAAACTGGAACTGAAAAGCTTTTAGTGAACATTCATAAACCGGAAGTGGATGTTTACTCGAGGCGTTTTTTTGTTTTTTACCGATATTTTTAAAAATATTACAAAACTCTTCAAACAAAAGTTAAAGGGAATGAGAAAACATATTTTTTGTAAAATTCTTAATTTTCGAGAAAACTAAAATAAAATTAAAAATGTTGACATTTTTTGCCAATTGCTAATAAACCATAGAAGTTACATGAAATTTATGTAACAATTAATTGTAGAGAATTAAAAATTCATCAAATTACTAAAGAGAAAAATATAGGGAATATATGAAATATAGGGGAAGTATTGTGATCGTGATTTTTTTTTGAAATTTTTTTTTGCTGAAATATCCGTTTTGGGGTCCCCTGAACCCATTACACTAATTTCTGGAAAAAAAAATTGTGTCTGTGTGTGTCTGTCTGTCTGTCGGTGGGCGCTGAAAAGCTTTTGGTAAACATTCATAGACCGGAAGTGGATGTTTAGTCGAGACGTTTTTTTGTTTTTTGGTGATATTTTTCTAAATATAAAAAATTTTGAAAAACGATTCAAACAAAAGTTAAAGAAAATACAAAACTGAACAAGTTTTATTTAAACGTATTTCTCATAAAATTTTTAACTTTTGAGAAAAAAATAAAAAATGAAAATTTAGATATTTTTTGCCAATTGCTAATTAAGTGTTGGAGTTACATGAAACTTATATAACAAATAATTGTTGAGAATTAAATAATGAATAAATTATTAAGAATAGCCTTTTTGCGTAAATCTAATAGTTTTCGAGAAAAATATAGGGAAATTACTATGATGGCCACATCACCATTTTTTTCCTTGTGAATAAAAAGTCACTCCTATTTTGTTGTAAAATAAACTTTTTTTAAACTTCAATCGCCACCTTTCTTCCTGTTTTTTGCTTTCCCTATATAGTATTTAGTTTTCCTATATGGTATATATAGGGGAAGTATTGTTTTCGTGCAACAAAAGTTAAAGGAAATGAAAAACTGAACAAGTTTCATTAAATCATATTTTTCATAAAATTCTAAACTTATTTCATCTGAGATAAACAGGGATCCACAATAGACCTGGAAAGGTCGCGGTGGAATAGGCGCTGGTGCCACCCATACAACATCTAATCTAATCTAAAAACTTTCGAGAAAAAAAAAAATAAAATTGAAAATTTTGACATTTTTGCCAATTGCTAATAAACTATTGGAGTTACATGAAATTTATATATCAAATAATTGTAGATAATTCAAAAGTAAATAAATTATTAAAAATACACTTTTTGCGTAAACCTCATAGTGTTCGAGAAAAATATAAGGAAATTACTATGATGCCCACATCATTATTTTTTTTTTTAATATCGTGAGTGTAATTGTGCATCCCGATATGTTAAGCCGAGATAAGTTAATATTTTTTTTATTGATTATGCCGTGTGTGTGTGTTATGCTCTTTGCCGAATACTAGCCTATAGTTACTCGTCAAGAAGGCTGGCCTAAATTAAATCAATAATTTTGCTAATCACCTGGCCGCCCGCGCTTCCCGCGTGATAACAAGTATGAGTGTCCACACACTAGGTTTTAAGGGTAACGCCGAATTATTTTTATCGGGGATTTGGGAATACACGGAAACGACCTCTAATTGAAGCCTTTTGAGTTGTATAGTGAAGTTATTCAATTTGTAGTTCTTTAGTTCTGGGGTCGTAGCACTCACTAACACTGGTGTTTCGTGCATTGTTTCTGTTTGAGGCACTTTGTAGTCACATTTATTTGGTCGGATGATATAAACGCTTTGGAGGTCATGGGTCTCTTCTTGACCAGGACAGATGATCTTTAATTTATCCTTTCTTCTAAATATGGTTACGAACTGATTTGTATGGTGTATTTTTTCTAAATGGTTCTTTTGGATCTCCAGTTTTGGGTGGTTACGTTGACAAGAAGTTCTGTTTCACAATCGCCTTGATAATTTAAGAGCAGATCATCCCTGCATTGAAAATGCTTTTTATTGCTCAAGAACATGTCTCTTAGGGGCCAGGTTCTCAAATTAAACTTAAGCATTGTTTTTAGGTTCGGAATTAATCGAAGGAATTGGATAGGAACTAATAATTTTTTAATTGTTTTTTTTTGCAATCGACTGATATCACGGATTCAAAATCTAAAATCATATCTAATTTAAGGTAATTCATTATTAAACTCGGCGAAAATTCCTTTTAGTTCATCAAATAAATATTGTAGCATTATATCTGGACTAAGAATTTTTGATTTACAAAATGTGAATGAAGTAATAATTCATTCCAAAATATTTTCAATGGTTCCAAAAAGTAAAGCAAGTTGATGGTATAGATTTTTAGCAAATAGAACATGGTCTATTTCTTCTTATATATTGCGCGCAGTTGCATAATTAGTGTGCTATGTTTCTGACGGTTTCATTGAAATTTTGAATATTTTTTAAAATTTATACTATATCTATATTTTAGTTGGTTCTGGAGATTGTTTTGGTTAGAGATTAAGTGTTCCAAGATTCTATTAATTTTCTCCTTATCGCCATAGTCCATATTGCCATAGCAGACAATTAGCGATAGTCTTAATAATAGTTTCATATTTTTATTACACAATTTTGCTTACCAGTCCCGAATTTTTGCTATATTTTACATTTGTGTCTGAGAAGAGTTTTACCGGTTGAAAATGGCAGTATAAATTATGTGCATTCTTAATTAAAATTGATTAGTTATCTTCATTCACACGCGCATTAACCTGCATATATTCTTACTCCGTTTGAGAATAATGCTTTTCGTGCTCGTCTGCGAATACAAAAAATATTTTTTCGAGCGTTCTTCGTTAGAAGTCTGTCGCACGAGGCGTACACCGGAGTTTATTGTAATTCCTTCTTGTTTGGATAGCAAAATTTCCTTTAACCTGCCACCAACCTGCTACCAACTAGGGGTGAGTAAAGTAAATCCTTCTTTGCTCGAACACTTTTCTAAGTCTTATTTTTCTTTTTTTTTAGTAGAGCTAAAGATACGCTAAAGCTGAAGCTAGAGCTAATTCTAATTCATATGCTACGTCACAGCTAATTAACTATTGTGCACTACCACGTGGAGCTAATTAACGGGGAATACATGAGCTAAACGATCTAATACTTTATCGGTGCTAAATACTGGAACCACCATCCATAACCATATCAAGTTGGAATTTCGGATGTTCGTTTCCGTCGCCATTTTGCAGAGAGGCCGGCATCCTTTTCCTTCCTTCTTAGGAGTTTTGCGATGTCTGGAGTTCACTACCATCCCTGAACACATCAACAGGAAACACCCCGAAGCGATGAGTACCTTTTAATGTATTTTTTTATTGTCTAAATTAGCCGTGACAGAATTTCGCACCTTTTTTATGTACGTTATTTGTATGTTCGCATTTTTGCGAAAATTTTGTTCGTAAGTAATGAGATTAATTATTACCGTATTTATGAATACGACTGCGGAGTTAAGGGATTATCTATTTTAATAATTGCTTACGTTAATTTTACGCTTACTATTAATTTTATTATTAGTTTGTTCGGTTCATTTTTACTACTTTGTTACGCCTAACGTTACAGTATTATTTAGTATTTTCAGTGTCGAATTATGTAGTCTGTTTATTACAAATAATCGGTTTATTGACTTGTGCGTATGAAATTATTTGTTTATGTTTTTTTTGAGAGATATACAACAAAATCTCTATTTAATTTCCTTTTAATTACTACCTTAAGTTTATCACCATCTAGCTAACAACGGTGGTTTGATTTATTTTCATTACTTTAGTTGTGGGCGTAATAAGAGTTTGAATTTTATTTTGTGCATTGATTTGTACGTAAAATGAAAATCACGCACAAGTTAATAAATAGGTATACAGGGTGACTGACGAAAAACCTTTGGTGCTGTATTTTGCTTATTTTTGATCCGATTTTAATAAATAAAACATCAAATTAAATCATTTTTAAAGGACTTTAATATGAACTGAACGGATATTTTTTCTTGTATCCTGTTTTTGACAAATGACGATCATTTTTTTTTCAAATTGCACTGTATATATATATTTTGTATTTATCCGCAAGTAGATTTTTTTCTGAATATTAAATTGTAAACTGACGGTATCAGTCATTGGTACAATGCTGCAGTGATTTTTAATAAATGCACCATTAAAATGAATAAAGAAGTATTTTTTTAGTATTTATATTATAGATTTTTTTCGACTACGTCATGTAGAACAACAAAAATGTATTTTAAAAGAGAAGAAAAAACTAAAACAAATAATAAAAAAGTCTAAATATATGTCTTGTAGCACCGTCCTGATGCAACCCGATTGTATTCAACACTGTTATTAACAATTCATCCAGAAAATTATTTATTTCATTCGTTAGGTTACAATAACATTTTTTGAAATTAACACTGCCTTTAGTAAAAAGGTGCCCACAAATGCCTCCTAATGTACCAAACGACACGTTAACACTAAATAAATCTTTCGTTATTCCTTTTTTTTTTCTGTTTTCGATATTTATCGCTATTATTACCTTTACCAAAATTAGTCAATTAAAAAAATATAAAAGATGAATGTTACTCATTAACTTTTACTGATCAAAATAAAGATGATCTTCGTTCTTGCTTACGTACTTTACTGAATTTTGAAAATTTAAATCGACCTTTACAATATCCGACATTTAACGTTGAAATTGACGCGGAACTTAACATCATTAAGAATAAAATTAAAGATCTAGACATATCTCTCTCGAAAATTAATTAATATCCAGTACGAGTAAATACGACACATTAAGAACGCTATCTATTCACATTTTAAAGCGTGTCAACCGACTTCAAAGGACAAGAACAAGAAGAACAACATGAACTAGTACATGAAATTCTCCGACGAGTAGATGAACTAGGTAAACCCGTTGTTAACGAATTAGATCCGAATATCAGTATTTTATTTGAGAAAGAAATGCTCGAAGACAGTAGTTCAGATTCAGATAATCCCGTGGAACCTAATAATGCTTTCATATCTCAACCGCGATTCTTTCGATCACAACCTGTAGAGCGTTGGAATTTAAAATTTAGTGGCTATCCGAAAGGTTTGACCTTGCAGAATTTCTTAAGGTTTGTTAAAGAACTTCAGATTGCTAGACATGTATCCGATTCTCAGTTACTAGATTCTGCCATCGACTTTTTTGAGGGTAAAGCTCTGTTATGATTTAGGGCCAATCGTAATCGTTTTCACGATTGGAAAAGCTTAACTGATTTGTTACGTAAACACTATGAACCACATGATTATGGTGCACGACTATTCCAAGATATCATGTCAAATCCCTCGGAATCTTTTGTAGTTTATTTAGCATGTATGACCGCGATGTTTAGACATTACGGAGATATACAAGATTATATCCAACTGAATATATTTTCGCGTAACTTAGCACCTTTTTATACAATACCTTACGAGAGTTAGAAGACGAATGTCTTAAATTAGAAATTAAGAAATTTCGATCAGATAATTATCAACCACCGTTGCGACCTCCTCAGCAACATGTTGAACCAGATTTTGCGTATGTTAGTACTTTAGCACATTCTGTTGCTACTGCCACCGAAAATAATGAGATTAATTCTGTTAACGTGCCTAAAATAACTTGTTGAAACTGCCTTCAAACCGGTCACGTATTACGTAATTGCCATTTGCCGAAAAGGTTATTATGCTATCGTTGTGGTGCTACCAACGTAAATGTTTGGCATTTTTCTACTAACCAACTTGAAGATCCTGTGTACCGAAACTTAAGATATACTTACAGTCGCACAAAGGCTCGCTTTAACTAAATTGGTATCAGACAAAAGGGTCTTAATGGGTACGAGTTTGGGCCGTACTACCCTCGTAGAACATGAAATAGAAGTTATTCCCGGTACTAGACCTATCAAACAACGATTTTATCCCGTTTCTCCGCCAAAGCAAAAGTTAATTGACGAAGAGATATATCGCATACTACATGAAGGACTTATTGAGCCTTGCAAAAGCCCATGGTCTTCGCCTGTCTGTCCTATTCCTACATAGAATAAAACATACCGATTCTGCGTCGATTATCGTTTATTAAATTCCGTTCGTTCCTCGCTCGTGTTAAACGCCAGTTCGTGCAATAAAGCATCTTGTTTTACACTTGTACCTTAAATAACTATCATTTCATTCGGGAGTTGAAAAAAAAGAACTTCTTAACCCATCATTCCTCGCTTAAATCATAATTACACGCAGAATAATTTTCTACATATTACGATTTTTAAATCATGAGAAGATTCCCTTCATTTATATTTTATTTTAATTTTTCTAATTTTGCGTTCGCGGCTCGCCGAAACGGCTCCGGCCGTGCTTAGGCAAGGAATAAAAAAAACGATGGAAAGGGAGGATTTTTTTGGTGAAGTATAAATATACCCTTACACCCTTCACCAAAAGGGAAGTATCAATCTGATCTTTGTGAATTAATTACTAGATCTACGCCAGTGCATCTTCTAAAAGGTTGTGTGTGTCGTAAGTTTCTTTTGTATTTTTCTTCTTCTTTTTTTGTAATTGTCAATTCTATTTTTTAAATATATATCTTGAAATTGTTTTTTTTTACGATTTCGAAACCTTTCATATCACGTTGAAAATATACGTAGAGTCAATGCAAGTTATAAACCGGAAAAGTTCAAAGGTAACAATATTTTTTATTTAATCATTTAAAGTATGGGAGTGACTAAATTACTAGCCGAAGTTAAGTGTGGGATATTTTATAAAATTTTATAATGTTTTAACTCAAAAACCTCCCCCATACGGTAACAATAATTATTAGAGAAATGAATCGGAAAGCTAAATATGTATATTCGGAGTGGAATAATGCAAATTCTACTAAACTGCCTAAAATATGGAATGACATTACTACAAATGAGTTTGATTGCTATTTGGCAATATTAATAACGGCAGGAGTTCACTGTTCCAATACAGAGGATATCAAACTTTGGAAACCTGAAAGGTACGCTTTACCGTGTGACTGTCATTAAATAGATTTTGGGCCATTCAACTGTCTCTACGATTTGACAATGCGAACACCAGAGCAGAAAAATTGAAAACTGACATAACTGCTGCTGTTTTTGAACTGTTGTTGTTATTGAATAACAATTTGGGAAATAAGTTGTACCATCCGAGTGTCTTACAATAGACGAATAATTGCATTACACAAATACTGTAAGCAGATCTAAACCGAAAGCAGCATTTATAATATGGTCAAAATGGTATCACACTATACGACAACGCGTAAGCCAAGACGATGGCCTGTATCAATGTCGTATGATATAATTGCACTAGCAGAACATATTTTTATTTGGAAAACAATCCATTGGAGAAAAAATAAAACAACCGACACAAGAAAATTCTACAAGATTTGGGCAAATAGCTTGCATTAGCAGTTATAGAAACAAGATCACTATTTCCCAAAACATATTAAAATTTTGGAACAAAGTTGGGGATTGAATGAATGTTAGGAAAGGTACTCGAAATTATTCTACCTCAAAATGACTAAAATACATCTAGGGATGCAACTGGACGCCTAAAAATAGTAGGCAGTCCTCATATTTGTAGATGCTTATCTAAAAAACAGGAAAATAAGAAATAAGGATGCATTAAATGTAAGAAACACTAACTAATTATCTTGTGTATAAATTTAATAGCAATAAATATATATTTTCTTAATAAAGATATATGTTCTTTAGGTTGTATAAAATTAACTAATAATTAGAAAAAAAGCACGAAAATATTTCGTAAATCTACAAAAACTTCAGGAACCGGGAGAGGTTGGTGAGCTCCCTGTGAGCACCGACAAAGTTCGTGCCGTTGAAAATGACGCCGCCGTGACCTCGCCGGGCGGCGAATCGCGGTGAGGTCGAAAGCGAGTTCTAAGTGCACGGCCTTGGTGGTGAAACCGACAATAGCGCAGACGTAGGCTTTAGTGACGCGGCCGGTCGAGACTTTGATCCAAAATGACTGGCGAAGGAACGCGTGTGTAGCCATCTCATCAGAATGCAGATTTACGGATGTGGGCGTCATCAATCACTAGATCAGTGAACAAGTGGGCTTTCGGCAATAGCGCGGGATGCCGTTGCATGTAGGAAAGATGGAAGGCCGAAAGGCGACCACCCACTCGTAGGATGGCGTAATAAACGTAAGCGGGTATCGGGGTTTCGCGGCCTCGGTACGTTCAGTGCCTAGTGCGGCAAGTTGCTCTTGGAGGAAAGCGGATTGTAGGGCGGCTCGGAGCTCGTGACTTGTCAGGGCTCCAGTTTGGTGATCCTGGGGAGCCGTTCGAGCGTTGGTCGCCGTTGGTCAGCGAGGAGAAATGGCATTCGAGTCCTAACGGTGTCTAGTAGGCTCGGCACAGGAACAGCTCGTTCTTCCTCAACAACTTCTGGTGAGCAAACGTGAGGAAGTCGGCCTAGCGGCCATTGGGCAATCGCGCCTCGAGGTGGTGGCGAAGGGCGGCGTTGTGAGATTGGCTAAGGTGGGCTTCTACCATGGATAATGCGATCCGGTATCGTCCAGATGGATCACGGGTGGTTGTAGCTACAAAGATGTCTTCGCATTGTTCCGTAGGCGTGAGTGGTGGTTGGTTGGCGACTTGATCCACTTCCCATAACCGTGAAACCGCTTCAGCGAGGGCGACGAATCTATCAGTGGTAGGCATCAGAGAGTGCCTCAATCGAGCACATCACAGTCGAGGGGGATGAGACAGCTGATGGACCAGACGGGGGCACAACGTCGGAGGGTTCTGAGAGGGTGGTGGGAATTCCGCCAGCGTAGGTTTGGATAGCGTCCCATCTAGAGCTTCTATAGCGCCCAGGTTGGGCCGACAGTTGCGGTGAGGCGGCCGTAGCTTCCATTCATTGTCCGTCACCAATGGATTTAATCTGACGATATATGCTGGTAGAGAGATTCCATGGGGCCCGAACATAATCCATCCGATGGTGGTCTCGACAGCCATGGGTGATCCACGGCGCGATCAGAGATGGCCCGGGCGGTGCAGGAGCAGGTAAATGTCAGCCCCGAACAGTAAGTTGACGGGCAACCGTCTAGGTGGTGTTCGGGGTGATTTAATTCACTACCAGGAAGGTCACGGACAGGCGCGGGGGTCTCCTTCCTGCAAGATGATCGTGGTCACCTGGTGGCAGACCTGAGGCAATGCGATGTTTCCCAGCCCACTTAGAAGTAGGTGAACTGAATAAAGTGGCAGTCGAAGGCGTTTGGCGCAGCCAGTAGTCATGAAGCTTGTGCTACTACCCGAGTACAATAGATCACGATGGCGATAAGGCCACAGAGCGGCGTCCATGATCCTGACCTGAGTCGTGGCGAGAAGCACACCCCCGACAGATCGATGGCAGGGTGTCGCGGAGCAAGGGGTTGCGAGGGGCGGAGCTAGACTTTGCGAGACCGGTGATAGACTCCAGTGAACCGACGTTCGGTGGCGACATACGACGCGTTTAGGCAGTTTCCCCCGTTGCTGGACAGAACGGCGCTGCGGCGGTCCAGCACACATAGTCTTTGAATGCAGTAGCTGCATTCCTGATGATCGGGGCGATGATGGAGGAGGTAGGTCCCCGGGGGTTTGATGCTAATACGGGACGAGGAGTAGATCTTGGCGCAGCCTCGTGCAGTTCGGCGATTCTCAACCGCTGACCCACGAATGTCATCAGTTGCGGTCCTGGTGACTGGGTCGAGGTTGTTAAGGGCGGCTGTAGAATTTGTGTTGCCTCGACAAACCTCTACTCATTTACCGATGCAGGTTTAATTATTAATTACTCAGGAAATTGTAAGAATAGAGATTATTTCTTTATTCTAATGCAAAGAATGTAAACTAACGTTTTATGCTAATACGGGACGAGGAGTAGATCTTGGCGCAGCCTCGTGCAGTTCGGCGATTCTCAACCGCTGACCCACGAATGTCATCAGTTGCGGTCCTGGTGACTGGGTCGAGGTTGTTAAGGTCGGCTGTAGAATTTGTGTTGCCTCGACAAACCTCTACTCATTTACCGATGCAGGTTTAATTATTAATTACTCAGGAAATTGTAAGAATAGAGATTATTTCTTTATTCTAATGCAAAGAATGTAAACTAACGTTTTACACGCCAAAAAATCTCTATATGTCTAAATTATTTATTTTTTTGGTTTCCCTGGTTTTTTCGTCCGCCTCCTTGATGCCTGGAGCTCCTTGTTTGCCGCACTCTCGCCTGTACATTAATCGAGGGTACGCCACACGGCGAAGTGCAGCATGAAATCGACGAGATCAGCCAGTTGTAACTCCCTCAGCGCGCTTATGAAGATCTGGTAAATATCAATGAATCGGCGGACTTGCCCCGCCGTGGCAGAGGAAATAGGGGAAAAAAGTTATAAAAGTCTTTAAATATATACCTGCGAAATCGTTTTTTGTGGCGATATTATTTTCCTGGAGGCAGCAATCAGCAGCGTCTTTTCGGCTTCCTCTTAGCGTGGGAGGCGGTTGCTTGCAGGCAGCGGTCCACGCACGTGGCGATGAGGAAGCGATGGCCGCGAAGGATAGGTGCACTTTTGGAAAATTGTCTAATTCTTACGCGAGCGCGTTCGCGGCGGGTTAACACCGGCGGTGTTAGATATTACGAGGGGAGAAGTAGATTCTGTAAAGGGAGAAAACGGTGGAAATCTGTTACAATATACTCACAGAAGAGAAAGGCAGCAATCATTGCAGCAATTAGTAAAGAGTTGGCCGATATGGAATACACCAGATTTTTTATTGTAGAAGGAGATTGGAACTTGAGATCTGGTAAAATGGATAGGAGAAAATGATGCGTATAGAAGAGCTAGATGTTCCAAGGACGAAATTATAAACAAACAGGGGATAGCGTTTATGGATTTGTTAAATAGTTGTGCGGATAGGGATTGGGTCGGCAAGTTTACTTATATGGCACCAAGGGGCAGCTCAGTCATGGACTACATACTAGTAAGTGACGAAATCAGAGATGAGGTTGTGGAGTTTGTAGTCGAAAACAGAATGGGTTGATCATATGCCGGTAACAATAAAGGTGAGGGCGTACTATGACAGAGAGCAAAAGGTCAGATTAGGAGAGACATGATGGTGCTGGAGTCTTACAACCGAAAGATAGCCACAGCAAATTTCAAGGGGGTGGATACAATAGGCCAACTGATAAAAGTAGTCACAAGCGCAATTTCGAAAAAAACGGAAAGGGACTAAATATGCCGCGGCCAATTGGTTCGACGAATAGTGTGAGAGGATAAAGAGTAATGTGAGGGGGGCAGTACGTGAATGGAGAATGGGAAGAAGGTCAAAGAATAAGATAAAAGAAGCAGAAACTGAATACCAAAGGGTGTGCAAGGTTAAGAAGGAGTTGAGGACAAAAGAAGAGATTAGTAAAGTGAACAAACTACAAAGGGAAAAGGAGTTCTGGGAACACATAAAACAAAGGTCTGCACACATGAAAAAAAAAAAACAGGTGAGATGGCCAAGTGGAAAGAGTATTTCGAAGGGCTTCTGGGTTCCACAAGTGGCGAAGAGGCGGATATGAGCACAAGAAGTATAAGCTGCGAAGAGAAAATGTTTTCCATCTGGGGGCTGGAGAGGGCATTACGGTGCATGAAGAAAGGTAAAGCAGCCGGTCCGGACGGGCAACAAAAAACACGGATAATTATAAACAAAATATGGAAGGGAGAAGAACCGTTTCCGGATGAATGGAGAGAGGGCAGTATAGTGCCTATATACAAAGGAGGCGAAGCCATCCAGCCTGATAGTTACAGGGGTGTAGCATGCATGAACTCGTTGAACTCGTTGTACAAGGTAGTAATATGCATGGGAAGGAGAGGTTGGAAGAAGAAATGGAGGAAAGCATTGGCTTCCCGAGATGCAACCTGGTTACAGAAATGGGAGGTCGACTATAGAGCAAATAACTACACTGAACTGGGTGATCGAAAGGGCACTGGGTAAGGAAGACAGACTGTATGCTTTGTTTGTGGAACTTAAGGTGGCGTATGAATCAGTAGATAGAAGAATGCTTGTAGAATGTTTGAGAAAAAAGGGTGTGTCGGGATGTCTGGTGAATTGGATACAAGAAGTTTATAGAGAAACTTGGTGTAAGGTGAGAGTTGGAGAGAATGTGTCTGAACGATTTAGAGTAAGACAAGGACTAAGACAAGGCTGCCCCCTCAGTCCCTTATTATTCAATATGTATGTGGCAGATATGGATAGAGTGCTAGAATTAGAACAGTCAGGGGCAGTCGTAATAGGGTCATCCAAAATTTGGAGCTTAGCCTACGCAGATGATGTGAGTAGGTATGGGGTCACTTTGGACAGACAGCCAGCCAGCCAGACTGCCCATCCAAAGATGCCCGCCATGACTCAAGGACAGACAGACAGATAGACGGACAGGAGCAGACTGCCCCAACCAAAGATGGCCGCCATGAGTCAACACACTCCCGGTTTCCATGCAATTGCAAGCTGTTATAAAAATTGTCGGATTTGAATTATTGTGTGTGAGAGGAGTGTAGGCAACCTGCTGAACTTTTTTATTTCATCGTGATTTGAACCCGAGACTGTTGGATTGTTAAGCGGAAGGCCATCACGTCGTACTGATAAGAAAAAAATAAATGTTGTATATATGAAAAAAGAAAACGTGACGTTCATGAATGCATCGAGCGCGCTTTTGGTGATAAGGACGGACAATTACCAGAAGCTGAAGAATGGTACCTCTGATGGAATGTGCCCATCCGGAGTAATTTAAGAAAGTCTTGCGTTAATAAGATAATGTGTGTGTGTGCGTTAAATTAATATCTAAGAACGAAAATGTAACAATGACCAGAAGCTAGAGATTACAAGAAATTGGAATACAATTACCAGAAGCTAAAGAATGGTGCTTCTGATGGAATGTGTCCATCCGGAGTAATTTCAAAATAGATGCACTTCAAACACATCATACAAGAGACATCACTCTACACACTGATAAGAAACACAACCGAACACTGCGAGAGACAGGCACCGACTCATTAATTTTGTATAAGACACTATCATATAAGAGTATAGAGTCTACGGAGCATGCGCAGTATATTGAGATTCTGCCAAAGAGTGCCAGATTTAAGTCAAGTGATAAGTCTAGTAAGTTATAGGAGGGAAATTCAAATTCATTTATAGTTCCGTTTAGGGTTTTAAAGTAGGGAAGAAAACATAATGTTTCTTAAAGAAGACGTTTTGTTATTGTTGATTGTTATACACTTGGAAATTCGTTTTGTAAATTAGTATTTGTGGGTTTATCTACCGTCACTTCCGGTTGAAATAATTCATAGGGCAGATGATCAAAAAGATTGCAAATATGTGATATTTACATACAAAATATTTAATGAAACTGTTGACTTACCGAAAATTATATGGATGGACTCTTCTCGTTTATGAAATAAGTTCTTCTTTCAATTGTTGCGTCAAATACTACATCCATTTCATCATCTTCCAATTCTTCGGGGGTCGTTGGGGAAATCACAATAAAAAAATGCACTTTAAATTATCTCTGTATATAACATGTACTTGTAAAACGTCACCACTACCTGGAATGGAATTAAACACGTCTGTACGTCTTATTACAACATTCGCAGCACACTTGAAGATGTCTCCCATCAGGTGTTAATTTTGGGTGTAAATTTAAAATTTCAATATTTGTAACAATTTCTAATAAATATTCAACTGACATGGTCAAGGAACCCTGTGAAACTGATTACAATTCGCCAACAGCTGACCGTGTTCTTCCGGTGTGTGATTGATAAGAGAAATTAATGACTGAACCTAGCGAAACAGACGCTATTTTTACGCGCAATGTTTTTGTGAATTGTGAGATAATCATATGTGAATTCCTAACTACAAGAAGAAGGAAGAGCAAATGGTTTACAGTATAGTTCATGTGTTGGCTAAGGTAAGTGTACAAAATCATTACAGTATTCAACGACAGAAATAAATTAAGTGTCTCATACTTACAGGTGAAAATAATGTTTGAAGAGATTGATATCAGAGGAGATGTGATAAAAGAAATAAGATTAATAAGTTGTGAAAATTAAAATTGTAAATAAAATAATAATTATTTGTTAATTGTTATAGTTTGCTACCACGGTGGTGCCATCTAGTGAAGGCATTTTCGATCAATGACAGAAATAGATTAATTATGAAGAAACGGATAAGTGGAACACGAAGAAATTGGGTTTACAAGTTTATAAATATGTGTATCTTAGATATATTGTATAATTAAGGAGCGTACTTACACTTTTGAAATAAAATTTAAATTGCAGTATACCCCACGCTAAATGATTTATCATTTGTATATTGGGTTGCCTATAGTCTTGATTAATTAAATGTTGTCAGTAACAAAATGGATTGGGTTGTATATATATATATATATATATATATATATATATATATATATATATATATATATATATATATATATATATATTAATTAACACTTAATATTAATATAATGTGATAAGTAAATAAAACACAAATTATTTTAAAATCTATATTAGAATATTTAAAAATACACATTTGACATAGACTTACATACAATAAATATAATTACATCGTAGTAAAACTATAATTATTAATATTTACATTTCTTATAACCGTACGGTACAGAGTTATAGTCTTTAAATTTACGTTTTGTAGAGTTTGGTTTATATATTTTTGTTTCAGTCCGGGTCACTAATTCATGTTCTGCGGTTCTGCGAATGTTTGTGGTTACTACAGGTATAGGCTCACTTCTCTTTAAAACCATTTCAGCAATCTTTTTAAAGTTTATTAATTTAGAAGTAGTATAGTTAAGTGATATACCTTTAACTTTCACTGAAGCACTTATACCTTTTTGTCCAAGCACCTCGTACCCATAATTTTTTGGTCCTCCTGACACAAACTTTAAAATAAAACTGCCCTCGCCGTACACAGGCCCCAACTCGTCCGTCATCTTACCGATGAAATTTCCTGTAGGGTCATCGTATTCTCGTTCGCGTCCTATGTAAATTATACTGTCAGTATCATAGTAGAGTACACGCTCCTCCAATTTTTCTAAGTAACTGTAAAGTTTAAGTCTTGCTTGAGCTGTTGTGTATGCAGCTAGTGTAACATTAACTGTACTTAAGGGGTCGTAGGTTTCCTCAATGAATTCGTAATTTACGACTACAACATCTTCAGTAATTGGTAAGATACCACAAACCTCTACCGAAGGATTTTTCATTAGATCAAATAGCTCTTCCGGTCTATTAATCACAGCTGTTTTTGGTTGATTTTCGCGCTGTCCGAATTTTCCCTAGAAGAAGTTCAAAATTAGTTTTGCAAGAGATCGAAGACCGGGGTTTTCCAAAATACATTCAATCACATTCTTCAATATATTTGTCCTTTTCCTCCCGAGTATTTAAATTTTTAGGCCGCCCAGAATCTTGCTGTTTATATTTAATAAAGGTGTTCATCATTTCGGTGAACAATCCTTCTGAATTTAATTTAGAGTCATACTGCATTGATTTATATTTCCAAATTTCTTGAATTTCAATCATTTTATAGCCTTTCTCTAATGCTTTATAAACTTCTTCAATAACCCATGTTCCGTGCAAAGCCCTCTGGTCATCAGAATGATTACATTCATCATTTTGATCCTTATCTTCTCCGCATTTTCGACAAAGTACAAACATTAATTTGTTATTCATTTTAGGAGGTAGCACAGGGTGATAGAGATCTGCAGGTGGTAAAATTGAACATTTAATTAATCCACAACTAGTACCAAGGTCAATTTTCAAACACTCTTCATTGCCAGTTATCACTTCAGGGTGACCAATTGGAAATCTTCCGTACTTGCAAGCCCACGGGTAAAGGGAGCAAACATCAACGTATTTGATTTTTTCACTTGGCAAGGCCTCATAGTACTCTTTGCAATTACCTGTCCTTCCTCCGTAAAAGGCATCGCGAGGATTAAGAGGTAGTGAAGTTAAGAGATGGTGATTTTCTATAAATTGTACAATTTCTTTAACAGCTTTTGTTCGGTTATCAATCTCTTTACTATCCATTATATTATCAGTTCCAAACTGAGAGTTACATAATGACATATCACTGTTTACAAGAGACTGAGTTTTGTCCCTTATTACGTTTCGTATTTCCTTTATTGATTCTTCATTCAGATTACACTCCACATTACTCTCATCAGTCGAAATAGAATCCTCAAAATTGTCTATCATTCTATTATTATTTGTAAAATGTTCGTGTCGCCTGAGATTATTCCGACTGTTATTAAGTTGATTTTTCATACTAACAGATTTAGAAAGAGGTCGTCGATTATTTTCAAATACTCGCTGATTCTTATTGATTTTATCTTTTAATTCTATTAATGGATTATTCTGATGTCGATGTAATTTCTTATGTCTAAACAAACTCGAATGATGTTTGTATATAAGTCCACATTCCTTACATGTGTACATTTTAATGGTTAAGCCAGTACTGACATCAGCATTAACTAATTAAGCTTATATACAAAGGCTTCATTACCCTTATGTAGTATTCTTGTAGCATTCCTGTAGCATTCCTGTAGCATAGCTGTAGCATAGCTGTAGCATAGCTGTAGCATACCTGTAGCATAGCTGTAGCATATCTGTAGCATAGCTGTAGCATTCCTGTAGCATAGCTGTAGCATATAATATTTTAAAAATTAGTCCTGCGGAGAGATTATTAGAATATGTACTTAATCAGCGAAAGTTATTTAAAAATGTTGTGGTTGTGGCCCATAATGGCCAAGCTTATGACCATCAATTTATCCTTAATCATATTTTAACAAAAACTCAATTGAAACCTGAACTGATTATGCGCGGTACAAAAATTATTCAAATGTTACTGGATAACGTGAAATTTATTGACAGTCTAAACTTTTTCCCCATGGCTCTCAGTGCGCTTCCTAAAGCCTTTGGTCTTGGAGATAATTTCAAGAAAGGTTATTTTCCCCATTTATTTAATAAAGCAGAAAATGATGATTACGTAGGCCCTCTACCTTCCAAAGAGTACTACAGTCCGGATTCAATGAAAACAGATGCACGAGATAAGTTTTTAGAGTGGTATGAAGCCAAGAGTTGGAATTTGATTTCTAGAAAGAGTTGGTGGACTATTGTATTAGTGATGTGGAAATTTTAACTGCTGCATGTCTTAGGTTTCGGAACCTCCTTCTAGATGTAGGAAATGTTTGCCCTCTTACAGAGTCCAGTACAATCGCCTCCGCCTGCAGTAAAGTCTATCGTCGTAACTTTCTTAAACCAAACACTATTGGAATAATTCCGAAAGGAGGATACAGATGGCGTAATAATCAATCCAAAATAGGTACACAAATAAATATTGTTCATGCCGCAAAACAAAGAGAGGCAATTATAAAAAGGTGTTG
>OZ018391.1:45107505-45178180 GCA_963969525.1 Ontholestes murinus | reverse complement strand
CCTAAAAGGAACAACACATGAGAGATCTACAGTGGTTAAAATTTAAAAAGTTAACATTAAAATCAATTAAAAGTTACATTTTAACATAAAATAAAATATTGACATTATTAACCTAAAAACTAAATAAAGATAAGACTTACAAGTAAACAATTATAAGTGTGTGTCCTACACTATGGAAGACCACATGGCCGCAGCAAGATTTATTGAGGTTAAGTTCTTTCCCATTACAATTCCTTATTGTGAAAATTGAAGACGTCATGGAAAACTCAACAAATAGAATTTTGAGTAAAATTAAACCGAAACATTATAAGTATTTGAAATTTGAAATTGAACTAAATTTATAGAATTAACATGATGTAAAAAGATAAGAGAACAGTTACTGAAGGTAGACAAACACAAAATGGTCGATCTTCCGCAATTAGACTGTGAAATGAGCGGTGGAAAGTTTGACACATCGAAATTTCGTCCTAACGAACGCACGAAAGTACGATTCACGCAGGAAAAACCTAAACCCAAGTCCGAGAAGTTGAAGAGGGTAACCGACATATCAAAACGATCAAATTAATAAAGGACCTTTTAATTTCAATCAGAATTTTTCTAATAGAAGACCAAGAAATGAAAATAATTTTTATACGAATCATAATTATAATTATAATCGCGGCTATTACCCGCAAAATCTTAATCAGCATGCACAACAAAGGCCGCCTCAGTTACCTAGACCGACACCAATGTCGACTTCCACAACATATACGAATAACAGGCCCAGGTTATTTAATCTAGACGAGACGAGAGACAATAATGCTTTTATTAATAAACCGGGAGACGATAATAGAAATAACAAATCCAATTTTTTAGACGACAAAGCCTCGGAAATCTAATTGAATATTTAGGAATAATAAATAATAGCCTGTAATTTACCATTTATAATAGATCCTAAAACAAATGTTAAAATTTTAATGGATTCCGGGAGCACCCGATCCTTTATTAGCCCACAATTAGCGTGTAAATTAAACAAAAATTTATTAAGTGATCCATTTGAAGTTACCAGCGCACATGGTACTTCTCGAGGAAAATATAGTGTTGAAATTTCTTTAGAAAGTTTATTTACAAATAATTCTGCTAAAAAATTAAAATGCTACGTGTTTGATTTTCATTCTTATTTTGATATTTTAATTGGAGTAGATAATATGATAAAACTTAAAGCTAGTGTAGATTTTTCAAAAAATTCTGCAGCAACTCCTTACTGCAAAATTCCATTTAATTTTGATTCAACATCTAACGTAAATCTTAATAATATCGAAAATAACAGTTGCAATGATATTAATAATTATATTAAAAATGATAATAATAATATTGAGAAAAATCAAAGTGATACAAATCGTAGTGATAATTCTAAATCTGTTGGACCACAAGTCATCAAGAGCATATTGGTGCCTGCACAAACCCAACAAATAATTGAATTTGAAATAGGTAATATGATAAACGGTGAAGCCGTAGTCCCTGAGATGGACCTTGTTAATATTTATTTACCTGAATGTATCACAACAGTTAAAAATGGCAAAGCTTGTTGTACTATAATTAATAAGACAGATATTAATAGAGATGTAACTCAAAAGAAACCATTTGTAGTGACGCCCATCAGCGAATATGATGTGGTACCTCATTCACCAAAAATAAATGGTAATAATAAGATAAATAATAAGAAAAGTAAATATAATAATTGTAATATGTTTAATACGTCTGATAAAAAGTTTGATTTTTCACAATTAAGATTAGATCACATGAATAATGAAGAGAAAGTCGCTATAAAAAATTTAATTTCTAAATATACTGTATATTTTCATTCCAAAAATAATAATTTAACGTTCACAAATAAAATAAAACACCGGATTATTACGACTGACGAAGTACCAGTCTATACAAAAACATATAGGTACCCGGAAATTCATAAAGCGGAAGTGAGTAAACAAATTAACGAAATGCTTCAGCAAAATATTATAAGACCATCATTTAGTCCATGGTCTTCCCCTATCTGGATAGTCCCAAAAAAATTAGACGCATCAGGCCAGCGGAAATGGCGTGTTGTCTTTGACTACCGGAAACTAAATGATAAGACTGTGGGTGATCGGTACCCTCTTCCCAATATTACAGACCTTTTAGATAAATTAGGCAAGGCTCAGTATTTTACTACTTTAGATTTAGCGTCAGGTTTTCACCAAATCGAGATAGATGAACATGACATTCCTAAAACCGCATTTAACACTGAACATGGACATTACGAATTTCTTAGAATGCCATTCGGACTTAAAAATGCACCCGCTACTTTCCAACGTGTCATGGACGAAATTTTACGCGGTATTCAAAACAAATCTTGTTTAGTTTACATGGACGATATTATTATTTTTTCAACCAGTTTACAAGAACATATTGAAAGACTGACAGAAGTATTCGAAAGACTAAAAGAATCAAATTTTAAAATTCAGCTTGACAAATCAGAATTTTTACGTAAAGAAGTTTCATACTTAGGGCATATAGTTACACCCGAAGGAGTTAAACCTAATCCTGACAAAGTATTAGCTATCCAAAATTACCCAATCCCAAAAACAACAAAACAGATAAAAGGATTTTTAGGACTGTTAGGTTATTATCGTAAATTCATTAAAAATTTTGCCGACCTGACGAAACCCATGACGAAATGTTTAAAGAAAAATGCTGTTATCGACATTGAAAATTCCGAATACATAAATTGTTTTAATCTGTGCAAAAATGTTCTAACGAATCAACCTTTATTACAATATCCGGACTTTACAAAACCATTTATACTTACTACAGACGCCGGGCGCTGTTTTGTCACAGGGTAAAATCGGTTCAGATTTACCCATTGCATATGCCAGCCGTACTTTAAAAGATTCCGAATCTCGATATTCCACTATAGAAAAAGAGCTTCTTGCCATAGTTTGGGCTGTCAAATACTTTCGCCCTTATTTATTCGGACGCACCTTCCAAATAGTCACTGACCACAGACCTCTCCAATGGTTGATGTCCATAAAAGAACCAAATTCTAAATTAGTAAGATGGCGATTAAAACTTTCGGAGTACGATTATACAATTGTTTATAAAAAGGGTACTTTAAACAAAAATGCTGACGCACTATCTAGGATCGAACTAAATGTTAACGAAGAATATGCCCAAAATTTAGAAGACTATTTGAAAAATTTTGAAAGCACCGATGATAACCCCTCTTCCATAATCGTAGAACCAGCGGAAACAATTCATGTAAACCAAGAAGCGAATGATGGAGCAACCATTCATTCTAACCTAGAGCACCCTATAGTAGGAATTCCCATTGCAGACAAACCAGTAAATCTTGGCGATAACCAATTAATAATTTCGAAGGTCAAACACTCCCCTTCCAAACCAAAAATTAGTTACTTATTCAAACAAAAGAAAATGCGTATTTACATTCAATTCTCTAAATCTAATTTTAATCAAGAAGTAGTCGACTTCATCAAAGAATACATCGTCCCTAATACGAATTATTATCTTTATTTCGAAAGCCCAGTATATGAAAAATTTAGCAACGTCCTTCAAAAATACTTTAAAAATTCAAACATTAAAATGACTAAATGTTCAAGTCTCTTGTCTGACGTCGAAGACGATAATGATATTCTAGAAACCATACAAAATTATCACGAGGGAAAAACTAATCATCGCGGCATAGACGAAACAGAAGCAAAATTAAAAAAGGTATATTATTGGCCAAACATGAGGAGAACTATACAGGATTACATTAACGAATGTGAAATTTGTCTCGTTTCTAAATACGATCGAAAACCCCTTAAACTAAAATTTAATGAGACACCAACAGCAATGAAACCCTTCGAGATCATTCACGTAGACTGTATAGCTTTAGAAAACACAAAATTCCTCACCATAATAGACTCATTTTCCAAATACGCGCAAATGTACAAATTAAATTCTTACCAAGCTGTTGAAGTAGCAAACAATTTAATAAAATTCTTTTGTCACCATGGAATCCCTAAATTAATTATTTCGGATAATCATTTGGAATTTAAGAACACGGTTATTAGAGAACTTTTGGAAATTCATAAAATCAAAATTCATTTTATTAGTTCCCAACATCCGGAATCTAATGGAATAATAGAACGCGTACATTCAACAATTATTGAACACATACGGCTCCTAAATAACCAAGACATGTACAAAAATGAACCAGTCGAAATTAAAGCCCTTTACGCTATTTTAGCATATAATAATACTCTACATTCTACAACCAAATTAAAACCTTTCGAAATCACTTCCGGTCACATTGATAATAACTCACTTTTGGATATTGATTTAGAAACCATTTTAACTAATAATTACGTTCAGACGCATAAAGAAAAGGTAAAATTGTTGTACAGGAAAATTAATGAAACTATAAACGAAAATAAGGCCCAAGCTATTGCAAAAAGAAATATAACTCGAGAAAACATTCCGCAAATTCCAGATAACGTATATGTTAAAAATAAACAAAAGCAGTCAAAAACTAAAAATAAATATCAAAAAGAAAACATTCAAACTATTGATCCTAATCGTAAAACAGCAGAAATAGAAACCAGACATCATAATCTAGTAAAATTCATTTGTCAAATATTAAACGTCCCAGAGTCAAAAGATCTAATTTAAAACAAACCCCAAATTTTGAAACATCTATTGAGATGTTAAATAATAATGAAGAAATAAACAATGAAAATGTAAGAGAAATTTCAGATGACTTATTCAATGCCCCTCTAGAATACTCACTCGCTCACTGTGTGAGTAGAGATTTAAAAATGAGTGCAGGAATAGCACGTGAATTTAAATTAAGATTTGGTAAAATTAGAGATTTATCAAAACAAAACGCAAAATTATATTCTCTCTGTCATATTAAAGAAGAAGGTAGATATATTATTTATTTGATCACTAATAGTTATTTGTATGCCAAGGCCGCGAAATATAACTTTAGTGGCCCGAGAGGAAAATTATATATAACCTCGAGGACACTAAAGTATTTCGCGGCCAAGGTGTACACAAAGCTTTTTGTGCAACTGGTACAATTAATAATAAAAAAAAATAACAAGAGTTATAGATAAGTAATGAAAAATTGTTGTCAAAACTTTTTATGTGACCATTAGAAAACATATATTTTAACGAATAAATATTACTTAGGGTTAACATTTATGGTTATAGTACAATTTGAATTACTTGCTTCCGTTACAAATTGAGTTATTTGTTCTGCAGTTAATATATTAGATTTTTTTGGCTCGATACCCGACAGATTTATTTTTGTATAAGGGCACTAACTACGAAAATTTCAAAATATCAATTCCATCTTTTATGTTAATTGTACATTTAAGCATGGAATAAATACTCCATAAACTTGTCGATTTTAAAACTTTTGATTTGTCTTCCAAGCATGCCATCAAAACATTTTTCGATAATTTCGTTACCTTTTTTCCATGACACCACGCTTTAAATTCGTCATATGCCTTTTTATAATGCCCTTTGGATTTTTGTGGTATTAAATTTTCTGTTTCAGCATCCGCTATTAATTTGATTTATGGTGGAGTACAACTAATAGTATAATTATTATCGGAATCGGACATTTTCTTAAACTGAAAATGAAGTGACAGTAAATAATAAACTAGTGTTGGCATGGCGACGCGGACTTTTTGCGTACTTTGGCGTACTGGTCGCTAGGCGACGCGTCCGCGAAGTAACTCGGACCGCGAAATTTCATTTTGCAGGCGTTCAGGAGTTCGCGATGGAACATCTTCGCGTACGGTTGCACAAAAAGAAAATTATTTCGACAAACCCACTTTAAAATGTTTGTTTAATACATTGATAAATTTAAAACAATTCTGTTTAGACAAAAATATAACTAAATTAGCAATTCCCAAATTAGGTTGTGGCCTAGATCAATTAGACTATAATTTAGTTAAAGCTATGATAAATTATATCTTCCAAAATTCTAAATTACGAATAAACATCTATTTGGGTACACCAAAAATTGATGATGAAGTACCAGGGCCATCATCTTCGATAATTCCAAATCCTAGTTTAGTCCAGCAAAGAAAGTCATTTTTTGAGAACTATACTGAATCTGAACATTGCAAAAATTAATAAACAAAATTTTAGAACATTCGGCAAGTAACCAAAATAATTTACAAAATCAGATAAAATTTGGATATAGTGTAAACTCAAAAATAATAAAGAATTTTAATAATACTCTTCGGGACATTGCACATAATCAAAATACTCTACAATCTAGAATAATGCAACTACATGCAATTTTTAAAGAAGAGATTGACCACCAACATATTCTGTATGCGAAAGACCTATATAATCAGATGCTTTTACTTTTCGGTACAATTAGAAACATACTACACAAAATTATTAACTCAATAACGTTCTGCAAATTAAGAGTCTTAAACCCAGATATAATAAGACCTCAGGATTTATTTGACGAATTAGAAAAATCTCTATCCATTACCAAGAGGAACTACCTTTCGAAATGAAATTAGAAAATATGTTTGACTTTGAATCTATAATGACAGTTAATTGCAAAATTGACAAAACAAAAATTCATTATTTTCTTCATCTTCCAATAAATTACGAATATTCATTTGACCTTTACGCTTTACATCCAATACCTGCAAAGTACGAATCAGAATATGTAACAATAATACCGAATATTAAATACTTATTAAAATCAAAATTTAATTCTAAAATTTGTCCTCTAAATGATATATGATTAAGAAAAAACCCTTAAAATCACACGAGGAAACAACAGAACTTCAAGGAGTCTTCTTGATCGAGCCAGATGAGTGCCAGATATTCTACAAGGACATTAAAATTCCCAAAATTGAAGCAATATCTGGAAGCCCCGTGTTTATTAGTGCATCGAAACAAAAACTGGAAACTACAACATAAACAATTTTACCATTCATCTTAAAAGACTGAAATTAGAAGACATGCCCGTGTTATCCCCAATGCCCCAAATTACAGAAACAGTTATACCCTTAAGCCTCAGTGCGTGGACACTCTCGTTATATGTGTTAGTGTTAATTTGTGCCCTAATTTTAGGAATCAAATTTTTAAAGAAGAAACTTCGGCACGTTGCCCCATGGACAATTCCCTAACAATTCTTCACCCGGAGTGTGTCGAATCTAAGGGGGTAGGAGTAACCTGGCGGCTACAATAAGACAATCTTTTGTTATTTATTAATCGTTTTAATTGTTAAGAAATATATTTAATTATTATTGCATCATTTCCTAGATATTTGCTAACACTCCATTTTCATCCGCAATAACACCAGATGTCATTTTGCTTAGTTATCATTCCATATTATTATAAATAGGACCGCAAGCCACGAGCGCACACCATTATTATCATTATAATCATTATTACCATTATTATATTATCCGTTAAATCATTATCATTATTATTATATTTATATTGTTCGTCGTTATAAGTTATGTAATATTCAAATAAATCAAAATTATTCGTGTCAAGAAAAAGTAAAAGTTTTTAAAAACACCAAAACCAACTCGAAAAATATAATTTATATATATATATATATATATATATATACATATAGGGTGTCCCGCTAATGCGGGGAAATGGCTGGACCATAGATTCCTGGGGTCAAAATATGACGATTTAACCCAACTTATCTATATCCAAAAATTTACGGTTAAGTCGGAATTTGGCTTCAAAGTTTCAAAATTGTTTATTTCTTTTGTTTATAACAATTGAACGCTTTATTTGATTTGAATGAAATTTATTATTAATAAGTACCATAATATCATACATCATTTCAGTTATTGTGGCCATTAGTGATTGACAGGAAGTATAAAAAACAGTAGTACGACAACTTAAAAACTAAAATATTTTTAATTGGTGCATCCAATAAAATCCAAAAAAATCTACTTGAAAGGGCATTAGATTTAAAAACTGTTTTGACTCTTACTAGTTTTTGATATTGAATAATGCAACTACATGCAATTTTTAAAGAAGAGATTGACCACCAACATATTCTGTATGCGAAAGACCTATATAATCAGATGCTTTTACTTTTCGGTACAATTAGAAACATACTACACAAAATTATTAACTCAATAACGTTCTGCAAATTAAGAGTCTTAAACCCAGATATAATAAGACCTCAGGATTTATTTGACGAATTAGAAAAATCTCTATCCATTACCAAGAGGAACTACCTTTCGAAATGAAATTAGAAAATATGTTTGACTTTGAATCTATAATGACAGTTAATTGCAAAATTGACAAAACAAAAATTCATTATTTTCTTCATCTTCCAATAAATTACGAATATTCATTTGACCTTTACGCTTTACATCCAATACCTGCAAAGTACGAATCAGAATATGTAACAATAATACCGAATATTAAATACTTATTAAAATCAAAATTTAATTCTAAAATTTGTCCTCTAAATGATATATGATTAAGAAAAAACCCTTAAAATCACACGAGGAAACAACAGAACTTCAAGGAGTCTTCTTGATCGAGCCAGATGAGTGCCAGATATTCTACAAGGACATTAAAATTCCCAAAATTGAAGCAATATCTGGAAGCCCCGTGTTTATTAGTGCATCGAAACAAAAACTGGAAACTACAACATAAACAATTTTACCATTCATCTTAAAAGACTGAAATTAGAAGACATGCCCGTGTTATCCCCAATGCCCCAAATTACAGAAACAGTTATACCCTTAAGCCTCAGTGCGTGGACACTCTCGTTATATGTGTTAGTGTTAATTTGTGCCCTAATTTTAGGAATCAAATTTTTAAAGAAGAAACTTCGGCACGTTGCCCCATGGACAATTCCCTAACAATTCTTCACCCGGAGTGTGTCGAATCTAAGGGGGTAGGAGTAACCTGGCGGCTACAATAAGACAATCTTTTGTTATTTATTAATCGTTTTAATTGTTAAGAAATATATTTAATTATTATTGCATCATTTCCTAGATATTTGCTAACACTCCATTTTCATCCGCAATAACACCAGATGTCATTTTGCTTAGTTATCATTCCATATTATTATAAATAGGACCGCAAGCCACGAGCGCACACCATTATTATCATTATAATCATTATTACCATTATTATATTATCCGTTAAATCATTATCATTATTATTATATTTATATTGTTCGTCGTTATAAGTTATGTAATATTCAAATAAATCAAAATTATTCGTGTCAAGAAAAAGTAAAAGTTTTTAAAAACACCAAAACCAACTCGAAAAATATAATTTATATATATATATATATATATATATATATACATATAGGGTGTCCCGCTAATGCGGGGAAATGGCTGGACCATAGATTCCTGGGGTCAAAATATGACGATTTAACCCAACTTATCTATATCCAAAAATTTACGGTTAAGTCGGAATTTGGCTTCAAAGTTTCAAAATTGTTTATTTCTTTTGTTTATAACAATTGAACGCTTTATTTGATTTGAATGAAATTTATTATTAATAAGTACCATAATATCATACATCATTTCAGTTATTGTGGCCATTAGTGATTGACAGGAAGTATAAAAAACAGTAGTACGACAACTTAAAAACTAAAATATTTTTAATTGGTGCATCCAATAAAATCCAAAAAAATCTACTTGAAAGGGCATTAGATTTAAAAACTGTTTTGACTCTTACTAGTTTTTGATATCTTGTACGGTTTTTGCACAAAAAAATAAAATATGAATATAGTATACTCATTATGCACTCATTAATAAGTGAATAAACTTACTCAATTGAATAAAAATTAAATAATATCAATTAATAAAATAAATGAAAACAACATTTAACACTTTTCAAACAATTTTCTTTGCAAAATCCTAATACAAACAAGATATCTGTTTGTTGCAAATATGAATATTTATGAACTATAATAAAGTTAAAGTTAAAGTTTGTGGGAAAACCGTAAAAGATATCAAATATTATTAAGAGATGAAAAAGTTTTTAAATGAAATGTTCTTTCAAGTAGTATTTTTTTAGTTTTTATTAGATCCACAAATAAACATATTTTAGTTTTTAAGTGGTGGTACTACTGTTTCTTATACTTCTTGTTAACCAATAATAGTCATAATAACTGAAATGATGTATTATATTATTGTAGTTATTAAAAATTAATTTCATTCAAATCAAATAAAGCGTTCAATTGTTATAAACAAAAGAAATAAAAAAATTTAAAACTTTGAAGCCAAATTCCGGCTTAACCGTAAATTTTTGGATATAGATAAGTTGCGTTAAATCGTCATATTTTCACCTCAGGAATCTATGGTCCAGCCATTTCCCCGCATTAACGGGACACCCTGTATATATATATATATATATATATATATATATATATATATATAAGTGACCTGGCGTCCACAATAGACTTTTCTTTGTTTTAAAATAATTAATTTTATTGTATTTGTTAGAATTAGTTTTAGTTTATATACACAGAGGGCATGCGGACATCGTGTGCGCCATTAGTATTGTACCAGCCGCAGGCGAATAAAGTGCTATTAAGTTACCCTGGAGTTCTTAATTTGGAGTGTGTTTCCCCAGCCCCTGCAATACGCATGATAATGTTTAAAACTGGCCTTAAACGTTACATTAATTAATGCTTAATCAGGATGACATCATTCGCCAGATGTAATATGCTTAGTTCGTAGTTTTAGTTTATATAAATAGATTAGACGCATGCATTTTATTAATTATTATATTATTCCCGTAACGCTTCACATATAATTTTATTCTCCGTATAATTAAGTTATAAGTAATGTAATTAGTTGTAATTTTTTGGAAATAAACCTTTTTAAAAACACAATCGCGAGTTCATGAAATTTAACTGGCGCAGTCGGTAGGATGTCATAAGGGCACAACTTTTGAGGGACTATCAAAATAGTGCTCCGTCCGTCTTTACGGTTGAATTGGCATCGAACGAGTTCCACGTCGAAGCAGCACCAGAGGGTCCTCCGAACATCGAGGAACTAACACCCCGAGGGCAGCAGAACGAGGAACACCCCATCACCAGATCCAGGACCACTGAGGGCATATCAGGGCATGGACAACGTGATCTTCATAATTGAGTGATAAGCATTGTTTTTAGAGGCTTTTTCCATGTTTTTGTTCGCGTGTAAAATTTTATGTACGCAAGTGATACATCTTCGGACCCAATTTTACCACAAATTCTCGATTCCCCAAACCGCGTTCACTCTCCAATAAATTTTGTACTCGACGATCTAATCAATAAATTAGATAATTTAGGAATTACAGAAAATTTAAAAATGGAAAATATTAATTATCAATTGCTAAAATTAAATGTCGAAACGATTCCTTATTTCGACGGGAGTAACGAACTCACAGAAATATTTATTTCAAGATGCGACGCCGTACTAGATCAATTTAGACCTTTAAATAACGAGTTGGTGAATACGTATCTAATAAACGCGATAATAAGTAAACTTAAAGACAAAGCATTGGTCGCTATAGGTTCGCGTATAGAGTTAAACACATGGCCTGAAATTAGAAACCATTTAAGGCAAAGGTTTGGCGATCTGCGAAACTACGATTGTTTAGTTCAGGACTTGATTAATTTGAGACCTCTTAAGAATGAAAAATATTTAGATTTCGGGGAATTTCGCAAATTTTGCGAAGTAGACTGTCCGCTAAATTTAACTCCTTATCGGCATTGGAAATGCCGGACGCGACAAAGCGCATTCATCAACGTAGCTATGATGAGTTAGCATTAAAGACGTTCTTACGCGAAATTCGCGGGAACGTACAAAGTATTATCAGGTTACGTGACCCTGACACACTGACACACTAGAGCAGGCAATGAACTATTTGATAGAGGAAAATAATTTTCAGAGTACGCTTGATACGCCGAATGTATCAAATTTTAATCAAAATAATAATAAATTTAACAACCCAAATTATAATCAATTTAATAATCAACCTAGACCGCGTAATTTAAATTTTGGCAACAATAATTTTAATAATAATAATAATAATCGTTTCAATTAGTACCTGTAGTGTTTCGTACACTTTTACTGTTATTTACGTTTAAATAAAACACTTTCATTACACCAACTAAACATTTATTCTTGATAACCACAGTACAGTATCGCATGTTCAGGGTTTCACACAGAGAATGCGCATCGGGACAGGACGGGGTGATCACGGGCATGTATTCTTTATTAAGTACAAAAAAAAAATATCCGTCTTGCGCATACATAAAATAATAATAATTCACTACAGTACCCTAGACCGCAAAATAACTTTATGAACCGGCCTAGTAGTTCTCAATTTAAACAACAACAACCACGGTTCCTTACTAATAGTCAAGTGTTTGGCAGACCTCAAAACCCCCCAAATCACAATTTTAACAGACCACAAAATTATAATAGTTACAGTCAAAATTTTAATCGGAATTTTAATCCATTTAATGCAAACTATAATCAGCCGCCTCGACAGATTCCTCCGCGTTTACCAAGTCCTACACTCATGTCAACCTCGACGATTTATACAAATAAACAAGAATTGCGTAATTTAGATGAGCCAACGTGCTCTACAAAAATTAGTACACGAAGTAAGAGCATTATTAGCCAGAACGGGAAAAATGAAGATAATTTTAAAGTATAAGTCGCCTTGGCAAACCGCCTATTGAATTCTTAAGCATTAATAATAATTTTAGTAATTTACCTTTCATTGTAGACCCCGAAACAAAATTAAAAGTTTTATTAGATTCCGGCAGTACGCGATCATTCATTAGTTCTCGCCTAGCAAAAAAATTAAACAAAAATTTATTTAAGGATGATCCTTTCGAAGTAACAATGGAACACACAGCGTTATTATTAACCTACAAAAATTATTTAAAAGTAACTTTGCTGCAAAAGTAAAATGCTATATATTCGATTTTCATTCTTCCTTTGATATCCTGTTAGGCGTAGATAATATGACAAAAATTAATATCTGTTTAGATTTTAAAAGGAAATCAGTAGTAACCACTAACGTAGAAATACCATTTAAATTTCGGAATGACCAAGGCATATCCAATGAAAATAATGATAAAAATAATAGTGTTAGAATTAGTAATAATAATCTTAATGTTAATAATTATAGTATTCCTGTTGCTCCACCTGTCACTAAGCGAATATTAGTGCCCTCTCAGAGACAACAGGTAATAGAAGTGGAAGTTTTAAATATTGAAAACGGTGAGGCCGTAATTCCTAGAACTGACGTTACGAATTTCTTAGTGCCCGAATGTGTCACTATAGTTAAAAATAATAGAGCCCTTTGTACTGTAGTTAAAACTGACATAGATAGGGAAGTTACATTAAAAAGACCTGTCGTGGTTACCCCCATCAGCGGATATGATGTGGTACCCCACGAACAGAATTATAATGAAAATAGTAATTTAAGTAAGAAAGACTTTGGTACAAATAATAATTTGAATATGATGAATACAAATAAATTTAAATTCGATTTCTCGAGCATTAGAACTGATCACATAAATGATGAAGAAAAAGCTGTTATTAAAAAACTAGTAAATAAGTATGCCGATATTTTTCATGTAAAAGGGAATCATTTAACGTTAACTAATAATATTAAACACAGGATAATTACGACCGATGAGATTCCGGTCTATACTAAAACGTATCGCTACCCCGAAGTGCACAAAGCCGAGGTAAGCAAGCAAATTAATGAAATGTTGGAACAAAACACTATTAGACCATCCTTTAGCCCATGGTCCTCTCCTATATGGATCGTTCCCAAAAAATTAGATGCTTCAGGTCAACGAAAATGGCGCGTTGTATTCGATTATAGGAAATTAAATGATAAAACTGTAGGTGACCGATACCCCCTTCCCAATATAAATGACCTATTAGATAAATTAGGGAAATGCCAATATTTCACAACCCTAGATTTGGCATCAGGCTTCCACCAAATTGAGATTGACGAACGTGACGTCCCAAAAACTGCCTTTAATACAGAAAACGGTCACTATGAATTTTTAAGAATGCCATTTGGGCTTAAAAATGCCCCAGCTACATTCCAACGCGTCATGGACAATATTTTGAGGGGAATTCAAAACGAATACTGTCCCGTCTATATGGACGATATAATTATTTTTTCCACTAGCTTACAGGAACATATCGATAGATTAAACGAAGTTTTTAAAAGGTTAAGAGAGGCTAATTTCAAGGTTCAATTAGATAAATCGGAATTTCTTCGCAAAGAAGTAGTGTATCTTGGACATATGATTAAACCCGAAGGTGTCAGACCGAATCCGGACAAAATTATTGCAATTCAAAATTATCCCATCCCCAAAACGACAAAACAAATTAAAGGATTTCTCGGACTGTTAGGATATTACCGAAAGTTTATCAAAAATTCTGCAGACTTGACTAAACCAATGACAAAAGTTTGAAAAAGAACTCAGTTATTAGTATTAATGATGCAGATTACCAAAATTCTTTTAACTTGTGCAAGAACGTCCTGACTAACCAGCCATTACTCCAATATCCAGATTTTTCAAAACCCTTCTTGCTGACCACAGATGCTAGTACTCAAGCCCTTGGTGCCGTTTTATCACAGGGTAAAATTGGCACAGATTTACCAATCCCATATGCTAGTCGAACGTTAAACGATTCTGAAACGCGCTATTCTACTATTGAACTACTCGCTATTGTTTGGGCTGACAAATATTTTAGACCATATCTATTTGGGCGTAAACTTACAATTATCACTGACCACAAACCACTTCAATGGTTAATGTCTATCAAAGAACCAAATTCAAAATTAGTTACATGGAGGCTGAAATTGTCAGAATATGACTATGACATTGTTTATAAAAAAGGTTCCTTAAATAAAAATGCCGATGCACTCTCTAGAATTGAACTTAACATTAACGAAGAGTACGGACCAAATCTGGAAGACTATTTGGAAAATTTTGATAGCACCGATGATAACCCCTCTTCCATAATCGTAGAACCCGCGGAAACAATTCATGTAAACCAAGAAGCGAATGATGGAGCAACCATTCATTCTAACCTAGAGCACCCTATAGTAGGAATTCCCATTGCAGACAAACCAGTAAATCTTGGCGATAACCAATTAATAATTTCGGAGATCAAACACTCCACTTCTAAACCAAAAAATAGTTACTTATTTAAACAAAAGAAAATTCGTATTTATATCCAATTCTCTAAATATAATTTTAATCAGGAAGTAGTCGATTTCATCAAAAAATACATTGTCCCTAATACAAACTATTATCTTTATTTCGAAAGCCCAGTATATGAAAAATTTAGCAACGTCCTTCAAAAATACTTTAAAAATTCAAACATTAAAATGACTAAATGTTCAAGTCTCTTGTCTGACGTCGAAGACGATAATGATATTCTAGAAACCATACAAAATTATCACGAGGGAAAAACTAATCATCGCGGCATAGACGAAACAGAAGCAAAATTAAAAAAGGTATATTATTGGCCAAACATGAGGAGAACTATACAAGATTACATTAACGAATGTGAAATTTGTCTCGTTTCTAAATACGATCGAAAACCCCTTAAACTAAAATTTAATGAGACACCAACAGCAATGAAACCCTTCGAGATCATTCACGTAGACTGCATAGCTTTAGAAAACGCAAAATTCCTCACCATAATAGACTCCTTTTCCAAATACGCGCAAATGTACAAATTAAATTCTTATCAAGCTATAGAGGTAGCAACTAACCTTATTAAATTCTTTTGCCATCACGGAACCCCAAATTTAATAATTTCGGACAACCACCTCGAATTTAAAAATACTGTAATCAGAGAACTTCTAGAGTTACATAAAATCCAAATTCATTTTATAAGTTCACAACACCCTGAGTCAGATGGTATAATCGAACGCGTGCATTCGACGATAGTCGAACATATAAGGTTATTGAACAATCAAGACATGTACAAAAATGAGCCAGTCGAAATTAAAGCCCTTTGCGCTATTTTAGCATATAATAATACTCTACATTCTACAACCAAATTAAAACCTTTCGAAATCACTTCCGGTCACATTGATAATAACTCGCTTTTGGATATTGATTTAGAAACCATTTTAACTAATAATTACATTCAGATGCATAAAGAAAAGGTAAAATTGTTGTACAGGAAAATTAATGAAACTATAAACGAAAATAAGGCCCAAGCTATTGCAAAAAGAAATATAACTCGAGAAAACATTCCCCAAATTCCATATAACGTATATGTTAAAAATAAACAAAAGCAGTCCAAAACGAAAAATAAGTATAAGAAAAAAAATTAAAGATATAAGACACGATCGTAAAACAGCAGAAATCCAGACTAGTCATCGTAATCAATCAGGTAAAATTCATTTAGGTAACATTAAGAGACCAAGGGCAAAGAAAGCTCCTTGCGAAAACATTTTAGACTCTGAAATTTTTATGAATCGCTTCAACAACAAAAGAATTGTTAAAGGTGGAGGCTTCTACTTCGTTATACATAATTCTTCACAAATAAAAAACTTTTTAACTTTGTTTGTATAACACGGACTTTATTTAGTGACTATAGTTTCGACAATTTTAGCTTGTCATTATCAAACTAGAAGTAATTAAACTAACAATTTACAGGTATATATATATGCTTAAAAATTAAGGTTTTACAACAGCGTTAAAAAGGGGGGTATATATCAGGTCAACCTGGTCGTTAATTACGGGGGTTTCCGGATTAGCGCGCGCTTTGTAAATTTCTTTTTCGGCAAAATGTATAATTGACAGTACATCCTTACCAAAAGTATGATTGTTTTCAATCATATGTCTGGCAAAAGATGACTTATCAATTAAATTAAGCCGAAAAGAACGAAGATGTTCCTTTAGTCTTGTATTGAAATTACGACCAGATTGCCCTATATATTCCCTTACAATTTTCACAAGTAAGTTTGTATATCCCTGATCTGTTAGTATTCTCTATTGGTGTTTTCGGATTAAAAATTATGTTGCGTATTTTCTTAAAAGGTTTTAGAGCTACTATTACATTATGTTTTGACAAAATATGTTTAATTTTTAATGAAATGTCACCAAAGAAGGTAAGGGGCTTATAAATTAAATGTTTTTGTGATACCTGGCCTGCATATATGTATTTACGTTAAAACAGAATTTTTAAATATCCTTGAAATCATTTTAAATAACAACTATTTTTCATTTGAAAATAAATATTATAAACAGACAGAAGGACTTGCAATGGGTTCACCTCTGAGCCCATTGCTAGCCGAAATTTTCATGTGCAATTTATCAAATATTATATTAGATTCTCCATTAGGTAAAAAACATATCAAAATGTGGTTTAGATACGTCGATGATATATTAGCTTCATTTGTAGGAACAGATAGACAACTAAAACAATTTTTAGAATTTATTAATAACCTCCACCCAAATATAACATTCACAGTCGAATCCGAAATTAACAATAATATTAAATTTCTAGACCTTTCAATAACAAAAACTAATCAATCATTAACATTTGAAATTTACCGTAAACCTACGTATACTGATCGAGTCATCCCTAACAGTTCTAACCATCCACTAAAACATAAATTGTCTGCGTTTAATTCTATGATTTTTCGAGCTTTTAATATTCCATTGTCAAAACAAGCTTTTAATTCAGAAATTAACATCATAAAAACAATAGCTTCTTCAAATGGGTATTCTTCATCAATCATTGATAAATTAATTAATAAATACAAAATGAAAAACCTACGTAAATACATATATGCAGGCCAGGTATCACAAAAAACATTCAATTTATAAGCCCCTTACCTTCTTTGGTGACATTTCATTAAAAATTAAACATATTTTGTCAAAACATAATGTAATAGTAGCTCTAAAACCTTTTAAGAAAATACGCAACATAATTTTTAATCCGAAAACACCAATAGAGAATACTCACAGCTCAGGGATATACAAACTTATTTGTGAAAATTGTAAGGGAATATATATAGGGCAATCTGGTCGTAATTTCAATACAAGACTAAAGGAACATCTTCGTTCTTTTCGGCTTAATTTAATTGATAAGTCATCTTTTGCCAGACATATGATTGAAAACAATCATACTTTTGGTAAGGATGTACTGTCAATTATACATTTTGCCGAAAAAGGCCGTAAGATGGACCTCCTGGAGTCTCTAGAAATTTACAAAGCGCGCGCTAATCCGGAAACCCCCGTAATTAACGACCAGGTTGACCTGATATATACCCCCCTTTTTAACGCTGTTGTAAAACCTTGATTTTTAAGCATATATATACCTGTAAATTGTTAGTTTAATTACTTCTAGTTTGATAATGACAAGCTAAAATTGTCGAAACTATAGTCACTAAATAAAGTCCGTGTTATACAAACAAAGTTAAAAAGTTTTTTTATTTGTGAACAAAAGAATTGCCGAAAACCAAAGTATATCAGAAATTAATGACGATTTGTTCCTTGCTCCGTTAGATCATTCATTAGCCCATTGTGTGATCCAAGACCTTAAAATGAGTGCAGGCATTGCTCAAGATTTCAAATTAAAATTTGGCAGAATTAAAGAATTGTCTAGGCAGAATCCTCAATTGTATTCTCTTTGCCACCTCAAAGAAGATGATAGATTCATAATTTACTTAATCACTAAGGAAAAATATTTCGATAAACCTACTTTAGAATGGTTATTTAAAACTCTAATTAATCTTAAACAATTTTGTTCAGATAAAAAGATAACTAAATTAGCTATCCCTAAATTAGGCTGCGGTTTAGAAAACCTAAATTATGACGTGGTAAAAGCAATGTTAAGTTATATTTTTTCAAGTTCAGACCTAAAAATAAATATTTACCTTGGCACACCCAAACCAAACTAAATTAAAACTTTCAAAATTACTCATACAATTTATTACTTTTAGGCTAATCTTCATCACTCCTGTGATTTCTTTTGAAATCAAGGACATTTCGGATAATGCGGGACTACTACCTATAAAATTAGGAGTAGCAAAATTAGAAAGGACTAAACATATTTTCGTACACCATTATGACTTGAATCCCGTTTATGAAGAATTCGAAAATTTAAATCGCCAGTATCAATTCTTGAGGGACACCACAAGTAATATATCAAAATTTAAAAATGAATTCGGGAATTACGAGAAACTATTAAATTATTCGCAGAATGCTATAAGAGACAAAATTAAAACAGTAGAATTAAGCGCCGGAAAAAATCGCGCGAAAAGAGGTTTGATTAATGGGTTAGGAACTATTATTAAAACGATTAGCGGAAATATGGACGCTCGCGACGAGGAAAAAATTAATGGAATCCTGGAACATTTAATTTCTAATCAGAACAATCTTGAAAACCAAATAAAATTTGGGTACAGCATAAACGAAAAATTAATTCGAAATTTCAACGAAACAATCGGAGACATCGCACATAACCAAAACTTGCTCAAGGCCCGAATAATGCAATTACACGCAATTTATAAAGAAGAGGTAGACCACCAGCACGTACTATTCACTAAAGATCTGTATAATCAACTCGTTTTACTTTACACAATAATTGAAAATATTTTGGAAGAAATTATCAACTCATTAACATTTTGCAAATTAAAAATTCTTAGTCCAGATATAATTAGGCCCCAAGATTTATTTAACGAACTAAAAAAGATTTCCGTTCACTATAATGAGGAATTGCCTTTCGACCTATAATTGGAAAACATTTTAGATTTTGAATCCGCGATATCAGTCGATTGCAAAATCAAACAATCAAAAATCTATTACTTCCTATCCCTTCCTATTAATTATGAACATTCTTTTGATCTGTATAAAATATACCCTATACCGCTGAAATATAAGTCCGAATATGTAACTATAATTCCTAATGTAAAAGTAATGTTAAAATCAAAAATTAACTCAAAAACATGGCCTCTAAGAGATATATGCTTGGGTATTAACAAGAAATTCCAATGCAGCGATAACCTGCTCTTAAATTACCAGGCTGATTGTGAAACAGAGCTTCTAGTTAACGGAACCACCCAAAAATGCAAATTTACAAAATTAGAAATCGAAAAGAACCATTTAGAGAATATACTTAATACCAACCAGTTCCTAGCCGTTTTCAAGAAAAAAGAAAAATTGAAGATTACCTGCCTGAATCAAGAAGAGACCCGCGACCTAATCTTCCGAAATTATAAGGTGCCCCAAATGGAAACAACGTATGGAACCCCAGTGCTCGTGAGTGCTTCGACCCCAGAACTTAAAAACTATAATCTAAATAACTTTACAATACAATTGAAAAGACTTCAACTAGAAGACACTACTCACAGATCAGGGATATACAAACTTACTTGTGAAAATTGTAAGGGAATATATATAGGGCAATCTGGTCGTAATTTCAATACAAGACTAAAGGAACATCTTCGTTCTTTTCGGCTTAATTTAATTGATAAGTCATCTTTTGCCAGACATATGATTGAAAACAATCATACTTTTGGTAAGGATGTACTGTCAATTATACATTTTGCCGAAAAAGGCCGTAAGATGGACCTCCTGGAGTCTCTAGAAATTTACAAAGCGCGCGCTAATCCGGAAACCCCCGTAATTAACGACCAGGTTGACCTGATATATACCCCCCTTTTTAACGCTGTTGTAAAACCTTAATTTTTAAGCATATATATATACCTGTAAATTGTTAGTTTAATTACTTCTAGTTTGATAATGACAAGCTAAAATTGTCGAAACTATAGTCACTAAATAAAGTCCGTGTTATACAAACAAAGTTAAAAAGTTTTTTATTTGTGAAGAATTATGTATAACGAAGTAGAAGCCTCCACCGTTAATAATTCTTTTGTTGTTGAAGCGATTCATAAAAATTTCAGAGTCTAAAATGTTTTCGCAAGGAGCTTTCTTTGCCCTTGGTCTCTTAATGTTACCTAAATGAATTTTACCTGATTGATTACGATGACTAGTCTGGATTTCTGCTGTTTTACGATCGTGTCTTATATCTTTAATTTTTTTTTTCTTATACTTATTTTTCGTTTTGGACTGCTTTTGTTTATTTTTAACATATACGTTATATGGAATTTGGGGAATGTTTTCTCGAGTTATATTTCTTTTTGCAATAGCTTGGGCCTTATTTTCGTTTATAGTTTCATTAATTTTCCTGTACAGCAATTTTACCTTTTCTTTATGCATCTGAATGTAATTATTAGTTAAAATGGTTTCTAAATCAATATCCAAAAGCGAGTTATTATCAATGTGACCGGAAGTGATTTCGAAAGGTTTTAATTTGGTTGTAGAATGTAGAGTATTATTATATGCTAAAATAGCGTAAAGGGCTTTAATTTCGACTGGCTCATTTTTGTACATGTCTTGATTGTTCAATAACCTTATATGTTCGACTATCGTCGAATGCACGCGTTCGATTATACCATCTGACTCAGGGTGTTGTGAACTTATGAAATGAATTTGGATTTTATGTAACTCTAGAAGTTCTCTGATTACAGTATTTTTAAATTCGAGGTGGTTGTCCGAAATTATTAAATTTGGGGTTCCGTGATGGCAAAAGAATTTAATAAGGTTAGTTGCTACCTCTATAGCTTGATAAGAATTTAATTTGTACATTTGCGCGTATTTGGAAAAGGAGTCTATTATGGTGAGGAATTTTGTGTTTTCTAAAGCTATGCAGTCTACGTGAATGATCTCGAAGGGTTTCATTGCTGTTGGTGTCTCATTAAATTTTAGTTTAAGGGGTTTTCGATCGTATTTAGAAACGAGACAAATTTCACATTCGTTAATGTAATCTTGTATAGTTCTTCTCATGTTTGGCCAATAATATACCTTTTTTAATTTTGCTTCTGTTTCGTCTATGCCGCGATGATTAGTTTTTCCCTCGTGATAATTTTGTATGGTTTCTAGAATATCATTATCGTCTTCGACGTCAGACAAGAGACTTGAACATTTAGTCATTTTAATGTTTGAATTTTTAAAGTATTTTTGAAGGACGTTGCTAAACTTTTCATATACTGGGCTTTCGAAATAAAGATAATAGTTTGTATTAGGGACAATGTATTTTTTGATGAAGTCGACTACTTCCTGATTAAAATTATATTTAGAGAATTGGATATAAATACGCATTTTCTTTTGTTTAAATAAGTAACTAATTTTTGGTTTAGAAGTGGAGTGTTTGACCTCCGAAATTATTAATTGGTTATCGCCAAGATTTACTGGTTTGTCTGCAATGGGAATTCCTACTATAGGGTGCTCTAGGTTAGAATGAATGGTTGCTCCATCATTCGCTTCTTGGTTTACATGAATTGTTTCCGCAGGTTCTACGATTATGGAAGAGGGGTTATCATCGGTGCTATCAAAATTTTCCAAATAGTCTTCCAGATTTGGTCCGTACTCTTCGTTAATGTTAAGTTCAATTCTAGAGAGTGCATCGGCATTTTTATTTAAGGAACCTTTTTTATAAACAATGTCTGAATGGAAGAACATTTAATGCAAGTGAATTCCGCCCTTCAGCATGCTGACAAAATTTGTATTGTTTATATGTATGTACTTTTTTGTGCCAATTTTTGTTATTATTCCATAAAAGCATGTATGATAAAGACAAATATAATCTAATCTATAATCTATAATCATAGTCATATTCTGACAATTTCAGCCTCCATGTAACTAATTTTGAATTTGGTTCTTTGATAGACATTAACCATTGAAGTGGTTTGTGGTCAGTGATAATTGTAAGTTTACGCCCAAATAGATATGGTCTAAAATATTTGTCAGCCCAAACAATAGCGAGTAGTTCTCTTTCAATAGTAGAATAGCGCGTTTCAGAATCGTTTAACGTTCGATTAGCATATGGGATTGGTAAATCTGTGCCAATTTTACCCTGTGATAAAACGGCACCAAGGGCTTGAGTACTAGCATCTGTGGTCAGCAAGAAGGGTTTTGAAAAATCTGGATATTGGAGTAATGGCTGGTTAGTCAGGACGTTCTTGCACAAGTTAAAAGAATTTTGGTAATCTGCATCATTAATATTAATAACTGAGTTCTTTTTCAAACTTTTGTCATTGGTTTAGTCAAGTCTGCAAAATTTTTGATAAACTTTCGGTAATATCCTAACAGTCCGAGAAATCCTTTAATTTGTTTTGTCGTTTTGGGGATGGGATAATTTTGAATTGCAATAATTTTGTCCGGATTCGGTCTGACACCTTCGGGTTTAATCATATGTCCAAGATACGCTACTTCTTTGCGAAGAAATTCCGATTTATCTAATTGAACCTTGAAATTAGCCTCTCTTAACCTTTTAAAAACTTCGTTTAATCTATCGATATGTTCCTGTAAGCTAGTGGAAAAAATAATTATATCGTCCATATAGACGGGACAGTATTCGTTTTGAATTCCCCTCAAAATATTGTCCATGACGCGTTGGAATGTAGCTGGGGCATTTTTAAGCCCAAATGGCATTCTTAAAAATTCATAGTGACCGTTTTCTGTATTAAAGGAAGTTTTTGGGACGTCACGTTCGTCAATCTCAATTTGGTGGAAGCCTGATGCCAAATCTAGGGTTGTGAAATATTGGCATTTCCCTAATTTATCTAATAGGTCATTTATATTGGGAAGGGGGTATCGGTCACCTACAGTTTTATCATTTAATTTCCTATAATCGAATACAACGCGCCATTTTCGTTGACCTGAAGCATCTAATTTTTTGGGAACGATCCATATAGGAGAGGACCATGGGCTAAAGGATGGTCTAATAGTGTTTTGTTCCAACATTTCATTAATTTGCTTGCTTACCTCGGCTTTGTGCACTTCGGGGTAGCGATACGTTTTAGTATAGACCGGAATCTCATCGGTCGTAATTATCCTGTGTTTAATATTATTAGTTAACGTTAAATGATTCCCTTTTACATGAAAAATATCGGCATACTTATTTACTAGTTTTTTAATAACAGCTTTTTCTTCATCATTTATGTGATCAGTTCTAATGCTTGAGAAATCGAATTTAAATTTATTTGTATTCATCATATTTAATTAAATTAAATTTAACTTATATATATATATATATATATATATATATATATATATATATATATATATACAGCTGTTATGAATACATAGCTTCACCTATGTTAAAAATCATAAATGATTCCTTTTGCTCTAGTGTTTTTCCGGATATGCTAAAGACGGCGTTAGTAATTTCATTATATAAAAAAGGAGATCAAAATGAGATGGGTAATTACCGACCCATTAGTTTACTGACATCATTTTCTAAGATCATGGATTTATTGGTTTTTCAAAGAATATTAGATTTTTTTCTCAAATGCAACCTACTTAGCTGTCATCAGCACGGCTTTCTCCCTGGAAGAGGTGTGGATGCAGCATTATATAAATGTGTGAATAAAATTTTGGAAATTCTGGAAAATAAGGAGCTTGCTTGCGGTATATTCCTAGACTTATCCAGGGCCTTTGATTCCGTAGATCATAAAATACTAATCGCCAAACTTGAACATTATGGTGTCAAAGGAACTGCTCTTTCATGGTTTCAATCATATTTAAATAATAGGAAACAAATTATTAGCTTGAATATCGATGGATCGACTACTCGCTCAAGTGCTAAAAGCATAGTCAGAGAAATGCCACAGGGTAGCGTTTTAGGGCCATTTCTATTTATTGTATATATGAACGACATAACTCTTAATACTATTAACAGTAAGCATAATATTATAACATATGCAGATGATACATCATCCATCATAATTAGTGTAGAAAATTATATTCAATTAAAATCTGAATATGGGATTTACTTTAGCAAACTGCAAAATTGGTTTTCGGAAAATAAATTATCATTAAATTGTGAAAAAACGAAATGTATTATAAAATGTATTTATTAGTTTATTCAAGAGAAATAATTTCATTCAAATTAGTGTTGCTTTAATAGTTGTACTATTTGTAACACGCAAATTAATTTGTATTATTCAATGTCTGTCGAAGTATTAGCTAGAGAAGTAGTTGTTTCAAATTAATTTGTTTTGTAGTCTTAGTAAGACTCATTGTTGTAGATTCACGAAATGTTTTCGTATTTTTAAATTTATTAAATGTATTATATTTAAGACAAATATGAGTACTCCAACTTCTCAAAATTTGACTATAAATGACGAAAGTCTTGCTCTCAGTGCATCTGTACAATTGTTAGGGATTGAGTTCGATCAAATTCTACGATGGTATAGTCATATAGATAAACTATGTAGAAAACTAAGTGGAATATGTTAATATGAGAAAACTTAAATCTCTCCTAAGTCAAAACTCACTAAAAATTGTGTACAAAAATGTGTTTGTGGCTAATATGAGATATGGGATACGCTTTTGGGGACAAAGTAAATATTGTTCACATATATTTGTTATTCAAAAACGAATTGTTAGAATAATCTTTAACTTAGTGTTCAATACATCATGTAGAGGGGTATTTAAAAAATACAACCTACTTACCGTGTATGCACTATACATTTATGAATGCCTCATATTTGTTTACAAACATATAGATTTATTTGAAGAACACAAAATTAATCACGAAATTTTAGTTGAAAAGATTGATCTCTCATATATATGCGAATCGTGGCCTTTTATTGACGTTGTTGGATGTATATGCCGTTTAAAACATTCTTTTGTAATCTATGTGTATGTTATTTATATTCATTGCTATATATCGAATGATACTTTGCAGTTATTTTTAGAACACTTTGAACAAATATTTATAAATAATGAGAATATTCTTATCATGGGTGACTTCAATGTACCTCAATTTAATAATAACTAAAGTACCGGTATGCAAACGCAAATTCTAAATAATTTTATCTCTTTTTGTGGATTGAATCAAATCAATAATATACCAAATGAAAATGGTCGACTATTGGATCTTATTTTACAAAACCTTAATAATTGTCAAGTATCTCGCGATTACCACCCTTTTTTTGCGCTTGATATTACACTTGATTCAAATAAAATATTCAAAGATAGAATAAATCCTAACCAGAAAGCATACAACTTTAAAAAAGCGAATTTTCTTGCACTGTAGGATGCATTATTCAATGTTGATTGGTCACCCATTATCAATACTACTGACGTTGATATGGCATGTAACTTGTTTTATGATTGCATTTATACAATATTAGATCAACATGACCCACTTTGTAATAACGGAAATAAAAAGTATCCGTCGTGGTACTCTACTGAACTAATTATTAATATTAAGAAAAAACACAAATATAGAATCATGTTTAAAAATACAAAACAAGACATACACCGTGAAAATTTTAATAAATTAAGATCTATAGTTAAAAATCAAGTAGATCGAGACTACAAGTTATTTATTCAATCTACTGAAAACAAAATAACATCTGACCCTACATCTTTTTGGTCTTTCATTAATAGTAAAAAGAAATATTCACAAATACCATCTGTCATGAAACATTAATTATAAAACTCCGAATGAAATTGCAAATGGTTTTGCTAATTTAAAAAAAAATGTATATTCATTTTCTACTGACGCACCGGGTAAATCTTGCAATAAAATGTCCTGTGTTAATATTCCAAATTTAACTAAAAACAATGTTATAACTGCTCTTTGTAAATTAAAAAGCAATTTACATGTGGCTATGATTCAATACCTAGCTTTCTGGTTAGAGATAGTGCTGAAGTATTTTCTATTCCACATCTCCACATATTCAATCTTGCTCTAAAATTTTGCATATTTCCTAATTGCTGGAAATTAGCTAGGATTTGTTCAGTTTTCAAAAGCGGTGACAAATCAAATGTAAAAATTATGGACCCATTGCTATTGTATCCAATTTCCCGAAGGGTTTCGAAATTTGCTTATCTGACCATATTTACTCATCAGTCAAACAATATATTTCCCCTTACCAACATGGTTTTATTGAAAAAAGGTCAACTATAACCAACCTTTCAATTATCTCTCAGTATATTTCTCATGCACTAGATGAGCAAGGGCAAGTAAATGTGATATATACAGATTTTTCGAAAGCCTTCGATAGAATTAGCCATTCAGTTATTTTAGAAAAACTGTACAGCTTTGGATTCAGCTCAAGCTTGGTAGACTTTTTTAAATCATACCTAAGTAACAGACCTCACTTTATTTTTTATAATGGCTTTAAATCCGAAATTTGTACTGTTTCTTCCGGTGGGCCTCAAGGCTCTAATCTTGGGCCATTACTTTTTACTTTATTTATTAATGACCTAACTGCCCACATACATTGCGAAAAACTATTATTTGCTGATGACTTGAAACTATATTCACGGATCAATTGTATCTCAGATTTCAATTTTCTCCAAAATCAAATTAATATTATATCGAACTGGTGTAAAATAAATAAGTTACAGGTCAATATTGATAAATGTAAAATAATGACTTACACAAGGAAGAGAGATCGGGTTATATTTAATTATAATAATACATTGTCCAGATGCAATACTTATAAGGATCTTGGCATCTTATTTGACTCTCAGTTTTCATTTATCAACCATACAAATTCAATAATATCATCAGCGAATAAAATTCTGGGTTTCATTATTCGAATTCGTAAATGACTTAGTATAGTTACGAATTCTTCAGCTTTATTAACGTTATATTTTTCTCTTGTGCGTAGTAAGCTTGAGTATGGTCAATTGATCTAGTACCCCATATACCATTCACATGCACTTGTGGGATTGTACCCTGAGCGAGGATTTTTCAACAACATACTGCTTTCCAAATACAACATATGTTCTCTTCATAAACGCAGATATATTAATAGCATATCCATTTTATATGATATGTTAAATAATAGTATTGAGTGTAATGATTTGCTCTTACAGGTTAACTTCAAAGTCAACACGGCATCATCTAGATCCCAATCAACATTTTACATTGCTCGCTCCAGAATGAATGTTTAGAAAATATTATATATTATATATTCATAATGACTACAAATTTTAATAATATTGCTACATCCTGTGATATTTTAAACCACTCCAAAGCTACAATACTTAATCATGCTTCAAACTTTGATGCAACATGTTAATATATTCTATTCTACTGCTTGTTTACTTTTTTAAGTTTTACTTTATTTACAATTGTACAATTTGTGTTTATATTTTCGGAATGTACCATTAGTTTATATCTATATACTTTTTATTTATGTATTTTGTATTCCTATATACTTAATTTTGTTGTCCCTGTTACTGGAACGTTGTTCTGTTGGGATTATAAGAATAAATAAATAAATAAACAAAATTTTGAGCGCTGTGAACTTCCGAAGAAACTTCTGACCCCCATCCAAAAAGCAGTAATACTACAAACATGTTATATAGTGCTGAAATTCTTAAATAATAGCTCAAGCTGAACTGATTTGCAACAAACAAATAATAATAATAACAATAATAAAAGTTGCTGCGGTTCCTAAGCGGATATAAGTGCCCGTCAAGAGTCAACCTATAATAGAAGTAGAAATTGTAAATGTAAACCACTCCGAAGCTGAAGTGTATTAGACTTTTTAGTACCGAAGTGAATAACGTTAGTAAAAAATAATGAAGCTTATTGCACAGTTTTAAATAAAACAGATATAGATAGGGAAGTTACCCTGAAAACACCTTTTGTTGTGACACCCAAACAATGGATATGTTGTGATGCCCTATAAACAAAATACCCTCCAAGAGTCAACATATAATAGAATAGGTCTAGTTTTGTCCAAAACTAGGCCTACTCTTAAAAAACAATCTCGCGTTGCCATGGCTGCAACGTGTGCACTCGGGCGAAAACTAGTAAATTAACGAAACTAAACATTACTCTCCATTCGCGCACTGATCGGCGCGAACATACCGCCACCCATTGAATGTCACGTTCACTATTAATGTCAATTATTCGCTTTGTAGAAGACACAATTTCACTACAGGTTGCACAATAGTTGTACTGGTTCTAATGGTAGCACTCCTTGCTATCCCGTCTGGACCAAGGTGTAGCGATTGGATACGTCCTAATTGCTACTGTAATGGAGGAAGATTGTCCTCCTTGATTATTACGAGCTGTCCTTTCTTTGGCCTGTCAGCTATAGTCCTATAGATAGATAGATAGATAGATGTTATATGAGTGGCACCAGCGCCTATTCCATCGCGACCTTTTCAGGTCTATTGTGGATCCCTGTTTATCTCATATGACACGCTCTAGCTTTGCCTCTTTGATTAGTCCTATTAGCCCTGCCAGACCCCTCTGGGGCTTGGGTATAAGTCTCCGCGCTTGTTTTGATATCTAATCCTTGCTAGACCCTCGCAGTGGCATAGGATGTGGAACGAGTCCTCTTCTTCCTCTAGGCAGAATCTGCATGGTGCTTCTTCCACCAGGCCTATTTTGTTCATATATTTGTTGAGCTTGCAGTGTCCTGTTATTAGGCCTACTATTGTTTTGACCATTTTCCTATCTTGGTTCAGGAGTTCGGTTGTGAATTTTGGCGATTGTTTCTTAAGGAACTGTTTCGCCTGTCTCTGGTGAGTTCGTCCTCCAGGCATGGACCTGTGTCTCCACCCATTTTTTTATGGTTCGTTTGACTGCGGTTTTGGAGATTCCGCAAGAGGGTTCCGGGCCAATTACTGCTGTTGACGAGCCTAGTTTGGCCAGTTCGTCTGCTTTGTCATTCCCCGGATGCCCTCCGTGTCCTGGGACCCATGTGATTGTTACTTTTTTGTGACAGTCAAGTTCATTAAGAGCACGTATACAGTCCCACACTAGCTTAGATTCGACCTGTGTGGAGCTTAGTGCTCTTAGCAGCGCCTGGCTGTCAGAGAATATAGCAATTGACCTACTTTTGGTGTCTTGTCTTGCTATTTCTCTTGTGCAGTGGTAAAGAGTTATCGCCTTTGCTTGGAACACCGTGGTGTCCTTGGTGAGACTGACAGAAATCTTTGTCTCGGGTTTTGTGCCGTATATACCTGTTCCTACCCCTTTGTCGGTCTTTGAGCCGTCCGTAAACCAGCATGATTCTGCTTTGGTAGGTTGGCCTTCGACCCAGTCTTCTCTTTGCGGGATTAGTACCTTGCATTTCTTTTCGAAATTGTATTTTTTCACCATGGAATCACTTGGCATCGCTGTGATCGCGTTAGCCTTCAGCTCGTCTTCTAGCCGTTGGTGTATTTTTCCATGTGATCGGATTATGGGTGCCTGTCCTTGCATCAGACTGTATGATACGGACCTGGCTTCTCCTTGAATGAAGATTTATAATGGTGGTATGTTCAAGATGGCTTCTAGGGCTGCTGTTTGGGTGGTGCTCCTGTTGTACTGAGACATGATAGTCTTTGTGTACTGCTCAGGAGTCCTATCGCCCCCTTTTGCTTTGTCCTAGTCCACCACACCACTGCTCCATAGGCTGTTGCTCATGGGTCTTATCACCCTGGTGTAGAGCCATAGAGTCATTTTACGGTTTAGACCCCAATTTTTCCCGCACATTCTGCGACACCTGTCCAATGATATTGTTGCTTTTTTGGTGGCTTTTGTCTCCCCTACGAAGGGGATTTCCGTACCCCCGAGCTTTAGTGGCTTTAGGCCTTGCAATGCTCGTCTTTTTGTGAATACGACAATTTGTGTTTTTTGTGGATTGATTGTCAGTCGCTCCTGTTTGCACCAATTGTCTACTATGTTTAGGGCTCTTTGTGCTCGCTCCGAGATAACTCCCGCGAACCGGCCCCTGATGACAATGGCTGTCATCCGCGTACCCTAGGCAGTGGATATCCTATTTGGACATTTTCCTAGAAGGTCATCTACTAGTGTAGCCCATAGCATTCCTCCTTGTAGGCAGCCTCCCCCTGGCTTAGCCTTAATGGTATGGCCCCACAAAGTGGATATGATTGTCCTTTTCTCTAGGCTGGCCTTGATCCATTGGCAAAGGCTTGGCGGGACTCCTTTCCTTGCTTATGCCTCCACTAGAGAGGTTGTTGTGACGTTGTTAAACGCCCCTTCTATATCCAGAAATGTGGCCATGGCTATATCTTTGTCTTCCATTGACTTGTGATGAGCCTGTTTAGGTCGTCCAGCGCCGAGTCCGTCGACTTACCCGGCCGATATGCATATTGCCTGTTGTTGAGGGGATCTTTTAACAGTATATTGCCCCTTATGTACCTATCAATAAATTTTTCCTTCGTTTTTAGTAAGAATGAAGATAGGCTGATAGGTCTGTATGACTTCGGTGTTAGGTCAGCTATTCTGCCTACCTTCGGCAGGTAGATTACCCTTACGCTTTGCCATGATTTTGGTATATATCCCCATGCCAGGCAGGCTTTGAAGATTATTGACAGGTGCGGCACGAATTCCTCAATGCCCATTTGTAACAGAATGAGATAAATCCGGACTTGTAAGGTTGGAACCTGCTGATAGCCCATTTAATTTTAGTGAGTCTTGTGACCTCCGGGGCTAATCTCCAGCCCTTTCATTCGGGCCTTTTAGGTTTTTGGATAGGATTGTCTGGCTTGTTATGTTCTGCCAGAATTGTTGAGGCTGGAAAGTGGACTTTTAATAGTTCCTTGAGACTTTCCTCTATTGTTTCTGTGTTTCTTTGGCAGCATTGCCGTCCTTAGCCAGGACTTTGTGAATTCTTGAATATGCCGGTGTGTTGTTAATCTCCTCGCTGAACTTCCTCCATGAGTTCCTTTTGGCTTTTCGGATTTCTTTGTTATATTGAGTGAGCTTTCCTCAGTAGGTGTCCCAGTCCTGGTTGTTTTTGGCCCTATTGAATAGCCTTCGAACCTTGATCCTCATCTTTTCGAGGTTCTTGTTCCACCAAACTGTTCCGCAGCCCCTCTGTTTGGCTGTTTTTGTCCGGGCAGTTTTCCAATGCCTGTGGTCGGAGCACGATGTTTCTTCTGACACATGCCAATTCGCTATACTATTGCTCACTTTCCCGGTACAGATGGTTAGCTCTAGTACTTCTTTACGGGTTTTCGTGATGAACGTGGGCTTATTGCCAATATTGGTCACTATAAGTCCCTCTGCGGAGATAAAGTTAAGTAAAGACCCACCTCGTTTGTTGAGGTCCGAGCTACCCCAGAGCGTGTGATGCGCATTGGCGTCGCACCCTATTATGAGTATGAGTCTGCCTTCTCCGCGCAGTATTCAACTATGTCGCTTAGTATACGCGGAGGGCATTCTCTTTCATAGGCTGAGCAGATGACCCAGCTCCTCTCTCCTTCCTCCGTCTTGGCCGACATGATGCCTGTAACAGAATCTTCAGTGCATAATTGCGGTATTAGTGTACACTTGACTCTATCACTGTGAATTATGCATGCCCTTGGCCTTTCGGCGTTTGTGCTGTATATTACCTGAGAGTGTTGTGGCGCTAGGCCTGCTATTTTCCCTCAGAGTAACCAAGGTTCTTGCAGGAGGGCTATATCTATGCCTTCTTTGTTGAACCTCTTACACAGCGAGATGTCATAACATTTCCGATTAGAAAATGAGCAGGTGTTAAAACATTGCAGTCATTAGGGTCGTTAGAAAGCGTGGTCTTAAATTTAATACGGCTTTAATTTGTACTAGTAAGGTGTATAGTTCTTCTGTGGTTAGTAAAGCCCTTTCACTAATCTGTTAAGATGACCCTTAACACTTTTTATGGCCGCTTCCCATAATCCTACAAAATGAGGAGCTCTGGGCGGAATAAACATCCATTTAATTTGTTGTTGAGTTAATCGTGAGGATATGGTCTTAGCGTTTTCTGGTTTCTGCAAAAACTCTCCTAATTCTCGCAGATGGTTACGAGCGCCAAGGAAGTTTGTTGCACCCTCGCCGACCAATGAAGCGTGAAAAAGCAGCAATAAAACATTCAGTGGTCAAATTCGTGACGAGTTCTATGTGAATCGCCTTAGTGGAACAGCAACCAAAATGCATATATATGCTTTCAGAGTTTTTTTGCTTCATCTGAAACCATCCTCGATGATAAATGGGCCCCTGTAATCAACTTCAGTGCGTAGAAATGGGCGAGTCGGCTGCGTTCGAAATGATGGTAAAGAGCCCATGAGGGGTGTCTGAAGGCGTGGTTTTTCACAAATACACTTGACACAAGATCTCACTATTTTACGAATGACATGTCTTCCATGGATTTGCCAAAATTTTAGTCGCATGGTCGCCAGCGTACCGTGGCTTGAAATATTAAGATTAGACTGATGCACACTAATGGCTATAACTTTGGTTATTTCGTGATTAGCTGGCAACACAATGGGACATCGACGATTTACTGGCAAGTCGCTGTGTACAAGACGCCCACCAACACGAATCAATCAATCGGAGCCCAGAAATGGATTGAGTGTAACTAAGTTGCTGGTTTTGTGAACATTGCCTATGTTCACAAAACCAGCTAATAACTCCCTTGCACGATTAAAGTTCATACAGTGCACATTTTGAATCAACACGTTAGTTGCCTGGTTTAAGTCTGGTGTCTGGTCCCCTATGCATCACGTTAGGCGTCAGTATATTTGTTTTAAATCGCAGTATGTACGCCATTACTCGAACTGTTTTTTCAAACGTTGAACATTTTGGAATTATATAGTCTTTGGTACACACATTAGCAAGGTTGCGCTTCAATTCAGGGGGTGACTTAGCAGGAATAAATTCGTCTGTAGTTATATTATTCAGCAGGAACGTCTTGAGTCCGACTTTATCCATGACAATGATATCGTGTAATCAGTGTAGTAGAAACATTTACATTGCTGAAGATATAGTGACTCATTTGCGTGTTTACATAGTTCTGCTAATAGAACAGCAGCACAAAGTTCCAGTCATGGGATGCTGGTTGTCTTGATAGGTGCCACTGTGGATTTAGCACATAGAAGATGGCTGCATATCCGTTGACCTTGCTGCACTCTGACTACGTAAATACACGTACCGTAGGCGTGTTCACTGGCGTCTGCGAGTCCATGTTGCTCCAGGTAACACCCCGTGCCACTTGCTTCAAATTTTCAGCATACTCGAGCCAGCGTTGAATGTATACTTCGGGCAGTGTATCGTCCCATCCATACTTGGATCTCCATAAATCTTGAATGAGAATCTTGCCAGTAATTATAATTGGTCCAATTAAGCCCAGCGGATCATACACTCGAGTTATTTCTGACAAGACTCTTCGTTTTTGCTCTGGCTGGTAAGACATCACACTTGTAACTTAATGTATCACTCACGGTGACCCATACTGTTCCGAACGTAGTAACATCGATGGTGCTAACATCTCTTTTAGTTAACACCGTTACATTGTCAATACAATTGGGTTGAAAGTCAGCAAATTGTTCTGTATTATTGCTCGCCCAACGCTTGAGCTCAAATCCTCCCCTGGCGAGAAGAGAATTAATTTTAAATCACTTAGAGCAGAGGTTCCCAACCTTTTGAATATGTTGTACCGGTATGTAATAGACAATACGGTCGCGTAGCAGTGTAAATATTTCGCAAATTCAAGCATTACTTTTTTTTAAACTTTCTCAAAAACTTTGTCGAACAAAAAAAATATCCCTAACGCTCAATTTATTATAGATCCATTTTTTTGGCAAAAACTTTAGAAAAACAGAATGCAACTCTATATGTACACCATGCTAAAGTAATGTCATTTTCTGGGCCTACCCTGAAAAAGATTTGAACGAAATAAATAACAAAATTAAATATATAGATGTATTTATCTTTAGTTCAGACTTTGTAAATTGAAAATTAAACGATAACATTTATTTTTCGTTTATTTGAAAAATTAAATTTAGTTAAAATCTGTTTCGAGGCGGGTACAGAAATTAAATTGCAATTAAACCAATTAAATTCGTAAATACTTTTATTATACTAAATATAAATGTATGTAATGTGTAAAGATATTATAATAATTATTGCAATTAATGTGAAGGTTGCGCCTCTTTAAATTTTTGTCAGATTCAGGCGAAGATCAGGCTCAATATTGAGCAATGATCTATATTTGTTTTTCATTCCTGCCATAGTTGAAACCCCGGTTTCGCATAAATATGTTGTACTGAATGGCATTAAAAATTTCGGATCTTGGCATGAAAGTTCAGGATATTCTGCCCAAACAGAAAGCTAAAATGAAAATAAGCTTGTGCTCTCAAACTTTAATTTCCAACCACCGTCACTTATGAGGTCTATGAAGGATTCTTTAGCAATTACGTCATCCGGAACTTCCGCAATGAATATAAAGGGATGACGAATCCAATTTTGGGAAGTAAAATCATCTGTAAAATATTTTTCAAACCAATCTGACATCGATATTAGATGTTGCTTAATGCCGTTTATCGCACAGTTTGATACTGATAAATTGTTTTCTTCGGCAAAATTTGCAGAGAGAAAAAAACATACTAATATTTCCTTTCTCTGATTGCTGTATCATTAACTGCAGGTTTCTTTTAAATGCTAATATTGTATCGCTGAAGTCAAACAAAGAATTATTAGTTCCTTGTAAACTTACATTTAAATAAGAATAAGAATAAGAAATTTATTGGCCTTTTTCATTGTAACAGCAATATTAGACACGTCAAAATACAATACAAATTAAAATATGGTTAATGATGATAAATAGAAACAATACAATAATTAACTAATACATAAATACAATTTACAAATTAGCTGAAATGGTTTATGCTTCAAAGTTACCTATGCTATGTATGAACTCGGCAACACTATAAAAAGCTTGTTGGTGTAGATATGATTTTATTTTTGTTTTAAAGTTATTTATTGTTAGCGTTGTCATTGAGTGCGGCAGTTTATTATATAAATCAATTCCTGATTTGTAAGGTGCTATTTTAAAATAGGTGTGTTTAAATTTATATGTAACTAATTTTCCGTTGTTTCGAGTCGCGTATTCGTGAACATCGCTATATTTTGTAAATTTGGTTTTATTACTGTGAATAAAACAAAGAATTTTTAAAATGTATATACATGGTAGTGTTAATATTTTATATTCAATAAATTTGTTTTTACAAGTTTCGACGTAATTCAAATTAAACATTAAGCGAATGATGCGTTTTTGTGTCACAAATAATCTGTTGGAACCACTTGACAACCCCCACAATGTTATATTGTAACTTAGATGCGAGTATACTACGGCATAATATACAGTTAAAATAGAATCATGGTTAAGCTGATTTTTGAGTCGTGATATTAAAAAATATGATTTATTTACCTTACCACACGTGAAGTCTATATGTTTATTCCATTGTAAAAACTTATCAATTATTATCCCCAAATATTTTATGGATTCAGATGTTTTTATCAAATTATTTTTAAAAGTAAAAGTAATGCCGTCATTCTTTTTATGGATGTTTGATAGATGTATAATATCTGTTTTTTCAACATTTATAATTAATTTATTTAGATTACACCATTCGTTAAATTGAGACATAACTGAAAATATTTTACTTTTTGCCTCAACTAATGTCTCAGCAGAAACTAGGACCGCAGTGTCATCTGCATACATAAAGACTTCTCCGTCAGTTATGTGATTCGGTAAGTCATTTACAAAAAGTAAAAATATCAGTTGGCCTAGTATACTCCCTTGAGGAGTTCCCATATTCATTGTGAATATGTCTGACAGTGATTCCTTGTATTTTACTGTATATTCCCTTTCGCTGAGATAAGATATTAACCAGTCATTTATGAAGTTTCGAAAGCCTATATTAAACAATTTAGTACGTAATAAATCGATATCAATAGTATCAAACGCCTTTTTTAAATCAAATAAAATAATAAACGTTTCTTTTTTGTTATCTAAATTGTTTAAACACGATTGTGTTAAATTTATGCACACGGTCTCTGTAGACCTACTTTGGCGAAATCCATATTGTTTATCGTTCAATATATTAAATTTTTCAAGAAAACAAAACATTCTTTTACTCATAAGTTTTTCAATAATTTTCGAGAAGACACTTAATAAACAAATTGGTCGATAGTTAGTTATATCTGTATCATGCCCTTTTTTAAATAGCGGTATTATTTGTCCGATCTTCAAACGCTTGGGGTATTTGCCTTGTGATACTGAGATATTAATTAAATTGCAAACGAATGGTGCAATGATATCCGCATTAGCTTTAACTAATTTAACTGGAATCTCAAGGCCCGAGGAATTAGTGTTACGCAGTGATAATATAACAGAAATTATTTCACTTTCAGACATTGGAATGAAGCAAAATGAGTTGTTTTGATATTGTGTGTTTGCAATAATAGTATTATTAGTGCTATTATAAGAAATATTTAAGTCCTTGATTGATTGTTCAAAAAAAGTCGCAAACGTATTGGAAATATCATAATCACTTTTACTCATTTCCACATTACATTGTTTTTTTTTTTTATATTGAACTAGATTCCATAATGATTTAACTTTGTTATTTGCATTAAGTATATATTTAGCAGCATGTTGTTTTTTTTCTAAAATAATTAACTGGTTGAGAGTCTTTTTTTTAGTTTTCAATTGTATTGCCAAGTCATTTCTACCTGATACTTTAATATTAAAGTCTAAATTTTTAACATCATTATAGAGGCTTTGAACTTCAGCTGAAAAGGTAATTTTTTGCCGTTCCAAGTTACGAGCGGATACTAGTTTTTTTCTCTTTGGAAAATCATTTAGTCGAGAAAATATATTGGATAGGTACGCTAGTCTGAATAACGATTCCTCATTGGCAAAATTATCCTTTTTGGAATCTCCAGAATCCTTAAGAACACCTCTGACTTCCAATTGGATAAACACACCATATATTTTGAGCCAGTTCTCGAAGGGCACGGATAGCGAGAAATGAAGCACTTGACGTTCCGTATGCTACCGTAGTTAACTCATACGTGGTTAACGAATCTCCTGGGTTATTTCTCCACTAGAGTCGCTGGTATTTAATATCTTCGGATCTCACCTTTACTTGACAATACACCTTCGCGACGTCCGCGGTGACAACATATTTCCAACAGCGCATCAGTAGCTTAATGGAAAATAAAATGTAGTTGGGGGCCGACCATTAGAATGTCGTTGAGTGAAACTCCTGTACTGGTGGGAGCTCACCCATTGAAGACATTTCGCAGCTTAGTAGTTAGGCTATCTTGTTTAAATACGAAGTGATGCGGTAAATAATAGCCATCCTTTGTGTCTCCATTGGCTTTCCTCATATGTCTTAACTTCAGGTATTCCTCCATGAATGCACGATATGTATAGTATAGGTGTCAGGCGATTTGGCAAGCCGGCGTTCGAGAAGAAAAAAACTTCCGTTTTGCGGATTCACTCGAGTCACCCAGTCTACAAGGATCCTCCTTAAAGGGAAGCGCCACTTCAAATCGACCTGTTTCATCTCTCCTGAAGTTCAGTTGAAAGTGTTCCTCACATCTGTCGTCAGCAGGTGTGAGAGTTTCGTTTCTATAGCTCTCTAGTTCCCAAAATTTTGCCACTATGTCCTCTAATTGTACCATTGATACAGCGGCATTATTTTTGTTGTATACCTTCCTGTTCACTCGGTAACTGCCCATAAATTATCCAATGAAAATGAGTTCATTTTTAACCGACCGTCGCGCACTCTATCGTAATAATGTCCATTACCGATTAATAAGTCTATTTCGCTAGGTTCGTAGAATTCGGGTTTCGCTAACTCGATACCAGCAGGTATATGAGAAGAATCGAATTGAATCAAATGAGAAGGAATTCGATCGGTTATCCACTCGATAACTAAAGCACTGATGGACATCTTGAATCTAGTCAACCGCGACGCGTTTTTTGTATTCACAGCGTAATTTAGTGTCTTTGTTTTTCCACCAACTGCTACAATCGGAACATTAGTGTTGATGTGCCGCAGTCCTAGTCGTTTAGCACATGACTCGGTTATGAGGTTGCGAACCAGTGTCCAAAAGAGCTCGTACTTCTTGTTCGTGTCCACGAATGTCTTGGATAATCACTTTACACTTTGATAGATGGCATATATGCAAAATTTACTGCGCATGTAGATAAGCCAACTGAACTAGCTCGTGTTGTTGATGCAATAGATTCCGACTGATTTAAATTTGATTGTTGCGATATATGTAACATAGTATGATGAGGCTTATTACATATTCGACAGAAGCTGGATGGGCATTTTTGAGCCAAATGATTTTTTCTAAGGCAATTAAAACACCAGTGGTTTCTTTTAGCAGTATTGATCCGCTCTGCTACACTCATTTTTGTAAATTTTTCACATTTATAAATCGTGTGGTTTCCGTTACACAGACTGCATTTTCGATCCACGGTATTTGTGTGTAACACTTATGCTTTATGGGATGCGGGCAGGTTTTTAGCATTAAACACACTGTCTTTAACCGCCTCCAATTGTTTGCACTTTGCAGAAAGGAAAGTCTCAAGCTCATCTATAGTTGGTATGTTGTCACACGTACGCCCTTCCCACTCTTTCTGGAGATTTATATCCAATTTGTCTGGTACCAATTCGACTATAAAATCGTCATAATTTAATTATTATGACAGGTCGGTTTATTACCTTTAATGACGATATGTTGATTGCCATGATATCCATTAAACGCGTCAATAATAAGTGGTCATCTTTTTTCATATGTGGAAGGTTCAATAATGCGTGCATGTATTTCTTGAATATGAATCGCTTGTTTTAATAACGACTCTTCAGACGATTCCAGGCGATTTCGTAGCTAACATCTGACACTTGTATACACTTTAAAATAGTTCTAGCTTCTCCCTTTAGAGCCCCTTGCAAGTAGTGGAACTTCTGTACATTTGTTAATATTGTGTTGTTATGAATGAGTGATACAAACGAGTCACTAAACTGCGTCCAATCGTTATAGTTTCCGCTAAATGTTGGAATTTCAATCGCTGGTAATCATACAACAGGTCCATTTGGGGTAGTTTGTACTTGGGGGAGTCTTGAAGTCGCTGATAGAAGTACCTCCATGTACCTGATCACTGATCACTGATCTCTACATCCACCGTAGACAATTCATCGGCAATATCCTCGATTTGATCGATTTTTGGGTGGAAATCCTCGATGTACATTTGAATTCCAGAGATTTCTTTCGCGGTCTGAGGAGTTTCTATTTTGTTCAAGAACTCTTCAAACTGTAAAGCACTTTTGATGATTCTCTCCTTCTTAGTTTGAATCCTTTTAATGATTGCACTTGCTTAGAAATTATTGTGTCGGGACGGAAAATCGACGAACGAGTGGATTAAAACACACGCCAGAGCTCGAACGTCGCACACATAAAGTTCGACCCGAAACACTCTTAGAATACGGTAACAAGATACACGGCAATTACGGCGATATACGAACTCAAGACACGATACACGAGTAAGTTGTGAAATAAGTAAACACAAAAAATACGTGAAACTTGTATATAATTGACTCAATGTTTATAAATTAACCTATCCGGTTCGAAGGACCATGTTTACGCGGTTTCCGCAATTTTGTTTTAAAATTACTTAAACACAATATTAAGGAACAAATTTCTTTATTCACATAAAATGTGCATCTTGTTAGAAATAATGACAGCTATTACATTAAACAAATACAAATAAAAATAAATTGAAATAAGGTTAAAGCAAAGAATAACTTAGGCTAAATGACATTTAAAGAAACACAAATAAAATATAAGAAAAATATAACACAAAAAGGAAATACAAGTTTCACGCAAATTTGACAACTTACTTGTTTAAATGTTAACGAGAGAATGACGCGCTTTTGTCCAAAACTAGGCGTACTCGTAAAAAACAATCTCGCGTTGTCATGACTGCAAAGTGTGTATTCGGGCGAAATCAAGTAAATTAACGAAACTAAACATTACTCTCCATTCGCGCACTGATCGGCGCGCGCAAATGTAAACCACGCCGAAGCCGTCATACCTAGAATGGATGGATGTATTAAACTTTTTACTACCAGAGTGAATAACGTTAGTAAAAAAATAATAGAGCTTATTGCACAGTTTTAAATAAAACAGAAATAGATAGGAAAGTTACCCTGCAAAAACCTTTTGTCTTGGCACCCAAATAATGGATATGATGTGATGCCCTATAAACAAAATGAAAAATATAAAGTTAATAAAAAATGTCGTAATAATAATAATTTAAATAATTTTAATGCAAATAAAATAAAATTAGATTTTGCCAAAATCAGGTCAGAGCATATGAATGATGAAGAGAAAGCTGTAATTAAAAAATTCTTACTTACATATTCAGATATATTTCATTCTAAAGATAATGATTTAACTTTAATAGAATTGTGCATAGAATAATTACTACAAATGAAATACCAGTTTTTACTAAAACTTACCCAGAAGTGCATAAGGCTAAAGTAAACAAGCAACTAAATGAGCAAAATATTCATAGGCCATCGTTTAGTCAATGGTCATCGCATATTTGAAAAGTTCCGAAAAAATTAGCATGAGGCCAGAGAAAATGACGTGTTGTTTCTGACTATAGAAAATTAAATGAAAAAACAGTGGGTGTCTGGTACCCACTTCCAAACATTAATGACTTGTTGTACTACTTTAGACTTAGCATCGGGTTTCCATTAGATTGAAGTAGACGTTACATCCTGAAAACAGCATTCAATATCGACCGCGGTCATTATGAAATTTTGAGAATGCATTTTGGCTTGAAAAACGACCCAGCTACATTTCAGCGCGTAATGGACGATATACAGGGTCCTCCAACAGCGCGTCGGGCTTTCCTAGCGCCTTTCTCGTAAGAGATAGAAAAAAATGTTTCGTATAAAAATTTATTGAATTAAAAATCTCTATGCCGTAAAATTATTTTCAAATATACAGGGTGTCCCTATTTTGCGGTATAACAAAAGCAGACATTTTTTTTAATGGAACACCCTGTATATTTTTTCATTTTCTAATTTGGATAATATTTTATAACTTGAACCTTTTTTTTGGTTTTTAATTTTGATATGGCATTTCCGAGTTATTGACGTTTTTCTGAAAAAAATGTAAAAAGCGGAGGTTAACAAAAAAAAAATATTCTGATGTTTTATTTAAAATTTAAGAAATTTTCTTTTTCCAATAGTTGGTCATAAGTACTGTTTATGTACCAGTGTTGAAAATTTTCACTCTTGAGGAACCCTGCCTTTGTATTAGACACGCCATTTTCTAAAATTTCAAATTGTCGTAACTCTTTTTTTTTTTTAAATGAAATCATATATTTTTTTTAATTTCATATTATTCTGCATTTAATTTCCTACAAAAAATATTAAGCATACCCTATACCTAAAAGTGATATTTTTCAAGATATAAAAAAATATTAAATTTCAAACGGTCCTTGAATACAAATTTGTTTTTGAATAGATAGCCATGACTGAAAAAATGCATCTACATGTCAATTAAACAAGTAGTTTGACATGTAAATCTCTCTGATATGTGCTGCAAAGTTTCGCGGTAAAAGAGACAGCAAATCATCATCATGGATTTCGAAAAGGACGAACTAGTCGATACGATGTTTGTATTAAGGGAGGCTGCTGGAAATTGTTTATTGGTGGCTAGAAATTACACCACACGTTATCCCGGCAGAAGACATCCGGAGGAGAAATGTTTTAGGAACTTACTCAATAGATTTATTGACATGGGAAGTGTGAATTACAAAAAAAAAAACAAGAAAGAAAAAAGCCTATCATCAACGAGAAAAACCAAATTTCAGTGCTATTAACAACTGAGCATCCCAACGTGATCTGTCAATAGGCACAATTTTCACTATTATTCAACTGATAATCCGCATTTTAAGAGACAAGTTGATCATCAGTATCGACGGTCTTTGAATGTCTGGGGCGGAATTTTCGGAAACCATGTAGTAGGTCCACATTTTTTCTAGGGCCATCTCAATAGGCCTATGTATTTGTACTTCTTGCAAATTGAATTACCCGGAACGTTAGCTAATATACTCTAACTAACAAGAAACAGGATGTGGTTTTAACAAGACAGAGCACCTGTCCAGTGGATTGGTAGGAATGGACCCACAAAATGGCCTACTAGATCTCCGGATCTAACAAAACCTGATGTTTTCTTGTGCGGATACTCAAAAGAGATTTTTTTATAACAAACCACCAACAGCACCAATGAATATGCACCAACGAATTGTGGAAAGGTCTTTGCAGCGGCGAATTAATTTGTGCCTAAATGAAAATGAAAGACATTTTGAATATTCACTGTAGTATCGTCTCTCTTTTGTATTAATAATTTTGTTATCTTTTATGGCTTTGGAATAAAATAATTAATCGTATTATCTGTTTCTATTTATCTCACTTTGACACTTACTTACATTTTGTTAGTTATTTTGCCTCAGAATGATCAACTCCGTACATAGAAGTATGTATAATTAAATGGTTATTCTTGTGAAAACTATTAAATATCTCAACAACTATGAGGTTTAGACAAATTATTATTTGCAAAGTTTGGCATTTCTTTCTAATCTAATCGAATAATAAGAAAAATAATTGTTTTCGCCTATTTGGGTAGCGCTGAGCATAAATTCTTTAGGCTTGCAAACAATTAATTCCACTTTCTCCAGTAGCTTATATCTCATCAATTAATTATTTTTAAAAATTGCTTTGTTATAATCGTAACATACAGTGCAACCATACATACCAAACTTATTGTTTAATTGACAGATGCATTTTTTTCAGTCATGGCTATCTATTGAAAAACAAATTCGTACTCAAGGACCGTTTGAAATATAAAAATATATTTTTTTTTATATCTTGAAAAATATCACTATTAGGTATTAGGTATTGTAGGAAATTAGATGCAGAATAATATGAAATTTAAAAAAATATATGATTCCATTTAAAAAAAGGAGTTACGACAATTTTAAATTTTAGAAAATGGCGTGTCTGATACAAAGGCAGGGTTCCTCAAAAGTAAAAATTTTTAACACTGGTACACAAAACAGTACTTATGACCAACCATAGGAAAAAGAAAATTTCTTAAATTTTAAATAGAACATCAGAATAATTTTTTTTGTGAACCTCCGCTTTTTACATTTTTTTCAGAAAAACGTCAATAATTAGGAAATTCCATATCGAAATTAAAAACCAAAAAAGGTTCAAGTTATAAAATATTATCCAAATTATAAAATGAAAAAATATACAGGGTGTTCCATTAAAAAAATGTTTGCTTTTGTTATTTACGGCATAGACATTTTTAATTCAATAAATTTTTATACGAAACATTTGTTTCTATCTCTTACGAGAAAGGCGCTAGGAAAGCCCGACGCACTGTTGCAGGACCCTGTATTACGAGGAATTCAAAATGAATATTGATTAGTAGAGAGCGGATAAAAAAGCTTAAAAAATGTGAAAAAAAGCACTTAAAAAGGCACAAAATTTAGAGAAAAAAAGCATTAAAAAAGCATAAAAACAGGAAAAAAGCATAAAAACACGAAAAAAGCACTAAAAAGCATTAAAAGGCACAAAATTTAGAGAAAAAAGCATTAAAAAAGCATAAAAACACGAAAAAAAGCACTAAAGAAAACTATATTTTCTTGATACGTTACACGTTTATCAACATATTTTACATAGAAATTTGGCTTAAAACTAAAATAAACATACTTTCTTTACGCGATATATAATATCATGTAAGTATTTAAAAATTAAATTGTAATTTTGTATACGTTTCAAAATAACTAAAATCTATTCATAAAAACAGTAGATCATTAAATGTTGTTCTAAGGGTTTAATTGTAAAAATTATTACTTCTGACGCTCAATAAATTTTTGAAAGTAGAAAAGCTTTTCTTTATTTTAAATTATAGCTGGATCCATTTGAAAATTGCCATTCAAAATCAAGTTTAATTTATTAAATATTAAAAATCCTTCATTTTCAATGAATACTTCTTTCGATATTATTTTGATTTCTTGGCCAATGCATGCAGGTATTTTCTAAAATGAATCTGCTTTTATAAAGATTTGATTGTGTTGCTCACAAAATTTAAACGCGATTTTATGTAACTCAATTGTTTTGAAGGAAGCTCTTGTTTCTTAAGAACTGTTTAAGAGTCTTTAACTGATTTGCTTGTCGTTTCGGGAAAGTTGTATATAACCTTATTAAATTCTTCAAAATTGTTCGCATAGTACATTGTAGCATATAGCCAAATTCCCCATTTTGTTAGCACTGGTTTATGCGGCAGTGAGATATCAGATAATGACTTCTTGAATAATTGTACTCACAGAAGAATATAAGAACTATTTTTCCATATTTAATTAAATCTACAAATGGAAATTTCATTCTTATAGTTTCAGAAATTCGTTTCTATTCATGTGCTAAACTTGTACAATGCACAAAATGCATTATTAGTAAAATTTTGTAACTTGGTATTGTCTACGGCAAAAATAAGCTTGTCAGTCCATCATTTATGAATTTTGCTATAATGTTATTATCAGTTTTCTTCAATTCTTTTGTATATATCAAAATACTGTTGGTCGGATGTCTTCATGTTAAACTCATATTATTAAATTAAACAAGTCTGTGGTTTCATCCACACCAAACCACATATAATTATTGTTAATAATATCTTTAATTTTTTGTATGGTTTCATAGTATCTAAGAGCTACATAATTTTTTCTCGGGAATGCGTATTTTACAATATTTTCCCAAGAAAGATTTAAATGCATTATTTTGTAATTTTCTTAAAGGGATATTAGAATGTAAAAGTATTTTGCACAAATGTGAATTTAATTGAAGATGATGCTAAAGATTGTGAAATTGTGCTGTTTTGTTAGTTCAGCTTTGAACTTTTTCAAACGTTCTTGACGTAGTGTTGTTATAATATGTTTTACATACACGTCTTGACTAGTTAGGATGCAGTTGGGAACTAAAATAAAACTTACTATTTTTAAACATGCCTTACAAAATAATGTATAATTTTCACTTATTAATTCTGGATAGCCTCTAATTAATTCTTGTATTGTGGTTTTCACCTTTTGCATTATGGGTTAAATATACATGTGAATTATATAATATAATTTATCTGTGATTCCCCAGGTTAATACGATTCACGCATATAGTAATTTTTGATAAATAAGCAGTTTTTGGAATGTCAATTCAATAGTTTATGAATGCTAGTTTGAATATGAAAATTAACGAAAACGGTAAATATGCGCCAGTCGTCCCATCGGTACTTTTGCCGAGAGAAGGAAATTGATACGGTTGCAGAACACCTGATTATTAGCTATCACTTAAATTTGTTTACATTTAATACTTACTGGGGCCCCTATTTATTTTTTAACGACGTTTACATCCGGAATATCATAGGTGTGATTCCTATGAAGCGTTCGTCTGTATTATCTGAATAATGAGACGGTCTGTTATATCTACTTATTTATAAACGAATCCATTGTAAATTGGTAATTTATACTAATATTTATTAATAATAAAATTCATTATTATTATTGTATCATATTATAAAGATTCTTAACAATTATGTTGTCAAAAGAAACGAAGAAAATATGTAATACAAATATAATCTATAAATGATGGGATACAGATTTTTACGAAAATTCTCTATATTAGCACATTAATTTAATATCAGCGTGAAATTATTATTAAATGTTTTTTAAATGTTTAAGAAAATGCTCCAAATAAGCATCAAAATCTAAAAAAAGCATGAAAATAAGCATAAAAAGTCAAAATAAGCACAAGAAGTCAAAATAAGCAAAAAAGCCCAAAAAAACTTAGCGCTAAGTAATCACATTCTTCAAGATTCGTATAGATATTAAGAAATTTTTTCGATGCTATTAATATTATGGATAAGCATAATGCTAGAAATCCGCTCTCTATTGATTAGTATATATGGATGACCTAATAATTTTTTTCACGGACTTTATTTAGTGACTATAGTTTTGACAATTTTAACTAGAAGTTCTAGTTTGATAATGACAAGTTAAAATTGTCGAAACTATAGTCACTATAAATTATCGTTATACATAATTCTTCACAAATAAAAAACTTTTTAACTTTGTTTGTATAACACGGATTTTATTTAGTGACTATAGTTTCGACAATTTTAACTAGAAGTTCTAGTTTGATAATGACAAGTTAAAATTGTCGAAACTATAGTCACTAAATAAAGTCCGTGTTATACAAACAAAGTTAAAAAGTTTTTTATTTGTGAAGAATTATGTATAACGAAGTAGAAACCTCCACCGTTAACAGTTCGTACAATAAATGATTCAGAGGCACGCTATTCAACAATTGAAAAATAACTGCTTGCCATAGTTTGGGCTGTTAAATGCTTTCGCCCTTATTTATTCGGACGTAAATTTAAAATATTTATTGACCACCGCTGAGGATTAAAATTAGCCGAATACGATTACGATACAGTTTATAAAAAGGGTACATTAAATGGAAATGTCGACGCACTTTCCAGAATAGAGCTTAATGTTAATGAACAGTATGGACCAAATTTATAAAGTTATTTAAAAAAAATTAAAGGCATAGAAAATAACCCATCATCTTAATTTAAAAAAAATAGCAAATAAGGATGGTGCAACGATCCATTCTTGTTTAGAACAACTCATAGTAGGCATATTAATTTTGGATAAACCAGTTAATGTCGGTGATAATAAAATTATAATATCGGAAGTCGAATATTCCCCATCCAAATCCAAAATTATTAACATGTTTAAAAATTTAAAAAAAAATGAGAATTAACCTAAAATTTTCCAAAAGTAATATTGTTCAAGAAGTAGTTGATTCTATTAAAGTAAATTATTATCTTTATTTCGAAAGTCCTGTTTATGAAAAATTTATCGGTGTCCTTCAAAAATATTTCAGAAACCTATTAACCGATGTTGAACCAGACTACAACATTTCAGAAATAATCCAAAATTACCATGAGGATAAAACTGACCACAGAGGTATAGATGAGAAGCAAAACTAAAACGCACTTATTATAAACCCAATATGAGACGAACTATTCAAAAATATATTAATAATTGTGAAATTTGTCTTGTTTCAAAATAAGAGCATAAACCATACACCTACAGCTTTAAAAGCTTTCGAAATTATCCATATTGGTTACATAGAAAATGTAACATTCATCACCATGATAGATTCTTTTTCAAAATATACTCAACTATATAAACTTAATTTCTATCAAGCCGTAGAAATCATGACTAACCTAATTAAATTCTTCTGCCATCACAGAACACCAAATTTAATCATTTCTGATAATCATTTACAATTAAAAAACTTAGTAATTCTAGAACTTTTGGCCCTTAAAAAAAATGTACATCCACTTTATTAGTTCACGTCATCCGGAATCAAATGGAATTGTCGAAAGCGTACACTCGACAATTATCAAACACATAAGATTATTAAACAACAAAACAAATTACAAAAATGAATCGGTCGAAATAAAAATTTTCTATGCGACCCTTGCCTATAATAACTCAATTCATTCTACTACTAATTTAAAACCAGTCGAAATTATCTCAGGCCTTATTGAAAACGACTCACTATTATATTTAGAAATAGAAACTCTGCTAACAAATAAGTATGTTCAATTACACAAAGAAAAGGTAAGGTTGTTATACGAAAAAAGGAATAAGACAATAATTAATAATAATACTAAATACATCAAAAACGTAACGTATCCCGTTAAGAAAAATTCATTTATCAAATATTAAGAGACCTAGAATAAAAAATCTAAATCGGAAAAACCTTTTAAAACCTTTATCAATACTTTAATGCCAAAAGCTTAACCACAAATACAAATTTAATTGAAATGAATGATGATTAATTCTATACTCCATCTGACTTTTCACTTGCCTATTGCGTTAGCCAAAATTTAAAAATGAGTGCAGGCATAGCCCAGGAATTTAAGCAAGATTTGGCAGAATTCGGGAACTATCTAAACAAATTCGGCAATTATATTTACTCTGTCATATTTTAGAAGACGAACGTTAAATTATATATCCAACAACAAAACAAAATTATTATGACAAATCTACATTAGAATGCCTTTTTAAAACATTACTGAACTTAAAATACTTTTGTATACATAAAAACATTACTAAATTAGCAAATCCTAAATGAGGGTGTGGCCTGGACCAACTAAATTATAAGACCATGGTAGAATACAGTATACAGAATTCCAAAGTACAATTAGACATTTAACTTGGCATACCTAAATTAGACGACAGCTTACCTGGCACTACATTTGAACCACCTAGTATATTTCAAGAAAGGAAATCATTTTTTGAATAAATGTTGACAATAATATTTCTAATAAATAATTAATCACTTTTAGGCTACTCTTTATCACTCACGTGACTACTTTCAAAATTAAGAATATTACGGAAAATGCCGGACTATTACCCATAAATTTAGGACTAGCAAAATTAGAGAAAACTAAACACACGTTGGTACTTCACTATTATCTAAGCTCTATATTAAAAAAAAGGTTACAAATTAAACTCCTAAAATTCAATAACACCTAAATTCAATTAAAATTTGGATATAGTACATTAAGATTATTTAAAATTTTAACAATACACTTAGAGATATCGCACATATTTAGAATCTCCTTAGAGTTCAAATAATGCATTTTTATTCAATTTACAAAGAAGAAATTTATCACTAACACGTTCTGGTTGTGAAAGATTTATATAATCAAATCGTATTACTTTTTGGCATTATTAAAATATTTTAGAGTTACTAATTCATTAACATTTTGCAAACTGAGAACTCTTATTACAGATATAATTAGCCTATAATTAGCCCTCAAGAATTATTTGAAGAGCTACAAAGAATTTCAACTGATTACAATGAATAATTACCGATTGAAATAAAAATAGAAAACATTTTGGATTTTTAATGTATAATATCTGTAGACTACAAAATTAGAGAGTCTTTAGACCTTTATATAATGTATCCAGTACCCCTGAAATTCGAGTCGAAATATGTAACCATAATTCCAAACGTTAAACTATTATCAAAATGAAGAATTGCTTCAAAAATTTAGCCTCTCAGAGATATGTTCTTGAAAACCGAAAAACAGTATCAATGCAAAAGATAATTTGGTAATAAATTATAATGCAGTCTGTGAAAGTAGAAAAAAAATCGTTAAGAAAAGAATCTGTACAACGATCAGTTCCTCGCTGTCTTCATATCAAATAATAATATACTGAATACTTGTTGCGCTACTTTCTTGATGGAACCATATTTTCAAATTGGGTAAAGTAGAACACTTGTTTTGTTCCATAATTTTATTTTCAGTTGTCTGACACGTGTTTCGATCGATTAGGATCATTTTCAAAGTTAAACTAATTTAATATAATGAAATGTTACAATATATATATATATATACAGGTAAGGCATGTTAATGGGGTGAAATTACGGCACTAATGAGGTTGTCGGTGTTAATGATCTCGTGCTGGTTATTCAATAAGTAATCTCCGTTGGTAACGGACCAGCAAGAGATCATTAACACCGACAACATCATTAGTGCCGTAATTTCACCCCATTAACATGCCTTACCTGTATATATATTGTAACATTTAATTATATTAAATTAGTTTAACTTTGAAAATGATCCTAACCGATCGAAACACGTGTCAGGCAACTGAAAATAAAATTATGGAACAAAACAAGTGTTCTACTTTACCCAATTTCAAATAATAATAATATAATAATAGTTTGTTATTGCTAATGATAAAAATCTTACACAGGTCAATACAGAAATTTAAACATATTTAGAGCAATAGAGCAATAATAATTATTATATTATTGGGTTACGGATGTATGATCCATGTTTAATAAGTGCTCTGTGAATACATAAGTCAAAAACTAGGTTGTAGTGCTTCATATCAAAAACAAACTGTACAGTTGTGTTGCACATTGTGTATGTGGCAGTTTTGTGTAATTTGGTAGTTATCTGAGTATTGCATAGTGAGTAATTGACATTAATTCAAGTAAGTGTATCGTGTGTAAATACAGTTTCGATGCAAATCAGCCTAGTGGATTCGAAATTCCCGACGTTTTTGTGATCTCCATTTTTTGTATGGGTCAATGTGCGAAATAGGAATCTCATATTTTGTGTTAGCGCTCACGTACTTCTTTAATTCCGATAATTTACTTTTCATTTATTATTATTGTTTTATATACTTAACAGAATGCCAACGTGCATATGTTGTAATAGTATCTCTGAGGAGCACAATACGGTACATTGTTGCATTTGCAAGAACGGATATAAAATCAATTGTAATATCACAAAATCGGAGGCCCGTAAAATAAATTCAAAAACGGCTGGACTACTGTGGGCTTGTTTAAAGTGTTCGAAGTTCGGCGATGATATTAACGGTTTAAAGGCGGCAATTGTGGCTCTCCAGAACGAAGTGAAAATGCTAAAATCTGCTCCTATACCAACCACTAGATACAGAAATGGTCATTCAGGAAATAATGGAACGCGAAAAACGTCATTGCAATGTTATTATACATGATTCTCGCGAAAAAATGGCTCAACTCAAGCAAAAAGGGAAAATGATGAAAAATTGGTTAAATGTATATTGGAACACGTATCGTTCGATGAAACTCCTTCTATCTTCAGATTAGGAAAATTTGATAATACTAAGCAGAATAAGCGGCCGCTAAGACTTCGATTTAGAGATGAGCAATGCGTATACAAAATTTTGAAAAACCTTCCTTCTTTAAAAAATAACAACGTCCTTAATGACATAACAATCTCGAGAGATAACATACAAAAGCAGCTGGAATATTATCGTAGTGTTAAGAATGAGCTATCTAGGTGATTCAATAAATGAGAAAATAACCTGCTAATTAAATATATCAAGGGGATCCCATCCATAGTTTTTATACCACAGGAAAACTAAATCCGCCCAATAGTAATCATGATAGTCATTTCTTGAACTTCTACTACCAAAACACACGTGGTTTGCGAACAAAAATAAACTCAGTGTATTCGTCAACTTCCACTTCACACTATGACGTTATTGCATTTACTGAAACCTGGCTTACAGAAGATGTGAATAGTTCGGAATTATTTATTGATAACTATAATGTAATGCGTCGTGATAAAAATCGTAAAACGGGTGGTAATACACTGTTAGCTGTACGTTCATATATACTGATAGAACCGGTAGATATAAAACATATTACATCAATTGATCACTTAGCGGATATAGTATGCTGTAAATGTAAATTGAACTCATTTAATTTTTATATTTTGGTAGTTTATTTCCCCCCTGATATGTCTGCCGATTCTATTAATTCTATTTTTGAAGAATTAGTTTTGCAATTTATAGATAAATCGATTATTGTTATGGGTGATTTTAATATTCCTTTATTCTGTCATAATAATAATAATGATCCCAAGACGAAAGCATGTAAGTTATTTATAGATATGATGAACATTAAGCAAATTATAATAATGGTTGCGACCGTTACTATGGGGTAATTCATGATAAACACTAAAATAAAACACTTACTATGTTTTTACCACTAAAATTTATTGTAAAATATATAAAATAAATTACAACAACACACGACTTAAGTTTCGACTTTTAAAGGTCATTATCAAGTGCACAAATTAAGAAGAAGGTTACATTTATACAAGTACAATATTGGGAGAGGGTAGAAAAATTTATATGATGGGAATAGCGACAACGGATTAGGCGGCATTAAGAGATTACAGGTTTCTGAAAAGAGGTGTGTATATTAGATCGGTCTGCTCATTTAAAAGGTTTACAAGGGGATTATTATTAAGATTAAATATTTCGGCGGATTCCAGGAGATTAAGCTTAGCACCTTTCGAACAGGAGTGTAAAATATTTAATATTATGGATTTCTGGGAAAGGATGATTACATTCTGAAGCATGGTTAGCAAAAGTGCTAGAATTTTTGTTTAATCTAAAGGCGCGATAATGTTCCGCGTATCTTTTTTCAAAACTACAACCCGTCTGGCCTATATAAACAGAATTGCACTCGGAACATGTGATGTTGTAAATGCCTGATTTCTTCAAGGGACTGATTTTATCTTTAGAATTAAAAAGGATATTAGATAATTTGCAACTTGGTCTAAACGCGATTTGATGATTTTGTTTTCGAAATACGTGAGCAATTTTTTCGGTAGTTTCACCATGGTATGTAAAAGTAATAAAAGAATTATTAGTTGAATTTGGAATTTTGGGGTAAATATTCGATACGTTTTTTGTAGATTAAATTTTGAATAAACCTACTTGGATAACCATTACTTTTTGAAATCTCTAGAATTTTGTTGAGTTCTGCGGTTTGATTATTATATGATAAAGGAATTGAAAAAGCCCGGTGAATCATAGAATGATAAGCAGCTAATTTGTGCGACAGAGGGTGATTCGAATTATATTGTCACGAGACGCGTGGGGAGAGGGGATGCGTCATGGACGTGCCGACTGGATCGAAATTAAAAAAACAGTTGCTCGAGTGCGTGCAGGAGTGGGGGAAGCGTTTCGGCGGCAAGGCAGAGCTGGCCACGGAGTTGGATCGGTGCGTGTCATCTCGGGGTAGCATACTCGAGGCGGTCTTCCTGCACGGTTTACGTTCCAAGCCAGTAGAATACGTTACGGCCATTAAACAAGTGTTAGATATAAGTGTCAGATAGAAATGTCAGATGTAAATACGTGCTGGTAATATAAATTGACTTCAATAAATCATTTGCAATTATTTACACACCCGTATAACGTGCAAAAACGTTACATTGGTGTCAGGTGTGGGGTGTGAAAAATTGCAAACAAAATGGCGAAGTGCGTTACAATAACGGACCTAAAAGTGGCTGAATTAAAAGTGCAACTGGAAGAACGGGATTTGGATACGAGCGACAAGAAGAATGTGTTACAACAGAGACTTAAGGAAGCGCTGCAAGAAGAAGGCCATGATCCAGACACATTTTTATTTGATATCGGAGGCGACACAGCATCAATTATGGAGCAATTGAGGCAAAATTCCGATAAAATGACAGAGAAAATGTTGGAAATTTCTAGGAATCTGGAAGAAAAATTAACGGAAAATGCCGATACAATGAAACAAGAAATGCTAGAAATTTCTAAAAACCTGGAAGAAAAATCTCTAGAAAATTCAAGGAAAATTATCGAAATTGAATATAAAATTAATGAAAATTCGGAACTCGTGGAAAAGAAAATATATCAGAAAATGACAGAAAATTCCGATAAAATGAAACAAGAAATGCTGGAAATTTCTAGGAATATGGAAGAAAAATTAACGGAAATAAAAAGAAATTTCGGAGGAATTGAATTAAATGACATAAAAAATGATCCTGTCCACTCGATAAAAATGAAACCACCTAATTTTGATGGCCAAACTTCTTGGAATAATTTCCTTAGACAATTTGAGGCCGCAGCATCAGCTAATGGATGGAACCCAACAGAGAAGGCTACAGCTTTAATTCTAACACTGCGTGGGGATGCAACAAATGTCTTGCAGAGAGTGTCGCAGGGTGAGATGAATTACGACCAATTAATCAAGCATCTGGAAATAAGGTATGGTCAAACACATCTTGAACACGTGTACCATTCACAATTTAAAAGTCGCTGCCAGAAATCTGATGAGAGTTTGCAAGAATTTGAAGCAGATATAGCTCGATTAATACGACTGGCGTATCCTGGTGCAACAGAGAACATCTTGGAAACATTAGCTGTGCAGGCGTTTTTAGATGGATTGAAGGATAAAGACATACATCAGGCATTAATACTCGCTCGACCAATTAAATTAGTAGACGCACTGTCTCGTGCGCTCGAGATAGAAGCAGCGAAAAGTACAGTTAGGAGTCAAGGCCGTGTTCGGAAAATGGAAGATTCACGAGAAGGATTGGATTATCTTAGAAAAATGATACAAGATATCATCAAGGAATCGTTAGCAAACAGGAAGAAAGTGGAATGCTGGAAATGTGGAAAACATGGTCATATACAACGTCGGTGCAGAGAAAGATCAAATAATCGCACCAATGAAATGTCGAAAAACTAGAACAAGCCGACCTCAGGGGGTGTCCGTCGGCTAAAAAACATCAAGCCTCTAGAAAAACTGCAAAAGTAGCATACTTGTCACACCACGTCTATACGGTTTTTGTGGATGGAAACATTGACGGAAACTCTTGTCGACTGCTACTAGACACGGGTGCTACTAGGACCATTATAAGACCTGATATTGTGTCAAAACCGCAAAATGTACGACCAACGACCTGGAAATTACGAACAGCAACAGGAGAACATGCTAATATTCATGGTGAAATAAAATCCACGATTACCATAGGGAACACATCATTCCAACACCAACTCATAGTAGCTGACATTGAAGACGAATTAATTCTCGGTATGGACATCATGAATACTAGAGGCTTCCTGTTGGATCTTAAGAATGGAATCCTAAAAGTTAATGGACGGAATATTGGTAGAGTCCGGGTAACCCTTCCAAAGGAAACATCAGTTCCGGAGAGAAGTGAGGTAATTATTGAGGGCCAATTGGAAGAAGCATCCCATCACAAAAACATTATGATCTTTGAACCTATAGTTGATGACGATAAACTGGGACGAGGAGTAGCAATAGGAAAAACACTCGTTTGCACCGATAACAATGTATTAGTTAGAATAATGAATACTAACTATTACTCTGTTCATTTGAGGAAGGGAGTGCTGCTAGGGCATTGTTCTGCTGCTTCATACATATTGCGGAAAACCACAGCAGAGAATAAAAACAATGAAATGAGTTACCCGGAACTAGAAAAGTTGATTTCCCTTTCGACCCAAGATTGTAATCCAACTAAAAGAGAAAAAGTGAAAAAGTTGATCATGGAATATCAGGACGTATTTGATATTGGACAAAAAGGAAGAACCAATATCGTTCAACATAAAATTAATACCGAAAATTCTCGACCGATTAGGCAGACAGCCAGAAGACTGCCACTGGCGAAGCGGGAGGAAGCTAATAGGATTGTGCAGGACATGGGGAGCGAGGGCATTATAGAACCATCTAGTAGTGGGCCTCGCCAGTGGTATTGATAAAGAAGAAGGACGGATCTACTCGCTTCTGTGTTGACTATCGTCAACTAAATAATGTAACCAAAAAGGACAGTTATCCTTTACCCCGAATTGACGACACATTGGATACCTTGGCTGGATCTACTCGATCTTAAAAGCGGATATTGGCAAGTTGAAGTAGCTCCCGAGGACAGAGAAAAAACAGCATTTACAGTAGGCAGGACTATCTTGGAAAACATGTTTGGTTTACCTCGACGATATAATTGTAATGGGAAAATCCTTCGAAGACCACATGAAGAACTTAGAAGAGGTGTTCCGACGATTAAGGGATTCTGGACTGAAACTCAGCCCGAAGAAGTGTCACCTTTTCAAGAACGAGGTGCAGTACCTAGGACCCATTGTTTCAAGCCAAGGTATTGCAGTCGACGGCCAAAAGATCTCAACGGTGAGGGAATGGCCAGTTCCAAAGGATTTACACCAACTCCGGAGTTTTCTTGGATTATGCACGTATTACCGTCGTTACGTTGCGGGATTTTCAAACATCGCTAAACCATTAACCCGCCTCACTGAAGGAAAACAACGGTTCTTCTGGAACGGGGAATGTCAGGAGGCGTTCCAAAAACTGAAAAACGCACTTACCAGCGCACCAGTTCTAAGTTATCCGTTGTCAGAGGGAAGGTTCTTGTTGGATACCGATGCAAGCAATGTAGGAATTGGAGCTGTTTTATCACAAATACAGGATGGGCAGGAAGAAGTGATCAGCTATTTTAGCAAGACTTTATCCAAGCCGGAATTTCCGTATTTCAACTCACAACTCTCGCTCCCATTCATCGTTTTATAACACAAATCATCACTCAACTATAATGCATAATGCTCCCATACATTATATGTTAAAAAATGCTAATATGATCTTAACAAATTCCAATTGTGATGTGTTTAGTAATTATAAAGAATGCAAACAATACATCCGTAATTTTACAATTTTGTTCTAACATTTTTAGTTTTGTATTTAATTAAATATTGTATTATATGTTAATCTTAAGAATGATTGATTTATTTACTGTATTTAAATTTTTTATTTATGTTTGTCATGAATTATTTTACATTTATATGTTTTGTTCTGTAACTGGTTTCTGTTGGGCAAATAAATTACTATTACTATTACTATTACTAATAGCAAGACGAATAATTAATTTAAATATTGAACGCAAAATTGAGAAACATGCAATAACATATAATAACAACAAAATACATATATAAATAAATAAAAAATTGTGTAAATTAAAATTGAAAACAATAAATATACCAAATAATTAAAATAATAAATAATATTAGTTGATAAAAATTGTATAGCACAGAATAAAAAAATATATAAATATATGTAAAAATAAGTAAAATACATTAATATAACAATAGAATTACTTAATTAAAATAAATAAATAGATAAAATTGAAATACATGTTAAATATAAAATATGACAATAACACAGAATTAAAAGAATAAATAAATAAATCGATAAAATTTGTTGTATAAATAAAAATTAATTAGAAATTAATATATAAAATATGACATTAGAACATACAATTAAAAGAATAAATAAATAAATAGATAAAATTTGTTGTATAAATAAAAATTAAATACAAATTAATTGATAAAATATGATATTAAAACACATAATTAAATTAATAAATAGATAAAATTGTTGTATAAATAAAACACAATTGGCAGAATGTAGAATAACTAATAATGATGTTAACAATTGAGACTATAGCAATATTCTTCAAATGCGTAAAAGGCATTTGATGTAAGCTAGTTTTTGCACCATTTTTAAATTTAGTAAGAGGTAGTTGTTGGACACTAGGTGGCAGGCTATTAAGAAATTTCACACCATAGTATCTTACCCCAGTTTTACTTTTAGACAACCGGAATTGCTGCAGCCTAATGTAGTTTTGTGCCCGTGAACTGTGATTATGATAGTCTTTATTATGATTGAATCCTTACAAATTACTTATCACATAAATAAAACATTCCATTATAAAAGTACTAGGTACCGTCATAATTTCATAATTCTTGAATGCCTCCCTGCAGTCTTGCCTATATTCCAGCCCGGCTAATACCCGGACCGCCCGTCTTTGGACTCTAAAATCGTCACCCATGATTTGCGTGTGGCCCCACATAATGATACCATATCTTATGTATGAATGTATATAACTGTGATAGATACTTAGCAACATTTTATTACCCACCGAACGTGATAGATTTCGCAATAAATAAACATTTGCTGACAGTTTTTTTCCGAATAATTTCCATGCGACTGCCATGTTAAATGGGTATCTAACACGAATCCTAGAAATCTAGCATTTTCTTGTACAGTACGAGTCTTTTTTTAATGAGAATTCTAGTTCTACGGTGTTCTCCCTATTTAGTTTTAATTTGTAACTAGTAAATCACAAGTCAGCTGCTTTCATGTGCATCAGTAATTGTTCGTATGGTGGTACCATCAGCATAGAGAACTATCGAGGCGGTTGGGAATTGGCCTGGGAGATCATTTATGTATAATAGAAATAGAAGTGGCCCTAGAATTGAGCCTTGAGCCACCCCATGGATGATATCTTGTTCACATGAAATTTCGTTCTTAAATAGAACTTTTTGTTTACGGTTAGTTGGATAGGATATTATAAATCTGCAGCTAGAAGGACTGAAATTATAAAAATATAGTTTTCTAAGTAAAATTGCATGATTAACACAATCGAACGCTTTGCCAAGATCAAGTAAGTTGCTGACAACGATATCGCGATTCTCAAAGGCATCAATGATAAAATTCACAAATTCATTAATTGCTATAATTGTCGATCTACCCTGTCTGAAACCAAATTGCGCATTATCAAGAATGCAGTTTGACTCTAGATATTCAGTAATTTGTTCAGGCAAAAATAAACTCAATAATCTTTTATAAAATAAAATAAAAATTTTGATGACAAATTTCGGCTTAACCGTCAACTTTTAGATATAGATATGTTGGGTTACATCAACATATTTTGGCCCCAGGAATCGGTGGTCCAGCCATTTCCCCACATTCACGGAACACCCTGTATAATAATGTTGCTGGTTCTTGAGTTCTTATTTCGTACCGGCTTGCCCCGAATTGTCCGTTGGTATTTCCCGACTCTTCTTGAATAAAAAACGCCTAATTTTTTCAAAAGGAACTGTTATTTTAAATGATGTGTATTCATTTTCGCAGTGTGAATTTAGTTTTTCGCATTCAATGACTGAGATATTATAATTCCCCAGATGTGTTTTAATATCCTTCACTGTTGTATCAGGATGTGACGGATAAACGTGCAAATGAGCCCTTCTTCTAATACGTTTTAGGCCGGTGTGTGAATCGGACACACCAACGATTTTCTTATTTTTATTTACAGTTTTAAGCTGGACTAAGGACCATTCGTCTGTATTTTTTAACTGCCACAGAACACTGTTGACATATAATTTTGTCGCTTGATACGGATTTAACCGGTGGCCTTGACGGTGCCATCTCGACGAATGGAAAGGATACAAATAACATGCCCAGAAATGGAAGAAAATCAGAACATTCATGGAGTCTTCATACTCTAACCTCAATGGTGCTACCTCTACTACAGGAACTACAACGTTCCAAAGTTCGAAGTATATTACGGAAAAAGTTCTGAGTAAACAAAAAATATTAACACCCTGTATAGTATGGTTCCCTCGATCCGATCGATGTAAAAATTGCCTAAAGAATTTACTTGAACTTTATGTTAGTTTAATATGTACCAAATTATAGCACTCTAATGATATAAATATTTAGAAAAATGTGTTTAAATTTCTTAACTGTGTTATCTTGGTCATTTGAAGACTTTTATATTTTTTTTTACTAATCATCATCATTTTCACTCTAGTATATGTGGTTAATTTTATTCCCCGAGTCACAAAAACACCCTGTATATGGATTTGTGTTTTTTCTGGTGTTGCCTCGTGTGGAGTTTTTCGAGTTTTCTTGCCCAAACGTCGAGAAATATATATATATATATATATATATATATATATATATATATATATATATACAATTTTTGAAAATGGTTCAAACAAAAATTAAAGGGAGTGAAAAACTGAACAAGTTTTATTTAAACATGGTTATCGTAAAATTCTTAACTTTTGAAAAAAAAATTGAAAATTTTGAAATTTTTTGCCAATTGCTAATAAACTATTGTAGTTTATATAACAAATAATTCTAGAGAATTTAAAACTTAACAAATTATTAATAATGGCATTTTTGCGTAAACGTAATGTTTTTTGAGAAAAAAATAGGGAAAGTATTATGATGGCCTCATCACCATTTGAATAGTTATGTTTTCGTGAATTAAAATGACGTTGGGTGCTGTATCTCAAAAACGAATAGTCTTATTGATATCAAACTTTAAACCTAAAGTTTTATCGACCAAAACTGCAACTGGAAAGCTTTTGATGAACATTCAAAAACCGGAAGAATTTTAGAAGACGTTTCAAACAAAAGTTAAAGGGAATGAAAATTTGAACAAGTTTTATGAAACTATACTTTTCATAAAATTCTTAATTTTCGAGAAAAAAAAACTTTTATATTTTGTGCCACTTGCTAAGAAACTATTGTAGTTACATAAAATTTATATCAAAAATAATTGTAGAGTAATTAAAAGTAAACAAATTATTAAGAATAGCTTTTTTGTGTAAACCTCATAGTTTTTGAGAAAAATATAGGGAAAGTACTATGAGGGCCACACCACCATTTTTAGAAATTGGTTTCAAAATGTCAAAATTTTCAATTTTTTTTTCTCTGAAGTAAACAATTTTATGAAAAATATGTTCGAAGGAAACTTGTTCAGTTTCTCGTTCTCTTTAACTTTTGTTTGAAAAGTTTTGTAATATTTTTCATATTAAAAAAAATATCGGAAAAAAACAAAAAAAGGGCCCCGGGTAAACATCCACTTCCGGTTTATGAATGTTAACCAAAAGCTTTTCAGTTCCAGTTTTGAATGATAAAACCTTAAGATTAAAGTTTCATCACAATCAGATTATTCGTTTTTGAGATACAGCGCCCACAGACATTTTCCTGCTCGAAAACAATACTTCCCCTATATATTCTATATGAGCCGTTTATTTTGAAAGTGGCCTAAGTCCATTTATTTTTAATTTGAAATATTTAAGGTATTGCGTTTTTACAAAATTAAAAATATACGTAAGGTAATATGGTTGACTCGCTATGCTAAATCGTATCTAAGGAAGTTAATTTTATAATTCCTATTCAAAAATCGCTATTATTAAGTGTACAATATGTCCTCGCTTACCATAAAATGAGTTAGGTCACTTTCAAAATAAACATTTGTTTTGTTATAAAATGTGAAAAAAAATTAAATATTATATGATATGTTTTTCACTTTTTAGAGTTTCAAGGTGTCTCAAGAAGCATGGAGCCACTTCTAGGGAACCTCTAAAAGCTTTTGTTTCATCCAAAGCGTACATGTATACATTATCGTTGTGAAAATTGTGTATGCATAAATTTAAAATATACATGTTGCATTTATTATAAGCTACTGAAGAAGTTAGCTTTGGGAATGGTAACGCTTTCTGCAAATCGAAAGAAAAGCTAAAATAATGAGATGGATGACTTGATACTAGTTCTTGATCTTGTTTTAACGCATTTCTAGCTGATTCTGCTAGTTTCAAATGAATATCATGTTCTTCCATAAGTTTTTTCTCTTCTTCATGGTTTTCTGATGCTTAACTTTACTGTTTAATCGATCACATTTTTGGCATGTGTGGTTGCGTGGTGGGTGGCATTGTAGATCTTTTTTGAATACTTTTCTTCCATTCATTAACTACTTTTAAATTATTTTCTTTAGTGAAGCTCATACTAATCAAACATTTTTTATGGTCAGTTCAGGATGTAAATATTTTCTATTAGTATTATGATCCCTCGTATAATGGGATTTAAATTTCGGGAAACTGTTAATATGGTTTTGAACAACCATATTTGCTTCATCGCATCCTCCTTCGCTTTTTTGTAAACTGTGTAAAAATTATTTCTTTCAAATAGAAACTTTGCCTGCTTTAAAATTTAACCAGTATGTAAAACTCTCATTTCTATATGAACCTTTTCCGTTTCTCCGACGTCTTTTTTTAAAGTACAGCGTTCGGTCGCTTCGTATATATTTTGCTTATTAAAGTCACCTAAGTTCCAAAACATTTCAAAAATACGTTTCTTTCTGTTTCATTTAAATTTTTTAGGCAGTATTTTCGACATTGGCAATCTTTATTTTGAAAAACTGCGGCAGGTTTAATTTTTCCTGTTTGTGTATCGTATCTTTTCCCAGAATTTCGTTTAATTTTACGAAGTTTCTGAATATAAGTATCACTTCTGTTTTCTCTGAATCTTTTTCTGAAGCTATTGTTTTGTAAATTCTCATTCTTAATTAGTTCCTCTTCCTCTGTTGGATAATGAAGTTATAAAATTTTCTTTCTTTTTCTATATTTGTTGAATGTTTTTAATTCTTCTTCACGTTCAGAATCAAGGAATCTCGTGATTTTATCCTTTCCCATGGGGTTTAATATATTCTTTAATGAAATATATACAATAATCTTTATTTGGACACATTTACAATACATAATAACATTTAACATACAAATAAATAAATGGTGTTAGTCCGTCTGGGCTATAGACCTGATGTCTTTCAGCCCTTGTCTTGAATTTAAGGTGAGAAAAAAGGTATCTTTGCTAGCTAGCTTAACCTTGCTGGTGATTCGTACAAATGAATTCATGAATTCTGAGGGGAGTTTAATGAAATATTATTCTCTAAAATTTAATTAAATACTATAATGTAATTTAAATTACCTTCATCACTGCTTTCAAGATGTTGGGCCGCACTTTTTGACATTATCAATAAAAAGTGGACTTAGGTCACATTCAAAATTATGATTTTCAGTATATTATTATGAAAATGTAAGTGTTACAAAATTTTCAAATGTATTAAATATATTTTAATGCCGATTTATTTTTTTTAAAGTTCAGCATAAATTATAAGTGTCACCACAGTTAACTTGAAAAAAGATAAAAATGGACTTGGGCCACTTTCAAAATAAACGGCTCATATAGGGAAAGTAGAAAGGGAAAATTTTGCTTTACTCATCCTATAATTCCCGAGGCCTGTAGGGCGACCTCCTTGCACCTCCTACGCCTCCAGAAAAAAACGACGATCCAAAAGGGAACAAACGGTAGCTAAACGCCAACAGAAGACGTTTTTAGTCAGCCTGTAACAATGGTTGATGATGGTGATGGTGATGGTGATGGTGATGGTGAGGGTGAGGGTGAGGGTGATGGTGATGGTGATGGTGATGGTGATGGTGATGGTGATGGTGATGGTGATGGTGATGGTGATGGTGATGGTGATGGTGATGGTGATGGTGATGGTGATGGTGATGGTGATGGTGATGGTGATGGTGATGGTGATGGTGATGGTGATGGTGATGGTGATGGTGATGGTGATGGTGATGGTGATGGTGATGGTGATGGTGATGGTGATGGTGATGGTGATGGTGATGGTGATGGTGATGGTGATGGTGATGGTGATGGTGATGGTGATGGTGATGGTGATGGTGATGGTGATGGTGATGGTGATGGTGATGGTGATGGTGATGGTGATGGTGATGGTGATGGTGATGGTGATGGTGATGGTGATGGTGATGGTGATGGTGATGGTGATGGTGATGGTGATGGTTGATGATGGTGATGGTGATGGTGATGGTGATGGTGATGGTGATGGTGATGGTGATGGTGATGGTGATGGTGATGGTGATGGTGATGGTGATGGTGATGGTGATGGTGATGGTGATGGTGATGGTGATGGTGATGGTGATGGTGATGGTGATGGTGATGGTGATGGTGATGGTGATGGTGATGGTGATGGTGTGGTGATGGTGATGGTGATGGTGATGGTGATGGTGATGGTGATGGTGGATGGTGATGGTGATGGTGATGGTGATGGTGATGGTGATGGTGATGGTGATGGTGATGGGTGATGGTGATGGTGATGGTGATGGTGATGGTGATGGTGATGGTTGATGGTGATGGTGATGTGATGGTGATGGTGATGGTGATGGTGATGGTGATGGTGATGGTGATGGTGATGGTGATGGTGATGGTGATGGTGATGGTGATGGTGATGGTGATGGTGATGGTGATGGGTGATGGTGATGATGGTGATGGTGATGGTGATGTTGATGGTGATGGTGATGGTGATGGTGATGGTGATGGTGGTGATGGTGATGATGGTGATGATGGTGATGGTGATGGTGATGGTGATGATGGTGATGGTGATGGTGATGGTGACTTGAAGAAAGTAGAAGTTATTTGGTTGAACAATGCTTTAATAAATACTTTCGCTTTTACAGATTATGTTTTTACGTTACGTTGTTGATTATTTTTCTGACGCCGCTTATCAGGTGTTTTAACTGTCCTCGCACACACCCGAACACTCGATTCTTTTTCCGCGGCCCGTGCACGGCGCATCGGGTAACGTCGCACGCCGGACACTAGATTTTAATGTATCATGTTTTGTTTCGGCACGTAGGCGTTAATTTCTAGCGTAAATTACACACCTAATCTGAACATGCCGCCGCCTCCTGCAGGACTGCAGCCACCACCCTCTTAACTGATGGGCAAAATTACCAAGCGTGTGATCGCTCGTTTGTATTCTCCCGAAGTCGTCTTGATGGTAGCCACTCGGGGATCATCATCGCTTCCAGGGTGAAGTCTTGTAATTCGTCCTACCATCCATTTCATTGGGGGAAGGTTGTCTTCCTGGACGAGGACCAGATCTCCAACATGGGGCGCCTCCTTCTGTGAAGTCCATTTGTGTCTCTGCTGACGGCTCGTGAGATACTCCTTTGTCCAGCGCCTCCAAAACTGCTGTCGGATATGTTGTATGTGTTGCCACCATGATAATCTACTGATTTGTATGCCAGCCAAATCCGGATCTGCCACAGAGGTTACACAGTCTCTGACAAGAAAATGTCCAGGGGTTAAGTAGGAGGGGTCATTAGGATCCTCTGACATTGGTGTTAAGGGACGTGAATTTAATATTGCTTCTATCTGACAAAATAACGTAGTAAACTCTTCAAAATTAAAATTCCCCTCCCCCATAACTCTGCGCAATTGGCTTTTAACATTTTTTATGCCGGCCTCCCAGAACCCACCAAAATGTGGTGAGCGAGGAGGTACAAAATGCCAAGTTATATCCCTTCGGCGGCAAATGAATCAATCATTTTGTGCTTGTGGGTTTGATTATTGAAAAGATTGACTAAGTCCCTCAGCTCATTGTTTGCACCGACAAAATTCGTACCATTATCGGAATATACATGCGCTACTCTTCCTCGGCGTGCAATAAACCGACGAAAAGTAGCAATAAATGCTTCTGTTGACAAGCTACTAATTAATTCTATGTGAACCGCTCTTGTGACGAAGCATATAAACAAAGCAGCATAAGCTTTACGCGGTTTAGAGTTTCTGCCGCCCTCTTTAATCAAGAATGGCCCACAAAGATCCACGCCCGTGCTATGGAACGGTTTCTGAATAGTTATACGAGCGGCCGGCAAATTGCCCATGATTGGGTTTGTAATAAATGGATTCGCCTTAAAACAAATTATGCATTTCCTTATTACACCCTTTACAGCATTTTTTTGCAGAAATTGGCCAATATGTTGTTCTAACTGCAGCGAGTGTTGAGTTAATACCAGCGTGTAAATTTGCAATGTGTACGTGTCTAATAATTAGCTTTGTAAAATCATGTGACCCAGGCAATACTATAGGGAATTTTTGATTATAAGGTATATTCGCATGTTTTAGTCAACCCCCCACTCTTATAACTTTATTTTTGTGGTCAAAGAATGGCGCCAGTTGCCTTAAAGGACTGTTGCGGTTAATTTCGCGTGCTGTTAAAACCTTAGAATATTCGTCCGAAAATGATTGCTTCTGCACGATTTTCACCAAAAATAGAGTTGCCTTTTTATACTCTTGACTGTTAAATGACCCATAGCTGCGTTCATTAGCCGCCTTAGAGTTATTTAAGAATCTCAGAATATATGCAAAGACACGTGTTAATTTTGCTAAACTGGAATATTTATTAAATAATTCAAAGTTATTAATTTGTCTGTTGTTTACTGACACCGACAGGCAATTGTTTTTAATATCAGGCAAGTCTATTATTGGATTAAATTTATTTTCTGGCCTAAAAAACCTATTCATTGCAAGGTTTCGGGATTCGCCTAACATTGAACAATTACTTTTAAATGGGAGAGTTACTGTGAACCGACCAGTTTGATCATCGCGCTTAACATTTTGAATAAAATTTTCCTCGCATTCTAATTCAAGTGGATTAAGGCATTTCTTGCTGTCGTTTACCTCCTCCAATTTCCAAAAGCGTTCTAGATCAAAATGTGGTGCAACGGATGCTGAATTGCACGATTGATTGCTATATGCAGTTACTCCCCCACCGATAACCCATCCGAAACGCGTCTTATTCAGTATCGGTTTACCTGCACCTAACTCAATTTGACCCACGCACAACGTACGCCAATAAAGGTCCGCGCCGATTAATAGATCAATTTTTCTTGAAATATTAAATTGCGGGTCGGCTAATTTAATATTGGCTGGGATATCTAAGTTATCTCTTTTAAATGTACGACTGGGCAATGGATTAGTTACATTTTGAGCAATTAAACAATTAATTTCGGTTGAATACTGATTGTACTTAGATTTCAATTTTAGTTTGCCTACTTCACTAATTGACATTTCCGTTTGATTGACACCGCTTAATTTCACACTTATTTTACTACGCGGAATTTGTAGCTTGTTAGCTAAATTACTTGAAATTATATTCGCTTGTGACCCGTTATCAAGTAGCGCTCTAGCCGTGTGTTGCTTTCCATTGGAATCAAAAACAGTAATTATTGCCGTAGATAAACAAACTTCATAATTATCACTTACGTGATTAGAGTTTGAGCTTGATGCCACATCGTCTGAATGAATTAATGTGTGGTGATGTTTTCCGCATTTAAAACAAGGGCGCCCATAACATTTTTTTAGAGCATGATTGGCGAGTTTGAGGCATTTTGCACAATAATTATTTTTTTTAAATTTGGATATACGTTGTTCCACGGATAACTTCAAAAAATGTTCGCATTTATATAATGAATGCGTTTGATTGCAAACAATGCATTTTCTTTCAACCGCGGTAAAATTACTACTAGCCTTATTTTTCAAATCCCTAATGAGATTAGAACCCTCAAGCGCATCACATGTTTGTCTTACAAAATCAGTTAGTTCTTTAACTGTTATGAATTCGCTTTCTCGTTTGAGTGTTCGTTCCCATTTTAATATGGTATTCGCGTCTAACTTAGATAAAATTATAGCGACCAACAAATCACTATAATTATCAACAGGGCGCTTTAAACCTCGAAGTGATCTTACATTTTGTGTGATTGAGTCTAACATCCTTCTTAATTCAGACCCTGATTCGTTTTTACACGAAGCCGTATTCAGAATTCCCCTTAAGTGGAATAAAATTATTTTATTTTGAAAGTCGTACCGCTCCAAAATAGATTCCCAAGCCTCTTTGTAATTATTGCCTGACAAACTAATTCCCTGCAACAGCTTAGCCGCGTCGCCCGTCAAACAAGACATTAAATATCGCTGCTTTTCCAATGAGCTGAGTTCATCATTGTCATGAATCATTGATACAAACATGTCTTTGAAACCCAACCACTCGTTAAGATTTCCCGAAAAACTTGGAATATTTAATTTTGGTAAATTAATAGTTTTTTAGATAACTTCAAAAAATGTTCGCATTTATATAATGAATGCGTTTGATTGCAAACAATGCATTTTCTTTCAACCGCGGTAAAATTACTACTAGCCTTATTTTTCAAATCCCTAATGAGATTAGAACCCTCAAGCGCATCACATGTTTGTCTTACAAAATCAGTTAGTTCTTTAACTGTTATGAATTCGCTTTCTCGTTTGAGTGTTCGTTCCCATTTTAATATGGTATTCGCGTCTAACTTAGATAAAATTATAGCGACCAACAAATCACTATAATTATCAACAGGGCGCTTTAAACCTCGAAGTGATCTTACATTTTGTGTGATTGAGTCTAACATCCTTCTTAATTCAGACCCTGATTCGTTTTTACACGAAGCCGTATTCAGAATTCCCCTTAAGTGGAATAAAATTATTTTATTTTGAAAGTCGTACCGCTCCAAAATAGATTCCCAAGCCTCTTTGTAATTATTGCCTGACAAACTAATTCCCTGCAACAGCTTAGCCGCGTCGCCCGTCAAACAAGACATTAAATATCGCTGCTTTTCCAATGAGCTGAGTTCATCATTGTCATGAATCATTGATACAAACATGTCTTTGAAACCCAACCACTCGTTAAGATTTCCCGAAAAACTTGGAATATTTAATTTTGGTAAATTAATAGTTTCACTATTTTGACCTCCCGACTCTATCCTACTTACTGAATTATTTAAACTGTTTGTTGGCTCTACTTCCATAATAAGATTTTTAATTAGTTTAATTGTATCGAAAAAACTATCATCAAAATTATCACATTCCGCTTCTGTATTAGCGGCCTCGTCAGCACTTAATAATTCAATTTGTGGCTGAATAGTGTAAAATGAATCATACGTCGTCTCTAAACGTGATAATTTATCCTTTAGTATAATTACATTAAGCTGTGTTTTATCAACAATGTTTATATACTTGTTTTTTGCACGAGTTAATTGAGATTTAAGAATACTACGCTGCTGAATTAATCCCTTAAATCCATTTTGAATTATTTGATTTAATTTTAATTTAAAATTATATGAATTTTAACTATTGACTACCTGATAGAAGCAATATAATTACACGGGGAACAGGAAAACGGTAGGAAAATAATAGAGTGTCGGAGACTCGCAGAATTCCTCCAATACGCCTTCTGGTCACTCCCGCTCTGAACACGATGTCGGTAGATGCAATACCCTCCAAAAGTCGGCTAAGGCTCTGCTCAGGACACGGATGGGCGCCTTCCACGTTGTGTTCTTCAACTTCAAATTCTTCAATTCACAGGATGTCTCTTTACTTCGTTAGCATCCGGTTCGAAGGACCAATGTTGAATTCGTGTATTAATTCGTGTGCGTTGTAAAGGCACTTATTGAATCGACTTGAAGAAAGTAGAAGTTATTTGGTTGAACAATGCTTTAATAAATACTTTCGCTTTTACAGATTATGTTTTTACGTTACGTTGTTGATTATTTTTCTGACGCCGCTTATCAGGTGTTTCAACTGTCCTCGCACACACCCGAACACTCGATTCTTTTTCCGCGGCCCGTGAACGGCGCATCGGGTAACGTCGCACGCCGGACACTAGATTTTAATGTATCATGTTTTGTTTCGGCACGTAGGTGTTAATTTCTAGCGTAAATTACACACCTAATCCGAACAATCACAAACAACAAAACATATCTGGGCAGTAAAAACCTCTTCATATCTAAAAACACCATGCGTGCAAGAGAAACGTGATATCTTAATTTTTATGCTCTTGCATGTCAAAGTTTGATAATATAGAATTAAATAATTTGAACGTATATTTAAATGGAATTCGTTACCCTTATGATAATCTAAATGTTGATTATACCAAACACCAGTATGCAACATTACACGACATGTATTAGGTTTCAAAAATCTTACTATGTACAATAGATCGAGATCCCCATAGAGAACATCGAAAAAAACTCACCCTGTATATACATTTAAATACTGCATGGGGTAGACTTTTGTAGGTTTGATATATTATCACTCAACTCAATCATTGGTTTATTAATTACTCTGCTGATATGCATTGCTTTTTCGTGTCCCGTGGCATATATAGCTACGTCACTTTTATGAATAGTATCCGCTTAATATGTGCGGTTAATTCTTACAGCAGCTCAACTAATAAATATTGCTTAGGAGAAAATATTGGTTTGATCTATTGTAGATAGTAAGATTGTTGAAACCTAATACATGTCGTGTAATGTTGCATACTGGTGTTTGGTATAATCAACATTGAGATTATCATAAGGGTAACGAATTCCATTTAAATATACGTTCAAATTATTTAATTCTATATTATCAAACTTTGACATGCAAGAGCATAAAAATAAAGATATCACGTTTCTCTTGCACGCATGGTGTTTTTAGATATGAAGAGGTTTTTACTGCCCAGATATGTTTTGTTGTTTGTGATAGTTAAGGATACTCATGAATTTCCCAACTTCGAAATAGTATGTTAAGGTCGATATTCTTCTCTGTTAGTTTTATTAATGATACTTACTTTAATTACTACTATTTACTTTTTCACCTTTACATGCTTCAGGTTGAAGAATTACATCATTATTTTCATTTTTCCTTATTAATAATAACTTTTTTATAATCTTCAGTAAATCCTAATAGTTTTCGCAATGGTACAGTTATGCTAAAGTTTTCCTTTTTACGAAATGCATC
>OZ018391.1:45075357-45107305 GCA_963969525.1 Ontholestes murinus | reverse complement strand
GTTGGTATAAAGTGCCAACTAGGCGAGACAGACAAACACAGAATAAGTTAACATATATAAGTGACCTGGCGTCCACAATAGACGTTTCTTTTTTATAATATAATTAATTTTATTAATTAGAAATATATTTTATTAATTAATGCGTAGTTAGGATGACATCACCCGCCAGATGTCAATATGCTTAGTTCATAGTTTTAGTTCACATAAATAGATTAACCGCATAAGATTCAGATCCATTATTATATTAGTACTGTAACATATCAATTATTCTCCGTATAATTAAGTAATATAATTAATTGTAAATTTCGGAAATAAACCTTTTTAAAAAACACAATTGTGAACCACGAAATTTAACTGGCGCAGTCGGTAGGATGTCATAAGGGCACAACTTTTGAGGGAATATCAAAATAGTGCACCGTCCGTCTTTACGGTTGAATTGGCATCGAATGAGTTCCACGTCGAAGCAGCACCAGAGGGTCCTCCGAACATCGAGGGACTAACACCCCGAGGGCAGCAGAACGAGAAACACCAAATCACTAGATCCAGGACCACTGAGGGCATATCAGGGCATGGACAGCGTGATTTTCGTAATTGAGTGGTAAGCATTGCTTTTTAGAGGTTTTTTCCATATTTTTGTTCGCGTGTAAAATTTTATGTACGCAAGTGATACATCTTCGGACCCAATTTCACCACAAATTCTTAATTCCCCAAACCGCGTCCATTCTCCAATTACTTTTGTACTCGACGACCTAATCAATAAATTAGATAATTTAGTAATTACCGAAAAATTAAAAATGGAAAATATTAATTATCAATTGCTAAAATTAAATGTCGAAACAATTCCTTATTTCGACGGGAGTAACGAACTCACAGAAATATTTATTTCAAGATGCGATGCCGTACTAGATCAATTTAGACCTTTAAATAACGAGTTGGTGAATACATATTTAATAAACGCAGTAATAAGTAAACTTAAAGACAAAGCATTGGTCGCTATAGGTTCGCGTATAGAATTAACACATGGCCTGAAATTAGAAACCATTTAAGGCAAAGGTTTGGCGATCTGCGAAATTACGATTGTTTAGTTCAGGACTTAATTAATTTGAGACCTCATAAGAATGAAAAATATTTAGATTTCGGGGAACGTATACAAATTTTGCGAAGTAGACTATCCGCTAAAATTAACTCCTTATCGGCAGTGGAAATGCCGGACGCGACAAAGCGCATTCATCAACGTAGCTATGATGAGTTAGCATTAAAGACGTTCTTACGCGGAATTCGCGGCAACATACAAAGTATTATCAGGTTACGTGACCCTGACACACTAGAGCAGGCAATGAACTATCTTATAGAGGAAAATAATTTTCAGAGTACGCTCGATTCGCCGAATGTATCAAATTTTAATCAAAATAATAATAAATTTAACAACCCAAATTATAATAAATTTAATAATCAACCTAGACCGCGTAATTTAAATTTTGGTAACAATAATTTTAATAATAATAATAATAATCGTTTCAATCAGTACCCTAGACCGCAAAATAACTTTATGAACCGGCCTAGTAGTTCTCAATTTAAACAACAACAACCACGGTTCCTTACTAATAGTCAAGTGTTTGGGAGACCTCAAAAACCACCAAATCACAATTTTAACAGACCACAAAATTATAATAAATACAGTCAAAATTTTAATCGTAACTTTAATCCATTTAATACAAACTATAATCAGCCGCCTGGACAGATTCCCCCGCGTTTACCAAATCCTATACCCATGTCAACTTCGACGATTTACACAAATAAACAAGAATTGCGTAATTTAGATGAGCCAACGTGCTCTACAAATGTTAGTACACGAAGTAACAGCGTCATTGACCAGAACGGGAAAAATGAAGATAATTTTTTAGTATAAGTCGCCTTGGCAAACCGTATATAGAATTTTTAAGCATTAATAATAACTTTAGTAATTTACCTTTCATTGTAGACCCCGAAACAAAATTAAAAGTTTTATTAGATTCCCGTAGTACGCGATCATTCATTAGTTCTCGCCTAGCAAAAAAATTAAACAAAAATTTATTTAAGGACGATCCTTTCGAAGTAACAAGTGTTCATGGCACGTCCCGCGGAACACACAGCGTTATTATTAACCTACAAAAATTATTTAAAAGTAACTTTGCTGCAAAAGTAAAATGCTATATATTCGATTTTCATTCTTCCTTTGATATCCTGTTAGGCGTAGATAACATGACAAAAATTAATATCTGTTTAGATTTCAAAAGGAAATCAGTAGTAACCTCTAACGTAGAAATACCATTTAAATTTCGGAATGACCAAGGCATATCTAATGAAAATAATGATAAAAATAATAGTATTAGAATTAGTAATAATAATCTTAATGTTAATAATTATAGTATTCCTGTTGCTCCGCCTGTCACTAAGCGAATATTAGTGCCCGCTCAGAGTCAACAGGTAATAGAAGTAGAAGTTTTAAATATTGAAAACGGTGAAGCCGTAATTCCTAGAACTGACGTTACGAATTTCTTAGTGCCCGAATGCGTCACTATAGTTAAGAATAATAGAGCTCTTTGTACTGTAGTTATTAAAACTGATATAGATAGGGAAGTTACATTAAAAAGACCTGTCGTGGTTACCCCCATCAGCGGATATGATGTGGTACCCCACGAACAGAATTATAATGGAAATAGTAATTTAAGTAAGAAAGATTTTAGGACAAATAATAATTTGAATATGATGAATACAAATAAATTTAAATTCGATTTCTCAAGTATTAGAACTGATCATATGAATGATGAAGAAAAAGCTGTTATTAAAAAATTAATAAATAAGTATGCCGATATTTTTCATGTAAAAGGGAATCATTTAACGTTAACCAATAATATTAAACACAGGATAATTACGACCGATGAGATTCCGGTCTATACTAAAACGTATCGCTACCCCGAAGTGCACAAAGCCGAGGTAGGCAAGCAAATTAATGAAATGTTGGAACAAAACATTATTAGACCATCCTTTAGCCCATGGTCCTCTCCTATATGGATCGTTCCCAAAAAATTAGATGCTTCAGGTCAACGAAAATGGCGCGTTGTATTCGATTATAGGAAATTAAACGATAAAACTGTAGGTGACCGATACCCCCTTCCCAATATAAATGACTTGTTAGATAAATTAGGGAAATGCCAATATTTTACAACCCTAGATTTGGCATCAGGCTTCCACCAAATTGAGATTGACGAACGCGACGTCCCAAAAACTGCCTTTAATACAGAAAACGGTCACTATGAATTTTTAAGAATGCCATTTGGGCTTAAAAATGCCCCAGCTACTTTCCAGCGCGTCATGGACAATATTTTGAGGGGAATTCAAAACGAATACTGTCTCGTCTACATGGACGATATAATTATTTTTTCCACTAGCTTACAGGAACATATTGATAGATTAAACGAAGTTTTTAAAAGGTTAAGAGAGGCTAATTTCAAGGTTCAATTAGATAAATCGGAATTTCTTCGTAAAGAAGTAGCGTATCTCGGACATGTGATTACACCCGAAGGTGTCAGACCGAATCCAGACAAAATTATTGCCATTCAAAATTATCCCATCCCCAAAACGACAAAACAAATTAAAGGATTCCTCGGACTGTTAGGATATTACCGAAAGTTTATCAAAAATTTTGCTGACTTGACTAAACCGATGACGAAACGTCTAAAAAAGAACTCAGTTATTAATATTAATGATGCAGACTACCAAAATTCATTTAACTTGTGCAAGAACGTCCTGACTAACCAGCCATTACTCCAATATCCAGATTTTTCGAAACCCTTCTTGCTGACTACAGATGCTAGTACTCAAGCCCTTGGTGCCGTTTTGTCACAAGGTAAAATTGGCACAGATTTACCAATCGCATTTGCTAGTCGAACGTTAAACGATTCTGAAACGCGTTATTCTACTATTGAAAGAGAACTACTCGCTATTGTTTGGGCTGTCAAATATTTTAGACCATATCTATTTGGGCGTAAATTTACAATAGTCACTGACCACAGGCCCCTCCAATGGTTGATGTGTATCAAAGAACCAAATTCAAAATTAGTTAGATGGAGGCTGAAATTGTCAGAATATGACTATGACATTGTTTATAAAAAAGGTTCCTTAAATAAAAATGCCGATGCACTCTCTAGAATTGAACTAAATGTTAATGAAGAATATGCCCAAAATTTAGAAGAATATTTGAAAAATTTTGATGAGATTGAAAATGATCAGTCATCAGTTATTGTAGTACCCCCGGAAACTACTAGTATAAATGAAATTGAAAATGATGGCGCTACAATTCATTCAAATTCGGAAAACCCTATTTTTGGTATACCAATATCAGATAAACCGGTCAACGTTGGTGATAACCAAATTATAATTACAGAGGTGGAACATTCATCATCTAAACCGAAAATTACTAATTTATTTAATAATAAAAAAATGCGAATACATGTTCAATTTTCTAAAAGAAATTTTGTGAATGAAGTCATTAGTTTTGTAAAAGAATATATTGTTCCTAAAATAAATTATTATCTATACTTCAAAAGTCCTATTTACGAAAAATTCAGTAGCGCTCTCCAAAATTATTTTAAAAATTCAGAACTTAAAATGACTAAATGCAATAATTTACTTACGGACGTTGAAAATAATAACGATATATTGGAAATTATCCAAAATTATCATGAGGGAAAAACAAATCATCGAGGCATAGACGAAACTGAATTAAAACTCAAACGGATATATTATTGGCCAAGTATGAGGAAATCAATCCAAGAATATATTAATGATTGTGAAGTCTGTTTTGTTTCTAGATATGATCGCAAACCACTTAAATTAAAATTTAATCACATCCCAACAGCTATGAAACCATTCGAAATAATTCACATAGATTGTATTGCCCTTGAAGGTTCCAAATTCCTTACTATAATTGATTCATTTTCTAAATATACGCAACTTTACAAATTAAATTCTTACCAAGCTGTTGAAGTAGCAAACAATTTAATAAAATTCTTTTGTCACCATGGAATCCCTAAATTAATTATTTCGGGTAATCATTTGGAATTTAAGAACACAGTTATTAGAGAACTTTTGGAAATTCATAAAATCAAAATTCATTTTATTAGTCCCAACACCCAGAATCTAATGGAATAATAGAACGCGTACATTCGACGATAATTGAACACATACGGCTCCTTAATAATCAAGACACATTTAAAAAAGAACCAATAGAAATTAAAACCTTATACGCCGTACTAGCATATAATAATTCTATCCATTCGACTACAAAATTAAGACCTTCTGAAATTATTTCGGGACACATCGATAATGAATCTCTTTTAGACCTCAACTTAGAAACCTTAATTACAAACAATTATGTAGAAAATCATAAAACTAAAGTCAAACTGTTGTATGAACAAATAAATGAAACAATAAATGAAAATAAAACAAGAACTATTGAAAAACATAACTTAACGCGAGAGGAAGTTCCAGAAATTCCAGAAAAAGTATTTATTAAAAACAAACAAAAACAATCAAAAACTAAAAATAAATATCAAAAAGAAAACATTCAAACTATTGATCCTAATCGTAAAACAGCAGAAATAGAAACCAGACATCATAATCAATCTAGTAAAATTCATTTGTCAAATATTAAACGTCCCAGAGTCAAAAGATCTAATTTAAAACAAACTCCAAATTTTGAAACATTTATTGAGATTTTAAGTAATGATAAAGAAATAAACAATGAAAACGTAAGAGAAATTTCGGACGATTTATTCAATGCCCCTCTAGAATACTCACTCGCTCACTGTGTGAGTAGAGATTTAAAAATGAGTGCAGGAATAGCACGTGAATTTAAATTAAGATTTGGAAAAATTAGAGATTTATTAAAACAGAACGCAAAACTATATTCTCTCTGTCATATTAAAGAAGAAGGTAGATATATTATTTATTTGATCACTAAAGAAAATTATTTCGAAAAACCCACTTTAGAATGTTTGTTTCATACATTAATAAATTTAAAACAATTCTGTTTAGACAAAAACATCACTAAATTAGCAATTCCCAAATTAGGTTGTGGCCTAGACCAATTAGATTATAATTCAGTTAAAGCTATGATAAATTATATCTTCCAAAATTCTAAAATACAAATAAACATCTATTTTGGTACACCAAAAATTGATGACGAAATACCAGGCCTATCATCTTCGATAATTCAAAATCCTAGTTTAGTCCAGCAAAGAAAGTCATTTTTTGAGAACTATACTAAACCTGAACATTTCAAAAATTAGTAAACAAAAAATAATTCATCTCAGATTGATCTTCCTTCCGCTTGTAATATGTTTTGAAGTTAAAAAATATATCACCGAAAATATCAAAAATTAATACAAGATTTCAATGAAACAATCAAAGATATCGCACATAACCAAAACTTGCTCAAGGCCAGAATAATGCAATTACACGCAATTTATAGAGAAGAGATAGACCACCAGCACGTATTGTTCACAAAAGATCTGTATAATCAACTCGTTTTACTTTACACAATAATCGAAAATATTTTGGAAGAAATTATTAACTCATTAACATTTTGCAAATTAAAAATTCTTAGTCCAGATATAATTAGGCCCCAAGATTTATTTAATGAACTAAAAAAGATTTCCGTTCACTATAATGAGGAATTGCCTTGCGACCTTAAATTAGAAAACATTTTAGACTTTGAATCCGCGATATCAGTCGATTGCAAAATCGAACAATCAAAAATCTATTATTTCCTATCTCTTCCTATTAATTATGAACATCCTTTTGATCTGTATAAAATATACCCTATACCGCTGAAATATAAGTCCGAATATGTAACTATAATTCCTAATGTAAAAGTAATGTTAAAATCAAAAATTAACTCAAAAACATGGCCTCTAAGAGACATATGCTTGGATATTAACAAGAAATTCCAATGCAACAATAGACAGAGCTTTTGGTCAATGGAACCACCCAAAAATGCAAATTTACAAAATTAGAAATCGAAAAGAACCATTTAGAGAATATACCCAATACCAACCAGTTCCTAGCCGTTTTTAAGAAAAAAGAGAAATTAAAGATCACCTGCCCGAATCAAGAAGAGACCCGTGACCTGGAAGGCATTTTCATCATTCAACCCAACAAATACGACCTAGTCTTCCGGAACTATAAGGTGCCCCAAATGGAAACAACGCGTGGAACCCCAGTGCTCGTGAGTGTTTCGACCCCAGAACTTAAAAACTATAATCTAAATAACTTTACAATACAATTGAAAAGACTTCAATTAGAAGACATCCCAGTGTATTCCCCGATACCCGATATAAATAATTCGGTGATACCCCTAAAACCCAGTGCATGGACACTAATACTTTATTCGTTCATAATAATTTGTGTAGTGACTTTGATTTACAGACGCTTAAGACGCAGAGGAGCAGCCACCCTTGTAAAAGATGATGATTCTCCTCCACAGGTGTGTCGGATCTAGGGGGAGAGGAGTGACCTGGCGTCCACAATAGACATTTCTTTGTTATAATATAATTAATTTTATTATTTAGAAATATATTTTATTAATTAATGCGTAGTTAGGATGACATCACCCGCCAGATGTCAATATGCTTAGTTCATAGTTTTAGTTCACATAAATAGATTAACCGCATAAGATTCAGATCCATTATTATATTAGTACTGTAACATATCAATTATTCTCCGTATAATTAGGTAATGTAATTAATTGTAAATTTCGGAAATAAACCTTTTTAAAAAATACAATTGTGAACCACGAAATTTAACTTATATATAAAACCGCTGTCGGGTTTAAATAGCCCGACACCAGATGGACAATACAAACAAACATATTAAAATTACTCGTTCTAGTTGGTGTAAAATGCCAACTATGCGAGACGGACATTCACAGAATAAATTAACATGTAAAATAAAATTACGACTAGAAACAATACAATTCAATAAAACCGTTGCCAGGTGTAAAAAAAACCTGGTTACTAAAGGGAGGAGACAAACAAAGAGTTTAAAATCAGTCGACCTAGACCAGCTAGGCAAGACGGACAGTATAAAGACATTAATGATGAAAACAACTCCACCAATTTGGTGTAAAGAGCCAACCTGATGGAGGGAGGACACACAGAGTAAAAACCTATGACTACACTAAGATAAAACTTAAAGGTAGATAAAATCGACAAAACCGTTTTCGGGTGTAAAGTGCCCGACAACAAAAACAATACAAAACGAAAACGATAAAATCACTCGACCTAGTTGCTGTAAAATGCCAACTAGTTGAGACGGACGTTCACAGAATAAATTAACATAAATAATAAATTAACATGAATAGACGATGCACAACAAATTAAAAACTGCTCAGTTCAGTAAACTGGTCCTTACAGTACCTCTAAATTCTGCGTAGAAGTTCTGTCGCTTGCAGAAAAGCAACCTAGTTTCTACCAACGAAACAGAATTACCCAAATTGTACGCTACATTACCGTGAAGCTTAAGCCGTACACGTTGACGTTTATAGGCTCTACATTCCTCTATTATATGCCTCACCGTTAGAGACCTATTCGTAGGCGGGTCAGAGGGACCTCCTGTCTCCTACTTAGAGGGCCGGTGACTTCCATGCTGTCACAGAGTTTTCAGCTTACTCTTGAGGCTCTCCCATTCCATTTGCCATGCTTTGTTGACTAATGCCGTATGCCTCATTCCGATTTGGTTATGCCATACCTTTTTATGCTCATCTGCTAACTTGCGTCGGATTATTTCCTTTTCGGTTTCATATGGTATACCGAAAGCGGGTTCAGGTTCTATGAATTCACTCGCTGCTCCTTGTTTAGCTAGCAAGTGGGCCCCCAAGCGTCCAATAATTATTTCGTCCTTGGTCCATTATGACGGATAGCCAAGTAGCCATAAAAACGCTAGCCTTCTCGATAGTGCAGTCCAGACTGGTCATGACCTGTTAAACAGACTGGACGCACTGGCGACAACAGGGAAAACACGCCAGTGCATCCAGTCTGTTTAACAGGTCATGACCAGTCTGGACTGCACTATCGAGGAGGCTAGCGTTTTTATGGCTGCTTGGCTGTCCGTCAGTGGTCCTTCTTATTTCCCAACTCCATTACGTGATGCGCAAACCAGTCAATGGCGGCTATTTTGGCCAGGAAAATAGAAGCATGTTTCCCCAGAGCAATCGCGAATTGTTTGCTCCGGTTGCACCCTTCATAGATACCAACCCAGGTTTAATTATTATTTTTGGTCCCGTCTGTGTACCAGATGGTTCCTTTAATCGTCCCGGGTATGTTCAATTTGTCCATTCACTCCGCTGTTGTATGATTGTTTTGAATCTGCGGGATGGGTGTATAATTTTAGTGAAATCGAACCTTATTTTTTAGGGTCTCTTCTTCTTGTAGTACTTTAAATGTTGATGGTCTTGATAACCCCACATTTAAAGTGTGTCCATTTATCCGCATCCTATAGGCTGCCTGTCGAGCTTCCATCATAACAAATAGATGTAGTGGTGTCAGCGATTATTTGTGTTCCGTGGGTTATCGTCGTTTTGTTCAAACGAGAATAACAATGAATTATTTTTATATAACATAATTTAAGTTTTATTTTTTGCAACTAGTAAAATCCATGTTCACCTGGATAATATTTAAAATCGGCCATAAACAGAAACCAGACATTCCAGCCAGTTATTCAAAGAATTTTAGATAGTCCTCAACTGGACCTTTCTTTCAGCTACCTAAGACAATTAACACGGTAAGCGGCTTACAACGGTCAATACGTAAACTTGCAACCGAATACCTAGCCCCAAAAGGCCGTACCAATATTTGACGCGAATATTCCAAAAAACGAATGACGTCACAGCAATTAGACAAGGATGCGCAAGTTCTGTCGCGAATATTCCAAAAAACGAATGACAAGGACTTTTCGCCCAACAATAGGCGGGAAAATCCCCAGCAATTTCGCGGTTTATAGGGAAACCGCGAATCAAACAAGTGATCTGTAGGTACAACTAAATAGGATAACCAACAAGATGTCAACATGACCACCCGACACCTCAATCAGGATGCCGGAAGGACATCATACGCTATAGCGGAACATGGCAAGAATACTTGTTTATCTACCGTCGCAATCACTCAAGGGAACACCATCATTCTAAGCTAAAACCAAATTAGCGTATGAAAGTTTGACTGCAGAGGACTTCTTCAATATTCCCGGACCAACGATACGAAGCAATCCAAGGAATCCGATTTTTCATCAAACGCGGCGATAGACTGCAGCAAACAAACAAACTATTCGGTGCAACGCAGCCAGGAAACTATATACCCCCAGAACCAGATCATGACTTCCAAGGAGCCACAGAGGTTCAGTTAAAAGAATTGGTACAAAGATTCCCACGAATCATTTAAGACAAAAGACCAATTCGCTCACCAAATCTGGACAACAGAACATACGATACGGCTAATCAGTGATAAACTAGTCAGGATTAGACCATATCGAGTGAATTCCGCTCGTAAACAAGAAATTGAAAAACAGATAGACGACCTTCTAGCTCAGGAAATCATCTAACCAAGTACGATCCCGTACCCTTCGCCTATCGTTTTGGTTAATAAGAAGGGTGGGAACAGTCGGTTTTGTATCGACTACCGAAAACTAAACGAAATCACCGTATCAGAGCCGAGCCCAATGCCGGTAATCCAAGAAACATTATGTGACATAGGAGAAGCTAAGGTTTTTTCAACGCTTGACTTGAGAAGTGGATATTGGCAAATACCCATGGAGGAGACCTCCAAGCTCTATACTGCTTTCTCTACTCCAGATGGTGGGCATTATCAGTTTAGAGCAATGTCCTTCGGCCTCTAAAATGCACCAGCCACCTTCCAGAGAATGATGTTACGAATTTACAATGGTATATCTTGATGACATTATCATCTTCTCAAACACAGTCGAAGATCACATACGGCCTCTGGCACTTCGAACGTCTGGAGCAGTTCGATCTACGACTGAGTGTAGACAAATGTGCCTTTGGAAAGACACCGCTGGAATATTTGGGACACATGGTTGATGGCGACCGAACACAACCATTAAGAAAACATTTAGACCAGATAGCGAATCACCCCGTCCCGAGGACATGTCAGTTACCTAAGTTTTAAGGCCAATGCAATTGGATAAGGCAATATATAGATGGTTTCGCAAATATCGTCGCACCGTTGAATGACTTAATTGTCACTACCCATCAGTTCATGTGGACAATGGCTGCAACAGAGGCAATCGAAGCCCTTAAAAACGCTTCCGGGAACCACTGCAGCTTCAAAGACCTCTTTCAAGCCTTCGCTATACTGTACAGACGAATGCATCGCAGCTAGGGATTTCAGCTGTCTTATTCCAGACCAGCGACTTAGGAGAAAGGAGCATTATATCGTTTGATTCTACGAAATTTAATGATACCGAGAGACGATATCATATTAACGAGCAAGAGTATTCAGCTCTTGTGAGGGCCCTCCACAGATATCGTCCGTTACTCGAAGGCCAACATTTCAACGTTATCACCGATAGTAAGGCATTAATCTGGCTAGCCAAGTTTAAAGACCAAAAATCGAAATTAACTAAATGGGCTGCACTGCTTCAGAGTTTCGATTTCATAATCAACCATTGTCCCGGAGAAGAAAACGAGCTGTCAGATCTATTGAGCCGTAATCCCAAAGATCAGCCGATCAACGACTTGCCAGAGTTGAAGGAAATACTACCCCCTCATCTTGTATGATAGGCGTACCTCTCATACAAAAAGTGATGGAAGCACAATAGTCTGACGAATATTCACGAAATATCCTGCAGCTACTGGCCGACCAAACGCATCCAGATTGGGAGGAATACGCCACCACTGGGAAACACTAGATGGATGTCTCTACCGCCGACCAAACAAAGTGGTCGAAGAACCCTGTACGTTCCCACCGCAGCCATTCCCAGAGTTCTCCACGCGATGCACGATAAGACAATTCATCCAGGTCGCGACGAAACTTAACGCAGTATCCACTATCGCTACCTCTGGACTACATTACCCTCAGACGTAAAGAACTACGTAAAGACATATCTGATATGCATTGCACCGAAACGTGGAAACAAACCAGAAAAAGGTGCCTATAAAAGCGCGGATCTCCATGGCGCCCTTCGATACTGTAGCAGTAGATTTTATGGGGCCGTATCCTGCTACAAGTACAAAGAAGAGATCAATCCTGGTCATCACTAACCTATTTACAAGATGAATCGAAGCATTTCCAATTGACCAAGCCCGAACAAGCAACATTAATGTACGATTTAGATTTACAACAAGCCATAAATGCATCGTATAATGGAGACAACAAAAAACGTAACATTTTGTGAAAGTAAGAACAAAACTTACGTCTTTTCTATCTGGTTGTACGCTTACAAAAACAAAATAGAAGAGGTGTTGGTAGACCTAGACGGAGGATTTCTATCGTCAATACCATTATTTGCGGCATTGGGCGGTTTGGAATAATATTTATATTATTACGTATGCAAAGAAACATCAAATACCTTATTTCAGAGGTGTGTTTATGAGGAATACATCACCGAAAATAATTCGAAAGCTTGAAAGCGGTATCATCAATTTAGATAATTAGGAAGATCAAGGAACTCAAGGAACTTAATGGGTGCTTATAAGAAACGTGGAAATTCAGTGAAATATTTTGATAGTTATGAAGATCTTTGGCCACCTAAGGAGATAGAAAAATATGTATTATCGGATAATAGCGAAAATGAAATATTTTACAATTACATAAAATATCACAAGAATACTGAAACAAATTGTGGTCAACTGAGTCTGACATTCTTGTTAAACCATTAATAAGGAAGTACAGCAATTTATTTTATGTACTTAAAGAACGAGAGCCATGGAGAAGACATAGCACACTTTTACGTTCACTTTAAGTGGTATAAGTTCGGAATTGTGATTTTAATTTTTAAGATGGCTTTACTGAATTTTGAATCATTTAATTTAATACCAAAAGTGGATGAGACAAACAATTTATTTCACTTCCATACGGGAGATAATAATTAATTGCGAATTATTGCGTTACCCACGGGAATTTACGATATCTAGGCATTAATGAGTACACAGAGAAAGAAATTTTAGTTAAGTATGAAAAACGTAATGTACTCATACGTATCCAAGGACATAGTAATACGCAAAAAGTGAATGTAAAGACTTTCAATACAGATTAATTTCTCAAAAGAGAATAGTATTGGATCTTTACTGGGATTTAAAAAGAAGAAACTTAAACAGGGAAATTATGAATCGAATGATTAGAGACCGGATAAAAAAGCTTAAAAAATGTGAATATAAAACACCTAAAAAAGCACTAAATTTAGAGAAAAAAGCATTTAAAAGCACTAAAACATGAAAGAAAGCATTAAACAGGTAAAAGGCTATAAAACTATATTTTTTTAATATGTAATAAGTTTGTGAATATGGTTAACATAGAAATTGTACAAGTAACTATTTAAAACTAAAATAAACATACTTTCTTTACGTAATATGTAATATTATGTAAGTGTATTTAGAAATCAAATTGTACTTTTATATTCATTTAATATAACTAAAATATTTTCATGAAAACAGTTGACCACTAAATGTTGTGTTCAATTGTAAAATTATGCCTTCTGACGCTTAATAAATTTTATAAATATTTGAAGGCGGAAAAGCCTTTCTCTACATCCGCACTTGTTATTGGTGCATTTTTAAATTTAGCTATTATAGCTAAATCCATTTGAAAATTGAGATTTTAATTCGCTCTACACTACCTCGTCAAAGAGGTAAATAAAATCATGGTCATACAACGACGTCTCTCTGGGCCTGCCGGCGGCTAATGTGAAAAGCCTGGGAATAAAGAAACCAAAATCACGTATTGGCTGTATAAAACGGCGGTGGTACCCATTGTCACCTATGCTGTCCTTGTGTGGTGGCCAAAGGCCCAAAAACAAGACACGCAAAAAAAGCTGGAAATGCTTCAACGTTTAAGATGTCTAAGCATCGCAGGGGCCATACAAACGACCCCAATATCATTGGCCTCACACCTCTTCATCTAGTGGTACAAAAGGAGGGACTTGTGGCGGCCCTCCGACTATACCAGAGGTAGAAAACACTGACGTGGGACTAGACAGGGTACATAGAAATACTGCAAATCGACCCGATCCTCCTGTCCAAACCAACGGACATCTTATCCAGCAGGCTCAAATTTGCATTACCATTAAAGGTGTCGATTAAAGACCCCAAAACGGTTTTGATCAGAGTCAAGGAGTTTGGTCGAGAATAATAAGCCGGTATACTGGAATAGGCATTTAGGGCTCTAATCAAAACCACAGGAGCTTCATGGCTCTGCGTACGACACCCCCAATTCTGCAAACGGAACCAATTGCAATTGATATGTGCGCCTAAATGGAGTAGTAGTAGTAGTAGTTTTTTTAGTAGTAGTAGTGTTTGGCTATCAACCACGTGGTCCTTCCGCCGTGTGATTTGTGTATTTGTGTGTGTGTAAATGAGCTTGTTACTTTAAATGATCGCCCTCGTCACTCTAAAGCACCATTAACTGTATCCCAATAGTAAATGGTGCCACCCATACAACTATTAACCCAAACCAACGTTGCTGAATTAAATTGCCCAAGTATCTGTTTTATTATGCTTGCACTTAATATCATAAAATATTAAATAACAATAAAATATATAATAATCATCTTTTATTGCTACCTATATTTCACGTGGATCTGAACTCCATTACTCCACTCCATAATTACATATCAGCGTCTGTGAACTCTTACCATATATGGTATACACTGGAGCTCAAAAGTAATGCAACATCGAGAAAGAAAAATGTTTTTGTATTAAATTTATGTTCAGTTTTCATATCAGAACAAACGATTACAATTTGGTGCAGGTTGAAAAAAAAAATACTGACAAAAATTCAATAATGTGTTGGCCCTCCGCGGTTGTTGTAGCACTTCAAAACTCCCCGAGGCATAGACAGAATTAAGTGGTCGATATCTTTTTTGTAGCAAGTGGTCCCAGGGCTGTTGAACACAGATGCGCAATTAGTCTAAAATCCTTGGTGGCTATGGCAATCGCTTGTCGATAAATCTGGCAATCTAGCAGGCCATCTAAAAGTTTTACACTAGAATTTTTCAGTCAATGGTTTTACTGGCCGTATGCGGGTTGTCTTGCCAAAAAAATGGCGTTTGGGATAGTCTCAATATGTGGTATTTCAGCGATGTATCTTTGAGCTGTTAGACTACCCCTAATAAACACCAGGGGGGACTTATTTCCAAGTGGCGTTATAAGGCAAACTCTACATTTTGCCTTTCACCTCGAAAACGACGGACACATCTACGTCCATAATGGGCACCTAAGCAAAATCTGGACTCATCACTAAAGCAAATGTAGTTCCACTCTACATCCCAATTGAATCTGCCTTGACACCATTCCAAGCGATGAACTTTGTACAGCGCAGTCATCAGTAGCGCCCAAAATGAACGAGACGCATACAGGCTCATGGCAAGAACTCTTCGATTAACTGTTTTTCTAAAAACCAGACGTCCTTTTGCTGCAACAAAGGCATCTCGAACTTGCCGCAAAGTGTCGGGACGATTACGTATCTTAAGCAGTCTTGGGTACCGTTCTTGATCACCCTATATAATCTTAGGCCTACCAGAACGTCTCTGTCACTAGTAGTAATTTTCTTCAGATAATCTTCTCCATACTAAAGCCCGTCACTTTCATATCAACAATACGACCTTTTTGAAAATCACTTAATTGATGAAATCGACGGGGTGCACAAATTCTAGGCATTTTAGCAAGGTTTTTCAATATACTGAAAAGCTCAGAAAGGATCAAAATAGAATAGGTGACTGGTTATTATTAAATTTGCATTATTTTTGGATAAGTGTAAAAATCATACACAGTAATTGAGATATCGCAGTAAAAACGTTATCGCTTTTTTCTTGGTGAATAAAACATGCGTATTTGTTGCTGGTTTAAACCACATCTAAGGGGTGTTGCATTACTTTTGAACTCCAATATATTAAATAGGTAATTGTGGAGGCTTCTACTTTGTGATACATTATTATTAATAAATGATTGTAAATACCTTTTAATATATCACACACTTTTTATCTTTATTGTTTGTTAACAATTTTACAAACAATTAAGATAACGTTAAACAGAGGGGTATATATTAGGTCAGTTTGATCATTTATAAGTAGAATTTCAGAGTTACGTTTAATTTTATAAATTTCAAGAAACCCGAGTAAATCCATTTTTAAGCCCTTTTCAGCGAAATGAATTATCTCAAGTACATGTGTCATCAAAATTGTTATTATTGTTTAGTAAATGATTAGCAAAAGTTGATTTTTTCTTTGCATTATTATATAAACTTATATGTTCTTTTAGTCTAATTTTAAAATTGCGACCTGACTGACCAATATATACATCTAAATTGTTTCTAAAATTGTTTTATAAAGGTGTTAGTAAAAATTTGAAGTATAGTTTGAAAATGAAAGAAAATCTGTCGAGACTATAGTCAAAATAAAGATAAAAAGTTTGTGATATATAAACAGGTATTTACAATCATTTTTCTCCAATATATTGTTTTTGTACGTATTTGGCTTTTTTGTTAGAACTGAATTAAACAAGTAAATAAATAAACAATAAATGATCGCGAATACTGTCATAATAATTATGTATTATTATTCTACTGCACTTGTTAGTTATTGGTAGATAAATGGAAACAATGTATAGTCAGTATACAGGATCTCGAAAACTATAAGAGACTTTATGCTGCTTTTCATATTTATTTATCTCTGTAAAACTAATAATTACAATATTGCTATTATTATAAACAACTGCATTTATTTTATTTTCATCTGTTTCATGGCTACCTATTTTTTATTTATAATAAAACTTAAAATGACAATAACTCACGTATTTTTAGAAATAACTATGACATATGTCATATTGAATTAAAGATAAAAATAATCTATCGAATGATGCCATAGCCAAGTATGGTGTCCATTTAAAAATGTAAGTATATCACGGAAAAAAATGTCGATAAACATTTTCTGAATATTTTTTATTAATCTACATAAAATTATCTAAAACTTTCCCTTTTACAGTTTTTTTTTACAATAACCGAGATATATTTATTTGAAAAAAATGACCGTTTTTACTTTTTTCAAAATATCTAATTACCCTTAACTTTTTTAAAACTTTGAGAGTAAATCTACACTTCTTAAAAAATACGGATTTTGTTTGACCAGTTTAAACCTAATGTTGTCTTATCTCTCGAATAGATGGCAAGTGGTTAAATTTAAGAATAAAACTTCAAGTAAATTTCCAATAGAACATGGTGTCCCTCAGGGATCAGTCTTAGGTTCCATCCTGTTCATAATTTATATTAATGACATGCCAAACTGCGTTATTTCTGATATCATATTATTTGCAGACGACACCACCACAGCTAGTGTAGGGATCACTGCTAAGAGTGCTACAGAAAAGAGTATCGTTACGTTAAATCAAGTTTGCATGATGCAATAAAAACAATCTAATTTTAAATGAAACAATAACTAATCAAATCTTATTTGCCTTAAATAATACAGACATTATGCTTGAAAAGACTGCAAAATTCTTAGGAATACATCTAGATTCCAAATTTAAATGGGATGTTCATGGCGATAATTTGCGAAAACATTATCGAAAAATATCTACTGTTTACGCATTTACGTATGATATTATACCAACTCAGTGCAGATGTTAATAGTAGCGTACTTCTCACTAACCGAGTCACACATCAAATCATTGTATGAGGACACTCAACAAAATACCATCATAACATATCAAAATCAAATCCGACTTTAAACCGTACATACAGGTATTAACCACAATTGGTATCAAATACTATAACAACTTACCACATCACATTAAGTGTATGCCTTTAAATAAATTCAAAACAGTGATTAAAGAATATCTCTTGATTAATGGTTTTTACCCATGCGACGAATTTTTAAAGTGTGATATTTCAATTTAACTTCAAAGCACTTCTTATTATACTTTTAAGATCCATGTTTGAGTGATCTAATTTTTAATATTTTAACTATTTTATACATATAATTACAAATTATTGATTTAACTACACATGTATTCATTTATTTATTCTATTGATAATTTCATATGTACTACTATTCGATAGTTTACTACTTAAACTTTATTTATTTTGTTTTAATGTCAGACTGCATTACCATTACGATAACGATAATACTACACATTTCATATATATATATATATATACACGGTGGGCCACAAATAACGACCATTAAAAGTTTACGAGGTTCCTGCAAGAGGAAAAATCTGAAAAAATTCAACATTGTACGGTTAATTGCGATCTCCTCATGGAAAATATTTTTGACTTTCTATCACTTCCGGTTGTACCGGAATTGGCTACCAACTTTGTTATTTTAAATGGAACATACTGTATATTATTTCATTTTTAAATTCCTTGTTTGATTGCCTACCTCTCCATATGGGTTTATGTCCACTTAACTTTTACAGTTTTTGATTTAAAAATTTATTTGTCAAATATTGACCTCAAGTAGGCGTTTAGAAAAATGCCTATAACTTCTAGTAGGTATAAGATAGACACACGAGCGGCATCTTGTATTGTACCTAATAGATTCCTCTACAAAGGAAAAAAATTGACTTGTGTCAATTTTGACAGTTGGTATTTCAAAAATATCAATATTTCAGCGCCTACTTAAAAACATCATATTTCAATTTTTTCAAATGGAATGACCAATATTTTATCTCATAGTGTTATTCGCAAGACCTTTTGCTACAAAAAAGTATTATACATCCCTATATCTAGAGCCAGTAGTTTTTAAGTTATTTCGAAATTAGTTTCCTCTCAGAATTTTTATTTGAATGATTCCTGTTCTATTTACACGGGCACTATAGTAGGCTTCTGTCAATATTTGTTGAATCCAACGTATTAATATTTATGTACGCTTCTTTCGAGTAATGATAAAATGAATACCTATACCAATAAAGAAATTCTGAATTTATTTGTCATATATGGCCAGTGCAACAGAATTGTTGAGAGAACTTGCAAAACTTTCAACGAAACTTATTCACACTTACCGCCGATAGATAGAAAAAAGTTTCGAAGACTGGAGTCAATTTTTCTACTATTTGGAAAACAAAACGCAAAAAAAAATCAACCAAAGCTAATAACCGAGAATGAGGAAATTCAAGTAAATATTTTGACTTTGTTTCAAGCAAATCAACGCGCATCATGTTGCTAGGAGAATTTGAGAGTAAGCAGAACCCAACTCCAAAGAATTTGGAAAATGTATCGGATGCATAATTATAAATATAAATTATTTTCTCAAGATGCAGAGAACAGGATTGATTTTTGTGAGTTGTTGTTGCTTAAAATTAATATAATTTGGACAAACGAATCAAGTTTCTCTCATGAAGGTATTTTCAATAGAAAAACCAATCACATGTGTGTCAATTGAAAATCCACATATATCTTTGAGGTCGTATAAAAAATAAAGTTCATGCAAATGCCGACAATACCCGAGAAGAATTGGAGGAAAGGGTGTAAGCTGCATTCGCGGAATCTTAATTCAGAAAAAATTAGACGAGCAACATAAGAGGGTGACGCAACACGTGATGCACAGTGTTTACATGTTAATGGTTATCATTTTGAACAATTGTTATAATTTTTTTTCTGACAACTTTTTTCAGTTCCTGCATTTACTTATTTAAACATTATTTTATTCCAGTCTTCTTGCTTCAGTTTTATTTGTAAGTTGTAACTGGGGATAACTAATCATTTTAATAATATTCGGACGAATTTTTCCTAATTCGATTCAATAAATATTGACAGAAGCCTACTATAGTGCATGTGTGAATATAAGAGGAATTATTGAAATGTGAGAGGAAATAAATTTCGAAATAACTTAAAAACTACTGGCTCTAGATATAGTGATGTATAATACATTTTTGTAGCAAATTGTCTTGCGAATCACCCTATAAGATAAAATATTGGTCATTCCATTTGAAAAAATTGAAATATGATGTTTTTAAGTGGGCGCTGAAATATTGATATTTTTGAAATACCAACTGTCAAAATTGACACATGTCAATTTTTTTCCGTTGTAGAGGACTCGATTAGGTACAAAAAAAGATGCCGCACGTGTGTCTATCTTGTACCTATTAGAAGTTATAGGCATTTTTTATAAACGCCTAATTGAGGTCAATATTTGACAAATAAATTTTTAAATCAAAAACTGTAAAAGTTAAGTTGACATAAACCCATATGGAGATGTAGGCAATCGAACAAGGAATTTAAAAATAAAATAATATACAGTATGTTCCATTTAAAATAACAAAGTTGGTAGCCATTTCCGGTACAACCGGAAGTGATAGAAAGTCAAAAATATTTTCTATGAGGAGATCGCAATCAGCCGTACAATGTTGAATTTTTTCAGATTTTTTCTCCTGCAGGAACCCCGTAAACTTTTAATGGTCGTTATTCGTGGCCCACCCTGTATATACAGGGTGTCCCGTTAATGCGGGGAAATGGCTGGACCATAGATTCCTGGGATCAAAATATGACGATTTAACGCAATTTATCTATATCCAAAAATTTACGGTTAAGCCGGAATTTGGCTTCAAAGTTTCAAAATTTTTTATTTCTTTTGTTTATAACAATTGAACGCTTTATTTGATTTGAATGAAATTTATTATTAATAAGTACCATAATATTATACATCATTTCAGTTATTGTGGACATTAGCGATTGACAGGAAGTATAAAAACCAGTAGTACCACCACTTAAAAACTAAAATATTTTTTTATTGGTGCATCCAATAAAATTCAAAAAATCTATTTGAAAGGGCATTAGATTTAAAAACTTTTTTGACTCTTATTAGTTTTTGATATCTTGTACGGTTTTTGCACAAAAAAATAAAATATGAATATAGTATACTCATTATGCACTCATTAATAAGTAAATAAACTTACTCAATTGAATAAAAATTAAATAATATCAATTAATAAAATAAATCTAAACAACATCTAACACTTTTCAAACAATTTTCTTTGCAAAATCTTAATACAAACAAGATATCTGTTTGTTCCAAATATGAATATTTAGGAACTATAATAAAGTTAAAAGTTCATTGTTAAATGACACTAAATAATTATTATTATACATAATTTACATTTTTTAAACAAAGCCGGCCACGAAAAACATTTATTTTCGATTCGATGAAAAACTAGATTTTGTTTTTACTAAATAAAATATATATATTTTATTTTTTTGTGGGAAAACCGTAAAAGATATCAAATATTATTAAGAGATGAAAAAGTTTTTAAATGAAATGTTCTTTCAAGTAGTATTTTTTTAGTTTTTATTAGATCCACCAATAACAAAATATTTTAGTTTTTAAGTGGTGGTCATACTGTTTCTTATACTTCTTGTTAACCAATAATAGTCATAATAACTGAAATGATGTATTATATTATGGTAGTTATTAAAAATAAATTTCATTCAAATCAAATAAAGCGTTCAATTGTTATAAATAAAAGAAATAATTTTTTTTTAAAACTTTGAAGCCAATTTCCGGCTAAACCGTAAATTTTTGGATATAGATAAGTTGCGTTAAATCGTCATATTTTGACCTCAGGAATCGTAAACTTTTAATGGTCGTTATTCGTGGCCCACCCTGTATATATATATATATGTGTGTGTGTGTGTGTGTGTCGGAGCGAATACTGTCTATCACTATTCATTTTCTCGGATTTTATATTGTTTCTTTTTATTCAACTCAAATGTACAAATTAACACTAACTTAAACTTATAAAAACCACTATTAACTAAACAAACTCGATTAACTAACTAATAACTATTAACTGTTTATAACTTGGCAAACTTAGCAGTCCAAAACCGCGTCTCACAGCTTTCACCGCTCTCTAGCTTCTCCTCACTGTCTGTCCCCCATTCCCCTGCTTCGCCGGTTTTGTTCTCCTCACACACGGGGAAGTCCCGCGCGTGTGCGCGTTTACCAATTTCGGGGATCTACCAGTCCCGATATCGATGCGCCGACACGGCCTCCCTGACATGTCCTGTGCGCCACTCTCTATTGGTCTTTATTCCTGTCTACAACTACAAAATTACAACTCAATTAATCATGTGACTAAACTATGCCACTCGTTCATCCTGAATATAGTTGCACTGCATCAGCAAATTTACCAACTCGGCTCTTGACTAGACTACCACAGTCTATCATAGCCCTCAAAACAAACAATCACATCGTCTCAGCGATACTTCAGCTCACGGCTCATGACCAGACCACCACAGTGTCTATCATAGCCCTCAAAACAAACAATCACATCGTCTCAGCGATACTTCAGCTCACCGCTCATGACCAGCCCACCACAGTGTCTATCATAGCCCTCAAAACAAACAATCACATCATACAAAAACAATCCTACTTAAATTATTAATCGCCGACACTGGCTCATCCAGGACTCTCATTTCATCAATACTGTTAAATTCGGTATCCGGACTGCATGGTACCTCCTTCAATTGATCGTGAGCAAACTTGCACGGTAAACTCTTCCCTTTTCCTCCAACTTTTACTACCTCGTACCTATCATTTGGTAAGATTTTGACTATCTTGTAAGGACCTCTAAATTTACGATCTAATTTCGTTATTATTCGTTCGTTGCATTTAGAAAATACAAAATCACCAATTGCAAATGGTTTCACTTGTGCCTTCCCTTTTTTAAACCTTTCACTCTCTCTTTGTGTATTTTTAATAATGTTTGCACTAGCCTCTTCCCTTATTTCCTCTAAGCTAATCTGAGTTTCGCTATTTATTACACTTTCATGAGCTATTTTATTTAATGCCAGGGATCTTATGTCAGTGCCAAACAGTACTTCTGCCGGGCTAAATACGGTTGTTATATGTTTTGTACTGTTTAATGTAAGTTGTACTTCCCCTAATGTTTCTTGCTATGTTTTCGTACCTACTTATTCGATAACAGTTAACATGATTTTTAATGTTTGCATCACACGTTTAACCTGTCCATTTGCTCTGCTTGTATTGTGAGCAATAAAATGTAAATTAATTTTATTCTGTGAGCAAAACTGTTTAAATTCTGAACTTGTGAAACATTTTCCCTGATCAGATATTATTGTGTGTGGTGCGCCAAATAAATGAGTAAAACTAGTAATGGACTCAACTGCCTGTTTTTCAGTTAGTGAACATATGTGATATAATAAAACAAACTTCGAAAAACCATCTATAATTACCAAATCATACTCTTTTTAAATTTTTGGTATTTGGGGTAGTTGAATTTGAAAAATAAAATTAGAATGATTCCTTTATCTACTAAGATTATTTTGGAGGTTTTATTTTTGTTTAATCTTTAGTTTTAATAGAAAAATAGCTTAAAAAGTGTGTAGAAATATTCGATAATAAAATCCTCAAAATAGTAGTTGCTATGAAATGTCAGTGTTTGTCATCTAAATTGATTAAGCCACAAACAAATATTTTAATTCGAAATAAGTGCTTACACCACAAAAGAAAAAAATTAAGATCATCAAATTGAGTTTTGGCGGACATTTGCGATTTATTTAGTATAAATTTTGAAACCTCTGCAATGCCGTGTCAATCAACAATTATTAGAATTGATCAGAAATTTGAGGATAATGGTTGTGTAAACGATGAACATATTGTTAGGAATAAAGGGAGGAAATCTGAAGAAACTCTAACACATCTGTTGCAAGGATAACAGTACATCTAACATCAAGTGTAAGCTTATAGTTACCGACCCTATAAAAGCCAAAATCATAAAGAACTGAACAGTGGATCCTGATCCAAGATCTAAATGTTGATAAATTATTATGGAAAAGTGTAACGAGAATAAAAGATTTCCAAATAGTGTGTGTTTTACACATGAATGTACTTTCTATTTGGTGTCTGAAAATAACGAACAAAATAATCGTCAATGGTCTCAAAATATTCTTCATTTTGTAACATCAAGAAGTGAATATCCACAAAAACTTAATGTATGGGCTTTTAAAAATAGCGTGGTTAGTTTTATTTTTATTAAAAGCTAATTAAGGTATATATCGATTTCACTTTATGTTTATTCTTTACATAAGCATTCTTTCTAAATTTGGAATAGTATAATATGTAATTATAATTTAACTGAATGCGGTTTTGAAATTTTGTACAAAATAAATGAGAAATTCAGTGCACGCCGCTTAATGTGATCACAGCGGGACTCGGGGTTTTTGATAACAATAACCGATTGATAATAATGGCCAAAAAAACAAAACTTTATTTTAAATAAAAATATATGTCGGCGCATCGATATCGGGACTGGTAGATCCCCCAAATTGGTAAACGCGCACACGGGAATACAGGGACTTCCCCGTGTGTGAGTAGAACAAAACCGGCGGAGCAGGGAAATGGGAGGACAGACAGTGAGTAGAAGCTAGAGAGCGGTGAACCCTGTGAGGCGCGGTTTTGGACTGCTAAGTTTGCCAAGTTATAAACAGTTAATAGTTATTAGTTAGTTAATCGAGTTTGTTTAGTTAACAGTGGTTTTTATAAGTTTAAGTTAGTGTTAATTTGTACGTTTGAGTTGAATAAAAAGAAACAATATAAAAATCCGAGAAAATGAATAGTGATTCAGCATTTCGCTCCGACATCAGAAGTGGGATTTATTACAAAATTATTATTATTATTTTTCTTTTATAAGAATTATTATTACAAAAATTAATGGAACACCAGCTGCAACCTTAGGCCCCTTCAACGACAACTTCAAATAACATGTTTATACCCTCTCAAGTGCAGTTACCACAATTCAATCCATCGTCGAGATTAGCGGACCCGGAAGGATGATGTACATTAGCCACTGAATTCATCAAAATAAACAATTTGACGGGGATTCAACTTATCACATGTTTATCCAATTCCTTACAAGGCGAGGCAGGTGATTGGCTAATTAGAAGTCGACCATTGGGAAAAACTTGTGATGAAATTCGCGAAGAATTTTTGTTTTTACAAAGCCACTTGACGTTATGAATATGTTTGAAGAGGCCGTAAATGGACGTGAACAATGCCCTGACGACAGTACTTTATTGGACGAAGGACTGTATGTAATTAGACTTGCATTACATTTAATAAAATCAAGAGAAAGCGATGAAGCTTTAGCCACGTTGTTTGCGTGCCACATGATCGGAAAACGCAATGAAACGCTTAAACGCAAACTTCAGAAGGATGTTCCGAAAGATTTGAAAAGTTTTTGTGTAGCTATGCGCGGACATTTAGGCAAACGGCCGGCGTTATTTCGTAATGATCATCATATCAATCCGAAACCCCATGCTACGCTTAATTCATCGGAGTTCGCCGGAAGATGTCACCAGTGTGGAAGAATTGGACACAAAGCTAACCAATGCTTCAGGAAGCAACAGCAAACTACCCGTCATGAGCCGGAAAATCTCTCCAGGAGGAAAATGGATTCAGTGACCTGCTTTGCATGTGGAAAAGTGGGCCATATTGCAACAAAGTGCCCAAAGAAAGAAAATAAATTTATCTCTACCCAACCGATCGAACGGCTTGTTAACGTTTGCACTAGCGAAGCTCTCCCAAAGGGACAGTTGAGATTGAAAAATGGTGAGGTTATTCCTTTTATTTTTGACTCTGGCTCAGACTGCTCACTTGTAAAGACAAGCATTTCCGTAATTATAAACGGAAAAGAACAAGACTACTTGGTATCTTTGAAAGGTATTGGGGGAAACGCCATTATGTGTACTAAACAGGTTCTGACTGTGGCTCAAATCGAAAATATAAATATTGAGTTGGTTTTGCACGTAGTACCAGATGACAGTATTATTAATGATATAATAATAGGACGTGATTTAATATCCCAAAATATTTCGGTACATTTTAGTACAAGTTGTTTGGCCATAACGCGTGAAAAATGTATTCAAATCTGCATTAGTAATGTAATTGATTTTGATGAAGTAAATACCGATTTAGAATTGAATGATAAAATAAATTTAATTAAAATGTTAACAAAATATAAGGGCAACTTTATTAACGGTGTGCCAATGAATAGAGTTAAAGAGGGCTTTTGGACATTCGTTTAAAAGATAGTAATAAAATGGTGCAACGACGTCCGTATCGGTTGTCAGTTAATGAGAGAGAAATAGTACACTCAAAAATTTCCGATTTATTAAAATCAAACATTATACGTCCTATTTGTTCACCTTTTGCAAGTCCAATTATTTTAGTCAAAAAGAAGGACGGTTCAGATCGTTTGTGTGTGGATTTTCGAGAATTGAATAACAACACGGTAGCGGATAAGTACCCCCTACCTCTAATTAATGACCAAATTAATCGTCTACACGGAGCGTATTATGTCTCATCCCTCGATATGGCCTCAGGTTTTCACCAAATACCGATTCACCCTGATTCAATAGAAAACAACTGCATTTGTAACGCCTGACGGCCAATACGAATATTTGTCAATGTCGTTTGGTCTCAAAAATGCACCTTCTGTTTATCAAAGAGCTATTGATAAAGCACTAGGAAATTTACGCAACACAATTGCAGTTACATACGTGGATGACATTCTGATACCGTCATCGTCTATTTCAGAAGGACTTGAGAGACTCGAATTAGTAATAGAAACTTTAGTGAATGCCGGATTTTCATTTAATTTAAAAAAATGTAGTTTCCTAAAATTAAAAACAGAATATTTAGGTTATTTAATTCAAGCAGGAGAACTACGGCCAAACCCACAGAAAATTGACGCGTTAATACATTCACCCGTACCTAAAACAACAACACAGGTACGTCAATTTTTGGGTTTGGCATCATATTTTAGACAATTTATACCGTCATTCTCCAAAATAGCTACACCATTATATCAATTAGCAGTTGGCCCAAAGAAAAAAATTGATTGGTTACCAAAACACGATGAGGCTAAAACTACTTTAATTAAATGTTTAACTACCGAACCCGTTTTAACCATTTTTGATCCTAATATGCCAAATGAATTACATACTGATGCTAGCTCTGAAGGTTATGGTGCCGTTTTACTTTAAAAAGAAATGTCAAAAAATCGCGTTGTTGCATATTACAGTAAACGTACAACAGATGTTGAATCTCGTTATCATTCATATGAACTTGAAACTCTTGCAGTTGTAAAGGCAGTGCAACATTTTAGGCACTTTTTGTACGGCAAACATTTTACTGTTGTCACAGATTGTAATTCACTAAAAGCCTCGAGAAATAAAATTGATTTAACTCCTAGAGTTCATAGATGGTGGGCATTTTTGCAAGCTTTTGATTTCGATATTCAGTACAGAGAAGGAGCCCGCATGAAACATGCTGATTTTCTATCTCACAATGCGGTACCTTTAGTCGATATATCATCTACAAATATTCAAAGAAAAACGGTACAAATAATAAATTTAGAAAAAGATTGGTTGTGTGTTGAACAGCAAAGAGATCATGAAATTAGCCAATTAATAACAAAATGGAAAGCTAATTAACTGCCCACTGATATCATAAATACGTATGATGTCAGAAACAGTATATTATTTCGTAAAATTCAAAGAAATAAAATATCCAAGTGGTTACCCGTAGTGCCCCGCATAATGTCTTGGTCAGTAATCAATCATGTTCACATTAATTTAAAATATTTAGGATGGGAAAAAACACTAGAAAAAATATACGAAATTTATTGGTTTCCAAATATGCGAATGAATGTACGAAAATTTGTCGATAATTGTTTAATTTGTAAAGCTTCTAAAGGTAAATCTGGTCGACGACAAATTCAACTACACCAAATACCAAAAATTAATAAACCTTGGCATACCATTCATATAGATATTTCCGGAAAACTTAGTGGAAAAAGTGACAAAAAAAGAGTATGTTTTGGTAATTATAGATAGTTTTTCGAAGTTTGTTTTATTATATCACATATGTTCACTAACTGCAAACCAGGCAGTTGAGTCCATTACTAGTTTTACTCATTTATTTGGCGCACCACACACAATAATATCTGATCAGGGAAAATGTTTCACAAGTTCAGAATTTAAACAGTTTTGTTCACAGAATAAAATTAATTTACATTTTATTGCTCACAATGCAAGCAGAGCAAATGAACAGGTTGAACGTGAGATGCAAACATTAAAAAACATGTTAACTGTTATCGAACAAGTAGGTACGAAAACATGGTAGGAAACATTAGGGGAAGTACAACTTACATTAAACAGTACAAAACATAAAACAACCGGATTTATCTCGGCAGAAGTACTGTTTGGCACTGACATAAGATCCCTGGCATTAAATAAAATAGCTTATGAAAGTGTAATTAATAGCGAAACTCAGATTAGCTAGGAAATAAGGGAAGAGGCTAGTACAAACATTATTAAAAATACACAAAGAGAGAGTGAAAGGTTTAAAAAAAGGGAAGGCACAAGTGAAACCATTTGCAATTGGTGATTTTGTATTTTCTAAATGCAACGAACGAACGAAATTAGATCGGAAATTTAGAGGTCCTTATAAGATAGTCAAAATTTTACCAAATGATAGGTACGAGGTAGTAAAAGTTGGAGGAAAAGGGAAGAGTTTACCGTGCAAGTTTGCTCACGATCAATTGAAGGAGGTACCATGCAGTCCGGTTACCGAATTTAACAGTATTGATGAAATGGGAGTCCTGGATGAGCCAGTGTCGGCGATTAATAATTTAGGTAGTATTGTTTTTGTACGATATGATTGTTTGTTTTGAGGGCTATGATAGACACTGTGGTGGTCTGGTCATGAGTCGTGAGCCGAAGTATCGCTGAGACGATGTGATTGTTTGTTTTGAGGGCTATGATAGACACTGCGGTGGTCTGGTCATGAGCCGTGAGCTGAAGGATCGCTGAGGCGATGTGATTGTTTGTTTTGAGGGCTATGATAGACACTGTGGTGGTCATGAGCCGTGAGCTGAAGTATAGATGAGACGATGTGATTGTTTGTTTTGAGGGCTATGATAGACACTGTGGTGGTCTGGTCATGAGCCGTGAGCTGAAGGATCGCTGAGGCGATGTGATTGTTTGTTTTGAGGGCTATGATAGACACTGTGGTGGTCTGGTCATAAGCCGTTGAGCTGAAGAATCGCTGAGGCGATGTGATTGTTTGTTTTGAGGGCTATGATAGACACTTCTGTGGTCTGGTCATGAGCTGTGAACTGAAAGATCGCTGGGGCGACATGATTGTTTGTTTTGAGGGCTACGATAGACTCTGTGGTAGTCTAGTCAGAAGCCGAGTTGGTAAATTTGCTGATGCAGTGCAACTATAGTCAGGATGAACGAGTGGCATAGTTTAGTCACATGATTAATTGAATTGTAATTTTGTAGTGGCAGACAGGAATGAAGACCAATAGAGAGTGGCGCACGAGGTCGTGCGACATGTCAGGAAGGCCGTATCGGCGCATCGATATCGGGACTGGTAGATCCCCGAAATTGGTAAACGCGCACACGGGAATACAGGGACTTCCCCGTGTGTGAGTAGAACAAAACCGGCGGAGCAGGGAAATGGGAGGACAGACAGTGAGTAGAAGCTAGAGAGCGGTGAACCCTGTGAGGCGCGGTTTTGGACTGCTAAGTTTGCCAAGTTATAAACAGTTAATAGTTATTAATTAGTTAATCGAGTTTGTTTAGTTAACAGTGGTTTTTATAAGTTTAAGTTAGTGTTAATTTGTACATTTGAGTTGAATAAAAAGAAACAATATAAAATCCGAGAAAATGAATAGTGATAGACAGTATTCGCTCCGACACACACACACACACACACATATATATATATATATATATATATATATATATATATATATATATATATATATATAACTGCTATAGGGTTGATTACGAATAGCAGTTATATATATATACAGGGTGAGTTTTTTTCGATGTTTTATATGGGGATCTCGGAAACTATAAGAGATACAGAAACGGTTAAATGGGGAAAGAAGTGTAGATTTACGAGACGAATTAAATTCCACTTTCAAAGTTTTCAAAAAAGTCAAGGGTAACTAGATATTTTGAAAAAAGTAAAAAGTGTCAATTTTTTCAAATCAATATATCTCGGTTATTATAACAGATAGAAAAAAACTGTAAAGGACAAAGTTTTAGATAATTTTATGTAAATTAATAAAAAGTAATCAGAAATTTTTTATCGCCATTATTTTCCGAGATATGACGCAAACTTACATTTTTTTAAATGGAAACCATAGTTGACTGTGACCTCATTCAAAAGGTAATTTTTTTCTCTTTAATCCAATATGGCATACGACGTAGTTATTTCTGAAAATGAGTGAGTTATAGCCATTTTAAATTTTATTATAAATAAAAAATGGGTAGCCATGAAAAGGTGAAAGTAAAACAATTGCAGTTGTTTATAATATTAGTAATATTGTAATTATTAGTTTTACAGACATAAACCAAAATGAAACAACAGCATAAAGTAATTCTGTAATTATCAATATATCAATGTAAGACAAATTTTAATATTAGAAAAATATGGTCAAAGAGTCCACTATTAATACTATTATGATATAAATTATATCTTTTTAAAATTAAATTTATGGCTTTTTGACTATTCTCATGTAAATTGAATTAAATGTTTCAATAACAACTAGTTTATGATCCTCCACAGATTGATATGATTTTACATATACTTTGTTTTTTACATAACCCCACAGAAAAATTCTAAAACGCGCAGATCGGGAGATCTAGGTGGCCCTGGAATTGGTTCATTTCTTGTAACTTATGAGTTAGGAAAAGCATCATTTAAATAATTTGTAAAGCCAACATGTTATGAGGTGGAGCACCGTCATATTGTAACTATTTTAATCTTGCTTGTAATGATAAATTGAAACAATCGAACGTATCTTCAAATGTTTTCTGAAGAAAATGAAAGTAATCAGTTTCACTTAGTGAACTTTCAAAAATATACGGACCGAGAATTATTAATCCAAACACACCATGGAATAAATCCAAATTTAATTTGTAGTTTTCTCTGTGAAACTTCTCGTGGATTCTCTGGAGTTCATCTATGTTCATTGTGGCGATTAAAAATATCACAATTAGTGAATCGCGATTCATTTGTTCATAATATTTTTGTAAGAAACGTATTATCCTCTTGACAAATGGGTTTATACCACAGACAGAAGGCCATTTGATAATTACAAAATTATTATTCTTATGCTGGTTTTTCATTTTTATTTAACTTTGTAGAAATAATAATTACAATATTGCTATTATTATAAACAACTGCAATTGTTTTACTTTCATCTTTTTCATGGCTACCCATTTTTTATTTATAGTAAAATTTAAAAAGACTATAAACTCACTTATTTTTAGAAAGAGCTATGTCGTATGTCATATTGGATTAAAGAGAAAAAAATTACCTTTTGAATAAGGCCATAGCCAACTATGGTTTCCATTTAAAAAAATGTAAGTTTGCGTCATATCTCGGAAAATAATGGCGATAAAAATTTTCTGATTATTTTTTATTAATTTACATAAAATTATCTAAAACTTTGTCCTTTACAGTTTTTTTCTATCTGTTATAATAACCAAGATATATTGATTTGAAAAAATTGACACTTTTTACATTTTCCAAAATATCTAGTTACCCTTGACTTTTTTGAAAACTTTGAAAGTGGAATTTAATTCGTCTCGTAAATCTACACTTCTTTCCCCATTTAACCGTTTCTGTATCTCTTATAGTTTCCGAG
>OZ018391.1:45014595-45075157 GCA_963969525.1 Ontholestes murinus | reverse complement strand
ATCACAGCTCTTCAATGCAGCTATGTCGTAATTACGTGCGTCCTTCCTGTTGGAAAGCCGCCACGAGAATGAATCAATTCCAGTTAATGTTTCAATTCTAACTGGAATTGATTCATTCTCGTGGCGGCTTTCCAACAGGAAGGACGCACGTAATTACGACATAGCTGCACTGAAGAGCTGTGATACAGCGAAACACGTGTCTGCAGATTGTCTTGCATAACACTTTTCGAGACGCGATTAAGAAACGATAACACCACAAAATTGTTACATAGTGCTAAATATAATTTTAGACATGTAACGACAGCTAACAGTTATATCATTCAATGCCTGGCGGTGCTTTAGTACGGGGAGTAGTTGTTTTAACTGTTAGCTGGAGTTTTTACATTATTATGTAAAACATTAGTGCAGAAATGCTCATAGAGATTTATTACTCTCAATATTAATTATTATCATTAACACTGCACTAGATATTTCAATATTTAATTTGTATATTTAAAAGCCGAGAGCGGGCCTTTTTTGATCCGTGGTGATATCGTTTTTTAAACGCGCCTCGAAAATCGAAGATCGGCAATGTTTCAATTCTAACTGGAATTGATGCATTCTCGTGGCGGCTTTCCAACAGGAAGGACGCACGTAATTACGACATAGCTGCACTGAAGAGCTGTGATACAGCGAAACACGTGTCTGCAGATTGTCTTGCATAACACTTTTCGAGACACGGTTAAGAAACGATAACACCACAAAATTGTTACATAGTGCTAAATATAATTTTAGACATGTAACGACAGCTAACAGTTATATCATTCAATGCCTGGCGGTGCTTTAGTACGGGGAGTAGTTGTTTTAACTGTTAGCTGGAGTTTTTACATTATTATGTAAAACATTAGTGCAGAAATGCTCATAGAGATTTATTACTCTCAATATTAATTATTATCATTAACACTGCACTAGATATTTCAATATTTAATTTGTATATTTAAAAGCCGAGAGCGGGCCTTTTTTTGTCCGTGGTGATATCGTTTCTTAAACGCGCCTCGAAAATCGAAGATCGGCAATGTTTCAATTCTAACTGGAATTGATTCATTCTCGTGGCGGTTTTCCAACAGGAAGGACGCACGTAAGTACGACATAGCTGCACTGAAGAGCTGTGATACAGCGAAACACGTGTCTGCAGATTGTCTTGCATAACACTTTTCGAGACGCGGTTAAGAAACGATAACACCACAAAATTGTTACATAGTGCTAAATATAATTTTAGACATGTAACGACAGCTAACAGTTATATCATTCAATGCCTGGCGGTGCTTAAGCACGGGGAGTAGTTGTTTTAACTGTTAGCTGGAGTTTTTACATTCATATGTAAAACATTAGTGCAGAAATGCTCATAGAGATTTATTACTCTCAATATTAATTATTAAAGTACATTTGGTAAGGTATAAACCTGGTTACTTTCAGCTATCTTTAAATTTTCAATTGAATTTACGAGAGATTGTTATGTGGAATTTATCTTGAAATATGTAATATTTCATTTCTCGAACAACTTAGAAACCTAGTTTAGGCATAGCTAATTTAAATATGTTATTGTTTTCACAGAACATTTTCAAACTAACTAGACATTTAAAGAAATCACAGTAGCTGGGTTTATCATAATAATTTATTTTAGATATTAGATAATATGTTAGATTAGTAAAACCCGTTTACCAATATTTAAAAACGCAAAGGAATGTAATTTGGCGTTCTTAGATTTAAGATCATCGACTTTTCGGAATCTCTTTTTGAATTCCAAAGCTATACCTTGCCTCATCTTAAGATCTTGACTAACGCAGTGGCATAAAGAAAAATCATCATCAGCGCTAAACAAATCGCCGTGGGAAAGAGTACCATTATTGTTTACTATATTATTTTCATCTTTAAATTAAAAAAATAACTTGGTATTTATCATGAGTCTTTAAAGTGTCTGCGTTCTTATTAGTTCTTCCAGGTTTATATTCCACATATTACTCGTATTCTTTTAATGTTAGTCTCCAACGTAACAACTGAGAAATAGGGTCTTTAACGTTGCCTAGGTATCTCAATGCAATATGGTCTGTGATTATTTTAAACTTACGTCCAAATGTCGTTTATAGCAAAGACAATCGCTAGAAGTTCTTTTGCAGAGACATGATAATTTTTCTCCGTTTTATTAAGCGTTCTGCTGTAGTATGTAACTAGAAGATTCTTGTTCTTCGGACCTTGTGATAGGACAGCTCCTACGGCATAATTCGTAAAGACGAAATGTTTTTCGAAGACCGAAAATTGTAAAACAAGCAAGGCCCAAGAAAAATTTTAAATCCATGATTTCGGGGAATAGGGAATCGATTGACACATCTCCGTTTTCTGTCATTAAATTGCCAAATATATAACTTCGTGTCTTTGAATTGACACTTCTTAGGTTCGATTCTTAAATTGAATTTATCCAACCTATAAAAAAACCTCACGAAGTTTTTTCATATGGTTTTCTATCTAAAGACGAAACACCGCTGGTTGTTTTGGAGACCCGATAAAGCTACATTTATAAGCCTCTGAAAAGTGGTGGGGGCATATTTCAAACCAAACGGGATACGGTTAAATTCGAAGTGTCTCCTTGGAACACCAAAGGCTGTCTTTGCAGAACTTGTAACTGTCCAAAAATGGACTTTTTTATTATACTTATCTGAAAACACTTTGATTCCATATGCCTCTAGAATAATGGAATCGTCACTTTTTCAGGCGACCGCACAGAAAATGTTTGTTTGTGCGGTCTTTCTGTGCGCTAACCAATGTTTCCATAGTAGCAGATAAGGTTTGAAGTTTATTTTTGTGTCAGTGAAAGCCAATTTAAAAAATGTACTCAGACTTAGATGAAAATCCTGATGTTCCAGACGACATATTAGCTCAAGCGGCTCAAGTAAGTGCAGATTTACTACCGACAAAATCAAAAACAAGATACGAAAAGGAATATGAAATATTTAATGAATGGCGGGCTCAGAAGAATATAAAAAATGTAAGTGACGATGTACTTTTAGTCTATTTTTCGGAAAAGGCTAAATCTATGAAATCATCAACTTTATGGAGTAGATTCTCCATGGTAAAAAGCTGTTTGGCTATTAAAGAAAATATTGACACGAACATTTTTCGAAAAACTGTAGCATTTTTGAAGCGTCAAGCGGTGGGTTACGTACCAAAAAAATTAAGAGTTCTTACAGCAGAACAAGTAACTAAATTTTTATGTGAAGCTTCAGATGAGCAATATCTATTAGCAAAAGTAATATTAGTGTTTGGAATATTCGGTGCGTGCCGTCGAGATGATTTAATACGTTTAAGTTTAGACGGTATTAAAGATAATGGTAGTTTTCTTGTCGTGTTTTTGCGAGATGGAAAAAATCATAAATCGAGAAGTTTCACGATTTCAAATGAAGGATGTACATTCGAGCCCTGCACACTTTACCGCAAATATGCAGATTTGCGGCCTAAACATATGGAGAGCAGAAGATTATTTGTAGCATACCGAAACCGTAAATGTTACGCTCAACATGTTGGATGCCATACTATCAGTGGTATCCCCAAACTTGTTGCGAAATACCTAAAACTAAATGATCACGAAAAATATACCGGACATGGCCTAAGGCGTTCTTCAGCAACCATGTTGGTCGAAAGCGGTGGTGACTTGCTTACTCTGAAAAGGCACGGAGGATGGCGTTCTTCCAGTGTAGCAGAAGGATATATAGAAGAATCTATACAAAGAAAAATAGAAGTTTCAAGGAAATTGTTTAACCCATCTCATGCGGAAAATACAACATCTGCAATTATAACTCAAGAAAATGAAATACTAAGGGGAATAAACTTTAACAATAATACTAATTGTACGATAAACCTTACTATTAATAATAACAGTTCCAATTAAATATGATTTTCGTTAATATTAACTCTACTTATATTTTCACTATTATAGATATTACAGTTTTGAAAAAAAAAAATTATCAAAATATCTCTCTTAATATTGTTGTTTTCAAATAAGTATAATAAAAAATAGCGTTCATTACACGTCCAGAAATGGATTTTTCCGTGCTTGCATGACTTCCCGTGTTCGGCTCCGCCTCACACGGGAACGTCACGCGCGCACGGAAAAATCCTTTTTTTTGGACTCCTAATGAAATATACTATTGTATTATTTTTAAATTCAATTTGCAGGTTATTGTAATTTAATTAGTTCGGTATGAAATTCGCACTTTTATGTTAGGCAACCCAACCTTGTCAGTTTTGATATTAATATTATTAAAATTTAATTAATATCTCCTCGTCGCCTAACGGGGTATGTGCCATCATTTTAATGTCGTATTCATATAAATATTTACACCGTAGTTTAGTTTTCGTCTAAATTTTCATCCCAAGCAGCTTATCATTCCCCCTACCCTTTATCTTCTTCGGAGCGCGGCGCGTTTTCGTCCGGCTCTTTTTGGCCGTTGATGTTAGGACCGAGTGGAACTAGTGGTCGTAGGTGAAATAAAAAATAGCTTAATTGTTATTGTTCTTCGTTACGTGGAGCACGGCGCGCTGAAGCAGAACATAATTATCAGCAAGGCCGGAGAAGTTTTCCAACCATGTGGTTAAGTTTAATAATTTTGGGTCTTCCCTATTGCCAGAAAGGGTTGTCGTTTATGGCCCTTTTTTCCCGAAAACAACATTACCGACGTTTGTGGTTCCGTTCTACCCCTGATTCTCCGCATTATCTCGGAAGTTTGCGCATAGCCACCGTATTTCCCTTGGACCGTGTTAGATTTTTGTGATTATTTACCCCTTTAGGCTTGGTCTAAATTTCATTTAACTCAACATCTTTTTTGTCTTTCAGGGATTTAAATTAGTTATCGTTTTTTTACTAGGACGCTACTCGAAATTATCAGTTTTATTATCGTTAGCAGTATTATTATTATTATGATTATTATTATTGTTTTGTTTTCACAGCAAGACAAAATTGCCCGTAGAATTATATTTATTATTAATAGTAGTAGTAGTAACATAGATTTATTGACATATTTACATTGGAATAGTGAATAATGAATGAAGTGTTAATGTATTAATTTGTCAAAAGGCTATCGACCAGAGGTCTTTCTGTCTGTATTATTAATATTATTACAGATAATATCATTATTATTACCCTATTAAGATTGTTACATTCATTACTATTATTATTATTATCGGCACTACTATTGTAAGTAATAATACCATTATTAGTGTCACTATTAGTTTAGTTTATTTCCTTTACAAGTCTTACTAAAAAATAATACAAAATAAAATAGATACACTCACAATAACTTCAATCGCAAGACTTGATTAATATTATTATTATCATTACTATTATTACTGTCAGTATTATCTTTAATATTAATTGAATATCATTTTTAATAATTGTTAAATTATTGTAATCCTAACTTGCGCGATATGAAGACCCTTTCCTGTGAGAAACTTTAGATAACTAAATTTTCCTTGAATACCTCGTTTATTTTTCGTTTTTTTATTAATCGTTATTTTTTGTTGTTAACATTTATGAATTTACTTTAAATTAATCATTTTATTTGTTCTTAGTAATTAGAAGGCGTCCTTTAGTTGTCAATTTTGGTTTATTGTTTCTACTTTTAATTTTTTTATTCAAGTGTGTTTAGGGATCCCCTGTTTCCTTTTTACTTATACTAGGTTTTGGATGATAGAGATTTGCTTTTATTTTCGTAATTTTAGTACATTAAAGAACTTACCCTATTGTTTTCTTGAAAAATAAGTGGCTCTATTATCTTTTATTTTTTTAAATATCCACCCCATTTTCATTGAGATAGCTGGGAAGAAACAATTAATTAATAGGAGGTAAGTTCATTGAAAATCAAATTCCGTCCAAAAAATTGCGGACTCATCCAACAAGAGGGAGGACATAGAATCGCGTCACACACTACCTAGTTTGTCTAGTTCATTTAAGATAAAATTCCGTCCGAAAAATTGCGGACTCATCCAACAAGAGAGAGGACATAAAATCGCGTCACACACTACCTAGTTTGTCTAGAATCTCTTCTATGTTTGGAAAGGGGTAAGTATCTCCAATGGTAAACTCATTTAGTTTCCGGTAGTCTATAACTAGTCGCCTTTTTTGTTAACATCTGGCTAACTTTTCTTGGGAACCACCCATACAGGTGGTGTTTTGTTGGTGCATTTTGTTGGTATCTATATGACTTAGTATGTATAGCAGCATTTGAACTTATTCGAATTTTGTGATAAACTATTCTGTAGTCGATAAGGAATCGAATTCTAAAAAGAATAGGTGATTATAATCGAGGCATAAATCTCTTAACTTTTCATATTCTTTCATATTCATATTCACATTTGAGGTGTTCCATGTGTAGGACATCAGTTAATATTTTTTTTAAGTCTATTTGTTGAATGCTGAATCATTAAAATATAAGGGCTCTAGTGTAGCAGTAATTTTATCGAGTATTTTATTGCAGTATTAATATTTTCTGTAACTGCCATACTGGCAGGTGAATAATTTAAACAAGAAATATTGTTTTTTCTACTATTTAGATTAACATGAGACCCATTTTAACCCCTCTCAAGGACCTGTAGAACCATATCGTTGGTGGGAAGGCTTGAGCGGTCCTATGAGTGTTGGAGCGAGAATAGGCTGTTCAGTCGAGGGGAAGGCCCCTCCGTACTGAAAGAATAGCCGGGATGGGGCCTGACATTGTGCCGTCCGTGGAGACCCGTAAGGGAGGACAAAAAGAACCTGGTGGCTGAATCGCCCTCGTGATGCGTCACGTACGGCGGCAACACTTCACTTTGGCCCTGAGTTCTCTTTAAACGGGCGGTCGGAACTAACCCACTCAGATCAATCGGCTGCGTTGTAAGGTCAGACTTACGACAGAGTGAGCCCCTGTGAGCGGAGGGGCGTTCAACATGTGCCAGGCACCCGTTCGAGCGCAACCCGTCGTCGGTGACTATATCCCTTTGGTGATCGATTATCGACGAGTGCGGGCTCAGTGGCGGGTGAGGAGCCAAAGGGATGAAGCACTATCCAACTAGCATGGACAAAAAAAAACAAAAACAATGGTAGTAGCAGGCAGGTCGCAAAAAAATAAGTGAGTCCCAATACTCCCCGTAAACAGTGGCTGCGGGCGGGTCTACTGATCCACTCGTCACCACAATAGAAGCCGATCCACAGCAGCAACCCCAAACAAGAAAGCGTATTTGTGGAGCCGAGTTAAAGCGCAGAAAGAAGGCGAAGCCCCCAAGTCCCCTTCTGGAAAAGAAGTGTGCCCCAGGAAACCTAATACCTAAGGGCAAATCACCCGGCCAGCCTAGAAAAGTAGACGGGAGATTCTTCCGAAAGAATGCCTCAAATCCACCTCTCTCGAAAGGAAGGAGCTACGGGACCAGCTACAAGTAGGCTGCCTCTAGGCACCTCCGAATAGCCATTATTGATCAGAACAACCCCTTGGGCAAAATCACCAAAGAACAGACGGCGATGGTCGAAAAAGCAATGCTTGAGGAGCTGGACAGTATGCTCGACTCCTCAGATTATATCCACACATTTCAGGGGTGGGCACACTCAGGGGAGATACTAAGTATCACCTGCGATAATGAGCCTGCCCTGAAATGGCTGAAAGACGAAGTCCCCCTCCTACCTCCATTGTGGGGAGGTGGCATAAAACTCCGCAATGGAGGTGAAAAACTGGTTCCTACTTGTCTTCGGGGTAGGGAAAAAAGATGCCCAGTTCATCAAATAAAAGGGAGGGAGTATTAGATATAAACTCTCTACTCTCCCCATAAAACTGGGTAGGTAGATCAAATATACATTAACACATATAACCGGTAAGAAAACACGGTACCTTCGCAACCCGAGACTGCCGGACAGAAATGCGTACATAGACCACATTTCGCGGAGTCTGCCAACCTGCGAAGCTACTGGCAACTTAATACAGTGGAAAATATTGAAGCCTATGTAAATACGTTTCAACACCACTATAAAAGCATACAAGGACTCCTGTCCTGCGAGCAAGGTGGAAGACTCAGGGAACGCCACACCCTGGTGGTGCGGAGAACTCGACTATCTCAGGAGAGCTGCTAGAAAATCCATTAATAAAGCGAAGAAATCGAAACATCTGTCGGACTGGATATGCTATGAAAACATCCAACAAGACTATAAAAAAATAATAACACAAAGATAAAGGGCAGCTTGGAGGTCTTTTTGTGATGAGGTTGAAACCATCTCAGCAGCTACAAGGTTAAAAAATCCTCTCCAAGGATCCCTCGCGACAAATAGGTTGCCTAAAACAAGCGGATGGGAGTTACTCTTCTAACTTCTCGGAAGCAGCTGAAATTCTCATTAACATCCATTTCCCAGGATGTACGGATACCTCCGACGAAGATTGGTCAGAATCCATACTTTCAAACCCCTCCAAGGAGGATTAGGAGGCGGCAGATTACCTCACGGAACCTCCTCCAGTCAGCCTAGCCAGAATATTCAGGGCATGTATTGCGTTCAGATACATCCCTCTAGCATGGAGAGAAGTAAAAGTTATTTTCATACCGAAACCTGCTCTTATAGATTATACACTAAACGCCAATTGGTCTAAAGTCATTTCTCCTGAAAACGTTGAGAAAGAGAAGAGAAATTGTGCGAAAGATTAATTAGCGAGACGGCTTTGATTACGAATCCGATTCACGCTAACCAACATGCATACACTCAGGGAAGATCAACGAAGCCGGGTCTGCACACTGTTGTAGACCGAATCGAAAGATTTCTGAACAACAAAAGGTCTACCCTGCCCTCTTCACGCATAGTGCGACCTTACAGTTCAAAAGCATACTGAAGAATAGGGCAGTCACAGTAAATCTAGGAAATACCACTCTCAGAAAGATTTTACAACTCCTGTGGACCATAGTAAGCTGTTAACTTACTGCGGCTACTTAACGAAAATGGCTTCCACATCATATAATATGCAGATGACCATCCTGTTAACAGGCAGATCTGAGACGATCTGAGGCAGCTTGATACAGGAAGCCCTCAAAATAATTGAACACTGGTGTAATGACCAGTCTCTGACCATAAATCCTTTAAAGGCTGAAATTCTCCTGAGTTGGACTGTTACAAAAGAGGCAGGGCTGGTAGACACTGTCACCTCTTAGATGAGGCTCTCCTTGGAAGGAAGACGGACAATTGGCCTGCTACGTCTTCAATAGACCCTATAATGTATCGACAAAAAGAGGAACCGGGAGTGTAGAGGGTGGGGAAACCCTCCGAATTTACACCAATGGCTCTAAAACCAAAAGAGGATCCAGGGCGGGTATTTACTCGGAACAAATGGACCTATCACTAGCTATACCCCTAGACAAGCACACAACTACTCTGCAAGCAGAGATCGTTGGCATTAACCATGGGGCAAAAGAAATTCTACACCGTGACTTCCGTGATAGGAACATCCAAATCCTTACAGACAGTAGGGCACCAATACTAGCAGTAAGTGGTCACAAGTTCACCTCGAGACTAGTAAAAAATTGTCAAAACAAGCAGCACAATCAAACAGCATTGAGCTGCACTGGGTCAAATGACACAATAATGAAGAAACGGTTCTCAGTGATACCACGAACGGACCGCCGATCTTGCCAATACCAAAATGTCTCACTGACAAACGGAAGACTCTCAAGACGCTAAAACAACGCTGGGACAACACAAGCTGCAGACAGGCCAAGGAAGCAATGCGCTTACCCAATCTGAACAGTTGAATACTATCTGAGATGGTCCCTGGGGAACCTGCGTCTTATCACAGGTATCCTAATGAGTCACGGTCAGCTATGGAAACACTTGTTTACTATGGGTCGGGTGGAAACCCTCATATGTAGAGCATGTGAAGAATAGGACGAAACCGTGGAAAATGTGTTAACCACCTGCCCGGCTCTCGCCCACCTTAAAGAGTCCATGCAAGGGAAGTTCTGGCCGAATATGGCCAACATTAGGGAAACCCCTCCAAGCGTTGTGCTGTCCTTTATTCTTCACCTTAGGTGGCTAAATGAGTGATAGAACAACGGAGGGCTACGGAAATAAATGTTATAACACTAGATGTGGTTTAATGGCTTTTATTTTAAACAAGATATGTACACAATAGATATTCAAGACGTGGGCAGTTAGCGTGGTTTGATAGAGCGGATGGTGGGCTGTCGATCCTGGGAGTAGTGGAGCGGCGGCGTCACGGGATCGGTCTCGGCAGAGGGTCCCCCTGGTTGTGGATAGTTTTGTTGTTTGTTTGGTGCTTGGAAGTAAGCCGACTAGACGAGCGTTACTAGCAAGATAGGTGAGCTTGTTGAGCTGATTAGACGAGCGCCAACAGTCTGACGATCTTGGGGCGCGGAGCTCCTTATCAAGAGTAGCTGTATCGAAAAGTGGAATCGCGTCTCGAGGTCCTGATTGGTCCAAGCCGTCAGAGGAAGGTAGGGTGAGATCGGTGCGGAGCGGGTAATACTGCGTGGTAGGATTTTGAATTTTCGCAGAAATCTTCGTTATATTCTCCCCCTCTGGCGCTAATATCATTCCGATGAAGCGACCAGTTTGGTAGCATCCTTGCGAGGTCGTCCGCGCTTTCTCAGAGGATGAAATGGTTGGGCATCAGTTACTCCACCGGTAAAAGGAGTCAGGGCAGAGGTGTGGTATATTCCTAGTGGTGTCGCGGGTTCATCGGTGGCACCCACTTCATAACTGATGGGCAATTTTTGCTGTAAAATGACGCAGGGGCCATCCCGCCAATTTGGTGCTAAAGTTCTGTTTGGCGTTGCTGAGTAATTGTGTAGCAATCCAGACTTGATCTTCAGGAACGTTTTCAGGAAAGGGTCGTCTCTTGGTGTCGGTCGTCTCTTTCCTTTTGTCTTGTTGTTCATCCATCACATGCCGAGACTCGTTGAAAGTATCCGCTAGTTGGCGCAGATATGGCGTGATTTCGAGTACGAAGTTTTCGGAAACCAAAACGTCCTTCAGGTTACGCATGGCATCCATGGCGGTGCTTAGTTCGCGACTAAACGTTAAATAGGCCGGACTATGTGCAGTGCTGCCGGTTTTTACCGAATTCATGGCGAATCGAATAGCTGGTAGTTGATTAGGCCATCCTGTGTGCTTGGTTTTGACGAGTATCTCCGTTGTACTTTTATGTCTCGGTTTTTTCTCTCGACCGGATTGGCTTGGGGATGGTAGACTGGTGTGAAGTGATGTTCGATGCCGAGGCTGAAGGTTAAGTATTGCATGCACGCGCTCACGAATTGGGTACCGTTATCTGATATGCATCGTCGTGGGGTTCCATAACGTAAAAATCTTTCGTTTAGTAATGTGAGAGCACATTCCATTGCGGTAGCTTTCTTCAGGGGAAATATTTCTATCCATTTGCTGGCAAGATCAATCAGTATGGTTGTGTATCCGTTAGGTGACATAGGTAGGAGACCGAATAGGTCGAATGAAACTACTTCGAAACGTTGATAAGCGGGTGATGTCTGAAGTAAACCTGCTGGTTTCAGATTGTGCGGTTTGTATTTCTGACAATTCTGGCAGTCCTTTAAGAACTTGTTAATGTCGTCCCTCATCCTCTTCCAGTAGTAACGCTGTGCAAGCCGATGAAATGTTCCGCAGTGCCGTAATGGCCTGCAGTTGGAGAGCTGTGGAAATTTTCCAATAGTTCTGGTACGTCGGCTCTCGGTATGCATTGCTGTGCCTCTCTCGTGGCTGTGTCGGGGTGGTATCGGTATAATACACCGCGGTCCAAGAGATAACCTTTGTTACTCCAGTAAATAGCATCCTCCGTCCGGGGGTGTGCTTCCAAGGCGGTGATTATTTTGTTTAAGTCGGCGTCATTTTGTTGACTTTGTCGTAGTGTAGCCTCGTTGTATCTGCGTAGGTCGATTTCAATTGATCCTATGTGATTGATTTCGTCCCGAGGTGGTCTGGATAATGTGTCTGCTATGAAATTTGATCGCCCAGTCATATATTTTATCTTTAGATCACATGGCTATAACTGCTATGCCCATCTCGCAAGGCGTCCGGTCGGAGATTTCAATAACATTAACCAGCGCAACGCCTGGTGGTCGGTGGCGACGGTGATCGGTGATCCTTCCACGTATCCACGGAACTTGACGGGGGACCAGATGATGGCTAAGGCTTCTCTTTCCATGGTTGAATAATTCTTTTCAGCGGGAGTTAATAGTCGGCTGGCAAATTCCACCGGGTGTTCTTCGGCTCCCTCCCCCTGTACTAAGATTGCTTCAACTGCGTATTCGCTGGCATCGGTGCGGATGGTAAATGGTTGTCCGCTGATTGGTTTCAAAATCGGTACGGTCGTTAATAAAGTTTTCAGATCGTCCATTGCTTGTTGTTGAACTTTTCCCCAGGTCCACGAAGCGTTCTTTTTAAGTAGTTTCGTGATAGGCTGTGATTTGTCCGCGAAGTGTGGTATATACCGCCGATACCATGAGCACGTCTGTATAAATTACACGGCTTCCTTTTTATTTTGTGGCGTCGGTGGCAATTCCGGTCTGGGAGATAACATGTCCTAAGTATCGAATTTCTTTGGCACATATCGTAGTTTTTTCTCGGACATCGAGGTGTTGTTGAGTTGTTGAAGCACGTCCTCCAGGTCCTTTAAGTGCTGACTCGCGCTGTCTGATGAAATAGATACGTCAACATGTTGATGATTGAAAGTCATTCTCGTGAATTCAAAGAGACCAAATGCAGGGGCACTTGCCAATATGAAATATTCTTAACTGATTTTATTATTTTAGTTGAGATGCGATATATATATATATATCGGTGCTATCACTGTTTTTAATGCTATTTATAGCGTCCCTTACTTTTATTTCGTTTCAGTGTTAATAAAATTAATCACTGGCTTCTTTTTTTGAGTTAACTATTGTATTTCTATATATCTTAAGATAGTCCGATTTAAGGGCTCAAGATTCAGGAGAATTATTAATTTTATTATTTTCGTCAATTATTTTGTGAATTTTGGAAATTTGGATTAGAATCGTTTGGAATATAATATTGTGAATTCTTAGGGCATCTGTCTAATATTTCGGGATTTCCATTTCGGAATCCGGAGCTTACAGGAGATGTTCTGTCTATAGGTTTGTTTTCTTCTTTGACAGCATTCGTTTATAGATTTGCCAATATGTTTACAATAATTACAAGTAATAGTGCAATCGCGAGAAAAATATTGATTTGAGGTGTTGGTGGTTAAATGAGATTGCCAAACAGCGGTGTGCGGTCATAGAAGTGGTGGAAGCAGTGCTACCCTTGTAAAAAAAGAATATAAAATGATTTTTATAAAGTAAATCAGAGCAATATTTTTATTTAGTGGTTGAGGAAAAACCGCTCCATTGTGAACATAAATTTCTGCGAGTGTTTTGAAGCTGCAGGGCCAGGCGCCTCTGGAGTTTGAAAAACTTTAGTAGACATTTTAATGAAAATATCTATGAACAGAATGAGTGGTTAACCGGGTGAAAGAACTTTGGAAAACTGTTCTGTTGGCATTGTATTTTTTAATATTAATGACAAATCTGTATTTGTGTCCGTCGGCTATTGCGACGTAAATAATTTGAATAAAACCGTTAAAAGACAAGTCTCAAACCGAAGAAATTACATCTAGCCAACATTTTTATGAACCATAGCCAAAAGAACTTTAGATTATTTCCCAAGAATTTGGATTAGATACGTAGACGATATTTTTGCCATTATTAAACAAGATTTAGATGTCACAAATTTTATCAATAACCTTAACAAGCTATACCCTAGCATTAACTTCACATACGAATTTGTATCAAATAATCAACTTACCTTTTTAGACTTATTAGTAATTAGAAACAATGACAAACTAGAATTCAATATTTTCCGAAAACACACTCACACTTTTAACTATATCCATGCTAGCTCACACAGTCCATTTAAACATCAATTAGCTTCCTTCAACAGCATGATCTACAGAGCAGTAAATCTCCCAATTTCAAAAGAAAATAGAAACAAAGAATTTAACTTCATTTTAAAAATCGCCAAATCTTTAGGGTATAGCAATAGAACCATTCAAAAACTAATAAATAGACACACCAGACAACATAAAATCTAATCAATAACTACACTGACGAGCATAAAATTAGGGTCACTCCATTATTTAAAGTTATTTTAGAAATTTTTAGTTTTTTACGTGTTTTTTGATTGTAACAGTTTACTAACTAAGTAACGAAAATGAACCAGTTTACTTTAATATGTTTTTTTTTAAACAAAAGAGAGTTTAAGGACTTAAGTAGCAAGTATTCTTTCCTCTGGCAGTGGTAACAGCTTGCAATCGACGAGGCATGCTCTGGATCGGATTTTGGAACACATTCTGCAGAAGATTATCCCATTCCTGCACTAGTATGTCGTGAAGCGCTCTAGAAATTCTGGGGGTCGGTATATGTCTACGTAAACGTTTTTCCATCTCATCCCAAACATGATCAATCGGATTTAAATCTGGACTGCGGGCAGAAGAAAGAAAACTTGTGATTTGACACTCATCAAGATACTCAGTAACTATCTGAGTATGGGTTCGTGCGTTATCATGCATAAATGTTGCGCCGTCTCCAAGAATCATCATGAACGGTAAAATATGGTCTTCTAAAACCACTGTCAGATACCTGTGTGCAGTTAAGGTTCTATTCTCGATAAAGACTAACTCCGTATGAGTGTCAAAAGATATGCTTCCTCATGCTATAACTGATCCTCCACCAAATGGAAGTCGCTTGGCAATACCCACTTGAGGATATCTCAAGTGGGTATTGCCGTCGCCACAATCTTACACGTCTATATGAGCCCGTAAGACAGAATCGCGATTCATCGGAAACAATATGCGACTCCAATCCGGTTTTGTCCAAGTCAAGTGTTCTCGTGCAAAATTTAACCTCGAAATCCGGTGTTCACGGGAAAGCGGCGGTATAGTAGCTCTAGTTGAGAAGATAATCTAAAGCACGAAGGCTAACTGTCCACTGACGTATGTTTACATTTCTCACTTCTTAAAGAAGATTTCGAAGGGAAACTGCCGTGACTGTTCGGTTTCTCAAAGCATTAGAAACGACAAAGCAGTCATCTCTAGCAATTGTAGTCTTGCCTTTCCCTGAACCAGGTCTTCGAGTGAGCAAACTAGGCTCTTGGCACCGCCGCCATACTCGTTGCACACACGACACCTACTTTTCTTGCAGTTTTGAGCTGACCGCGGCCGTCTTCTAATGCTGCCACAATTTGTGCCGCAACAACAGGATTTATGCTCATTGCAAAACACTAACATTGACAACAATACACAAACCATTTGCAACTAACAGATAACATCATAGAAATAAAAACTATTCTGTACTTAAACTTGCTTTTGTTTCAAAAAAAGCATATCAAAGCAAACTTGTTCATTTTCAATACTTAGCATATCAAATTAAAATTGTTCATTTTCATTACTTTCCATAAACTTTCAACCACCAAATATTATTTTCTTATTCAAGCAATCAGTTAGTAAACTGTTACAACCAACAAAACACGTAAAAAACTAAAAATTTCTAAAATAACTTCAAATAACGAAGTGACCCTAATTTTATGCTCGTCAGTGTAGTTTAAAACCTATTTTGAAATCAGAAAATAATAAAAAATATATAAAAATAATTCACGAACCTAAAATTAATCAACATATAAATAAAATTTTCAAAAAATGCAATTTCGTTCCGGCACATTATACTAAAACGAAACTTAAAATGTTATTAGGCAATACATTCACAAAAGAAGACCAATTGTTGAATCCAGGTATTTACTCGGTAAACTGCAATAATTGTGATAAATTATACATAGGACAAACTAAAAGAAACGTACACCTAAGATTCAAAGAACACATGTACCACACTAAAAGCCAAAACCCTGATAAGTCAGCAATTGCTCATCATAATTTAACAACAGGTCACAAATTTTCAATAAGTAATGTTAAATTGTTAAAAGAATTGAGTTGTTATCATTTAGACATGTTGGAAGCAATAGAAATGAGTAAAAACAAGAATAAATTACTTAATTTTGATTTAATCCCACTAACAAACCTGCTATTGAATTTATTACCTGATCAAATCCACACTAACCCTATTATACATCCTTCCCAGACAGATGCCGAATAATCCTTAATCCTCACGTTCTAAGATACCGCTTGTTTACTTGTGTTAATTACTTTTCGGTTTTCCGTATAATCTTTCGAGGTATATATATTGTTGACACTTTTTTGTTTGTATTCAGTTAGCTATTGATAATGGGTACATAGTGCCCGAAATGTACATTTAGCTGTGAAAAATAAAAAGTGAAGAAAGGAATATAACTGTGTTTTTAATTAAGTGATATTTAACCTTCACATACTCAAGTAACTACATTAAATCCATCTATCTATATCTTCATTGACATTTAGCGAATACAGTAGAATCTTCACTAAGTTGTTCCCAGCAAGAGAAAAAGGAGCATACAACATGTACATATAGTAATGTTGAAATTTACATTCATATAGTTAAATTTAGTAATGTTAATGAAATTTAAAAATTTCGAATTTTAAATTGTAAAAGAAAACCAAATGATACTTTTGTGTTACCCTATTCTGTACATAAAAAGGTGAAAGGATGTTAAATATTACTTGTCTGGAAAACATTTTAGACAATTTAATTGGTTAATGTTTTCTAATCATTTAAACAGATTCTTTTGCAAATATTGCTTCTTTTTTACAAAATTTGGTGGGTTGCTCCAACAAGTGCCATTGCAAAAATAAGTATCTCAGACAGTATCTCAATATTCTAAATTATCAGGTAAAAATGTTGTGTTATAAAAATATTACCATAAAAATTCAATTGTTTATGCGAAATTGTTTTATAAAATCACGAGATATAAGAAATAAATTAAATATGGAAAGACTTCGACAAATTGAAGAAAATAGACATAGATTAATACCAATAATCAAAAGTATCATATTTAGGGGAAACAAAATATTCCCTTACGAGCTCATCGTGATGCTAGTTCTCTCTTAAATACAAAATCTATTACAAACGAGAGCAATTTTTGTGAAATTCTACATTTCGAATTGCATCTGGTGACAACTTTAAAAAATCATTTGGAAAACCGTTAACATATTTCACAAATGTCTCTTGAAATATCATAATTATAACGAAAAAGGGAGGGAGGGGAAGGTGAAAGAATTGGAATGGAAGGGGGGGATTATTGAGAGGGTGAAAAGTTTTAAGTATTTAGGGTTTTGGTTTAAAGGGACGAGAGGATATGAGGAGCAGGTGAGGTGGGTGCAGAGTAAGGCGAGGAAGGCTTGAGGGATGGCATGGGGGAAGTGGGGGAAGTGGATGAGGAATAATGTGAGGGTGGCGTGTAAGATATGGGATGCGTGTGTGAGATCGGTGCTGATGTATGGAGTGGAAGTATGGGGGACGAGAGGGTATGAATGTATAGAGAGGGAGCAGATGTGGTTCCTGAAGCGCATGTTGGGGGTGGAAAGGTCCACGCCCAGTTACATAGTGCTTCAGGAGACGAATAGAGAGAGGTTAGAGTGCGAGGCAATGGTGAGAGTGGTGAGGTATGAGAGGAGATTGTGGGAATTGGGAGAAGAGAGATTGGTGAAGGATATATGGTTGTCAAGCGTGGGTGAGGTTGAGGGTAGATGGAGGGGTGAGAGGAGGAAAATGTATGAGTGGGTAGGTTTGTCAGAGGCGAAAGTAATGGAATGGCTAAGGAACGGGGTGAAGGTAGAAGAGTGGGTGAGGGAGAAAGGGAAGGAGGTGGAAGGGCAGGAAAGGCAAGGGTGTACAGAGAGAAGCGAGTACAATGATATGCATGGAAGGTGGCAGGTGTATGGAAGAGTACCGGAATATTTGATAGAGAGGGGATGGAGTAGAGAGGATAGGGTGATTGTGGCAAGGGCGAGGTGTGGATCGGAGGAGAGAGGAAGGAAGATATGGATGGGGGAAGAGTATGGAAGGTGTGTATTGTGTGAGCATGGGAAGGATACGTGGAGGCACTTGGCGGAGGAATGCGTGGGGGTGAAGGAGGAATGGATGGGGGCGAAAGGGAGTAGAAGGGTGATGGAGTGGATGATAGAGGATGGGGCGGGGGTAAGGACTTTGGAAAAGTTGGGGAGGGAGAGAGAAAGGAGAAGAGAAGGTAGAAGGGGGGGCTGGGTAGGGGTTCATGTATAAATAGTGTGTAGGAAAGATGTTTTATGTAATGGAGGATGATATGCCAATAAAGGTCCTCTTTTTTTTATAATGATGTTACTCATGAGCCTATACTTGAATTGGAACAGATGGATGTTCCGTTATGATGGAAGAATTGAAGGGTGCTGTATCTATATTGCAGTCAACCTTTTCCAACGTTTTTAGAACACTATATTTCAACCATGCTTTAAATTTGTTCATATCAAAATGTATGCAAGTACAGGCTGCCCGCAATGCGGTACCATTAAAGAAGTCATTTAATTTTTTAAAGCCTCGTCCAAAAGATATCATGTGATAAACATGCTTTTTAAACATTGTGGAGTAATTGGAATTAATCTTGCAATGGGAAGATAATCTTCTAATAAAGCTAAATTACTAATTGATTCGATTTGTACCCCAATTTTCACAGTTACCCTATGCTCTTTGTCTGATAATTTTAGAAATACAGTGACTTTGATTAAATAGAATAAATAAAATGAATCTTGCTCTAATAACTTTATAAATAACACTATTGATGTTTTATCCAACAAGGGGAAAAATACTGCCACATCTTTTAAACAATTTATAATGATGCAGTCAATATTTTAAACGAATTACAAATTGAAATGACAAAACCGCAAATTACCAAATGCCAGAGGAATAGACCAAACCTGGATCAACCTATTATAGCAGATTATTTTTATTTGTCTTTTCCCCTTTTACCCATTATGGGTGTCAGACTTATTCTCTACAATATAACTCAGTTAATTTCTTTTACACTTCTAATGCCACTGTTGCATAGCTTGTGCTATTTTCTTATTTCTTTCCATTTTATTCCTTTTCTTTATGTACTTGCTCGTTGAAACCCTTCCTTGGTATTCCTTATTCCCTCTATCTTTCTTAGGTATCTCATTTCCATTGCATTGGTTTTTCTGTTATTACTCTCTGTGGTTACTCACGATTCACTACTATATAGCAGTTAATGTCTTTTATATACTTCTGTTTTTATTGTTTTTGTAATCTCTTTATTCTCTAGGAATGTTTTCTTTATTGTGTTATAGATCATTCCTGCTTTGCCCAGTTTTTCATCTTTTTCTGATTCTATCTTCCCTGTTTCCTCTATTGTTGATCCCAGGTATTTAACCCTATTTTGTGATTGCTCTCTTTTGATGATATTATATTTATCTTTTCCAGCTCTTTTTTGAATATTTCCAGGTTTTCTTTTGAATCCGCTATTAGTGTTATGTCGTCGGCAAACATTAATACATAATACATATTTGCATTTTTAATAGTTCTTAATATTCCTATACCCTATCTTTGTGCTCTCGGCTCTTTGTTTGCTATTTCTTATTGCTTCGTCATTAAGTGATGCAAATAGTAAAGGGCTTAATGTACAACCTTGTCTCAGTCCTGTTTTGGTCTTGAACTCCTCTGATTATTTATTTCCTATTCTTACTTTATTTTTGTTATTTCTTTATTATATTTATTATGCTTTTTTATCCTTCTTGTTTCGAGTATATGTCATATGTCCTCTCTTCTTACACTGTAATATGCTTTTTTAGGTTGATGAAGCATATGTGTAATTCTTTTCCCTTTTTAATCATCTTTTCTGTTAATTGTCTCATTATGTATATTAAGTATTGTTTGCTTTTATTGTTCTTCTCCCAGCTGTTGATCTAATTTTCCTTTTATTTTTGCTTCTATTAACCTAGTATACATTTTCCCTGGTTTGATTGTGAGTGTAATACCTCTGTAGTTATCACATATTTTTGTATCTCCTTTTTTGCGTTTGGATATTATAATTCCCTTGTTCCATTCCTCGAGTATCTTGTGATTTTTGATAATATCATTTACTATTTCCAAGAATTCTTCCTTCCCCTTTCCCCATATATTTCATCATTTCGGCTGTGATGTCATCTATACCTGGAGATTTTCCTAGTTTTATTTGTTTGATTGCTGCCTTCAGTTCTTCGATTCTTATTTCGTTGATTCCTCCATTTGTTTCATCTTCTACATCTCCGTGATGGTCTGTTTCGGTTATTTCATTAAAGAATTCTTTCCATCTTTCTAATATCTTCTTTTCTTCTGTTATTATATTTACGTTTTTGTCTTTTATACTTGGCTGGGTTAATTTATTTTAATTGCTCATTTGTTTAATAGTGCTGTTAAACATCTTTTGGTTTTCTGTGAACGTTTCTTTCAGTTTCTTACCGAACTGCTCCCAGGATTGCTTTTTTGCTATCTTGAATTTTTGTTCCACTATTTTATTTGCTATTATAATCTTATTCTTTCCTTGTTTTTATGTAAGTTTTCCAATTCTCTTCTTTTGTTTTTACAAATTGTTTTACCTCTTCTGACTATCACCTGTTTTTCTTCCTCTGTTTGTTTGATATAGTGATTGTTTCACAGCTTTCTTGGGCTGCTTCACTTATGATTTCTTTGAACTTTTTCTATTTGCTTTCGGCTCCTTCTATTTTGTTTGTCTTTTTCTCTATTTTTGATTGGTATTCATTCATAGTTTCTTTCTTTTCAATTTTTGGCTTTATGTGTTTTTTTTATTATTGTTTTTGACTTCGTATACTTTAAGTTTTCAGCTTCTGTGTTAATTTATATTTTTACCAAGTAGTGGTCGCTCCCTATTTCAGCTTGTCTTATTACTTTAACATCTTTCCCCTTTTCCATTCTTCTGCGTCTATTAAGGAGTCTTTTATTTTTCTTTTCTTGGTCTAACTTCTCTAGTGTGTTTATGTATGTATTTGTGTTTGAATTTGGTGTTTGTCACAATGAGGTTGTTTGCTATACATAATTCTATAATTGTTTTTCCATTTTCGTTTCTGTTCTCATCTCCATACTTTCCCCTGTATCTTTTTTACTCTCTCTTCTTTTAGTTCTTCTGAGTTTTTTGCCATTTCTCTCATGGAGTCTTTAAACATGCTCTTTAATTCTTCCATTATCACATCGTTCTTAGCTATATTTAGATTTTCCTTCTCCGTGAGTTTTGTCTCTGTTTTCATCTTCCTTTGTTTTATTTTTGTATCCTGTTGTTATTACAACGTATTATTTGACTGCTTCGTTTTTCTTTCTTTTTCTATTCTCCATTGCTCATTTGGAAACCTTGGAATCCATATTTAGGGCTGTCTGTATCTCTTTCTCTTTTGTACTCATTTGTTTCTTTAATTCACTTCCTGTTAGTTTTATATATTTTAACACTACTTATTTACTTTTTTATGGACTTTTGCATGTACGTGGTTCACTGTTTTAAGTTCCTCTGAACTGAACAGAGGATTATTATCGAATTAATATTTACCTCTCCTGAGTTATATTATTATAGATCTGCAATACAGATTTAATAAAGACGCGATGAATTTGTCAAATTTAACACAACAATACCTAGTGTTTTATTGATAACTAATTGGCGAAGATTTAGATGCCACTTCAAAATCTGTTGCAACATATTTAAATAAAATTTTACCTGAAAACGTAACATGTGCAATAGCAATTAAGTCAGAATTGGCAATTTGGAAATAACAATGGCAAAAGAAAAATAAATCCAAAGAACAATTACCAGAAAATGCTTTAGATGTATATAGAAAATATGACCCGAATGTTTACTGAACATAAAAATAATTTTACAAATATTATGTACTCTTCCTGTTAGCGTTGCTTCTGCAGAAAGAAGTTTTTCTGCACTGAAAAGATTCAAATCGTGGCTGCGAGCCACTATGTTTCAAGAAAGTCATTGATATATGGATATTAATATTGACAATATTATTAAAAAGCAAAGAAAATCGTTTTTTTTAAATAAATTTAGTTACAAAAACCTGTTTCAAATTTTACAAAATATTTTAATATGATTTATATCTGCTATATTTATTTCGGGTGTGATAATATTTTGTTTATATTTAAAAATAATAGAATTATATTTTATTTATTTATGGAATAAAAAAAATATTTTATCTACGATCGTACAGAAAGTAGACACTTTTTGCATCATTTTTCATTGTAAAAGTGGCTTTTTAAAGCACTAGTGCTTTTTTACGTTTTTATTGCACGGTAATGTCAAACTGTTTTTATTGCACAGAAATGTCAAATTTGACAGATGAATATTATAGCACAAATTTTCGACGAAAAACCTATTTTTTTATTAATTGATACAAATAACTAATAAACTATAAATAAAATATATAATACAAACCAAACGGCACATTTAAGAACTCTGAAGATTTCATTTAATGCAAGTCGAAGCGATTACAACAAAGCGAACATTTTTTCCATAAATAATAATGGCGGCCGACATTTGTGCAACTTGTTTACTGGTTGCTAAGTAACGCTTTCATTAGTGCACTGCGGGTAAAATATGTTTTCATTAATTGAATTATTGAAATGGCATTAAAATATTACTCATAAGAATATATTCTTTGAAATCCTTTACGATCGAAGATAAAATTTTGTAAGGCACACGTGTAAAAAGTTTCTTTATTGCACTCCTGGCTTTAAAAAAACTCGCTCGTTCCTCGCTCGTGTTTTTAAACGCCAGTTCGTGCAATAAAGCATCACTTTTTACACTTGTACCTTAAATAACTATTAATTTTTTCAAATTTACATATGATTTATTAATCGCAAAAACAACTCATCTACGTATTGACTTTTATATTAATTACACGTTGGAATTATTATTTTCTAAAACGCCTCTACTAATTTTTAAATTAAATATTTGAGTATAAATATTGTCATTAAAAAAATAATGAGTAAACTTTACTTGAAACAAGTGTAAATCCCGCCTAGCCAGTTGGAATCGTACTTAGTTGGAGAAAGTCTCGCGAGGTGCGCTGAAAGCAGCTACCCACTGGGACATTTCTATATTAACCTTACGTAGATATCTATATTTTCTATGATTAACCTCTATTTTCTATGCTGCGCGATTAGTAGTTTTGTGGTATGGAGGATAAAAGAGTAAGCGCCAAAATAATAAAGCCCAATCAACTTTTTGAGCAATGGTTAATGGAATGGAGAAACGAGGCCCATCAAAATGGTTCAAAGATGGAAAAGTGTTATTCAAATGCCTTAATTTCCCTTAAGAAATTTCCACTTCCATTATCATCGGGGAAGCATTGCATTATATTGCAGGGATTTGGAAGCAAACTTTGCAATATGCTGGACAATAGATTGGATACGTATAAGAAAAATAATAGAGCAGATTTTACAAAGCAACATAAAAGTGAAGGAATATTTGGTAAGAAAAATAATAAAAATATATTTGTAAAAACTAATTCTGATGGATTATTTTTTGTTCAAGGTAAATAATAGTATTTGCTTTAATTTATTATAATAATTATTAATTTACTTGGGAATTAAACACCCATATAAATTCACACACAAACACACACATATATCTATATATACAACGTGTCCACAGAAGTATGCAACATATGGGAAACTTTTTTATTATTAATTTCTCAAAAAATTTTATTCTTTATAAAAGTTGATTGTGGTCTTAAACATGCAAAAAAGACAAAACAAATGACATACGGTTTTAATCAACAAAAAATTTAATTTCTTTGAAATTAACAACCTTAACGATATTATTAATTGAATAACAATCACTCGATGTGATCCCCTTCCCTTTCAATACAAAAGGCCTTTCAGAATAAACTCTGTTTTTAAACCAATGGATTTATATCGGGTGAGCGAGCAGGCCATGGAAATCTTGAATGCCTTCTAATCCATTTCTCATTACATTGTTCATTTAAATATTAAACTTCGACGTGAGAACAGAACCAACTCTGCGCTGTCGTGTAAAGTTAATCACTCTGCCATCATTTATACAGATACTCCACAACTAAGAATACTTGATAAAATTCGCTTAAAAAGTGCAAAAGTTATAAAAATTGTTAAGATAATTATCTTACTATAACACCATCGAATGCCACTTATTTTGCACTTTTTGTATGTTTAAAATTAAGCACCAACTTTTATAAAGAATAAAATTTTCTGAGAAATTAATAATAAAAAAGTTTCCCATATTTTGCATACTTTCGTGGTCACGTTGTATATTTCTGTAGAATTCACTAATCTATCTCAGGTATAAATTCAGACCTTCAGTCGCTTACATTTCATTTCTGTGTCAGTTTGTACGGCAACATGCCTGAGTAAGTCATTTACATTTCATTATATTTATTTTAGTAAATGTTTTTATTTGTTTTTAAAATCAATTTTATAATAGAACTGTACTTAAGAGATCGAAAGATCGAAACACATGTATACATATGTTTATAAACTTGAGTGTTAAATTATTTAATTACTTTGTTATTTTATATTTAATCACATCAATATAAATTCATTTATTTTTCTAATTTGTGATTCCATATTTCACTCACAAACTATTTTAACATACACTTAATCATTTTTAGTTTATTTATTTATTCAATGTCTGTCAAGAAGTAGTTGTTTCATTAAGTGATTTGTTTTGTAGTTTTAATAAGACTCATTTGTTGTAGATTTACAAAATGTTTTCGTGTTTTCCTAATTTTTTTTTCTTTCTTTTCCTTTCAGTAATTAGTAGGTTATGAAAAAAAAATTATTTAGTTTTGTCACTTTACTTTGACATTAGAAATTAGTTGGAGCTGGTATTTCTAATTACAGTTTTTGTTCAGTCATTAACATTAACTTTCATTGATAAAAATGACTAATTTTTATGAAAATGAATTGGTTGACATGATATTTATTCGTGGAGAATGCTCTAGAAATCCGTCTGTGGCAAGTAGAGTTTATAAAAAAAGATATCCTGAACGGGAGCATCATCCAAGAGATGAATCATTTAAAAATCTTTTGGAAAGATTTGTTTGCAACAGGAAGTGTTTCTTACATTGAAAAACAGGAAAGAATTAAACCCGTGATAACCGAATAAAAGGAATTGAATATTTTAAAAATGGTAATAGATTTTGAAATCAGCAGTAATCAATTCAAAGAATTATTAAGAAAAACAAATTTCATCTCTTATCATATTGAACTGCACCAGAAACTCAGGAATACAGATTTTCGTTACCAAAATATTTTTTGCAATTGGGTATAACAAAATGTAAATGAAAATAAATTCGTTTAGCCGCAATTTGTCACTTTAACAAAAAGTAGACATTTGGTAAAAATTGAATATCGCAGCTATCATAAAAATGATGAAACAAACAAAACTAACAAAATGGGTTTCAATTTAAGAAAATGCGACTTATATGAATCACCCTATATAACAATTGCAATTCAGTCGAAAATATTTTTAGGTTGTAATCTTAAGGGTCCTCCACTGTGTCCCATTAATGGATTTTAAAAATGTATGTTAATAAATCCACAATCTTCCATCCACAGACTAATGGCACACCCTGTATACATATATAGCTTGTCGCATTAATGTGGTGAAATGGCTGAACCATATATTCATTAATAACAGTTTTACACAAGTCAGAGAGAAAGAAAAACGAAATCAGTAACATATATATAAATGAGAATACCAAGGGAGACTTTAACTATCAGACATAAGCAAATGGTGACACCACGATTAATTTAACCTGGTAATATATATACAAATAAAATTATCATGCGGTATATAAATAAAATGGTATAAAAATACATAAATATAACAAATTAAAAGTCAAATTATTAGTTGGAAAAACTGGGGAAATCAAATAAAATTATCACAGAAGCACAGATTAAAATTCGATGTATAAATAAAATGGTAAAAGAGGATTCAGTATTAAAATAATAAGGTAAAAAATAAATAATAAAGACAAAATCAGTGTGCAAAACTGTTAACGTACTTATCAAAGGAGTAAAATGATTGAGGTGATAAATAATTTTTGCACTATTGTTTAAAATTGTGTTGTCCAAAAGCTGAATGATACAAGGCAATGCGTTATAAAACTTTATGCCAATAGTATCTTGAACCTGTTTTTACCATTTTTAGATTTAACTGTGGGATCCGAATTTCATTTATTGTTCGAGTTTCATAAGAGTGGTAAGCACTGTTATAGGCATAATCAGTTATATTTTTCTTGACATGCAGAAGGCAATCAAGTAGGAAAAGACAAGGTGTTATCATTATTTTGAGATCTCTGAAGCATTTCCTGCAATTAGCCCTGTATTCCAGGCCCGCTAACACTCTAATCACTTTTCTTTGTACTCTAAAAATGTCACCCATAATTGCTGAATGAATGTATTTTATATGCGAGTGGATAAATAAATAGTAAGCATTCGTCAATTCCTTAATATACAAATATTTGGTTAGGTTTCGTAACAAGTAAATACCTTTTGGTAATTTATTTTGCAGTTCAATGCCATACGATTCCAACGTTAAGTGAGTATCGATAGAGATTCCCAACAGCTTTATTGAGGATTTTTCAACAGCTTGCGATCATTTTAGAGAAATGACTTTTTGAACTGTTTTGTTGGCGTTAAAATTAAGTTTGTTGCTCTCAAACCAGGCTGTGATTGGGCTGACAAGTTGTCTATTTATAATAACTTGTAGTTATTATGGCAATTATTGATTGGCAAGAGGTATAAAAAACAATTGTATCACAACATAAAAATACAGTTGTACAGTTTTCCAACAAAAAAATCTAGTTTCCAGGTGATTTATTATCGCTGTCTTTGTTTTGAACTGTAAATTATGTATAATATTAATTAACGATTGTCTCGATAATGAATAGTTAACTTTATTATAATCTTTAATTATTTACATGTGGAGTAACAAAATATGTTGCTTGTATTAGGATTTTGCCAAGAAAATTGTTTGGAAAGTCTTAAATATTCTAAATTATTTCTCCAATTAATATTATCTTCATTCAATTGAGGAAGTTCATTTAGTCATCAATAAGTGCATAGTGTGCATATCGTATTCATATTTTATTTTTTTGTGGGAAAATATAACAGTTAAGGCAGAAAGACCTCTGGTCGATAGCCTTTTGACAGATTAATACATTAACACATCATTCTTTATTTATCATTTTAATGTAAATATGTACAAAATTTGTCAATAAATATATGTTGCTACTATAACAGTTATTAGTGTTATATATTCATTTCATTCTAAAGCAAAATATCAGAGCAACAATAGTATACAATATTAATCACACAATGTTAAATGGTAAATCGAGAGTATTTTAAAGAATAAATTAAACATACTATAATCTCTTGCATTGATAACGGCATAAAAAATCATCCAATTATCAGAAAATATATAAATAAGTAAGTAAGTAAGTAAAACATTTATTCCCACAGAGCTTAAAATACAAAGTATAGTCTGTGAAACAGGTCAGGATACAAAATATAACATAGTAATAGCACACAATTTACAACAGTAAAAACATTGCAATACAAATCTGTACATTAAATTGATACAATCTTATATGATTACAATTACAGTTAAAATTAACAAATTTAAATCTCGAAGATACAGGGTAAAACTCTGCAAGACTGTAGATAGTTCACATTCACGCAGATATTTATATAATTTCTTTAAGAACCTTTTTTGACATTCTTTTTTCTTAATGTCAGCAGGCAACATATTTTAAAATTTCATAATACTGTACTCGGTATATCTGCTAGTTTTTGACAGCTTATGTTTAGGTAGCTTAAAATCATCCTTAAAGCGTGTACCATATTTATGGTCTTTTGAATGGCTGGTAAAATAGTGTTTCCCATTTTCTCCCATATAGAGCATCTACGGTTCATAACTCATTAGATTTAAAAACACCTCTGAAGGATTATACCTGACCCATATTAAACATTATGCGAGTAACCCTATTTTGACAAACAAAAATCCTATTCATATCACATGAGCCACCCCAACAACTTATTCCAAACTTAATAGCATAACATACAGAGGGCAGCCATAATCAATATGATGTTTCCATGAGAGCCTATCATCAATAGAAATGCTCAAAAACTTGGCACTATGCAAAAATTGAATTTGCATATTATCCAATGTGATTGAGTTATTTATATTAAATACGATACAATTCGTTTTATCGCTATTCAAATCTAGGTCATTCTTTTCGAACCACTGTTGGGCTGACCTCATCTGACAATCATTCGAGCTTCAGAGAGACACGTATTCGTGCCCAGTTACCAGCAGATTCGTGTCATCCGTATAGTTAACTATGTATATTATAAACAGTAGTGGGCTTAAAACACTGCCCTGCGAGACTACCACAGACAGGTCCAAAACATCCGAATTAAATGCTCCGTCTTATGTTCCAAACAGACATTCTGTTTTCTACATGATACATGCGACTGGAACCAATCTTATGCGTTTCCACGTATGCCATAATTTCTAAGTTTACTCAATAGAAGCCTGTAATCAACGCTGTCGAATGCCTTGGACAAGTCTACGAAAATCTCACAGGACAGGTCTAACTCCCTAAAAGTCTAAGTGATCCTCTGAACAAAATAAAACAGTGCAGTATCTATGGATTTACATTTAATGTACCCATGCTGATTATCCTTGAGCAATTTTTTTTTTTAATAGAATATGAGTCTATTAGCCATAATATACTCTAATAGTTTAGAGAAGGGCTTACTGGCCTAAAATTTGATATGTCTTTTTTATTTCCTTTTTTATGTATTGGCTTAACCACTGCCAGAGCCATAGCTTGAGGCAAACTGCCATGAGTAAAAGACATGTTTATTATATGGCACAGTGGATCCAAGATATATGGTGCAGCAATTTTTACTATATATGCAGGGATCTTGTCATGACCAGTGCTGTTACTTATCTATAAATTTACTTAGTTCTCTTAGTTTTTCTTGAGAAATATCTCTAAGAAAGCCTTTTTTACCCGCTGACTGTGAAATAAATAAATGATTAAAATATTTATTGGTTTTTGGTGAGTCATCTGTTTTTTGTGATGGTATTTACTATTGCTAGCCACATAGATTTATTTTTGTTCTTTGAATTATTAATTGTTTTACCAATACGTATACTTCGCGCTTGATTAACGATGAGTTACATAATTTTTTCATAGTTAAGTATAAATTTCTGTAACTATCATCAAATTTACTCAACATCTGGTATAATGCCATTAAGTTACGCTGTTTTCTAAGATCTGGTGAATTATAGTGATAAGCACGTTTATCCGATTGAGGCACCTTAAAGGCAGGAAAACAACTGTTGAAAAAGTATGAAAAGATTTATAAAAAAGTAGGAATTTATTTATGCTTTCTTCAGAAAACTTCCGTTATAAGATAAAATACTTGAATTTTATCTTATATTTGGTAGATGGCTTATCACAGCAGAGTAATTGTTCAAAACGGTCCGAACTTCCCGTTAATATTGCAGAAGCATCCCACTTCCCATTAAAATTTGTTACAATATTATCCAAACAAGTCTTTGATGGAGTCGTTACCCTGGTGTAATCATGAACCGTTAAATGATTTTAGAATATTCTGAAAGTCCTATTTTGATTTTCCGTTACTCATAGTGTTGATATTGAGTCAACACACAAAAAGAAAGTCAATTGTTTACTAAAACGTACTTCAAGCATGCTACTTGGTTTTCCCAGGAATAGTATACAAATCTCTACGAATTGAAAATTTTCAATATTATACAACAACTGCTACATTCAAAAATATTTTCTTCAGAGAGAGTTTTTGACTGATTAAATGGATTGCATTTTACTGTTGATGATACATACAGGGCGAGTTTAGAACTTGGAATAAATTAAGAAAATCATAGAAATTTTATTTTTTGAAAATATACTCAGATAGGTCGATTAGTATTTTAAATTGCGCTCTTTTTGATGTAATATAATTTTATACAGCGTGTCCTAAATATGACGTCATCGACTATTTTTTTAATGGCAATCTTATTTTTTATCACTATTCTAGAGTAAGAAGAAGAGTAAGTTACACATGTGAGCCAAATTTCAAATTTTTATTTCCTGGGAAATGAAAATATTTATCCTTGTTTTTTTAGTCTCACTTATGCAGGGCTTCTTGCGTCCACAGTCTTTGATCCTTATAGATTCTATTTTTCTTGTCGTTGCATGATCTTGCGACGAAAAAAAAAATTTGTGATAATACCTTTCGGCCAAAATTTCTCACATAAAATGTTGGCTTTCATGTCATTAGGGATTCCCACTTTAAAAGAATTAACATAATTCTTGTTGTGTGTTCATCTTCTCACATAAATACGATGCCTTATTATGTTTGATTAAATATTTCAATATTGATTCAGGTTTAGTATCTGATGCAAAACCAGATACAAATAACCAATTGTATTTTATAGCAATATCAAAATCACAATCTATGGTCTCTTGTTTAGACGAAAGATACGTTATTCTTTTTTGTCATTTCATTTACTCCCTGGTTCCCTCTGTTTTCCACTCCGGTTATTACCTTCATCCAAATTGGTCTACTTGTTTTCAGTATTATGTTTATCACATTTATCCAAACTTTGCTTCGCAGGTAATTACTGCATTTTGTACTTGACTTGATGCTATTTTCTTTTTTTCTTCTTTTGTGTTGTAACTGCAAGGCCTTTGTTTCATTCATTTTACATGACTCATTTTTTCTTGAAGTGTTTGGAAATTCGTCTTGAAATTATCTTATCTTATCTGCTATTATTAATTCACTCTTCATTAACAGCTCTCGTAACAATTTATTTTCTTCTTTTAAGTGGTTATTTTGCTCTTGTAAATCATCATTTATTATTAATATTGAGGCTATGCAATCACTATTAGAGCACTTCATTCTCGTTTCATCTATTATTGGTTTAACCGTTCACCACAACTTATATGCTAGATATTTCCACAATTTACGCATACACCTGTGCGGACGGATTTGTTTTTTACAACATTTATAAATAGTACTAGTAGTAGTAGTGTTTGGCTATCGACCACGTGGTCCTTCCGCCGTGCGAATTGTGTATTTGTTTGTGTTTAAATGAGCTTGTTATTTTAAAGAATCGCCCCCGTCACTCTAAAGCACCTTTAATTGTACCAGCAGTTGGATGGGTGATCCATCCAACTGCTGGCCGTAAACAACGTTACTACACGTTAGTTCAGGGCCGCAACCGAGTGCGCCACCGTCGGCGCATTTATAATAATTTTCGTTATTATTAGTTTAGTACTTTCCCCATATTTTACTCGAAAACTATGAGGTTTACGCAAAAATGTTATTCTTAATAATTTGTTCACATTTTAATAATTTGTTCTCTACAATTATTATAAATTTATATAACAAAATTTCGTGTAACTAGTGTAGTTTATTAGCAATTGCAAAAATTGTCATAATTTTTAATTTTTATTTTTTTCTGGAAAGTTAAGAATTTTACGAAAAATATATTTCAAAAGTTGTTGTTTAATTTTTCATTCCCTTTAACTTCTGTTTTGTTAAATTTTTAATATTAAAAAAAAATATTTAAAAAAAAATCAACAAACAGACAATTCGTTTTTGAGATACAGCGCCCACAGAGAGACACACACACAGGCACAACTTCTTTTTTCCAGAACTTAGTTTAATGGACTCAGGGGACCTCAAAACGGATATTTCCGCAAAAAATTTAAAAAAAAATCATGAAAATAATACTTTCCCTATATATGTATACTTCGCATATAGGGAAAGAATAAAATGGTGACGTGGCCGTCATAGTACTTTCCCTACATTTTACTCGAAAACTATGAGGTTTACTCAAAAAGGCTAATCTTTATTTTTAGATTCTGTACAATTATTTGTTACATAAATTTAAAGCAATATATCTCGCTTTTCTTAAATGAAACACCCAGTATATTTTTACATATTCGGACGCAGAATTTAATTGCGCTTTGATCTATACTAGCGTTCCCTCTACCTATCTTTTTTACTTTTAAAGTTATTAACATGTTTGTAAAAATATGTCAATATTTTGTGCAATAAGCAAACGATGGGTACGTAATTTATTAAGCGAGCCAAGAAAACAAAAAACAACTCCTGTTTATTTAAACAGTTTAACTGTCTTTGTGACATTTTCCATAGATAGACGATTTTAATTTGTTATTATTTAATAAAAACCTTAAAAAATAAATATTCAGTTCAATCGATCCAATAGCAATATTGTAATTATTAGTTTTACAAAGTTAAACAAAAATGAAAACCAGCATAAAGAATAATAATTATCAAAAGGCCTTCTGTATGTGGTATAAACACATTTGCCAAGAAAATAATACGTTTCTTAGAAAAATATGAACAGATGAATCGTGATATTTTTAATCGCCACAATGAACATAAATGGACTCAATAGAATCCATGAGAAGTTTCACAGAGAAAATTACAAATTAAATCTGGGTTTGTTTGGATTAATAATGATCGGTCCATATATTTTTGAAAGCTCACTTAGTGGAAATGATTACTTTCATTTTCTTCAGAAAACATTTAAAGATACGCTCGATTATTTAAATTTATCATAACAAGCAACATTGAAATGGTTCAAATATGACGGTGCTCCACCTCATAACATGTTGGCTTTACGAATTATTTTTATCTACGATCGTACAGAAAGTAGACGCTTTTGCATCATTTTTCATTGTAAAAGTGGCTTTTTAAAGCACTAGTGTTTTTTTACGTTTTTATTGCACGGTAATGTCAAACTGTTTTTATTGCACAGAATTGTCAAATTTGACAGATGAATATATTTCGACGAAAAACTTAATTTTTTATTAATTGATACAAATAATTAATAAACTATAAATAAAATATATAATACAAACCAAATGGCAGATTTAAGAACTCTGAAGATTTCATTTAATGCAAGTCGAAGCGATTACAATAAAGCGAACTTCTTTTCCATAAATAATAATGGCGGCCGACATTTGTGCAACTTGTTTACTGGTTGCTAAGTAACGGTTTCATTAGTGCACTGCGGGAAAAATATGTTTTCATTAATTGAATTATAATTCAATATTGACATTAAAATATTACTCATAAGAATATATTCTTTGAAATCCTTTACGATCGAAGATAAAATTTTGTAAGGCACACGTGTAAAAAGTTTCTTTATTGCACTCCTGGCTTTAAAAAAACTCGCTCGTTCCTCGCTCGTGTTTTTAAACGCCAGTTCGTGCAATAAAGCATCACTTTTTACACTTGTACCTTAAATAACTAAAATGATGCTTTTCCTAACTCATAGGTGGGAAGAACTGAACCAATCCCAGAGCCACCTAGATCTCCCGATCTCTGCGTTTTAGAATTTTTTCTGTGGGGTTATGTAAAAAACAAAGTGTATCAAAAATCATATCAATCCGTGGAGGATCACTAGCTGTTATTGAAAAATTTAATTCAATTCACATCAGACTAATCAAAAAAGCCATAAATTCAATTTTAAAAAGATATAATTTATGTCATAATAATAGTGGACACTTTGACTATATTTTTTTAATATTAAAATTTCTCTCCCATTAATATTTTGATAATTACAGAATTACTTTATGCTGTTGTTTCATTTTGGTTTATCTCTGTAAAACTAATAATTACAGTATTGGTATTATTATAAACAACTGCAATTGTTTTACTTTCATTTTTCATGGCTACCCATTTTTTATTTATAATAAAACTTAAAATGACTATAACTCATTTATTTTTAGAAATATGTCGTATTGGATTAAAGGGACAAAATTATTTATTATCTTTTGAATGAGGCCATAGCCAACTATGGTTTCCATTTAAAAAATGTAAGTTTGCGTCATATCTCAGAAAATAATGGCGATAAAAATTTTCTGATTATAAAATTATCTAAAACTTTGTCTTTTACAGTTTTTTATATCTGTCATAATAACCGAGATATATTGATTTGAAAACTTTTTACTTTTTCAAAATATCTAGTTACCCCTGACTTTTTTGAAATTTTTGAAAATGGAATTTTATTTGTCTCGTAAATCTACACTTCTTTTCCCATTTAACCGTTTCCCTATATTTCTTATAGTTTCCGAGATCCCCATAGAGAACATCTAAAAAAACTCACCTGTATAGAGAAAGTAAAAATGTAATATATCGTGTGATACACTTTAAACCAATACTTTGTCAGTATTGCTGACCATTTACTAATTACCTTAACACAGACTAATAGAGATCCTTTAAATTTTAATGTTTCATGTTACACTCTTTTACATTTCAGAAAGTATCTATGATAAAAGTGAAGGAAATAAATTAAAAATTGAACATAAATAATGTTGTTCCACAGTGTATACTGTTTTATATATATATACAGGGTATTCCGTTAATTCGGGGAAATGGCTAGACCATACATTCCTGGGGTCAAAATATGACGATTTAACGCAACTTATCTATATCCAAAAATTTACGGTTGCGCCGGAATTTGGCTTCAAAGTTTCAAAATTTTTTATTTCTTTTGTTTATAACAATTGAAAGCTTTAATTGATTTAAATAAAACTTATTATTAATAAGTACCATAATATCATACATCATTTCAGTTATTGTTGGAATTACTGATTGACAGGAAGTATAAAAAACAGTAGTACCACCACTTAAAAACTGAAATATTTTTTTATTGGTGCATCCAATAAAATTTAAAAAAAATCAACTTGAAAGAGCATTAGATTTAAAAACTTTTTTGACTCTTACCAGTTTTTGATATCTTGTACGGTTTTTGCATAAAAAAATAAAATATGAATATAGTATACTCATTATGCACTCATTGATAAGTAAATAAACTTACTCAATTGAATAAAAATTAAATAATATCAATTAATAAAATGAATCAAAACAACATCTAACACTTTTCAAACAATTTTCTTTGCAAAATCCTAATATAAACAAGATATCTGTTTGTTCCAAATATGAATATTTATGAACTATAATAAAGTTGAAAATTAATTGTTAAAAGACACTAAATAATTATTATTATACATAATTTACATTTTTTAAACAAAGACGGCCACGAAAAACATTTTTTTTCGATTTGATGAAAAACTTGTTTTTAAGTGGTGGTACTACTGTTTCTTCTACTTCTTGTTAACCAATAATAGTCATAATAACTGAAATGATGTATTATATTATGGTAGTTATTAAAAATAAATTTTATTGAAATCAAATAGAGCGTTCAATTGTTATAAACAAAAGAAATAAAAAAAATTAAAATTTTGAAGCCAAATTCCGGCTTAATCGTAATTTTTTTATTTTATAGAATTTAGTTATGGTTGGATCTTCCGCCCTACGTCACAAAATATCGATTCGAGAAACGACACAAAAACGTTCAGTCTGATAAAGTAAACCAAATGCGTTAGAAAAAGAACGCACTGTAAAACTTTCGTCGTTTTTTTGAAGTTTGTGACGTAGGACGGAAGATCCAACGAACAGACTGTATGTATGTATTACATAGAGTATGCCAAATAATGTTTTTTTATTAATAGCATACAAATCAAAAGCAATCTCATTCAATTGGTTTGTTAGTAATAAATTATTTCTTAATCCCTCTAAATCGGCCGAAGTACTATTTACACTTAATTCTAGCTTTGAAAATACAATAAAATTCCTAGGTGTTCATTTAGATTGTATCCTGAAATATGATATTTACGGAAATGAAATTGCCAAATTTCCTTGCGCACAATCCTCTTCGTGAAATGGTCTAATGCAGCGATGGAAGTCGTGTGGTCGAAATTTATCTTATGCCCAGTGGATTTAGAATGTTCGGCTAGAGATGAGGATGATATATCTTGTTCAACGGCTCTGATGTTTTCGTCTCGCCGTACATTCATGCGTCTGTAGGTTTCGTCCGATATCAATTTTGTTATAATCGGCACAGGGAATTTTGTATACTCCTTGATTTTCAAGGGGAATGATGACTTTTGGGGAATTGAGATATCGTCCGATTTTACGCGAAGTGGTAAAAATGTTTTGATATTATGTCTTACTATTTTGGAGATTTTGTATGTCGTACCTCGTATGTACGGAAGAAATGTTATATTTTGTCATTCTTGGGTCTCGTCGGGGTTTTTGGGGCTCGATTTTTGTTTTAGTAAAAGTGTTACGGTACCTGGCGAGAAACCGTTTTGGACAAGAGCTGTCTCGAGGGTGGCTAGTTCGTTGTTTAGATTTATCTGTTAGTCGGAGAGAGCTTGTTATACGGTGTGGCCGAGAGTTACGTCGGAGTTTTTATAGATAAGTATGTCGAGGAAAGGCAATTGGTTGTTTTATTCTAGTTCCATTGTGAATTTAATTTTGGGATGGTAATGAATAAACAATATTTAACAAGTGTTAAAATAAGAAGTAGTCTGAAATTTATGATTAAAATTTTAAAATGATAATAAATAAAAAAAAGTGCAAATAGTCAATATAGTTTCAACAGAAAGCTTCATGTTCGAGATTAAAAATAATAGTTCAATATATATATATATACAATTGTAGGTGAAATATAGTTGGTTTCTAAACTAGGTCATACAAAATCATACCAGAATATTAATAGGAAAAGTGTAAGAAAACCTGGAGGATATCATGAAAAACATATCATTATTCTACATGTTAGACACAATGATACACTCATACAAAATGCATGTAGAGTACACAAAATCAAAATTAGACTTTCGTAGAGATTTAAATACCAAAATATCATAAAGAACATCTCATGCAACAGTATTGAAAACATTCAACTTATTCATGGGGTCACGAGAGAGGTTAGATATCTCATAAGCACATTAAGATAATGAACAAGTTTTTAAAATAAGAAACGAAGCATTCAAAAATATCACCAAAAATGTGGCAAATCAAAATAATTCCCATGAATTTTGTTGGAAACTGACGCAGAGTGAGGTATATGAGCTTGGTAAAAATTGATGAACCTGTCTTATTACTTTTGGGGTACTTATCAACAGTAATTGCACAAGTGCAGTCTTCACTATATCCCGCCAAAGGCACCGTGCCGATTAAGAGAACATTTATCATTGTTCCATTTGAAAAAAGAAGTTCAACTTTCACTAATCATCTTATTGAAAATCGGCATACTTTTGATGACGATCTACCTCAGATTCTACACTTCGTGGACAAAGGAATTAAAATGGACGTGCTCGAATTCCTTTAAAATCACAAACATAAAGATAATCCTGATTGCCTCATAATAATAATGATCACTGTGTGATCGAAACTGCAGTCACTAGTAAATAAACAGTTGCTACACAACGCAGATTTCGAACACAATTCAATTTCGTGTTCCTACGCGAAACACTATCCTGAAATGGGTGCAGAACCACTATACTAGAGAATCGTTAATGCCTGGAGTAGGTGGTGGTGGAGAAATAAGTTTCTGAACCCCTGAAAATGTGGTTCGAGTTAGGGCAGCTGCGGAAGCAAGTCTACGTCAGCATGATCGCACACTGAGGATGAGTGACCGGTCACTACGGCGAATTTTGCATTTAAATTTACACTTTCAACCATACAAGATGGTAGTTGTACCGAAACTGAAACCAAATAATTTCCAGGACGACTCATTTCGCTATGAGGGTACATCGAATGCCCCCCCACGATGGCCTGATCTTACGCCCTGCGATTTGTTTCTATGGGGGTACCTAAAGGCCAGCGTATTTGTTGAGAAACACACCTTTGATCAGTTGTTCAATGCCTATCACCCGAAAGATTCCGGCCAATATGCTGGAAGGACTCGACTTCAGGAGTGTGTGGAAAAGCACGTACATTACTTAGATGATATTATTTTGCGTACAAAAATGTTTTTTTACCCCTTTCTTTGATATGGATACGAAATTTTTCTTTCGGAATCCGCTATTAGTGTTTTATCGTCTGCAAACATTATTTTTTTGCATTTTTAATGCCATATTTCTATACCCAATCTTTGTGTTCTCGGCTTTTTGTTTGCTTCGTCTATATGTGATCCAAATAGTAAAGGGCTTCATATAAAACCTTGTCTCAATCCTATTTTGGTCTTGAACACCTCCGATTCTTTATTTTATATTCTTACTTTATTTTTGTTATTTCTGTATAACTCTTTTACTATGTTTATTATGCCTCTTGTTATCCCTGATTTTTCAAGTATATTTTTTAGGTCATGCTTCATGAATAATTCTTTTCCCTTTTTAATCATCTTGTCTGCTAGTTGTCTCATTATGTATATTAAGTCTTGTGTGCTTCTATTTTTTCTGAATTCGTGTCGTTCTTCTCCCAGCTGTTGATCTAATTTTCCTTTTATTCTTGCCTCTATTATTTTAGCAAAATTTCGATGGTATGTTTGTGAGTGTAATACTCCTGTAGTTGTCACATATTTTTGTATATGAGTATTATAATTATCTTGTCCCATTTTTTGGGTACCTTGTGATTCTTCATATTGTCATTTATTATTTCTAGAAATTCGGTTTTCCCCCTTTCCTATATATTTCATCATTTCGGCTGTGATATCATCTGCACCTGGAGCTTTTCCCAGTTTTATTTTCTTGATTGCTGCCAATTCTTCCATTGTTATTTCATTGTTTCCTCCATTTATTTCACCTTCAAATTGTTCTTCATCTCCATTATGATCTGTTTCTGTTATTTCGATAAAGTATTATATGAATAAATTTTATTGGAATATATTTTTTATAAAATTCTTAACTTTAGAGAAAATTTTTTTTTTTGCCAATTGCTATTAAACTATTGGAGCTACATGAAATTTATATAACAAATAATTGTAGATAATTCAAAATTAAACAAATTACTAAGAATAGCCTTTTTGCGTAAACCTCATAGTTTTTGAGAAAAATATAGGGAAAGTACTATGATGGCCACATCACCATTTTTTGTTGTGTTTTACTATTAAACCTAGCCTTTCCGATCCGCTCTTACTTGAATCCACTCCAGCCCAGTATAGCTTGTACCGATCTCCCAGTTCTTTCATTCCATTTCCATTCTTTTTTGTTTCGGTTAAGCCTAAGTAGTCCAACTTCTGTGTTTTCATTTAATTTCCTTTTCTTTTCCTTTAATACTTTTTACATTCCATATTCTCGTTTTTATTGTATTTAACTTTTTTCTTGTGCCATTTTCTTGCTGTGATGTCTTCTTTTTATTTGCTTTTCTATTAGTTCCTTTATTTTTCTTTTTGTGGAACTATTTCTACTCTATTTGCTTCTTTACTCCATCCAGACTCCTCTTCGTAAATTGTTATCTTTAGGTATCCTATTCTTACTTGCTTTTTCTTTTCTTGCTATTTCTCCAATTTAGATTTGTATGAATCTTTCTTCATGTGTTAGGTAATTTTCTATGTACGGTATCTCTTAGACCCTCTTAGATTTCCTTGGCTTTCATTATTTGTTGTTTCCCATGTCCCATATTCGACTCGTATTATTTATTTTTCTTTATGTAATGTGTGTGTATTTCCTACATTCTATTCTTGGTTTGTCTCTGCTGTTAAGCCTGTTATTATGATATTGCTGTTTTTTCATTTGCGTTTCTTTTCTTAGGTTGTCGATTCGTTTTAACATCTTCTGGTTTTCTAGCCCATTTTGTGCGGCGAAGGGCATTATGTTATGTTTCTTTCAATAAATATAATATAAACAATAGTTGTCCTTATTCAGACCGTACGTCTTTTAAAGGTTGGTTGTTCAAGGAATCGGCTCTGACGATTCCGATATTTATGGCATCAATTGTTGTGACTCTAAAATTTTGAATCTGAGAAAACTTTTTGATATCGAAGCAGTAAAATTAACGAAAATTTACTTTTATTACAACTACTTTATCATATCATAAGGAAAAGTGTACACTCTAGCGATAAGAATAATCTAATGCCAAGTTTCCTGTTGGTAGCATGATGGTCAGTTATTTGTTAAAGCACCACACTATGACAACTCTCATTAAATATCATGTTGTAACAGTTTTGAGCTATATGATAAAGGTCTTCTATAACTTATTCAACCACACGATTCTCATTTTCTTCATTTTTAATAATGAGTTATTCCTTAGATACTTTTCGTAGCCTACATTTAAAGTTCTCTGCAACTCTTGTACTAATCATTCTGATTATTGCTAACCATAGAGTTCTGATACCAAAACGCAATTTATGTGGCTTGTCCATGAACAGAAGCATTTTAAGTTGTTCTAGAATACAATATCCAAATCCTATATGTTCATTTACCTAGAAGATAATTGAAATTCATGTTATAGGTTAACATAGGGTACTAATGAGGTATGTTAGCCTCTCTTGAACTGCGACCTAAAAGATCTATTGTTCTACCCTTAACCAATCACTTCCCAATCAGTCCCAGGTCCTCCAAGAACCTGGTAACTTTCTTGGGGGTGATGTTGCTCACCTCTTCGTGGGATAATCGGTCCCTACCGAAGTGTGAAAGACTCTTGTGAGCAATTGCGACACAAGTGCATAGTATGTGCTCGGTCGTTTCATATGCCGAATCACATAATCTGCAGTTTCCACTTTCCTCTTTTCCCATTTTCCACAAATAGTATCGGAGGGCACAGTGCCCTGTCATGAGTCCGGTGAAAGTTCTTAGCTCGTTCCTTGTGAGTTCAATCACCTTGTGGAGTTTCATGAGTCGTTTTGATTGACGTAGACCTGGTACATTGTTCCAATGCTTGCGTCTTCTTTCCTCTTCCCATTTTTTCACCGCTACTCTCCTGTGCGCCATGGGGTCTGGTCCTATAGGAGTGGCATTTGCACCTATTTTTGCGAGTTCATCGTCCACTTCGTTGCCTTTAATATCTCCGTGCCCTGGGACCCACATGAGGGTCAACGAGTTGTTCTTCGCCAGTTGCGAGAGGGATCTTCGACATTCCCAGACAGTCCGTGAGCCGTGACTTTAGGCTCGAATGGCCTTTAATGCGGCTTGGCTGTCTGAGCAGATGTATATATGTGCGCCATTTAAGTGCCTGTCTGCAATCTCTAGCGCACATATCAATTGCAATCGCTTCCGCTTGCAAACTCGTGGGCGTCGTACCCAGAGCCATGAAGCTCCAGTGGTTTTGGGTAGGGCCATAAATGCCCATTCCAGTACCTTTGGTATTCTTGGCACCATCCGTGTACCAGGCTGATATTCCTCGTCCAAACTCCTTGACTCTCATCAAAGCCGTTTTGGGGTTCTCGATTGACACCTTAAACGGTAATTCGAATTCGAGCTTCCTGGGCATAATGGCCGTCGGTTTGGACAGAAGGACCGGGTCGATTTGCTGCAGTATTTTTAAGTGTCCTGTCCAGTCCCCGGCAGTGTTTTCTTCCTCTGGTGTAGTCGGAGGGCGGTTGGGGTCGTTTGCATAGCCCCTATGATCCTAAACGTTGAAGCCTACTCAGCTTCTTTTGCATGTTTAGTTTTTGGGTCTTTGGCCACCACACAAGGGCAGCATAGGTGACAATGGGCATCACCGCCCTTCTATACAGCCAATACGTGATCTTTTTTTTTGAGAGGAGGAATGCTTTATGCACCGTCTCTTCCGCAGAGGTGTGTGGGACTCGTCCTGTTCCTTCTGAACAAGCTCTACCCACTAAACCTCCTCTCTTTTTCTCTAGGGGAACCGGTGGCATCACAGGGCATTCTTCGCCCGGAACCCCCCTGCCTCAACCTTTACTGTCCTATTTGTGATGGTTGCCGCGCCAAGTTGGCCAGGACGTCCCCTTTGGTGGTAATAATCTTCTTGGCCGCGTGTGCCACCGCATCCCATTTGTCGTTGCCCGATAGCATCGTGGGAACCGCCCATATTGTTTAACAGGCGTGCGACGGCTCTTACTGCCCTAGCTGCCCCTGCCGATGCTTCTCGTACGTGGGTGCTGCAGAGTGGGTTCGCTTCTAGGATAACTCCCAGGTACTTAATTCATTTGGTGACCACTATTTCCTGGCCCAGGAGTTGTATGGTCTCGCCGGGCACGCGTCCTGCCCTTCTTTGGGCCAGCCACGCCGCAGCTGTCTTCTCGGCGGCCACGTCGAGTCCTGCGGCAGTCAGCCACTCTGCGACCATCCGAACTGCGTGTCCAGCCGTTGCCTTTGTGTCCGCGAGTTCCCTCTTATTGACTACGATCAGGAGATCGTCGGCGAAACCGATTATCTCGGCCCCTTTTGGTAGCGGTAGGCGAAGCACGCCGTCGTATGCTAGGTTCCACATGAAGGGGCCGAGTACCGAGCCTTGGGGCACCCCGCTGGTTGCATTGGACCGCTGCTCGGCGCCTAGCTCCCCGGTGATTAATAGCTCTCTATCTGTTAAGAAGTCACGTAAGATGTTAATAAGGTAGCCTGGCACATTTCTGTCTAGTAGCGCCTGCAGTATATTGCGTCTGGGGAGGGTATTGAAGGCATTCCTTATGTCCAATGCGATGCCCATGCAGTGCTTTCTCCCTCTAATAGGTCCGCTGTTTGCACGCTTCATGATTGCCTTGACCTTGAGGATGGCGTCCGTGGTTGACCTGCCTCCCCGAAATCCATATTGGTTTTCTGCCAGACCGTATGATTCTTCCAGGGCGCGTTTGCCCTTTTTGCTAACAACCTCTCCAGTGCCTTCCCCTCGCCATCTAAGAGGCATATAGGCCTATAGCCCTCAGGTTTGTTTTGCGGCTTGCCTTTCTTTGGGCGCGTTTATACCTCGCTGGGAATACCCCATTTGCTAGGCATTTGTTGTACAATTCCATCAGTAGCTCTGGGTTATAACCGGGGGCCAGTTTAATTGCTTCGTTTGGTACTCCCCCGGGACCGGGCGCCTTGCGGTTTTGGGAGGGCCATCAAGGCTCCCGCAACCTCCTCCAATGTAAACATCTGGGCTGCCTTCGGTTTTACCGCCGGGGCCATGGATTGATCCTCAGCGTCGGGTGGTGCAGGTGGAAAGAGTGCCTCCACCACAGCGGTAGCCCCTCCCTGGACCATTGAACCAACGTTGTGCAGCGAGGCTCCAAGTTTGTTGACTACAATCTTGTAGGGGCGGCCCCATATATCGTCCTCGACCTTCTCACAAAGCTGTCGCCATTTAAAAGACTTGCTTTGTATGATGGCCAGCCGCAGCTCCCGCTTCGTCTTCGCCCATGCCTCAAGGTGGTCAGTGATGTCCCTGACGCTTCTCCTACTCCGAGCTAATTTCCTCCTAGCCGCGTTTGCTGCCCGCCTAGCTTCTGCTACCTCCTGGCACCACCAGTAAACTGGGCTAAATTTGCCCGCGCTGTGTTTTTGGGGAATAGCCGCCTCGCATGCTGCCCGGAGTCTTGTGGCGTAGGCATCTGCCGCAGCCTCAGCATCCTCGGGTAATCTAAGGCCCTTCATCTTCTCGACGAATTTTGCCTTGTCGATTTTGTTCACCGCCCATCTAATCCTATGGTCGTGTGGGCGGGGCGGGGGGTCTCAGGCAGCCTTGACGCAGAAGGAGATGTAGTGATGGTCGCTGTAGTTTTCCTTCTCCGTCTCAACCTTCCAGTTTACGATCCTTGTTGACATATTGTTGGATGTCAGGGTGAGGTCGATTATGGATTCAGAGTTGTTCCTGTGGAACGTGGGGACGCTCCCAACGTTCGCAACCGCGAGGTCCTGAGCGGCGATCAGGTCCACGAGCTTCTCGCCGCGCACATCCGTCCTGCTCTCCCCCCACATGAAGTGTTTAGCGTTAAAATCGCCGCACAGCACCAGGTCCCCATCCATAGTCTCGACAATGACCTCGAGCGCCCTGAGCCATTCTTCGTAATCCGTCGTATCCGCGTTCGGCGAAGCGTAGCAGCCTATGTAGGTGACGCCGGCCAACCTGACCCAGGCAATGCCCTTTGGTAGTCTCCCCCCTTATTTAGATGGCGATGTCCCCGTCGATAGTGTCCCTGTACCAGTACCACCCCGTCGCGGTCCTGGAGTTATTAGGCTCGCTCACGACTAATACGTGGGTGCCTTGGGCTTAAATCCCCAGGTTTTCCCCATAAGCCGCCGACAGGTCCAAAGCACGACGTCGCTTTGATTTTATCGACATGCTGATTCCAAGTCAGTTTGGTATCCAGAATTATACCCAGATACGTTACTTCGTTGGAGAGATTTATCTCTATTCCATTCAGCGAGGGAGCCCTTATGGAACTATGATCGTTTTATTCGGGTTAATACGTAGTCCTTCCCGAACACACCAGTTACTGATGCTGTTCAGTGCTTTTTGCATTAGGATTATAAGAATGCCTTCATGCTTGCCCCTGATTATTACAACGATGTCATCTGCATAGCCTTGGTTTATAAAGCCCTTTCCATGCAGTTCATCCAGGAGTCCCTCCACCACTATTGACCATAGTGTGGGGGACAAAACTCCCTCCTGAGGACACCCCTTTGTTACAGACATGGATACTGTAGATCAGGCGTCGGCAACCTATGGCACGCGTGCCAGGCTTGGCACGCGTTGGGGTTCTGAATGGCACTCTACAAAGTAATCAGGGAAATCGCGAAAATATCGAGACGAAGTGATTTTTAAATAAGATAAAATGTTTAATTATAATTATGTATCTAACGTGGCTCGCTAATGTCACGAAAATCTGCGCGAAGGGTGAGTGAGAGCGCATTCGGAGTTAAAAGGATGAAACATGCGAAGCGCCGACTAGTTATCGAAGCGGACTTCACGAATGTTCAAGCTGGAATGACATTCGCCCTTAGACCATATAAGCTTATAGACACGCCCTAACCCGAATGTGGTGAAGCCAACACAATAGGCGCGTGTGACGTCACGCGTGGGCAAGAACGCAAATAGAAATATGTTTCGCATTGGAAGTGGGAACGGAATAAATTTTTTTATTTACTTAAAGTAATTAATCTTGTGCAGGGAAGTGGTTGAAACATGTCCAATAAATATATTTAGCAAATTTTATTTACTGTACATGATTATTAAAACAAACAGTGCCATTTATTAATTTTATTATCTTAATACCTATACAGTATACATGTATCAGGAAAAAAATAAAGACTACAAAAGGTATTACTTAATTATAAAATATATTTTGAATACAAATACAAACATTTATTAAATTAATAAAATGAAAAAAAAATTACTCTGTAATGCACGGCAGCGGACACAATTGTTTTATTTATTTATTGCCCAGAAAACAAAATCGTTTTAGTTAGTTTGCTTCTAACTCTATCAGCATTGTTATTTTTACATTCAGTTAGATGATACAATCTAATATTACAATAATGGAACGCAATAATTTTAATTAAATTAATGATGTGGTTAGATTCAACATCATTATCATACATGTGTCCCTCGTAAGCATCGAAAACTGAAACTGAAATTTTTTGTATTTCACTTACCGAAAATACAGTATCATTTTTTAGTTTCTTTATTGAACTCCAATTATTAGTAATAAAAGAATCATGTGTAAAATGCTTCGTCCAAATTCTGCTATGTTGTGAAGGGTTAAAATTGTCACGTCGCATTGCAGCAATCCATTGCTTTTGGAGTAGGGAATCTCCTAGAAATCTGTGAGTGATTATTTTTGTAAAATAGGTAACAACAATTTTTAAATTGCGTTTATACAGCATGAGTTTTTAAAATGTTACAGGGCTACATTACCACCAACTCCTCAAATGCGAGAAAAGGGTTAAATGTCCCTCATCAAAATTTCATTAAAATATTTAAAACTGTTCTCGAGAAATAGCCCGGTAACACTTTAAAAGAACTCATCCTGTTTATCATCTTATTTCGAGGTTATGCATATGAAACTTTTATTTAAAAGTAAATACTTACAGGTGAAATTATATATCTGTACCACGTTTATATAATTCTGTACAATTATAAGCACTGCATAATAGCACCATAATTAGAATTCGTAGAAAACAACGATTTTAAGATAAAAACCAAATGAAAACAATCGGGAAACAAACACACAAACTTGACTTCTGCCCACACGTGACGTCACGCACTACTCCTCATGTTGGCTTCACTTCGTAGTAGGCGAGATATAGCTAACGGCGCGTCTATAAGCTTATATGGTCTAAGCATTCGCCCCTTTCTTTCTCGTTTTGCTACTGCGCACCTGTAATACCAGTCAAACTTGCATTTCGTTTAATACTGGTCGTTACTTTCCGTTCTAACTTTTTTGTGAAGACTTGTATCTTATTGGTTTAATATTTGTTATAATTCATCCATATTTAATCAAATGGAGGGTAAGAAACAAAAACTAAATGTTCGCGGTTTTCAAGACTATTGGACGAATGAATATGGATTTATACAACAAAAGAATCGTGCTGTATGTGCGATATGCCGCGAAAGTGTAGTATGCCGCACGTCAAGTGTACAAAGACATTTCCAAACCAAACATCAGTCCACATTTAATAGCAACGATGAGAAATGTGAAACTATAAAGAGAGCTGTTTCTGGTTATAAGAAACAAGTAACTTTTTTTGTGGAATAACTGGAACGAAGGTTAAAGCGACAGAATGCAGCTTCGCAATTGCTCATTGCATAGCTGCCAAAGGCAAACCCTTTACAGATGGGGAATATATAAAAGACAAAGATGAACTTAAAACCTACGTTGAAACACTTAAAGATGAATTTTCCAGAAGATGCAAAGATTTTGAAGCTTATGTGCCTATATTTTCCTTCCTCATAAAACCAGATTTAATAGATCCATTAATAATACCGTTTGATTTTTCAATTTTTGAGTGGATAATTTTGAAATGGAACTTATCGAACAAATTTTTTCTCACATGAAACATATTTTGAGTCCACAAAGAAGTCGTTTAACAACTGAACATTCAGAATCTTGTGTGAAATTAAAATTCACAAATTATACTCCTAATATTGAAATATTAAGCAAAAATGTGCAGGGACAAGGTTCGCATTAAAATTTTTTAATGTATGTTATTTTTTTAATAAATATGTTTAAAAGATAAATTTGGTATAAAATTCTTCTTCTCTAGAACCCCATTATATAATTTAGAATTAAGGCGGCACCCTGAATCATTTTGGTAGAGTGGCTTGGCACACCACAGCTAAAAGGTTGCCGACCCCTGCTGTAGATCATGTTAGAGAAGCCGTTACTAGTCGGCTTTGAAGCATTGCCTCCACCCATCTTATCGTGGAAGGATATAGTCCTTTATTTATAGTCGCTCGTTTTATTACAGAGAATGAGGTGTGGTCAAAGGCCCCCTCTATGTCTACAAATATTCCGATTGCTATTTCCTTGTGCTCGATCTGCCTCTTTGAAGAGGTGATGTAGAGCATCGACGGTACATTTGCCAGCTTGAAATGTGAATTGCTTGGCATTTAAGGGTGTTCTTATAAGTGAGTCCTTTATGTGTTCGTCGATTATTTTCTCCATAGCCTTTAGGAGAAAAGAGGTTAGGCTGATGGGTCGATACGATTTAGGTTCATCTAGAGGCCTATTGCCCATTTTAGGTATAAATACCACTTTTGCCTCCCTCCGCAACCGGGGTATATACCCTAGTGTATAGCTTGCTTTATATATCTCCCTGAGTCCTGGAGCAATTCTATCCAATCCGCGCTGCAGTAGCGCGGGGAAGATACCGTCCATTCATGGGGATTTATATGGCTTGAAACTGTTTATGGCCCAAGTCATTTTGCTGTCACGATTGGAGCAGTGAGCCACTGAGTTGGTACTAGGCGTAATTGTGATTTTAGTCACTAATTTCGATCCCGGAAAGTGAGTAGCTCTAAACTTTCCTGTTGATCTTTGGTGTGACTGCCGTCAGCTCGTTTTAAGATGCCAACCGCATTGGTATGGTCCTTTGATAGACCTTCCGTAGTCTATTTGCTGGGGTCAGATTGTCGATCCCCTCGCAGTAGGCCTTCCAGGCCCCTCGTTTGGACTCCTTCAGTTGCTTATTGAATTCAGCCAGAGCTTGTCTGTAGGCTAAGGTCAAGTCAAGTACCTCTTGCCTTATTGCGTTTATAAACGTGGGTTTATCCCCCCTGTTTAAGATGTCTAGATTGCTAGCGCATACATAATCAAGAAGGTACTTACCCCCTGTTGTTGACATCTGAGCTGCCCCATACTGTGTGGTGCGCATTAGCGTCGCAGACCATGATAAGATGTTTCCCATTCCTGCGGCACCAGTCCGTGAGGTTCTTTACTGCCTCTGGTAGTGGGTTGTCTTCGTCCCCTGGAAAGTAGGCTGAGGCAAATACAACTTGCCTCTTGCCATCTCCCGTTGGTACGTCCACGACCGCTGCCACTAGGTCCTGGGTGACGAACTGTGGAATGGGAGCATAATTAGTATTTTTCCTGAAAATCAGGGCGGCCCATGGCCTGCCGCACGTAGTATTACATACCAGATAGTACGATGGGTTCTGAAGTCCTTTATTCGCCCCTCCGTGAACCCAGGGCTCTTGAATTAGCCCTATTTGGACGTTCCCCCTAGCCAGCCTGCTAATTAAGGCACTTGATGCTGCCTTTGAGTGCTGCAGGTTGATTTGGAGGCACTGCCACTTACCCTTCATTTTTGGGCCTTGGAATGACCCTCACCTCTGGCATCATTCAGTTTGTCCTGGGGCATAATCCTGCCCTTTGGACGCACATCAGCCTGCTCCTTGGGTGGACTCTTGGTCAGGCTTTCCCTTGGAGCCTTTCTGAAATTCATATTCTCTATGATATAGATTTAATAAGATATGTAAACTGCTGAAAGGGAATAAACAGGTAACAATTATATTAAACAGTAGGTAATGAAAACCACTTTATGGAAGTAGATACCATAGCAATGATAATGGCAAATAGAATTGGTCTTATAAGCAAATGAAGGAGAACCATTCTAGTGAATTGGCCTTTTAACACGCTTGTGATAACATTAGATTAACACCAGGCCAAAATTTACCATTAAACTTGGTTAAGATATCCATATACTGAAGTTTTAACGGGGGTCGCGGAAGACGTCCTCGTGAGGGACTGGCAAGGAAGTAGCACCGGCGGTACTTTCTGGAACCAACACGCACCGGAGGCGGCACAGGGGTCCCTGGCGAGGCTCACCATCGACTAACAGCCGCATGCTTCGATTAAACAGTTTTTCATATGTGCTACTTGCTTGAGCTTCCACGCCACGTCAACGTAGGGGCACCGGCTAGCTGTGAAAAAAGTAAAAGAAGAGAAAGCGTGTAAATTAAAACAAGGGGCCTGGAGAAGAAGAAATATTTTCTTCTATAAAACAAAACAAAAATAAACATAGAAAAAATATACAATTAATTAAAAAGCAAGAGGCTTGATTCGGCGAAGACAACCAGGCTGACCGCCGCTGCTGATGGCAGACGACTGGTAAAGAGCGTTGATCTGGGCCTGGTTTTATGCGGTGATCTTGGATACCGCGGCTTTGTTTCGGTCACGTAGGCCCCGCAATTCCGGGAACAGGTAATGAAAAAGGGCCCGACCTATTGTTCCGCACTAACAGCTGCACATTTTGGAAAATTATCTCGTTTGGATTATTTCAATAATGCGGAATTTATGCAAATTATTATTAGGAGCAATGGGTATCTCGTAAAATGGATTAAAATATAATTACACATTTGTTACCACGTTCAGGTAATCTGAACGCCGGTAACAAAAGAAAAACATACAACAAAATAGGTTTTATTTACGGCTTTTATTTTTTTTATTTTTAATATTCATTTTCCATAAACAAAAATGTCACTATAATTTGAATGTATTTTCAGCAAGTTTAAACATAACACTCATTACTACATATATAAGTAATTAATTAAGTTTTTTATTTTTCAGGGCCTAGGACAGATGAATTGGAATCGATAATTAAACCTTGCCATAGCAAAGGAAATTGTTTTAATGTATTATCTAATAAGAAAAAAAGCTCAGGTAATGAAAATAATTATGGTCCTAACTTTCTTTACAGTTTAAATTGTAACACTTACAGTTGTAATAAAAGAAACATCTATCAAAGAAACAAAGAAAGTGAAAATGGCTAACAAGAAAATTTTCAGTTCATCAAATATTAAACCACTTTCCCAGGATCAGAGATTTGTCATTCAGCAAAGAACATTCGATATTTTACTTTTGGTGGACACACAGGAGACATCTGGGTTAGCACAGTTTCATATTTTTTTTTTATTTTGTTTGCAAATCAATTCAATGCTGAAAAGTAATGTTACATTTTAAATAATGCTTTCAGCTTTTCACAGTTTACAACAGTTCAGTTTGGTTGATGAGAAATGCTTTGTTTTAGAAACAGTTATAATTTAATATTATAGGCTTAGAAACAAGGCTTTTATAATCCTGTAGGTGTGTCTTTAAAATTAATGTTGGTTTCAAATGAAACTTAAATATAAGCATTGATTGACTATGGAGGCTTCTACTTCGTTATACATTTTAATCACAAATTAAACACAATAATTACTTTGTTTTGTATAACAGTTATACAAAACAAAGTAATTATTGTGTTTAATTTGTGGTTAAATATAAGCATCTATTGAGCACTTGGTGGAATCTAGATCACCGGAATTAGGTATTTACTCGAGTCCCTCTTTAGATTTTCTGTTTATTTTTCTATAAATATTTTTGAATATTATTTAGACTAGAGGTCCCCAACCCTATGCCCGCGGGGGTTATAGCTGATTATATAGCCGATCGTTTTACGTCTGCCCGCCGTTGTGCGATCATGATGAAAAAAGTTTTCAATAAAATGTTATGGAAAAAATAAATATATTTATAATTTATTAATGAATCAAAGAAATATAAGCTTTTTTTGTTTGAAAATAATTAAAATTTTAACTTTAGAAAAAGTTATATAAAAAATGACAACTCGATGGGGTTTGGGGTTATCACCAAAAATTAGTTCAGTGTTTCATCTAACTTCCCTCAAAATTTCGTATCTCCACTGGTGCCTTTTTGGGGTCATTTTAATTTTTTTTTATCCGGCGCCACCAATCGAAATTTGCTCGAGCGAGCTCGTGTAAAGTATAGCGTCAAGTCGAGCGCACTATTATTGAGTAGCGCACGCGTACAAAAAATGGAGATGTGGCCATCATAGTAATTTTCCTACATTTTACTCGAAAACTATGAGGTTTACGCAAAAAAGGTATTCTTAATAATTTGCTCAGTTTTTAATTCTCTATAATTATTTGTTATATAAATTTCATGTAACTTCAATAGTTTATTAGCAATTGGCAAAAATATCAAAAAGTTCAATTTTTATTTTTTGTCTCAAAAGTTAACAATTTTATGAAAAATATATTTTAATAAAACATGTTCAGTTTCTTATTTCCTTCAACTTTGAAAAGTTTTGTAATATTTTTCATATTAAAAAAAAATACCGTAAAAAAAACAAAAAAACGGCCTCTAGTAAACACCCACTTCCGGTTTATGAATGTTTACCAAAAGCTTTTCAGTTCCAGTTTTTAACCTTAAGTTTAAAGTTTCATCTCAATCATTCGTTTATGAGATATAGCGCCCAAGGACAGACACACACACACACAGACACAATTTTTTTCCAGAAATTAGTCTAATGGGTATTTCCGCAAAAAATTCTGGAAAGTAAAAATAAAAACTCACTAAAAACGCACAAGTAGGGTATAATAGTAATTAAGGTACCAAGGGCGTTAGTAAGGAAATAATCCGACAGTGTACAGCCCGAGGGCTGAAGGCCCGAGGGTTGTACGTAGGCAAAGGGCATTATTTCCTACAACGTCCCATGGTGCCTTCAACATTTTATGTCCCCGGAAATATGATGTAATATTGTATTCTATTTTCATATTATGTAAACAATTAATAAAAATATAAAGTCAACAAATCAATGTGGTCGTGCCTGTCATTGAATGGCATATTTCAATTCAGAAAATTAAGTTCACGTTGAGTAAGAATAGCTGCTTTACCAGAGGCAATAAAAACAAGAGCAGAAAAGGCAAGACAAGCATTACTGTCGAAGAAATTTTTACCAGTGTATGAGAAGGAATACATTTCTTTCATAAAATGGAGAAAGATATACAAAATAGAAGTAAAAGATTTTGCGAAACGGAACTGTTGGCATACTTTCAAGAGAAATCGCACCATTTGCGCCGAACTCTATGTGGACTAAATTTTCAATGTAAAGGAAAAAGTTAGTATTGAACTAGCTTGGTTGTTTAAATGAATTATGAAAAATAACGCCTTAGGGTGTATTATAATAGTTATTTACGTATTAAGGGCTGTTAGGATAGCCATAACAGCCGAGGGAGCTGTTTGGGGCCCGACGAAGGAGGGCCCTAAAGCGACCGAGGTTGTTATGGCCTTACTGCCCGTGGTACGTATAACGATTTTCGTCGTACTACTAAATTCATAAAAAATTAAAGTTGAATGTTTATAATTCACAATACTAAAATCGCCGATGACGCCGATTCAATTTTATTTACGGTTAATATAAAAATCACAAATGTCGTTGTTTCCGTAACAACCAATTACAAATGACATTTTATCTGTCAAAGTGCAGAAAATGGGGAAAGAGGCTTTACTTCCAGTGAAAATATTGGCCCGAGCTAAGCAAGCAGATGATGAATTAGTACCAGAAAAGTCGAGGGACAGGTACCAAAACGAAGACAATTTATTTAAAAGATGACAGCAAGAAAATAATACTGAAAATGTAAGCTTTCACAATTGCACCATACCAAATTTTTATAACTTTAAGTAGACTTTTTATAATTTGTATTGTTATTTCGTTTAATTTCCTGTAGTTAAATAAATCTATTTAATTTCACTAAAAACGCACAAGTAGGGTATAATAGTAATTAAGGTACCAAGGGCGTTAGTAAGGAAATAATCCGACAGTGTACAGCCCGAGGGCTGAAGGCCCGAGGGTTGTACGTAGGCAAAGGGCATTATTTCCTACAACGTCCCATGGTGCCTTCAACATTTTATGTCCCCGGAAATATGATGTAATATTGTATTCTATTTTCATATTATGTAAACAATTAATAAAAATATAAAGTCAACAAATCAATGTGGTCGTGCCTGTCATTGAATGGCATATTTCAATTCAGAAAATTAAGTTCACGTTGAGTAAGAATAGCTGCTTTACCAGAGGCAATAAAAACAAGAGCAGAAAAGGCAAGACAAGCATTACTGTCGAAGAAATTTTTACCAGTGTATGAGAAGGAATACATTTCTTTCATAAAATGGAGAAAGATATACAAAATAGAAGTAAAAGATTTTGCGAAACGGAACTGTTGGCATACTTTCAAGAGAAATCGCACCATTTGCGCCGAACTCTATGTGGACTAAATTTTCAATGTAAAGGAAAAAGTTAGTATTGAACTAGCTTTGTTGTTTAAATGAATTATGAAAAATAACGCCTTAGGGTGTATTATAATAGTTATTTACGTATTAAGGGCTGTTAGGATAGCCATAACAGCCGAGGGAGCTGTTTGGGGCCCGACGAAGGAGGGCCCTAAAGCGACCGAGGTTGTTATGGCCTTACTGCCCGTGGTACGTATAACGATTTTCGTCGTACTACTAAATTCATAAAAAATTAAAGTTGAATGTTTATAATTCACAATACTAAAATCGCCGATGACGCCGATTCAATTTTATTTACGGTTAATATAAAAATCACAAATGTCGTTGTTTCCGTAACAACCAATTACAAATGACATTTTATCTGTCAAAGTGCAGAAAATGGGGAAAGAGGCTTTACTTCCAGTGAAAATATTGGCCCGAGCTAAGCAAGCAGATGATGAATTAGTACCAGAAAAGTCGAGGGACAGGTACCAAAACGAAGACAATTTATTTAAAAGATGACAGCAAGAAAATAATACTGAAAATGTAAACTTTCACAATTGCACCATACCAAATTTTTATAACTTTAAGTAGACTTTTTATAATTTGTATTGTTATTTCGTTTAATTTCCTGTAGTTAAATAAATCTATTTAATTTCCTAAAAATCGAACATTGTTTTCAACTTGATAATATTGTATTAATAATTTGTTGATTGAGAGCGGGCCGTTAAGAAAAAAGCGGGCTGTTATGAGCCCATAACCCCCCGTTTTTTTGTTGCCAGGGATATATGAATAGCTTAACGTACTACAATAGTGATATATGATTTATTTCATACTGTGTCAAATTCCAATACTTTACGTCAACAGTTTCAATCCGGGAAAACACAAAAAACGGCCGGTCCGGTAAAGTGTTGCTAGTGGAAACACAAAATTAATCATGGCAATAACAATTATTCAAATTTAAGATTTTCATTCGCAATTAATGTTGATTTTATCATGGAATATTTCGGCCACAAAGAAGACGCACCTATTTTCTTAGACTAAAAACATTAGTTCACAAATAAAATAATAAATGTAATCATTTAAATTCTTACCAAATCTAAAAAATGGGCCAACATAACTTCTTCCGTAATTTTCATCACATTATTTTTTGCTTTCCATTCACAAAAATGGCGGAATTGTTTTTGATACCTTTCACCAGACTTAATAGGTATTAATTTCGCACACGCTTCTTCAGATTTTCTTACAATTACTGGAGGATTTACAATTTCTGGGCAATTTGCATAAGAATTCATTTTGACACAACAAATTATTTAAAAAAACTAAACATTTGCCAAACAACCGTTGCTAATCATGTTACGAAAATGTAACTAGATTTGGAGCATCTGTTAAATTATTTTTAAATTAATTTCAATGTTTCTTTAAAACGCAATTTGACACAGAATGAAATAAAATACATAACGACATTCGTCCGTGAACACTTTTTACAGTACTCGTTTCAAATTTCAAGACTCGGCTCCTTTGTCGCCTCGTCTTTAAATGTCTCACTCATACTGTAAAGTATGTGTTCCCGGACTTATAACGTTAATTACTATTACTTCATAACAGCCCAGTGCAACGAAAAAATTCTAACGACCAAGGGCGTTATAGGGTTACTAAGATACCAAAAATCAGGGTAATTATTTTCAATTAATATCATAGGGGATATAAAAAAATAGGGCGAAACATTGACAAATGTTTATATGACAGTCTCGGTCCTCATGACTTTCGATTATCTGAAAAAAATTTTAATCAGAATATACATTTTATTTGTATCATTTTGCAGAACGAAGTTATTTATTTTATATTGTTTTATTTACTTACCTATTTAAAATGGAATTTTTTTTAGTATCCTCATCAGTATATTCGTATTCAACGTCACTTGTGCCTGTTTCAAAAATAATAAAACTTAGCGACTGTAGGAAGTTATTAATTTCACTTCGCTTCTCAAAAACAATATGACATTGAAGGGAAAGAAACTATTGAGGATACTTAGTTATTTATAACATAATACTGTATGTTATGGTCTAAATGATTTGGAACAAAAGTTAATTTTAAAAAATTTAAAAAAAACGCACCGGTGGAAATATGAAATTTTGAGGGTAGTTAGAGAAAACAAATTTTTGGTGATAATAATAAAAGTTTATTTGTGCCAATAACAATTGTTTTACACAGGTCAATAATATCATATACATATTTTAATTTAGACAAGACCAATTCTGTCATTGCAGACGAAAGTGTATATAGAAATATAAAGATACAATTAAGTTTAGATGGGCTATGATTAAAATAATAAAAAACGATACAAATAAATTGGTATAATAAATAGAAAAAACACGAAAATATATTCGTAAAATCTACAACAAATGAGTCTTATTAAGACTACAGAACAAATCACTTTTGAAACAACTACTTCTCTAGCTAATACTTCGACAGACATTGACATTCAATAGTGATTTGTTCTGTAGTCTTAATAAGACTCATTTGTTGTAGATTTTACGAATATATTTTCGTGTTTTTTCTATTTATTGAATGTCAATGTCTGTCGAAGTATTAGCTAGAGAAGTAGTTGTTTCAAAAGTGATTTGTTCTGTAGTCTTAATAAGACTCATTTGTTGTAGATTTTACGAATATATTTTCGTGTTTTTTCTATTTATTAGTGAATTATCTACAACGTAAAGGACTTATATATTTTATTATTAAATTGGTATAACCTAAAAGATAATATAAACTAAAGTTAAAAGCATTCTATAAACAAAACTTGTATACTAAAATTAAAAAGTATAAAATATAAGATTGCAGTCATTAAAACGATAAAAATTTAAAATAAATGGTAAACACACAAATTTTAAATTTATGAAATAATAAATATAATTTAAAACTAGGTTTGCTTACATGCTTAAACTTAAAATATCATTAAAGCAAAATTTAATTTAAAAACTCTACGGTATAAACTACAAGACAAAAAATAAAATTTAAAATAGTAAAAATGTAGTGGATTTATGTAAAAATTAAAAAAACGCTCACATTAATATTAAATTTAAAAAAACGAGAATAATCTTTAAAAAAGGTTATTCTTGGCATTGTGCAGTTAAAAATTCATTAAGAGTATAAAATGCATTCTTCATTAAGGTATTGTTTTTTGTTTTGTACTTGGTATACGGAAGTAACTGGACATTTCTTCTGTAACACATTAGAACATTTTATAGCGAAGTATCTTGAGCCGTTCATTGTTCTTAAAAGTCTGATTGGTTCCACACGCTACTCAGCATTTTTGCTTGTCTCATAATTATGGAAATAATTATTTTTATTATATAGATACATATTGGATTTTATGTGCAATAAACATTCCAAAATGTATAAACAAGGAGCTGTTAAAATTCCGATCTTGGAGAATCAAATACGACAATCGTCTCGGTATGCTATACTTGCATTAACACGAAGGGACCTTCTTTGTATTTTAAAAACGTTGTTTAAAATATCAGAATGTCCCCATAGAAGAATTCCATACGACAGATGTGAGTGTATGAAACCATAGTAGGCTGACGCGAGTACATCTCTAGTTACCGATCTACAAAGATTTTGTAACAGATATACGTTTCTTAAAAGCTTACATCCCAGTTCAGTGCCATGCTTATTCCAAGTCATATGTGAATCTAAGAATATCTCCAAAAACTTGACAGACATGCACGACATAGGGACATGCTTTAGGGTAATTAGCATATTAACCGTTTTAGTTGAATTTAATTTTAGTTAGTTGCATTAAACCGCTCGGTGTGAGTATTCATATCTGTCTAGAATTTACTAATTGCAGTATCTAAAGATTTAGCTCGTGATGCGATGGTTGTGTCATCTGCGTACAGTACTACTGACGACTATTTAAGGGGAGGTCATTAATATAAATGAGAAATAACAATTGGCCAAATATAGATCCTTGCGGAACCACAATTGTTGTTCAGATATATAGTCATTTATAGGTACCATTTGTGTCCTGTTGGAAAGGTATGATACAATTAGTTTACAACTATTTGGACTAAATTGTAAAAGTATAGTTTACGCGGAAGGATGGAATGATTCATACAATTTAAAGCTTTGCTAAGGTCAAGCAAATTGCAAGATTCTATTTCCTTCGAAAGCTTCAATTATGTTTTTTATTAAGTGTCTCATTGCTGCTATCGACTTCTCTTTTCTAAAACCAAATTGGTTTGGTGTTAATTTGTTATTTTCATTTAGATAGAGAGTTACTTGATCATTGATAATATTAGCTTGTTTTTGCCTCAGGTTAAGAACAATGCTATGAACTTTTGCACAAGACACTTCCTTGAAATTAAAATAAGATGAATTTTTCGGAAAATTATGCATAAAGTGAATCGGATCTTTTAAGCAGTTTGGAATAGTATTTGTTACTGACTCAGTCACAGTTGCCATTTTCATTGGCACGCTTTTGAGAAATATGATATCTCAAATTTATATTTTCTTCTAAAACTATTGTATGACGCAAACTAATATTGCTAATCTAAATTCATCATATCTCTTAATAAATGTAACGTATTTCTTATAGCTTAAGTTCAGAGTTGAACCAATGAATGTTAAATTTGCGTGATTTTACCTCTTTTTGGGTAATGGAATGAGTTAACAATTACTTCAATTAAAATATTCCATGCTCTGTTTTGATTCAGTTCACATTCCATAACCTCCGACCAATTGAAGTCACTTATATAATTGTAAAAAAGTGTTTTACCATATTGGGTAATAGGTCAAACTAAACTTCTCAAAGGTGATTCACTGCAAGGATAATCGATTTCTAATTTTAGACCGATATGATCTGACAGTCGTATATTAACTGTACATATTTTCCCTATTTTACTTACATCATTGGAGAATATGTTGTCAATACATGCGCCTTTTCTTGTGGCATTGCAAATAATATAGCGTGTTAAAAAAATATAAATATGTATAGACAATTTAAAAAAATTCTCAAAACCCTCCCTAGTGCTCGCGCTCAGTTTTGCCACACTGTGCGTCGGTTCGTGCAATAAAGAATCACCTTTACACTTTTACCTTAAATAATAATTATTTTAATCTCAAAAGACAACGAACACTGACTGAGAGGAATCATATTATTTTGTGAAAATGATGGTAGCGACCGTTACTATGTGGTAGTTCATTTTAAAAACACTTGATAATGACCTGCAAAGGTCGAAACTATAGTTGTGTCAAAAATTGATAATATATTTTAAACTTTGTTTGTGTATATTATACAATAAATGGTGGTATAAAAACTTAAAACATATTTTTCATATTATTTGTATTTGGTTTTTGTGCGACAGTAGTGTTGTAGTACTGAAAAAAACATAATGTTGAACGCCACCTCCAGTCAGTTCATACCACTTATAATACGAGCTATCCACTTAAATCTAAATTAAAATTAAATTAAAACTAAAATCAAACATGTCTTCTTTAAATTCTTTAAAAATTTCTTACCTACTCGCAAAGAAGAAAAGGCCTTTCCAAGATGGTGAGTTGTTAAAAGAAGCATTTCTGACTGGCGAAAACATGAGATTATGTCAGCAATACAAAACTTACAGTTGTCAGCTAACACTGCCACGAGAAGAATACATGCCATTTCGAAGGATATCAAAACTCAATTAAAGAGTGACTTGGAAATATATGACTGGTTCTCACTACAATTTGATTAGTCTGCAGATACATCAGACACAGCACAGTTAGCAGTTATGGTGATAATGGTATTTATTAACTTTACTGTAAAAGAAAATCTACTGAAATTATTATCTATTAAAAGAGATGACATCTCCTTCATGAAGAGAAGAAAAGAAGGCACCAAGAACTAAGATACAGGTTTAGAGAAAGAGAGGTAAGGTGCTGATGGCGAGGGAATGGGAGGAAAGGCAATGGATGTTAAAGAGAGTGGAACGTTAAGAAAACGAAATGTATGGTATTTAGGAATAAGGGAAGAGGGGGAAGGATAAAAGATTAGAATGGAAAGGGGAAGTGATACAGTGAGTAAAAGTGTTTAAGTATCTGGGTTTTATATTGAAGTGGATGGGAGGATATGAGGAGCATTCAAGATGGGTGCAAGGAAAGGTAAGGAAGGCGTGGGGTATGGTGAGAGAGAAATTGGGACGATGGATTGAAGGAAACGTGAAGGTGATGTGTGGCTTGTGGAACGCGTGGGTAAGTTGTATACCTTTATAAAGAGTGGAAGTATGGAAGGTAATGTAATGTGAAAGGCTGGAGAACAGTGAACAGTGGTGGTTCCAGTGGCAGATGTTAGGGGTGAAGAAATCGAATCCGGGATACATACTGCTTCAGGAAACGAATAGAGAGAGAGAGTGTATGTGTGTATGTAGTGAGGAGATACAGAGAGTGGCTGGATATGAAATGAAAGTGAATGGACTGAAAGAGGGAAGACTATTGAGGGAAGTATGGAAGGAATGCGTGGGCGCAGGGGAGGGCAGCGAGGAAGGGGATGTATGAGAGAACGGGTTTGTCGGATGTGATGTTACGGGAGTGATTGAAGAACGGGGTAAATGTGTTTTATCGTATCACTGTATTATCCACCAGAAAGTTTTAGGCCTTATTAGAAAATTCTGATCCTGATCTTATTCTACATAATGAAGTACGTTAGCTCAGTAAAGTTCTTGCAAGATTTGTAAATTTAATTGAAGAAATTAAAAAATATTGACGATGGAGGCTTTTACTTCGTTATACATATTTAATGATAAAATACAATAATCACTTTGTTTTGTATAACCGTTATTTATTTGAATGGTGACCAATGGTTTCAATACATCAGCGTATCATTTTCAAACCGAAAGTTGACTTAAATAGCATAAATACATATATTGCAGAGATTATTCAAGTAAGGACAGAAAAATTGGAGCTGTAACGACGTTGTCCTAAAATCCATTGAATCAGATGAGAACTTGTGGAATATAGTTGACAAGAACATATTTCCATTCTTAGAAATATCAGCATACAAAATAAAATCGTTTTTCGTTTCCAGATACTTATGTGAATCATTGTTTTCGACAATGAATATCATAATAGTATATTACATAACTAGAGTTGTAAGTCATATATTACGTACGAGTGGAAAAAGTTGCGCACGAGCCGTTAGGCGAGTGCAGTAATTCCACGAGT
>OZ018391.1:44936791-45014395 GCA_963969525.1 Ontholestes murinus | reverse complement strand
GTGTGACTGGTACCAAAAACCTGTATGTTCAGGACGTTATATTAATTATAATGAAAAAATTCTGGCAGAGAACTCATACCCAATTAATCTAGTTCGACGTTTAATTTACAACACTTCTGAGCTTCATATTTTCCAACCGAGCAATATTATATCTGGCAACTTACCTACAACTGCACCATCATATATATCCTTTCCTTATATTGAAGGTCTTACCAAATTATTGACAAAGGTCCTAAAACATGATAAAATTAAATTTGCATACAGGACAGTACTAACAGTAAATAGATTATTTACAAAGTTAAAGGATAGGACCCCGTTACTAAGTTTGTCGGATGTTATTTACAAAATTCCTTGCTCTGAATGCCCTAAAATATATATTGGTCAAACATCACAAACACTGCGCTCCAGAATAACGCAACATAAAAGTGATGCTAACATAAAAAAGGGAGCTTGCTTCACTAGCCACTCATGCACAAACCACAAAGCATGTGATCAATCATAGTGCAGTTGAGGTTCTTGATACTGAAAGTCACCAAAAAAATAGACTGTTCTTAGAAATGTGCTACAATAACCAGGAATCTGATGCCATGAATGCGAAAACAGTTATAAAAGGACTAAGTGCCATTTACACGTATCTTCTTAAATTACCACCTAGTTGTTCATAAATAACACAGTTTTTCTGTTTGCTTCTTACCTTTAATAACTTAAAAATTATCAGTTGGCTATAACATTAAATGATCTCCGTGACGTCTAAATGTCCAGCTTTTAAGATGGGACTTTACTAGCCTCGTTTCTGTAAGTTTAAGTTATTGTTATTATAATTATAATGTTTATGGTATACCTTGTAGCGCCCTGAAGAAGGGAACATAGTTTCCCGAAATATCGGCAAAGAATAAAGAGCATTTAGTAAATAACCTCACTTATTGACCGATTACCCAATAAACTGATTTAATATATATATATATATATATATATATATATATATATATATATATATATATATATTATATTCACCAATGGTGAACTATTAACTAGTAGTAGTGTTTGGCTATCGACCAAGTGGCCTTTCCGCTATGTGATTTGTGTATTTGTGTGTGTGTAAATGAGCTTGTTACTTTAGTGAAGTATTATTTATTTTACAAAAAATATAAACAATAATTTATATATTTTATAATTATATTTTTTGAATCAAATATTTTTTTGTGCATTATTATCCAACTGTACATTTACCTTGAAAAAATAAATGGTACTCGCCGCCCAATCGGCATTTTAGAATGTGCTCTTCGTTTCAAAAAGGTCGGAGACCCCTGATTTAGGACACTAAGAGTTACGTAAGATTTATATAATGTAATTTTAAAGGATAATAAAATGGAACAAATAATTTCAAAATAAGATTTCAATTTTAAGATTTCTTGAGTCTAATTAGACTATTTTTAAATGTACATGCCTGTATGTGTTTTGTGTGCGTGTTCATGATGTGTTTTTTGTAAGAACTAAAAATATTTTGGTAAAATTTCGTAGATTTCCCAAGCGGTTTATGTTTTTTTTTATATATTTTTTAATTCAAATAAAATCTACAAACAAAAACTCAATAACGTTTATTTTGTTTTATTTTATTAATTTTTATATTATTATTTTTTATTACTAATAATAATACACATTTTTATTGACAAATTTAATACATATTTACATTTAAATAATAAATAATGCATGACAAATTAAACACAATAATTACTTTGTTTAATTTGTGATTTAATATGTATAACGAAGTAGAAGCCTCCATAGTCAATGAATAATGAATGATGTGTTAGTGAGTTACTTTGTCAAAAGGCAATCGACCAGAGGTCTTTCTGCCTTGTTTTGTCTAGTCATATGAAGACACTCGATAATGCTTATTATTATTATTAACTTGAGGCTCTTTTTGTTTCTACTTGTTTTAGGGAGAAACCTATACATTAAAATTTACATATTGTTAATGTTGTATCTTTTGTTAATAATAACAATAATCCACAAAAAACAATTAATGAGTTAATTCATGAGATAATGATCAAACATAATAAAATAGTATGTAATTAATCACCAATATATATACAGGGTTATTCACGCTATACGGCACGGAATATTGTGGCTAAAATACGTGACTTTCAAAAAGTTTCACTTTGGGGATATATGGGGGTCTATTAGGGCTACTTTTTAAAATTAATTTCATAATATACAGGGTGTCCCAAAAACCCTAAAAGTATCAAAGTTGTGTTTTTTTAATGAAACACCCTGTATTTTATTGCATTTTTGGATCCTTCGATCAAAAAAAGTGTGTGTTTTAATAAGGTTATTATTACTTATACCTTAAGGTTTTTGAAATAATTTGAATTTTGTAAAAATTTAACCTAATTTTCATGTTTCAAATACTTAAAAGGTAATTAAGTTATGCATATCAAATTTACACTGAAATGTAACAATAGATCATATTTTATTTTCCAAGTATAATAAATTTGACATCTTATACCGGGTGTAAAAAAATTGGAATTAAACAAATGAGAACTTTAAATGGCTATAACTTCATTTATTTAAATGGAACGCTATATTTATTAATTTATCAGCAAATGCACGTCTTAATTACCTATCGAATGGTATTTATATCTTAAATGTTAAGTCTTCTCGTTTTTACAGAAAACGCCAAAATATTGTTTAGTACTTTTTAAGTAAAAATTTTAATGTATCTAGTTTTCCATCGTATTTAAAAACGTAAGATAATTAATTTAGTCTGTTACTTTAGTTTAAAAAGCCTGTCTTTTGTTATAGTTGTGTTATTTTGCGTTTTTGTGTTAGATCGTTAGTAATCGTTATTGTTTGAACATCGTTGTTGTATTTGCACAGATTTTCTTATACTGGGGTTTTTATAACTGACACTTCCAATTTCTTTAAATTGGTTTAATAGTCTCTCAAAAATGGCTGGCTTAGGGTGATTTCTTTCGGGAAACCTTTAAGTATAAACTCGACAAGCCAATAAACAATTTTGATGACATTCTCCAAGCATAAAGATAATGCCAATACCCCCTTCTTTTGAGTAAATCTTCATTTTTTACCAAAAAATACAACAGCGATGTTCAAACAATAACGATTACTAACGATCTAACACAAAAATGCAAAATAAGACAACTATAACAAAAGACAGGCTTTTTAAACTAAAGTGGCATACTAAATTAATTATCTGACGTTTTTAAATACTATAGAAAACTAGATACATTAAAATTTTTACTTAAAAAGTACTAAAACGGTGCAATAAACAATATTTTGGCGTTTTCTGTAAAAACGAGAAGACTTAACATTTAAGATATAAATACCATTCGATAGGTAATTAAAACGTGCATTTGCTGATAAATTAATAAATATAGCGTTCCATTTATATAAATGAAGTTATAGCCATTTAAAGTTCTCATTTGTTTAATTCCAATTTTTTTATACCCGGTATAAGATGTCAAATTTATTATACTTGGAAAATAAAATATGATCTATTGTTACATTTCAGTGTAAATTTGGTATGCATAACTTAATTACTTTTTAAGTATTTGAAACATGAAAATTAGGTTAAATTTCTACAAAATTCAAATTATTTCAAAAACCTTAAGGTTTAAGTAATGAAAACCTTATTCAAACACACACTTATTTTGATCGAAGGATCCAAAAATGCAATCAAATACAGGGTGTTTCATTTAAAAAAACACAACTTTGATACTTTTAGGGTTTTTGGGACACCCTGTATGTTATGAAAGTAATTTTAAAAAGTAGCCCTAGTAGACCCCCATATATCCCCAAAGTGAAACTTTTTGAAAGTCACGTATTTTGGCCACAATATTCCGTGCCGTATAGCGTGAATAACCCTGTATATAACCATTATTATTAACACTATTTCTTCCAGAAAACCTGATGATCCAGTCATTCACGAGTTGGAAAAAACGCAAATTAAGTATGAAATCCGGCACCTAAAGATTGGCGATTATCTATGGATAGCCCGTGATCGTCACTCAGGAAATGAATTGGTCCTTCCTTATATTGTTGAAAGAAAAAGAATTGATGACTTTGGCGCTAGCATAAAGGATGGGCGTTTTCATGAGCAGAAATTCAGACTGAAACAGAGTGGTATGCCTTCATTAATTTACATAGTTGAAAATTATAATATCAGACACACAGGTTTACCTCTAAGTACTTTGTATCAAGCAGCTACCAATACTTTAATTCAGGATGGGTTTATAGTTAAATTTACTGAGCAATTAAAAGGAACCGTTGAGTATTTATACAATATTACCAAAATTGTATTCCAATTTTACAAAGTAAGTTAATCTAGTTTTGCTTGATATGGTAAACATTTCATTAATTTGCAGGATAAGACATTATTTAGTTGCCAAAAAAAAGATTTTAGAAAAGATGATTGTTATACACTTGTGAGTTTTAATGAGTTTAACCAGGCTGCTTCTAAAAATAAGGTATGTTATTTTTTAAACAAACCCTTCTAATTTATATTTATTTAGTTTTATAGAACTAAAAAAAATAAGCTGCCTTGTTGTTGAGGTTATCTGTAATTTAACTTATTATTGATATTACTTTTTATGTACATTTAGCTGCTATTTCAGGGTTCATATTGTACAGATTTTTAATATTTAATTATTTAAAAAATAAAATCCATTATTAATTCTATATAGAAGTTTTTATAAAATAAATCATTTCGTATAGGTTTAATAAGATTTTCGGGAGTTTTTTCTAGATTCTCTACAAGAACTGTTAAAACTGCATACTTCATTTAAGCTATGGATATGTTGTAACATTTGTTGCTCAAGCTAGATCATGTATAAGTATTAATAATAAATGACGTCTGCAAAATATTTATTCACATCGATAATAACCATTAATTGGGTTATTTTTGAAAAACAACGACGTTATCTCCTATATATTTATTTTTTACCTGCAATTTATTCCTTGAAAATAACATAAACTATATTAACCAATAATATAAAAATGGTCTCCATTAAACATCGCACCTTAAGACTAATAAATATGTATCTGAGTTTAATGTGTTTGAACAGTATAAGTTCTGCTGTAACAACATAACATTAATAATGATATTTCATTGTTGTAGAGATTTAATGTCCAGGGCATGTTTATAAAGCAATTGCTGCAGTTAAAAGGTATTTCTGTAGATAAGGCTTTGTCCATAGTTGAGGCTTTTCCAACACCTTATAAGCTAAAGAAGAAATACTGTGAGTGTACACCAAAAGAGGGCGAGAATTTACTCTCTGGTTTGCAGTTTGGTAAGCGCAGGATGATTATAGGTTCTGTCATAAGTAAAACCATATATCAACTTTTCAATTTTAACACTTATTAAGTATTTTAAGATTATATGCATTTCTTTTCATCATTTTTCATTTACTCATACTTTATTAAGCTCTAAAAGTTAATGATTCACCTTAATGTATTCTAATAGTTTTAAATAAAGTTGTTATTTCGGCATATCTAAATGTATTATTAACTCAAAATTTAACAATTAGGAAAAGAATAGGGTAAGTATAATCCAACAATCTCAGTCTGGCCAATGAGGAGGCGGGCCTCGTAGAGAGTGATATATGAGACTCTAAGCAAGAGGCACATACATTTTTCCGAGTACAATCGAAAACAAAAGTCTGGCGGTTTATTATCAGTCTAGAGAAGGTGTACGTTCGGTCCGCACGATTATCGGGAAAACACGTAGGTACCCCCTACAGGGACGGCACACAGTTGTAAACAGATTACGATGATTTTTAAATTTTGTCATTTAATGTCCCAAACGCATGAACGCACTCCGTGTTATACCGATGCCCTTTCTCCTACCCTACGCCCGTCCATTTGCCAAAGCGCAACTGGCCAGACTATATGTGGCAACTTGTAGTTATATAATCCTAAACCAGGTCTAACAAACATTATAAATCAAATATTGAAAATTGGAACATACCCAAATTACATAAAAACTTCAATCATAAAACCAATATATAAAAACGGAGATAGCACCAAACCAGAAAACTAGACCCATAACGCCTTTTCAACCCTAAATAAAATCTTAGAGAGAGTAATATACAACAGAATAATAGATCACCTAAACAAATACAACATCATCAATAAACAGCAACATGCATTTCAAAAACCCACAGGCACAACATCAGCTACTCACGAATTTACTAATGATATCAAGGAGAAATTAGACAAAAAAAGAACAGACTATAGCAATTTTTGTCGATATGAAAAAAGCATTTGATCTCGAAAGAAAAGCTAATAAAAAAAATTAAGCAATAGGTATAAAAGACCAAGCACTAAACTTAATGAAAACCTATATACTAGAAAGACCACAAATTACACGAATTAACAACATAAACAGTAAGACCATAGCAGAATACGGAATCCCCCAGGGAGGCATCCTACCACCGATTTTGTACATACTATACACAAACGATATATTTCAAATAAATCTAACTGGCAAATTATACATTTATGCAAATGATACCTACATTTTATATTCAGCGAAGAACTCACAACTGCAAGATCAATTAAATGCAGACATGAAGAAATTAGAAACATGGTACACAAAAAATACTCTCACAATAAACGAACACAAAACGAAGTATATACACTTCAATGAAAAAACAACTCCAACCTAAAAATAAGCATAAAAAACACGAAAATAACCGAAACTAAAGCAATTACATATCTAGGATTGAATATACAAAACAACTTAAAATGGGACACTAATATTCAAGAAATTATAAAAAATAATTGTAAAACTGAAATAAAAAAAAATCAATGCATATTTAACAAACTGGACAAGAAAACAACTATACAATAGCCTATTTGTCACGAATTGCATATAAGTGCAATAATTGTGCATTAAACGCGTTACAATACCTGGGGATCATAACAAACGAGTCAGCGGTCTCTGGGTTCGTCTACACTTTGTTTGCGATTATGCATCTTGTTTAGATTGTGAACGCAATGAAGTGAAAAATGGTTGTTAATATTTATATATGTATAGTAAATTCAGCCAACAGCTGATCAAATGTCAAAATAGTATTTCTAACATTAATTTACACTTTTATATATTTGTTTGGGGTTTATAAACTGTACTAATATTATTCTTGTTATTTACTAGATCGCCTATTTTATCTATTGTTCCTTCTATATACGGTAATTTGGCGTGTGATTCGTATTGTTTTTCTTCTTCCCTTTGTTTGCTATTTGGGTGTTTCATGTTGTGAATTAATGTTTCGATATTCACTTCTTTAAAATTGCTTTGTTTGAGAACTAGACACACACAGATATATACAGATAATTTCGCTTTGCTCAAATCGCGAATATAATTATAAGTTAAAATCAATTGTTGTATACCGTATGTCTCAGATGATCACGTAATTTACATGTAAAATTTCTATTGTTAATTTTTATCTCATACAGTGCGTTAATATAATCGAAATGAAGTTAGAGTTATTATATCACTTAATGCGCATTATTTAGAAACATTTTTTCTTTGTTCTGTTGAGTTGCTAGTTTTTCATTCTATTTTTAATTTATATTTTAAGTAAAACTCAAAAAACAAGAAAATATGCATCTAAATAATCCGTATTAAGTGATATAATAACTTTAACTTCATTCCGATTATATTAACGTAATGTAGGAGATAAAAATTAATAATACAAATTTTACATGTAAATTCCCTATGATACGTGATCATCTGAGACATACAGTACAAGTAAGTATCAGAATATTCATCAATTGTAATCAATAATTAATACGTTTGTAAACCAAATTGAAGGTAATTTTTAAAGACTATAGGGAATGTGAGTCGGAATTTAATTGGTGCTACGAACAGGATAACGATTCTATCAGATATCTAACAGAATATCTGTAACGTCTAAAAATCGGCAGGTTGTCTCAATCATTCAACCAGATATCGATCCTAATCGAAAACGAATAAATAAACTTAAGCTAAGTTAAAATTTTGTATTTAAATTGGACCACCCTTAGATTACCTACAAGATGGTTCTAGTACTGATAATGTAAGTGCAAACTTTCACTAAATTGCCAAATCACTTCACGTCCCTAAACTATATTAATATTGAACACTTATCTCAATTACTAAACTCCCTAAATCATGCCTAATACATGCATAATGCTTACATATCGACGTGGAATTGTTTTAACACAACTTTTCTACAAGAATTAAATCCAGTAATTAAAGCTATATTATTAAGAATATTTCAAGGAAAATTAAAAGGAACAGCTTTAAAAACCGTAAGCAGTAACGAAGAAACCAGCACATGGCGAGAATTGAAACATCTATTCTTAAATCATAAAAAAAAACATTGTTGGCTCAATTAATATGAATAGACAATGACTCGAATAGCAGACTTTTAAAAAGAAATATTAAAAAAAAACTACGCTATTACAAATTTATTTGCAAGGATTACTCGAAATAGATAACGTAAAAGGAATAATGGTGTAAGCTAAGCAACTCCTCGACCTCAAAACAGCAATGAGTCATGTCATCGAAGTAGAGATTTTCAATTTCCGTGCAGGATGCGCAATTAATTTACAATGCAAGATGATCTTAAGAAAAATTTCGCATTCCGAATAAACACTCAACCTATTATGTACATGGGCCGAGACCAATGATGCAACCAATCTTTAATTCAGCCACAAAATATGCTATCAACTTCAGCGACCAATCAATACATACCAAGACCTTGGCAAATCAAAACACCGATTTATAATCAAGCGAATAATGTGAATCAAACACCATTTCAATTTATTAAAATATCAAATAAAAAAGTGTGCTCAAACCCACACACATGGAAGTCGACTCCAGTTCGCAGAAACGATCAACATCAGGCACTGCCCAACAACAGAAGCAGCCTCGATGGACCTGCTCTGACCAGCAGTTATATTATGATTCGCAAAACAGAAATAGGCGTAAATAATACTACTATAAATTGTAATTTGCCCTATATAACAAGTTGAGGATTCAGTGCCAGAGAGTGCCTGGATAGGCACCTAAATGGCGCGCATACATACATTTGCTAGACAGACAAGTCGCATTAAAGGCGGTTTGAGACTATAGTCACGGCTCATGGACTGTATGAGAATGTCGAATATCAGATTAACTCGTAAAATATGTGCAAATGCCACTCTTATAGAACCAGAGCTGTTTTGCGGACTCCTCATGGCGCATAGAAGAGGGGTGGTGCTAAAATGGGGAGAGGAAAAAAGACCCAAGCAATGGAACAATGTAGTACGCCTACTTCAATAAAAACGACTCATCAAACTCGACCACAGCCATAAGGTGCTTGACCTCACAAGGAACAAGCTAAGAACTTCCACCGGACTCATGGCATTGCATTGTGCTCTCTATTACCATTTGTGGAAAATGAGAAAAGAGGAAAGTAACGACCGAGCACATACTATGCAGGGACGAAATTTACGAACACGACAATATGGATATCGATTACGACTTGAATTTAGATGAGATACAAAGAGAAAACGTAAATAAAAGATTGAATACCAATAGAATGAACATCGAAGAAGAAGACTTTATTAGAGAATTGACCAAAAAGTACAAACATATAATAATAATAATAATAATAATAATAAACGTCTTTATTTGCTATATTCTATATAGAAAGTCAAAAATTAAAGTTTACACACTGCGTTAAACTTAATTTAAAAGATCAATCACATGGTTATGTCAAAATGTATCGACAGCCAATTGAAACAAAAAAGGAAATTAAAAGTGTTTTAGAACTTTTGGAAAAAGGCATCATTCAAGACAGCATACCACCTTTGAGTTGTCCTGTGAATATGGTCACAAAAACTACCAACGACAAAACGAAGAAAGAATGGTAATCGACTATCGTCAATTAAACGATCAAATTATAGACCATACATTTCCTATTCCTAATATAGCAGATATACTGGTTAGGTGCCACTATTTCAGTAGTGATTGTTTAAAATGTTTTTTTATTAATAAATGTGTATAATTTTATTGAAGCGGCACAGTAAACAAAGTTGCAAACAAGAGACAAAGGGAATTATTGAATATAATATGCGAAATGGAAATGGAAATTCAAGAGAATGGTTGCGACCGTTAGAAACTGGTAATCCATACTTACACTGAATTGAAAAATTCACTATGTTTTAACCACAAATTATTAATGTAAAAATATCATATAACGGGAAGGCACAATTATATAAATTTAAACAACACAACACGACTCGAGTTTCGACTATTTTGGGGTGAGGAAATATACCTGCCACTAGTTGTTTGCGGATTATCTCGGGAGGACGGTACCAGATTAAAAAGTGGCGAAAAGATTAGTTCGATGTGCTCATTAAGAAGATATACTGACGGATTACGGCTCTGTTTGAAAATTTCCAATGACTTCAGGAGATTAAGCTTAGCGCCCTTGTTATGCAAGATTTTTAGATTATTTATATACGCAAATTGGTGTTTGCATTACAAACAATGATTTGAAAAGAGCTAGTGTCTTGATTAAGACAAAAGCACGATAGTGTTCGGAAAAACGAGTTGATACACGTCGCCCTGTTTGACCAAGGGCGTTTCCAGTCAACTGGCTTAGGGGGGGTAATTTGAAAAAATGAAAATATTTTTTTATTCCGTAAATAAATAAAATATAATTCTATTATTTTTAAATATAAACAAAATAATATCACACCCGAAATAAATATAGCACATATAAAATCATAATAATATATTTTGTAAAATTTGAAACAGATTTTTGTAACTAAATTTATTAAAAAACGATTTTCTTTGCTTTTTAATAACATTGTCAATATTAATATCCATATATCAATGAATATGTAATACAGCTAACTCGGTTAGATTTTTTTGAGACATAGTGGCTCGCAGCCACCATTTGAATCTTTTCAGTGCAGAAAAACTTCTTTCTGCAGAAGCAACGCTAACAGGAAGGGTCCATAATATTTGTAATATTATTTTTATGTTCAGTAAATATTCGGGTCATATTTTCTGTATACATCTAAAGCATTTTCTGGTAATTGTTCTTTGATTTTCTTTTTCTTTTGCCATTGTAATTTCCAAAATGCCAATTCAGACTTAATTGCTATTGCACATGTTACGTTTTCAGGTAAAATTTTATTTAAATATGTTGCAACAGATTTTGAAGTGACATCTAAATCTTCGCCAGTTTGTTATCAATAAAACACTAGGTATTGTTGTGTTAAATTTGAACAAATTCATCGTGTCTTTATTAAATCTGTATTGCAGATCTGTAATAATATTATTCAGGAGAGGTAAATATATATTAATTCGATAATAATCCTCTGTTCAGTTCAGAGGAACTTAAAACAGCGAACCACGTACATGCAAAAGTCCATAAAAAAGTAAATAAGTAGTGTTAAAATATATAAAACTAAAAGGAAGTGGAAAATAAAGAAACAAATGAGTACAAAAAGAGAAAGAGATATCGATAGCCCTAATTATGGATTCCAAATGAGCAATGGAGAATAGAAAAAGATAGAAAAACGAAGCAGTGAAACAAAACGTTGTCATAACAACAGGATACAAAAATAAAACAAAGGAAGATGAAAACAGAAAAAAAACTCACGGAGAAGGAAAATCTAAATATATCTAAGAACGATGTGATAATGGAGGAATTAAAGAGCATGTTTAAAGACTCCATGAGAGAAATGACAAAGAACTAAAAGAAGAGAGAGAGAGCAAAAAATATACAGGGGAAAGTATGGAGGTGAGAACAGAAACGAAAATGGAAAAACAATTATAGAATTATGTATAGCAAACAACCTCATTGTGACAAACACAAAATTCAAATACATACATAAACACACTAGAGAAGTTTGACCAAGAAAAGAGAAATAAGAGACTACTCCTTAATAGACGCAGAAGAATGGAAAAGGTGAAAGATGTTAAAGTAATAAGACAAGCTGAAATAGGGAGAGGACATATGGCATATACTCGAGACAAGAAGGATAAAAAAAGCATTATAAATATAATAAAGAAATAACAAAAATAAAGTAAGAATAGGAAATAAATAATCAGAGGAGTTCAAGACCAAAACAGGACTAATAATAATAATAATAATATTCTTTATTTCAAAGTGTCATTACAATAATGTACAAAATGAAATGGTGTCAGTGCCTAATCTAAAACTTACAAGCTACTTAATTGCTAATTTGATATCTATATTTATCTACATACTTATTTGATTACAATACATATATACATAAATACAGATGAAACAGATATGTTTTCGTCTACTTCTTATGTTCTAAAAATTCTTTTATGCTGTATGGTTCTAATTCTAATAAAAAGTTATATACATTTTTGGAAAATATTTTTGGCGAGTTAACACTTTTCTTGAGAGATTCCGTTAAAGCATTGAATAATTTTATTCCCATATAGTGAGCTGAACCTTCCGTAGTTTTTAGCTTGTGGTTAGGGTATACAAAGTCGATTGTTCTTGTGTTATGTATTCCGCGTTTATTATCTTTTCCTTGTGCGTGTTTCAGGTAAAATATAATACAATCGTATATATAATACCCGAATAGTGTTTGACTATTTAGTTCTTTGAATTTTCCACGGCATGACTGGTTATAACCTAATTTCATTACGGCCCTGATTGCTTTCTTTTGTAATATGAAAATATTTCTAGATTTACTATTACTACCCCAGAATATAAGACCGTATCTCATTTTGCTAATAAAATTGGAAAAATATACAGTTGTGGCGGCTGATCTAGTTAAATATTTGCCTACTTCCCGAATGCTGTATATTATCCCCGGTAATGATTTTATTAAATCATTAATGTGCGAGTCTCCGACTAGACGATTGTCGATTTTGATACCAAGAAATTTTACCTCGCTTACTACATTATTGTCAAAGTTGGCATTTGATGTATCATCATATTTTTTGTTCCTAAATATCATCATATTAGTTTTATCGTTATTAATTGTTAATTTATTTTTACAGAAGAAGTTATTGACATTTGTTAGGAGTTGTAAAGCTTTTGCTTCCGACTCGTGTATGGTTTCACCTGATGTGAGAAGGTTAGTGTCGTCCGCATAATTTATAATTTTTTCGCTACTGTTATTGATAACATTAATTAAATCATTTATAAAAATTATGAAGAGTGTTGGTGCGGTAAGGCTTCCCTGGGGGAGCCCCAGATTAATATTTGCTTCTTTTGAAAAGGCCGATATTCCATTCTTTGATGTATTTACTTGTTGTTTTCTACCTTCCAGGTAAGAACAGAACCATTTTAATCCTATCCCTCTTATTCCATTTTTCTCTAATTTATGCAGTAAGATTTTGTGGTCCACGCAATCGTACGCTTTAGAGAGATCAATAAAAATACCAATTGTTACCTGCTTTTTTTCCAAATTTGTTATTATATGCTCGAAGAAGTCGTAAATTGCGGTTATTGTGGATTTTCCCGCAATATATCCATGTTGCGATTTATTTAACCTATTGTTAGAATTTAGGAAATTTGTAATTTTTAGGATCATGAGGTATTCAAATATTTTTGAAAATACGGGCAATAAACTAATTGGGCGGTAATTTTCTATTTTTGTGGCATCTCCTTTCTTCAATATCGGTTTGATAATTGCCAGTTTTAGTTTATCAGGATATATTCCGAATTCAAAGGAATTATTAATTATGTGTGTGAGTGGTTCAACTATGTAATTTATGCTATGTTTTACTAAAATACTGGGAATATTGTCATAGCCGCATGACATTGTATTCTTCAATCGTTTAGTGGCGCTAACTACTTCTTCTTGCGATACTGGAGTGATAAAGATAGACTTTTCATTTTGAGAGATATTGTCAGAGTATGAACTTGGATTTAATTTATTTGTTAATTCTTTAGTAATATTTGAAAAATATGTATTAAAGTTTTCAGCAATTTCTAGCGCTGACCCATTGACTTTTATTTCAGTTTTTTGTTTTGAATTACCCTTAATTTCATTAATAATTTCCCAAGTACTTTTATTTGGATTATTGGATTTGATAATTCGATTACTGTATGTATTAGATCTGTGTTCAATAAGAAGTTTGTTATATATTTTTTTTTGTACTATTGTAAGACTCTAAATAATAGCGATATTACGTATAAAATGTCTAGTTCATTGCGAATATTTTTTATTTCTTCAGAATTATATACATTTTTTGTATGTTTTCGTGTATTTATCTTTTTTTCAATAAAATGCTTGTTCATTAAATTTGAGTAGATATTGCTGAATAAATTCCACTGAGCATTTACAGCGTTTGCGTTTTGACAATATATATTTTCCCAATTTATGTTTTGTAGTTCGGATAAAAATTTATCAATGTTTGTGTTCGAAAATGAGCGCACGCGTTGAGTTGAAGATGTGTTTTGGAGGCTAGTTGAAACTGTGACTAATTGGGCAGAATGATCGCTTATATTAGTATTTATTATTTTTGATTTTTTTATTGAAGGGTGGTTCGTGAAAATGTTGTCTATGCATGACTCTGAAAGATTAGTAATTCTAGTGGGTTCTTCAAATATGTAATTAAAGCCATAAGTATTTGCTATTTCAATTAGCTTATGCTTATTTGGTGAACTCTCAAGAAAGTTAATGTTAAAATCGCCACAAATGAAAACATATTTGTTTTCGTTGTATGCTAGTTGTGAGATTTGTTCAAATAACTCGAAAAAAATCTTGTATGCATCCATTCGGTGGTCTGTATATGGTTATTATAATAAAGTTATTGTTGTCATTTTCTATTTCAACAGCAGTAAATTCAAATATAAAAGGACGGCTTAAACAGTTTAATTTGCTTTTGACTTTATATTTTAGGTTATTGCTCACGTATATTGCGGTTCCTCCGTGCATGTTTACTTCCCTGCAAAATGAACTTGCCATTGTACAATTGATGATTGGATAGTTTTTGAGCTGCTCCTCTGTCTTCCAGTGTTCCGTGATACATATTATATTGCACTTGTTTTCAATCACTTCAACATTAAGTTCATTTATAACATTTCCGATGGATTGGATATTTTGATGGAATATGGTTATATCTTGAGAATTTTCTGTGGTTAATGGTTGGCTCTCTTCTTTCCACCAATCCTCCATAAAAAACGATCTATGCAGACATCCCTAGGCCACAAATTTGGATCTTTGATATCCTCTTCTTTGTTCTCCGGTACAGATACTTTAAAAGAAGAGTATTCCGTAGGATTCCTTGAGTTCATTTTTTCACACTTCACCACTGTAAAATTCTTATTTTTTAGGTACTTTTCTAGTTTTTCCACTGTCATATCCGGATGTAGTCGAAACACATGATAGTGTACCATTTTCTGGACTCCTTTAATATCAAGAGCCGAGTCGTTAGTTCCTTGAATAGGTTTTCTTTTAAGATGTTTTCTTCTTTGTGTTTGCCATTCTCCGTTTTCGAAACTGTTAGTATTTTTTACCTCGAGCGTAGGTTGTATTTCGATGTTTTCATTTTTTTGTGTATTCACTTTTTCCGCATTTGAATATTTCTTTTGGTGTGTGTTGTTTTCACTATTTGTTTCTTTTGGTGCTTTTTGCACCATGTTTTGTTTCGCATTTTCTTGCACATTTGCCTTTGCTGTGTCCTTGCATTTGCACGTGCTCAATTTTTGCACTTCACTCTTCAAAGCACTTATTTCTTGCACAAGTTTTTCCGTTTGTTTTTTTATAATATCACTGATAATTTTTGAAAATTCCGTACTTTTTAGAAATCCCGTAATCGCGTCTTCACTTTTTGATCGTAGGTCGGGTGCCATTGTTAGCTGGGTTTTTCCAGATTTTATCGTTTGCAGGGCTCGCTCGAAACACGTCTTGCTTCTACCGTGTCTGAACACTGAGACAAAGATGTATATTAGCCCCGTTACTATTTGCATCACTTAATGACGAAGCAATAAGAAATAGCAAACAAAGAGCCGAAAGCACAAAGATAGGGTATAGAAATATTTTTAAAAGTATTAAAAATGCAAATATGTATTAATGTTTGCCGACGACATAACATTAATAGCAGATTCAGAAGAAAACCTGGAAATATTCAAAAAAGAGCTGGAAAAGATAAATATAATATCATCAAAAGAGAGCAATCACAAAATAGGGTTAAATACCTGGGATCAACAATAGAGGAAACAGGGAAAATAGAATCAGAAAAAGATGAAAAACTAGGCAAAGCAGGAATGATCTACAACACAAAAAGAAAACATTCTTAAAGAAAAAAGAGATTGCAAAAACAATAAAAACAGAAGTATATAAAAGACATTAACTGCTATATATAGTCCATCCGTTGGATGTTCCGTCCTACGTCACAAAATATCGCTTCGAGAAACGAGACAAAAACATTCAGTCACCAAATGCGTTAGAAAAAGAACGCACTGTAAAACTTTCGTTTTTTGAAGCGATAGTTTGTGACGTAGGACGGAAGATCCAACGGATGGACTATAGTAGTGAATCGTGAGTAACCACAGAGAGTAATAACAAAAAAACCAATGCAATGGAAATGAGATACCTAAGAAAGATAGAGGGAATTAGGAAGACCAAGGGTTGGAACGAGCAAGTACATCAAGCATCAAGCAGCGGAAAGAAAAGGAATAGAATGGAAAGAAATAAGAAAATAGCACAAGCTACGCAACAGTGGTAAAGAAGTGTCAAAGAAATTAACTGAGACATATTGTACAAAATAAGTCTGACACCCATAATGGATAAAAGGGAAAAAGATAAATAAAAATAATCTGCTATAATAGGTTTATCCAGGTTTGGTCTATTCCTCTGGCATTTGGTAATTCGCGGTTTTGTCATTTAAATTTGTAATTCGTTTAAAATATTGACTGCATCATTATAAATTGTTTAAAAGATGTGGCAGTATTTTCCCCTTGTTGGATAAAACATCAATTGTGTTATTTATAAAGTTATTAGAGCAAGATTCATTTTATTTATTCTATTTACTCAAAGTCACTGTATTTCAAGAGACATTTGTGAAATATGTTGAATGGTTTTCCAAATGATTTTTTAAAGTTGTCACCAGATGCAATTCGAAATGTAGAATTTCACAAAAATTGCCCTCGTTTGTAATAGATTTTGTATTTAGGAGAGAACCAGCAGCACGATGATCTCGTAAGGGAATATTTTGTTTCCCCTAAATATGATACTTTTGATTATTGGTTTTAATCTATGTCTATTTTCTTCAATTTGTCGAAGTCTTTCCATATTTAATTTATTTCTTATATCTCGTGATTTTATAAAACAATTTCGCATAAACAATTGAATTTTTATGGTAATATTTTTATAACACAACATTTTTACCTGATAATTTAGAATATTGAGATACTGTCTGAGATACTTATTTTTGCAATGGCACTTGTTGGTGCAACCCACCAAATTTTGTAAAAAAGAAGCAATATTTGCAAAAGAATCTGTTTAAATGATTAGAAAAGATTAACCAATTAAATTGTCTAAAATGTTTTCCAGACAAGTAATATTTAATATCCTTCCTCCTTTTTATGTACAGAATAGGGTAAAACAAAAGTATCTTTTACAATTTAAAATTCGAAATTTCTCAATTTCATTAACATTACTAAATTTAACTATATGAATGTAAATTTCAACATTACTATATGTACATGTTGTATGCTTCTTTTTTCACAACCTAGTGAAGATTTCTACTGCTAAATGTCAATGAAGATGTAGATGGATGATTTAAATTGACTGTTGACATAGATCGATCTTTATTTGTTGAAAAATCGTGTCTTTTTAATTTTCTGAACAAATGAATCCAACGTAGATTATCAATTTTCATTTACTAATTTAATTACAACAAAAATCAGGAATAAATTAATTTAAAAGAATGCATATATTATTCCTAAAATCAAAAAAATACCTTATGTATAATTGATCAAATTATAATAAATTGGTAATTTATCAGCAATCACTAAAAATTTAGGATTTACATGCGACGTGTAAACAGTTTCGGTTTCTATCTTTTACATTTAAACCAAGTAAGACAAGAAATATTATAAATTAAACTAAGACATGTGAATCGCGCTCTTTTAATGTAAAACAATGTAACGATTTACGATACCAAAGAGGCGAATAGTATCAATATATGTCGGGTATTATTAGAAAGGGGAACCCCCCGTGCAAAGGAAGTCATCACTTTTCTAACGGTGCTTGCGCAGATAATTTTAATTTGTGTACATAAATAAATAATTCTTAGGGGGGGTAATTACCCAAAATTGTCGTCGAGCGTAGCTCGGCACGCACGCACGTGCACCCTTCTGCCTCATCGTAGTCATCGGCGTGGGAACTACCGTTTTTTCTTAGGGCACGGTCGTAAATTTAAAATGCGAGCGAAGGTTTTATATGCAATTGCGGCTTTCTTAAAAAATATATAATTTTTCTATATAAACGAAATTATATTTTCGTTTGTTACTTCCTTATATTGAATTACAATACAATATTATTAAAAATGTAGGGCAAATAAATGAACTTTCAAAAGTATGTGGATTAAATTTAAACTTTTAGTTTGTATATATGTATTAATTTAATGTTGAATTTTATTTACATATTTCATGGAATATATTAAATGTATATGTGATTAACAATAATGATCTTTATTTTTACCCTTCGGCCAACAGCTGGTAGTTACATACATACATTAAATTAATGTATACAAACTAAAAAATTTAATTAAACTCAAATAATTTTGAAAGTTCAATTTTATGCTGATCTTATCTAATCTAATCTAACCTCACCTAAACCTAACCTAACCTAACCCGACCTACCCTAAACTTAATATAAAGATATTATTATTATTATTATTATTATACATATACATTTAATATATTTTATAAAATATATAAATAAAATTCTACATTAAATTAATGTATACAAATTAAATATTTTAATTAAATTTACATATTTTTGAAAGTTCATTTACTTATTTACACTATATTTATAATAAAATTGTATTGTAATTCAATATAATACGGTAGTAACAAACGAAAATATAATTTCGATTATGTAGAAAAAGGATGGACTATGCGATGCCGCCAAAGGATGCTCCCGGCGCGTGTCAGGGTATGCGCGCCGAAAGAACGGTCGTAATTTTTTTTAGCATCGTAAAATGCCGGTGAAGGTTTTATGGCTGTTGCGGTTTTCTTTGTTGTGAGGGGAAAGGAGGGTTAGGGCAAAATGCGACTAGCCCATCCGATCTAAAATATTCAAGTGCCCCTTGTATTGTTAGCGGTTGTGGTTGTGTTAAATAATAATCGCCCATAATAAAATAAAACTGTCACCACGACTGGTATGGCACGCGCTGTACCCTTCGGACTACCTGATGCCGGTCAGTCCCTTTTACTAGGAATGGATGGAATGTAAATCAGTAATTTCGTTTAGAAAATAAGAATATAATTTAATAAATTAAATATAAAATTTATATCGTAACAAAATTATAATAAAATATTACAAACATTCACTATTTATTTCATAAAAAAATGTTTCCAAAAAATATATAAATGAATTAATAGATAACTAAGTCGAAATTTTGAAAATTAAAATTAATGAGGAAAGCAGTAGATTGAAAAACATGCAACTTTCTAATTTGAGTTTATTTATTGATATTCATTTTGATTTTTACAAAATCATGTTTGAATTTAATTAAAAAAATTTGTCTACATTATTTTCATTTATTATGAAACACATTGCATGTGTATGTACAGGGTTAAATAGTACATACGAAATAAAAAGAATACATAATACAAAATCTGTTAATATACACATACAAATTTGTGTAGTCTTGAGAAATTACTAAATAACATACATAAAAAAGTAATTGTTGCTCCACAAAATTCTCGCATTTACTGGCCAATATAATAACATAATCATTATTTCATTATCACTGGCAACTTCTGTAATTTGATCCGCGATTTTATCCGCGAAATGTACTAAATGAGGAAATTCCATAATTTTGCCGTATTGGCCTCATGTAGTGGATTACTTGTCGGTAGGTTACGCCTAATGTAATTTCACTGTTTGAGTGATAATTGATAATATATTCTGGTTTATCCGTAAGAATAAAGCAGGCACGCAAAGGTTAGGTAACGCCTAGTTTAGGTAAATAATCTGAAAAATTCCGTAATTTAATTACTCGATGCAAAAGTACACATTTTTCGCTTGCGGTCCTTTACTACCTGCTCCGCCGCACGGCGAGGGGAGGCCATAAATCACGATTTCTATTCAGTAGAACTCTGAAAAGATTTCCTAATTTATGATAGTAAACACACCGCAAACTGCATCTGTTTTTATTACCGCCTGGAGGCATTCTTAGAGGTAATGTCCTGGTCCGGGCAAAATGAGTGTTTTCGCCCTCGGCTAGTTCAGTAGGCGCTGCTATTTCACGTTACACATTCCGTGCAAATCTATACTGTCAATGTTACATTACAAATTAATGCCATAGTATTGAAGATTTCTGGATATAATTTAAGATATTTAGAGAAATAAGACTCAGGTAAGTTAAAATTATCAACAGTAAGTGCATTGAAAATTATCGGTAACAAGTTTGCACGAATTCGACAAAAAAAGCCGTATTGCCTAAAGCAATACGACTGAGTTTGTCGAAAGAGTGCAAACTTGCGATAATTTACAATGCACGAGAGCAATTTATCAGACTATATCCCAACAAAAATATTTCAATAACAAACAAAACCATTTATTGTGTATAAAAATTAATAATAATAATAATAATAATATTTAATAATATTTTTAGATGATAATGTATTTTTTGAATATTTTCCTGAATTACTTCTTTTGTTGTATTTCCTAAGCGGGTGTTTGCAATTATTTTTAAAAAGTTCACAAAAACTGACTTTTATTAATTTTATTTGACAGAAATAGAAAATTGAATAATTAATTAGGAATTAATCGCGTGCCGAAACATAATACGAGTAGAGAACCAATTACAGTGCTGAAATCGAACTCTACATGAATTTGTTATCGCGGCAATAAAGTCTTCTAGCATTTGTTTGGTTCTAATTCGTCCGTGTTTCGCCACGGTGCCTTTGGCGGGATATAGTCATAATTATAGATTTAAAATTTTAATTTTTCTACAAAAAAATATTTTTTAATTAGAATTTTTGAAAAACAATGGAACAAAAAGATAAATTTAAAAACCAACTAGAACAGATTGTATTACAAAAAAAACAAAAATAATATGTATTTAAACCAACATCAGTATGAAAAAATATTATTGGAAGTAAAGGCAGCAAAATTAAAAGAAAATAATAAGAGTGATTTAGATTACCGCCGGCTAAAAAGATACGATATAATAGTGGTAGGGAAGGAAGAAAAATTAATAAGTCCATTAAAAGAAGGGGGTAGCATAAAATATTTTGCAACAATTGAACAAACTTATGGAATTATACACGATGCTCATTTGGCAACTGGCCATGGTGACCGAAACAGATAGTGAAAGAAATTAATAACTAATACAACAACATTACTACTGAAGCAGTTATGTTGTATTTATCTTTATGTGAAGCATGCCAAAAAAAGACAAAGGGCAAGAAAAAAGGAATTGTGATAAAACCAATTTTGACGAGTGAAAGGAATTCCAGGTGTCAAGTGGATCTTATAGATTTACAGACACAACCAGATAATGAATTTAAATTTATTTTAAATTATCAAGATCATTTAACCAAATTTGTTGTACTGCGCCCACTAAAAACAAAAACTGCGCCAGAAGTAGCAAAACAACTTATGGACATTTTCACTCTTTTGGGAGCCCCATCCATTCTCCAATGTGATAATGGTAGGGATTTTGCAAATAAAATTATACAAGAAGTAGCAAATATGTGGGATGGTGTTAAAATAATACACGGGAAGCCTCGCCATTCCCAAAGCCAGGGCTCGATAGAGCGAGCGAATCAAGATGTTCAAAATATGCTTACAACCTGGCTTATCACTAACCAAACAACCAAGTGGTCAGAAGGTTTAAAATATGTTCAACTGATGAAAAATAGAGCTTTTCATGAGGGTATAAAGCAAACTACCTATGAAGCTTTATTCGGAACAAGAATGAAATTGGGTTTGAAAACATCAAATTTGCCTATGGAATCTGTTGAACAGCTGGAAACAGAAGAAGAGTTAGAGCAATTACTAGAAGGAGTACACACAGCCAATTCACCACATAGCAAAGTCGCAGAAAACGATGAATTTTCCATTGAAACGTTAGACATAATTATTGATGATGATTTTGAGTTAAATTCTGTTTTAAACGAGAAGAAAATTTTAATTGATAATGCTCGAAAGAAAGCAAGGGAAAATTTAGAAAATCAAGCTATAAAAATGTGTAATCTTTCGAAAGAAAAATTTCCTGCTGCTGTGATTGGTGACAATGTTAGAGTTTCCATTCCAGACGTTGATCGTGGTAAAACGGATTCAAAAAATTTGATTTGCGTTGTTTTGTTTAGAGATGACGATAAAAATTTATATAAATTAGGAACTAAGCAGGGAGTTTTAAAACAATCTTATTCTAGGCATGAATTCGCTATTTGCGAACCAAAGTTTATATCATACGAAGATGTTCCTCAAGATGTTGAGAAATCGGTAAGAGAAATTATAGGAATGCAGTCCTTTACTGGTGGACAAGGTTTTAAAAGATGCATCTGTAAAGGAACATGTTCCTCAAAAAAATGCAGTTTTAAATATGCTGGAATATTATGTAATTCCAAGTGCCACAATAGCAATTCTTGCTCAAATAAATAAAACTTTTTTCATTATGAAATTTCTATATGTTCCTTTATAGTTTTATAAAATTTAACTGTTATAATAAAGAAAAGTATGATATTATTACTATTTGTTTGATTATGATGGGATTCGTCCTGAAAAATTAGGACGAAAATTGTATTTATGAATATTGGGATCATAACCTACGACATATTATATAATATGCAAAGAAAAATATGTTTTGTTTGTCATTTACATTTTTTAATTAAAATAATTTTCGTTATTAAAGCGTTTTGTATTATGTTTATTTCAATAAATATTTTTTTACTGCAACAACATTTTTAATTTATTTGTATTCCAACTTTTCTTAAAACATGAAGGTAAGAGTATACATTTACTAAAACGTGAAGGCAAGAGTACACATTTGCCGGGAAATGTACATATACATTATATTCAGTTCACATATACCTAACTTTTTGGGAAATGTACATATTTTACGGTAAAAGTGTACATTTCCCGAGAGTGTACATTTACCGTAACATATTAACCGATTTGAATCAACTAAAAAACATATTGAATTGCCGTTTAAATACTATCAAATGACATTAATTATATATTTTTTCAAATTTTATTTCATTGACAAATGACAGTCTACTTTAAATTTTTAAATGGCTGCATATATTTTTCTTATTTTTTTTATACTAAACATTATTTTTCTGAATCGCATTATGCCTAATATGTTATTATTATGTATTTTAATTTGATATTTATGTCAGAAAAAAAAAATCTTATTAATGTGATATTTTCGTATAAATTTAGTGTGCCTTGAATTCCATCGGTAGGTTTGAATATAGATATTAATTTAGAACCAGAATATTGGGCAACAGAAAACAAAAACATAATATATCTAAAAAAAATTAATTTGGAAATTGATCAAACCATTAAATTTGATGGTGTAAAAATTTTCATTTTCATGTGTAGATATTTGTCACAAAGTTATAAAAATTGATATAGGGGAATATTATGTATTTTTATCGTACGATGGTCTTGTTGAATTACGAATACATATTAGATTTCAATCCGTTGGGAACATTGTAAAATATTAAATTTAATGACTTCTTTGATTCATCTTTGGGATTATTAAGAGGGATCGATGGAGATATGAAAACTTATTTTGACAAAATACTTCAAGACGAATGTAGTGAAAATGCTTGTATGATAAATGAATTGTTATTGTATGATATTGATAAGTTAATGTGCGATTTTGATTTGCAGCAAATAATTTTAGATTCTTAGCATGGAAAGTAAAAAAAAAGAAAATAGTAGTAAGTGAATCTAAAAACATTATTTATAATATGTATAGAAAGTAGTTTTAGGGAATATATATATATATATATATATATATATATATATATATATATATATATATATATATATATATAATGAAAGATTTAAGTAGTTGTAATAGACACTTAGGATAAGCTGTTTGGTAGTTGTATGAAAAACTTACTAAATTTATAGTGATTTTTAATATTTGTTGAATGTTTATATACCTATATAATATAATGATCGCAAACGCATCAGTCGAAAAAGAACTATCAAATGGGACGGCCCTAGATAAATAAATAAATTAATTTCCCTTTGAAATTCACTTTCCTGGATATAATTACTGTGATCCTGGGACTAAAATAGTGAAACTAATAAACGAACTAGACAAGGCTCGTAAAGAGCATGAGTTGATTAAAAGTTGTGAAAAACTGCATAAGAAATTATTAGAAGAGTTGGTCCAAGCTTTGGTGAGGAGGTTGCATCGATAACAGCCACAGGAGTAATAAAAGGAAAAACCATTTTCGGAATGGGTATGAAAAACAAGAAAAGTAAGATCAGAAATCGCAAATAGAAACGAAAGAAAGATGGTGGTACATTGACGTTTAACAAGACAATTTCAATTGCTAGAAATGCAATAGGAAAGAATTTTTGATACTTCAAAAACTGCATATAGTGTTTTGAAAACAGAAAAATTAAATTTCCAACACGTAGAGTCATACATATTTTGAAGCATTGATGACTTTTACCGTTAATTCTACTGCTTACAACTTTGGGCGCATTGGGATCACCTGGCGGGGATGCAGCAGCAATTGCTAATGTTGTAAATGATGCGATGCCCTATAAGAGAGTGTGTGGTTTGTATTTACTAGTAGATTAAACAGAAACTGAATCATAAAAGACCTTTAAATAATTTGAAAATTTTAAAATTGGCTGAATTATTGAAAATACCTTCGTTTGGGGGCGTCTACATGAGAAATGCATTTCCCAAAAAATAAAAGGAATAAGAATGTAGTTATTAATTTAGATAAAATGGAAAACGGCGGAACTTATTAAGTTACTTATAAAAAGAGTGGCGATACAGTAAAATGTTTTGACAGTTTTGGTAACCTGAAACCTCCGATTAAAATTGAACAATATTTCAGATCGGGTGGTAGAAATAGTAAAATAAGTTACAATTGTGAACCATATCACTTGTGTTTAATGTTTTTAATAAATAATTCAGAAAAGCAATTGGAACAATAGTCTAATCTAAGAGTAGTTATAATGCATTATTCGTGCGTATCAGCGGTAATAACAATACACAAAAAGAACACATGAAAACTGGTGTAGACTTTACGGCCGAAAGGAGTAGAGGAACTTTATTAGGATTCAAAAAGAAAGTACTTAATGCTGCCCAAGTCATGAAAATATATATTAGCAATATTGTTAATGCAGTGTAAATTTAAAAACTCCTCAACCATTAAACAGTTACATTTTAGAGATGTGGAAATATCAATTAGATTACATTTGCGTAAGATTGAATAGAAACAAGATGAATAATTCGAAGATGTCAAATAGTAATGGTGTCAACGAAGTAAAGAGGGCAAGATTAAAATAGAGAAGCTATAAATTGGATAATAATGAATAATTTAAAAATATGAAAACAATTCATAAATCTACAACAATGAGTCTTCCTAAGATCATTTAGTGAAACCTCGAATACCTCGACAGATATTGAATGATTTAAATGTAATGTGTAAAATGTGGACAGTAATGTTTTAGTTATAAAGTGGGAAAATGGTAGGTATATTAAATGTAACTAATAAAGTGTAACCTAATTAATCTATAGTAAGTTATTCATATTATTCATGAAAACGGTACAGATCAGCAAGTTTTAGAGAATATTTTACGAAAAGTTGGCGCAGACGGAAACGTAGAAATGACATCGTATATGAATGGCTACTTTTCAGACAATAAAAATAAATAAATATTTTATTGATGCATTAACATATAATGTTTTACACAAGTCAATCATATTATAAATCAATAAATAACTGAATAATTTTACTGGCGAGTATATGAGACTTTTGGCAATATAGTGGCCAGGTACTAGAATCACTAATAGTGGTTAATAAATTAATTTACACCTACAAGGTAACTATAAAATACAAAGACAAACTATTCACAAAAAGATAAATGTCAAATAAAATAAGATAAAATACATCAGCTCAAATAGGTAAAATAAGGTAAAACAAGTTAAAATCGATAATAAATAGTACGTCAAGTGGTAAAATATTTAAAACATTAAAGAAGCTATTTAATAACATTAATAAATTACTAATTAATACATTTTAAAATAATTAAACAGATACATAAATAAATAAAAATACTTGACACAAAAACAATTACATCTCTAAGCTAAAATCGAAGTTAAGATATTCCTCCCAGCTGTAAAATGCATTTTTGATCAAAAATGCTTTGATAAGCTTATGAAATTTTGTATAGGGTAGATCATTGACATGATTAGAAAGTACATTATAAAAATTAATTGCATGAAATCTTATTGCTGTTTGCAATTTGCTTAGCCGGATAATTTTAGGGTAGATATGGGTCACCTGCCTTGTATGGTAATTATGTACATCAGAACAACTTGTATAAAGCGATAAATGCTTTTTTATATACGTCACACATTCCAGAATATAAAGGCATGGTAAAGTAAGTATTCGCATTTATTTTTATTGCCTGGCGATAATCTTGTAAAAATCCGTAGTCGGCCAAAATACGAATGACTTTACGCTGCAAACCGAAGATTCGATGTTTGATTGCAGTGTTCCCAAACAATAAGACCGTATGTGATATGGCTCTGGCATAGGGAGAAATATGCTATATTGTAGATAGACATGGACATTTTTCAATTAGGATACCATTAAAATCCATTATAGGATATGCTGATGATTCTAAGAAAAGAACTGTAGACAAGAGTTGGTGTTTATTAGAGGTTATTATTTATGTAAGAGGGGAGAAAAAGCTCTATACTTGCAGACATTATTGGATAGACCAATTGAAGATATACAAATAATTGCCTTAGTATTGTCTCATCCAACGTGTATCCATCATAACAATGGAGATTATACAATATGTATGGTCGGGAGTGGCAAACGACGATGGGTCACAAGAAAATCGTCCGAATGGCCTACGACGATACTGAGAGGGACATGTGAAACATGCTGGTAGCTTTGAAAGCCAGACTCACTAATGACAGTAAAGTGGCTATCCATAAAGTTCCTCCGATTAGGACGTCCATCCTGAGGAAACTAACTGAGGGAGTCTTTCACATTGGGGTAACAAGGATACAAATCTTTGTCCCAGCCAAAGCGGGAAAGACTGGCCAGCAGCAACTGGTAAGCAACTACGCCCATATGGCAGCTGCCCCCAGCAATAGTGGTGGACCAGTGGTGGACCAGGTGTTTGTAATTGAAATTGATTGATGTATAATTGTGTAATTTGTAAATATCAATAAAAGTAGAAATGTTACAAATGGACTGAAGGGGCGCCGTGAGAAGAATGCTTCGGCGATACCACCGGCGTTCCCGCTACACGGGGGCCACTGCTGCGCCGCTTGCGGACAACACATTCCAAAATGTGATCAACAGATCCCATTTGCATCACACGCAAGTAGAAAATTCGTCCTTATAATCATTTTTTTAAATATTGTTAGTGTTATCCAGAAAAATAAAATTATTATTAAAATATACGTCTTTCAATTTTGTTTCACATTAATTTTTTAATTGTATTTTAAGGAAAATGTTTTACAATATGAAAAATAAAAACAATATTGCAAAAATAATGATTTTTAATTTCATTAGAGAGTAATAGTAATAAATAGAGAGCGGATAAAAAAGCTTAAAAAATGTGAAAAAAGCACTTAAAAAGGCACAAAATTTAGAGAAAAAAAGCATTAAAAAAGCATAAAACATGAAAAAAGCACAAAAACACGAAAAAAGCACTAAAAAAGCATTAAAAGGCACAAAATTTAGAGAAAAAAAGCATAAAAACAGGAAAAAAGCATAAAAACACGAAAAAAAGCACTAAAGAAAACTATATTTTCTTGATATGTTACACGTTTATCAACATATTTTACAAAGAAATTTGGCTTAAAACTAAAATAAACATACTTTCTTTACGCAATATATAATATCATGTAAGTATTTAAAAATTAAATTGTAATTTTGTATACGTTTCAAAATAACTAAAATCTATTTATAAAAACAGTAGATCATTAAATGTTGTTCTAAGGGTTTAATTGTAAAAATTATTACTTCTGACGCTCAATAAATTTTTGAAAGTAGAAAAGCTTCTCTTTATTTTAAATTATAGCTGGATCCATTTGAAAATTGCCATTCAAAATCAAGTTTAATTTATTTAATATTAAAAATCCTTCATTTTCAACGAATACTTCTTTCGATATTATTTTGATTCCTTGGCCAATGCATGCAGGTATTTTCTAAAATGAATCTGCTTTTATAAAGATTTGATTGTGTTGCTCACAAAATTTAAACGCGATTTTATGTAACTCAATTGTTTTGAAGGAAGCTCTTGTTTCTTAAGAACTGTTTAACAGTCTTTAACTGATTTGCTTGTCGTTTCGGGAAAGTTGTATATAACCTTATTAAATTCTTCAAAATTGTTCGCATAGTACATTGTAGCATATAGCCAAATTCCCCATTTTGTTAACACTGGTTTATGGGGCAGTGAGATATCAGATAATGACTTCTTGAATAATTGTACTCACAGAAGAATATAAGAACTATTTTTCCATATTTAATTAAATCTACAAATGGAAATTCCATTCTTATAGTTTCAGAAATTCGTTTCTATGCATGTGCTAAACTTGTACAATGCACAAAATGCATTATTAGTAAAATTTTGTAACTTGGTATTGTCTACGGCAAAAATAAGCTTGTCAGTCCACCATTTATGAATTTTGCTATAATGTTATTATCAGTTTTCTTCAATTCTTTTGTATATATCAAAATACTGTTGGTCGGATGTCTTCATGTTAAACTCATATTATTAAATTAAACAAGTCTGTGGTTTCATCCACACCAAACCACATATAATTATTGTTAATAATATCTTTAATTTTTTGTATGGTTTCATAGTGTCTAAGAGCTACATAATTTTTTCTCGGGAATGCGTATTTTACAATATTTTCCCAAGAAAGATAAGATAAATGCATTATTTTGTAATTTTCTTAAAGTGATATTAGAATGTAAAAGTATTTTGCACAAATGTGAATTTAATTGAAGATGATGCTAAAGATTGTAAAATTGTGCTGTTTTGTTAGTTCAGCTTTGAACTTTTTCAAACGTTCTTGACGTAGTGTTGTTATAACATGTTTTACATACAAGTCTTGACTAGTTAGGATGCAGTTGGGAACTAAAATAAAACTTACTATTTTTAAACATGCCTTACAAAATAATGTATAATTTTCACTTATTAATTCTGGATAGCCTCTAATTAATTCTTGTATTGTGGTTTTCACCTTTTGCATTATGGGTTACATATACATGTGAATTATATAATATAATTTATCTGTGATTCCCCAGGTTAATACGATTCACGCATATAGTAATTTTTGATAAATAAGCAAAGTTTTTGGAATGTCAATTCAATAGTTTATGAATGCGAGTTTGAATATGAAAATTAACGAAAACGGTAAATATGCGCCAGTCGTCCCATCGGTACTTTTGCCGAGAGAAGGAAATTAATACGGTTGCAGAACACCTGATTATTAGCTATCACTTAAATTTGTTTACATTTAATACTTACTGGGGCCCCTGTTCGGGCCTAGTTTAAGGACGTTTACATCCGGAATATCATAGGTGTGATTCCTATGAAGCGTTCGTCTGTATTATCTGAATAATGATATGGTCTATTATATCTACTTATTTATAAACGAATCCATTGTAAATTGGTAATTTGTACTAATATTTATTAATAATAAAATTCATTATAATTATTGTATCATATTATGAAGATTTTAAACAATTATGTTGTCAAAAGACACGAAGAAAATATGTAATACAAATATAATCTATAAATGATGGGATACAGATTTTTACGAAAATTCTCTATATTAGCACATTAATTTAATATCAGCGTGAAATTATTATTAAATGTTTTTTAAATGTTTAAGAAAATGCTCCAAATAAGCATCAAAATTTAAAAAAAGCATGAAAATAAGCATAAAAAGTCAAAATAAGCACAAAAAGTCAAAATAAGCAAAAAAGCCCAAAAAAACTTAGCGCTAAGTAATCACATTCTTCAAGATTCGTATAGATATTAAGAAATTTTTTCGATGCTATTAATATTATGGATAAGCATAATGCTAGAAATCCGCTCTCTAGTAATAAAAGAAATTTAATCTAATTATTTTGTACAATATGATAATAGTTAAAATGCTCAATGCACAATTCCGTATGGCAATTACCACATTCATAAAATGTATTTATTAGTATTTCTAAGCAAACTACACAAAGTTTATGAAGTTTCTTTGTGGTTATAATAAAAATGGTGTAAATGCTCTTTTTTGTAGTGTCTTTATTTTCTGTAGATTTTTTTTTTCAAGTATTTCTTCCGCTAATGTTTGCTTGAAAACGTGAAATTCTGGGTCATAAATAGTTTTGAATATAACTATAAGTATTCAAAAGAATTATATTGACACAACAAAAACTCCTTTTTATACACCTGAAAAATTAAAAATTAAAAGCGCGCATTGATAGTAACCAGAAAAATTGAACGCATATATGCAAATGGTCAATTGATAATAAAACGGATGATACTTCGTACATAAACACCCAATACAGTGGAAAAGTTTGGAAATACCCAATAAGTCTTAAATTAAATGATAAAATATATATTAGAAAGAGACACGACAACACCAAGTATTTTATTGAGATATTAATTGAGCAAAATGAGGATAAAGAAGACCAAACGTGAAGTCACTAAAAAGAGAAAACAAACGGATATTAAACACAAAAGAAAACAAACGGAGACTAAACGCGATAAAATATTTATACCAAGCTGATTTAGTGAAAATGATACACTACGCAAAGGAAAATAATTAAAAATTAAGAATTAAAAAAAGTTCAGCGCTCGGATTAATTTAACGGAAAATATAAAATTTTAGTTAAACGATTGGGTCTGGATGATTCACAAAATTTTTGAATAATTAAACGCATCCACTAGAGCTGTTTACCGGCGATGTGGATGCATCCAGCTGGATATTTGTCAGCTGTAAATAATTACAACTTCAATATTTATATAAATGTTAAATAAGTCATTTGCTTGTAAAATTACCCGCTCTAATTTCTTTAGAGGTACTGCTGATTTGTATTGTAAAATAGTCGCCAATGTAATATCTATTACAGTTTGGCTCCGAGTTGTCACGAACGTGGGTTCAGAGACTCGGTTTAGTATTTCTAAATTGTTACAAATTTTTTTTCTTTTTTTCCCGAAGACAAGTAGGTGACCAAAGGATTCCTTCTTTCCTCCAACGTGGAAGACGCACCAGCTCTTTACTTCCATTGCGGCGTTTTGTGCCGCCAACCGCCTCTTTACCAGATTTTGCCCAAGGGGTTGTTTTGGTCTATAATTGGCTACTCGGAGGTGCCTAGAGGCAGCCTCCTTGTAGCTGGTCCCGTCGCTCCTTACTCTCGAGAGAGGCGGATTCGGAGCATTTCTCCTGGAGGATCTCCCGTCTGCCTTTTTGCCACCTTCCTGGGCTGACCGGGTGATGGCTCAGAGGCAGCGGATCGATTCCTCTTTTTCTGTGCGCTGCCAGTCGGCAGCATCCTTTTGCCTTTGTGCATTGGGTTGCCAGCCTGTCTTGGGGGCGCACTTCTTTACCAAAAGGGGTCTTGGGGGCTTCAGCTGTCTATGAAGCAGCCAATGCCTCCCTGGCCTTCCTTCTGCGCTTTAGCTCGGCTCCACAAATGCGCTTCCTTTTTGGGGGTTGCTTCTGTGGGACGGCTTCTTTTGTGGTGACGGGTGCATCAGTTGATCCGCCCGCAGCCACTGTTTGTTGCGGGGAATCCATGGACTCACCCACATTTATTGTCTTTTTCGTAGTAGCAGGTTGATCTGCCTCCTCCGCCCCCAGGGGCTCACCCTGTCGTAAGTCTGACCTTACAACGCAGCCGATTGATCGGAGTGGGTTAGTTCCGACCGCCCTTTAGGGAGAACTCAGGGCCAAAGTGGAGTGTTGCCGCCGTACGTGACGCATCACGAGGGCGACTCAGCCACCAGCTTCCCTTTGTCCTCCCTTACGGGTCTCCACGCACGGCACAAACACTTGTGTAGCCTTGTGCACATCCTCGCACGCCGTCCACAACGTTGCGCGGTTGACCTGTTATTCGTCTGGATCATCATGTCAGGCCGCGTCCCGGCTATCCGTTCAGTACGGAGCCCCCCCCCCTCTACTGAACAGCCGGTTCTCGCCTCAACACTCATAGGACCACAAATCAGACAACTTCGAACGCCATCTTATATGTAATTATTTAAAAACTTTAGGTGATAAGGACACTGTAACACAATAATAAATCATATTTCACCAGGCAAAAATCGTGTTGTATAGTTTAATCAGAGTCATTACTGAGAAAATAAAAATTTATCGCGGTTAATTGGAAGTCAAATTTTATAATGTCACAAATATATCTGGTTCTGGTTGTGTTTTTATTCGATGGGAGGGCAGTGAGTTTCGCTACACGTAGGCCCCAGTGAGTCCTCCCATCTGAGTCCTCATTTTTTGCTATGGTCAAGCCAACCCAAGCCGTTGGCAAACGCCAGGGCTGCAGCAAGAGAGACTTCTAGGATGTCTAATGACATGCTCCACAGTTTCCTCTTCTTCTTCACACCCTATGCAGATGGGACTAGGTTGGCCGTTTTGGTGTTCATTGCGATGAAGTATTTTGAGACCCTACAGCAAGGTGTGTTGTCCCATCATTCTTTGTGGCATCTGATTGATGCAGTTTTTAGTAGGGTACTCAGGTCTAGCAGGGATAGCGGCAGGGAGGGGTTCGGTCCGCATACCGTTCGTCCGGATGCCTTCCGCGCCAAACCATTTGCTATTTTGTTACCTCTTATGTTGTGTCCTTTTACTCAGCATAGGGCCACTTTGTTGTAACGAGCCACTTTTCCCAAGGCTTCGCAACATTCCAACGTTAATGCTGGGGTAATTTTGCAGCTGGCAATGGACAAGATTGCTACTCTGCTGTTCGTTATGATGTATATGTTGTTTCCGTTGATCTTGTCAGAGATTGTATTTGCTGACTATAGTACACCCTCGAGTTCCACCATTGTTGGTGTGCTCATTATCTTAGCTAGTCAGTACTATTTTTTAGGGACAGGTTTTTGCAGAAAATTCCTGCACCAGCCCCTGCTTCTGTTGACGACCCATCAGTGTATATGTGAATGTGTTTGTGCTTGCTTCATACTTCCAAGTCTTCATATCTCAGGTCTATTTGAAGCTTTCTGGTGAAAGAAATATATTAAAAGAGATATATTGTCCATCGGCATCATAATCTCGAGATTTATTTTCCTAAGATTTTGTAGTGTTTGCCTCCTCCGTTGCTTATAAGCCATCCTTTTGATGCTCGAATCCTTTTAGCCGCCACTGCTGCCTGTTCTCTCTGATAAATATGTTCATAGGGTGACAGATGCAACAGGGCTTAAATAGCTGCTGTTGGTATTGTTCTCATGGCTCATGTCGCGCTCAAAAGAGCGCTTCGTTGAACATGATCTAGGAGCCTTATGGCTTATTTTGTAGTAAGTTTGGTGGTTTGAAATCTTTAATCTTTCTTTTCCTTGTGAACAGCACCAGTTCCATTTTGTTAGATTTACATATAATCCTTGGTCTATGCACCATTTGTTTACTATTTCGAGAGCATCTGACATACGTTTCGCAAGCAAAATGAATCTCTGTTTATTCAATGATTCTAGTATTTTGTCCTAGTAACAATGGAGCCCGCCATGTCCCAAACCGGTTTGGTTTCGGTCAATAAAAGGTTTTCCGTATGAGACATCCTCCCTTTCAAGGCTAGTTTTAAACGTGATGTTTCCGAGGCGTTTTCTACTTTGGAGCAAAAAAGTCCCCAGGCCTCTCTCTTTCTTTGTCTTCCCAGTTTTGTATAGTCACATTGTACCATTTTTAATTTGTTCCAATGGAATCATTTTGCGTATTCATAGCTCTGTTTTCTTGTCAGGTTTTTCAACGCCTGAAGTCCTGTATTTTTAGAGGGCATGCTTTCTTGTACGCTGGTATATATGAATAGGTTATATTCTCTTGTTCGGGTATATATTTTATTTGCTTTATTTCCAGGTCCCTACTTTTAGAATTTTTGGCGAGGGTCGTTTTAAAAAGTTCCCTTTTGGTCAGTCTTGGATCTCTGTATTGGGTTGTGTTGGAGCCTTTTGGTATAATTTTGAATTTAACCCATCTATGGTCTGACACTGTGACTTTTTGAGATACGTGCCAGTTCTCTACTTTCCCTGCAATATGAGATTTTACGCAGACGATTGGCTGGGTCAATCACGCGACCCTTAGGTGGCTACTTGCCGCCTGCTTATATGATTTTTTTGATCCTTTGGTGGGATTTCTTGTTGATTTCCCTGGGTTCGTCTTTGCGCTTTTCCTGTTTCCAGGGGAGGTTCCGGATGATCCCTCGGATCTATACATATATATATATATATATATATATATATATATATATATATATATATATATATATATATATATATATATATTTTAGTTTTTAAGTGGTGGTACTACTGTTTTTTATACTTCCTGTCAATCACTAATGGCCACAATAACTGAAATGATGTATGATATTAGGTACTTATTAATAATAAATTTCATTCAATTCAAATAAAGCGTTCAATTGTTATAAACAAAAGAAATAAAAAAATTTAAAACTTTGAAGCCAAATTCCGGCTTAACCGTAAATTTTTGGATATAGATAAGTTGCGTTAAATCGCGATATTTTGACCTCAGGAATCAATGGTCCAGCCATTTCCCCGCATTAACGGGACATCCTATATAAAATGATTAAAACAATTCAATTAGAGAGTATGGTTGCTTCTCTAGTAAGTATTTGATTAAGTGTGTTTTTAATATCTTCTTTCTCTCATGTTTAAGTTTTGTATGTGCTCTGGTATATCATTACACAATTTAAAGCAGCATGGGTTCTAGTTTGATAATTATTTAATTTATTGTCATGGAACTTGATCGTTTCTAGTGAATATATTGCATAGAAGGTGAGAATATTATTTGTTTTGAATGTGCCCCGACAGTATTTTGGTTCCCATATTGAGCGGATTGCTTTTTTTAAAGAATAAATATTCGCTATACTTAGGTATTTGGATAATTCTCTAAGTGAGAATATAGCAGAGTTTAATTTAGCTTCTGTTTTAGTTATATGATTTTTCCAATCTATTCTACTGTCCAGATAAACTCTCAAGAATTTTACAGAATCTGATGTGTTGATGCTTTGGTTGTCTAGAGTAATTGGTTCAATTGGGTTGGATAAATTTTTTGACCCGTGTAGGAGAATATTGGTTTTTTTATTATTTATAATTAATTTGTTTTTCATAAACCACTTTTTTACCTGAATGTGTAGATTATTTGCATCGGTTAGCAAGGAATCCAGATTTTTGCTTGAGATGAGAATGTTTGTATCATCTGCATAATTTACTATACTATGATTATTGCTACTAATTTCCTGTGTCAGATCGTTTATGAATAATAAAAATAATGTCGGTGCTGTTAAGCTCCCTTGGGGTACCCTAGTAGTTATCGCAGCTGGTTCAGATTGGGCGGTATTGCCGTCTATTTCTACAACCACCCCTTGAGTGCTTCCGTTCAGATATGACCGAAGCCAGCCTAAAGCAGTACCTCTAATGCCGTTCTTTTCAAATTTTTCAATAATATTTTATGATTGACACAATCGTAAGCTTTTGTGAGGTCTATAAATATTGCGATTGTTAGCTCTCTATTCTCTGTATTTTTTATTATATTTTCCACAAAATCGTATATTACAGATGATGTGGACTATTAATTATATGAGTTAGGGGCTCTATTAACTGCAAAACACAAAATTTGATAACTGTACTGGGAATGTTATCATTAGAACAAGAGTGTGTGTTTTTAAGTTTGCTTATAATATTGTAGCATTCGGTTACTATTATAAGCTCTATGAAGATGCTGTGGGGGGTTATTTGGAATGTTGTCAGTGTATTTTATTTGTGTTTGTTTTTTTTTGTGAGTTCGATCGTATTATTATTAAACTACGCAAGACCCAGTAATCATCAAGGAATCGAATTAACGGTATTAAATAAGACAGATAAAGAGAATGTAAGCAGATTAATTATTAAAAAAATGACTATTACGAAATTGTATATAAACAGAAACTTAAATGTAACTACACAGAAGAGAAACTAAGGGAGCGTTTAAAGATTTTCGAAAATCAACACTCAGAACGGCTAATATATCCAGAAACAAATAATAATGGAGGAATAATTAATAATAATATTCATAATGTAGTTACTTGAGTACGTGAATGTTAAATATCACTTAATTAAAAACACAGTTATATTCCTTTCTTCACTTTTTATTTTTCATAGTTAAATGTACATTTCGGGCACTATATACCCATTATTAATAGCTAACTGATAATGGGTACATAGTTCCCGAAATGTACATTTAACTATGAAAAATAAAAAGTGAAGAAAAGAATATAACTGTGTTATATTCCCAATATTCTTTGCCTTATTGAATATATAATGAAAGTACATAAACCGAAGATTGCTCTAATTTGTATCTACCGTCCACCATCTGGAAATATACATACATTTATCCAAAACTTAACAGAACTTTTGGTAAACATAAATCAAACATATTCGTATATCGTTGTATGTGGTGATTTAAACATTAACAATCTGAAAAACACAACGGCGAAAAAAAAAAACTGAATGTTGTAGTTGCATCTTTCAATTTGAAGAATAAATTAAATGAGCCTAGTAGAATACAGGTATTTGAGAGGGGTATCACGAAAACTATGTACTAACAAATATTACATTCCAGAATTGGAAATGTATTAATAACAATCTACACTTGTCGGACCATCACGCCCAGTTTATGGTAGCCAGCGTAGAAGACATAGAACAAGAAAAAATAACAAATTAGAAACAAGGACAACTAGAAAAATTAATGACAACAATAGAAACGAATGACAATTTTATTTAAAAAGAATTTCTGCATTAAAAGGATACATATAGCCTTATGGTGTAAACAAATTTAGTAAACATACAAGAAAAATACAAGCAGGATAAAAAAATCACAAAAAACTCGTACAAAATACGAAAAGAAATTTCTTTGATTAATTAATAACAAATGCTCCGTGAAAATAAAATAAAAATCTGGGGTTTTGTACGAGATTAATTACACGGCGAAAAATTTAAACAAGATATATGCGTTACTGATAAATCTGGAAATTTAATTAGTAACAAAACAGAACTAGCCCATATATTTGCTGAATACTTTACAGCAGTCACGGAGGAAATTATTAAGGATCACTTTGGTGACAACATATCGACAAAACAATTTATTTATACGACGGACATGTACAGAGTACGGGCTCTAACTATACAATTAATTATAATAAAGAAATACGGTATATTTATAATATAACTCTTACAAACTAAGTAAAATAAATGGTAAGCTAAGCATAAATATAATTGAGATGCAATAAGGCGAGAATATTCATATCAAGGGATTTTTTATATGACAATACACTGATTGTTCATATTCAATAGGAGCATTATTGTGGACGGCAGGTAACTCCTCCACCCTTAGACTTTTGCTCCCCCTGGAAGATGAAGTTCATAGGCTTCAGGTTGGTGTACTTCAAGGGTACTTATTCTTTTCCATTTGTATAACATACTGGGCCTGACGAAATCCCAGTCGTTTTGAATATTTGGAAGGGGTTGAACTGCTGGTGTGTCTGGGTTAGTCTGCGAAGCTTTATCATTAAGTCAGTTAAGTTTTGTTTATTAATATTTATATTGGCATTATTAATTAACACAGGACCTCCCGAACCTGAGTTTTGTATATGCAGTTCAAATTTTATAGATAACTAAACACTTGTTTGTTTTTATTAAGTAGACACCACTTAGCTCCCTAATTTCAGTTTGTTATTGACATTTAATTTTAACTTGGTCATTATTTGGAAACACTAACAGGAACTGTTGAGTGTAATAAAGATGCTCCAGGTGATTAGCAAAGATTTTTAGTTTTGTGAATTGGCGATCGTCCACTTTTCCAGATTTAATAACATTTTTTCGCATTCTTCGCATTTAATGGGCATTGGTTGTACAATTTGGTTTTTGTACATCCATTATTCAGAGGTATTATCTTATTACCTGATTTTAAAACGTAATTTGTATTTGGTACTATGGTCAAGTAATCTGATTCAATTTTTGTAAGTGTTAAATTTATATAATTAAGTTCAAAATTAATTTCAAAATTAATTGGGATTGATATAAAATACTGAATTACCATTCCTTTAATTAAACAATTAACTTTAGACGTCTAACCTTACGTCAAAAGGTAATTTGTTTCCATAGAATCCCTAAATATTCTGTAGAATTCCTAGAAATTCGGATAATCCTAGGGTGTATCGCGGGTGGTTTGCAAAACATAATTGAATTTTCTATAGTTGGAATATACTTTGGATTGTCGTATACGATATTATCAACTGATTAAAGATGTCTTTTGTAAATAGTACATGTTGTTGATCGATTTCTCCCTTTAGAATTTCTATGGCATTACTGCGACCATGATGGACCTGGAACGGAATCATCAATTTTAATTTCCCCTAAATAGATATTTATTTTTATATCAGAATTACCAAAAATGTAAGTTAACATGGCTTTTACTTTATCGTAATTAAGTTTGTCTAATCTGCAACCTATTTTTGGAATTGCGAGATTTTTAATCTTTTGTTTGCTACAAAAATTTTTTAGTGCCCTTAAAATTGGAATAAATCTTTGTGGGTTGGTTTATTAAAATCTTTATTTTTAGGAATTAAATATATTACGATACATGGCGATTTTAATTTTTTGAGAAACTTAAAGAGTGGACTTTTGTGCTTTTAATTTATCTATGGTATGTGTCCAAATCTCAATCGAAAATCGCGTGCTATACCCGAATTCATATGTAAATCAGCTCTAACACAATGTACGAAGGAAAATCCTTTTGGTACTGTAAATATATTATCTTGAATTTCTATTATATTATCTGCTACATTATTATCATTATTTTGGTAACTATTTATAAAGTTTATGTAGGATATTTTGATTCTCTCCTTAGCTTTATTTTTCTTATTATCAATTATTTTACGGGGTATTTTAATATTTGAAAGATGCATTTTTTCTACCTGGTTATGATGAGACTTTTTAATTTTCGTGGTTTTTAATTCTTTATTTTTTGACTCGATTGTCTCCGGTTTATACTTAATTTTTGTTTTTAATTGCTTTTGTCGGTTTTTTATAAATATTTTATCATTAATATCTGGTAGGTTTTCTCTATTTTGATTTTGTTTATTTGTTGTTCTTTCTTTCGTTTCAACAAGCTTTTCATTTATTGTAGTATACATTAATTTTCTTTGTGATGTATAATATAATTGTTTAAAATTTAACTTTTTTATCTCAATATCAAATGGAGAGTTATTTTCTAAATGACCTGAAATAATTTCAATGAGAACTCTTTCAATTAATCTATTTGATTCTGGATGTTGGCAACTTATAAAATGTAATTTGATTTAATGTAATTCTAATAATTCTTTTATTAATAAATTTTTCAATTCTAAATAGTTATCAGCTACAATTTATGCTGGTATTCCGTGATGTGAAAAGAAACGAATTAATTTATTTGCAATTTCAACAGCTTGATATGATTCAAATTGGTACATCTGCGCGTATTTAGAGAAGACGTCTACAAACTTAAAAATTTAGATCCCTCAATCGCGATACAGTCAATATGAATGATTTCGAATGGTTTCACCAGTTTTAATTTTTGGTGGGTTTCCGTCATACTTGCTTGACAGACATATTTCGCAATTATTAATGAAATTTTGGACTGTATTTTTCATATTGGGCCAATACAAATATATTTTGATTTCGGCATATGTTTAGTCGATCCCTCTATGATTTAATTTACTGTCATGATACAATTTAACTGTATTAATTGTCTCATCTTCATTCTCAACATCTAAAAATTTTTCGGTATGTTATTTTTTTTAAGGGACGTGCTGGCCGCAAGCGACCTAGCAGTGGCCCCTGAGAATCGGGACACCGGTGGCAGTACCGTAGGCATTCTTCACCCGGCGCCCCGTTCACCTCAGTTGGTTTAGCAATCTTTATTTACAACAACTTTACAATGCATATATACATATATATATATATATATATATATATATATATATATATATATATATAACACAATTACAGTACACTTACAATTTGATATTTACATTTATATACATATATTTCACTCACTCATCTCTTCGTCCTTGGCCTGTAATACAGCCTTGACGAATCTCGCCACCGCCTCCCACTTTAATACCGAGTCGAGCATGTGGCCAACGAGGTTGCCCGGTTCCACAGGTGTACCCAGCGCCCTGTTGAGATCGTCCCTCTCGCCCGCCCATCTGCTGCACCTTACTAGGGTGTGTTCAACATCGTCTTTTGTTCCCGGGCAGTGCAGACAGGTGTCACTGCTGGCCTTCCTGATGCGCGCTAGGTAGGCGCGAAAGATCCCATGCCCTGTGAGTAGCTGCGTGGTATAGAAGTCTAATTTGCCATGCCTTCTAGCTACCCATGGGCGTAGATCCGGGATAATTTTTCTGGTCCACTCTGCGGTGTTGCCTACAGCCCATCTTTCCTGCCAATTTTCCATTCTCCATACCTCAGCCTCTCGCTTGGCAGCCCCTCTGTCCCCCCCTAGTCGCACCCTGTGGAATACCCATGCACGTTCGAGAATTTCAATGTCCGGCGGAACCGATGACGCCAGGACCTCCACCGCGTCGGTGGACACCGTGCGGTAGGCTCTGCATACCCTTAGCACTCCAGGTCAAAGCGCCCTGCGGAGGCTATCTGCATTCCTTTGCGAACCGGTGCATCTTGCCCAGGCTGGAGCCGCGTATAAGAGCTTGGCCCTAGCTACATCCAGCAGGAGGCGGCCTTTTTCCTCACTGGGTCCCCCGAAGTTGGCCATGAGTCTTGAGACCGCTTTGGTAGCCTTGGTGGCGCTGGCTGCTGCTTCCGCCACTTGGAAGCTATGATTCGTGTTGGACTCCACCACTACTCCCAAGTACCTAAGTTTGGTCTCAACCTTCACGTCGTGCCCTAAAAGTCTAATGGTCTCTCCCCTTATTCGTCCTGCTCTCCTTCTCGAGAGCCACGCAGCCCCGGTTTTGTGGCCCGCGATAGTCAGTCCTACCGACTGCATCCAGTCGGCTACCTGCTGGGTGGCTTCCTGCGCCCTAGTCCTTAGGTCTTCAATTGACCTGGTCCTCACGAGCAGTAGCAGGTCGTCGGCGAATCCAATGGCTGGCACCCCCTCTGGCAGCTGCAGGCGCAGAACGGCGTCATAGGCTACGTTCCATAAGAGTGGGCCTAGTACCGACCCTTGTGTTTATGTTTATGTTTATGTTTATGTTTATTAATCTTTAGCTTTCATTCCAAAAAATGCCTCCGGTGAGTACCACCTCCTTGATTCCATTTTCCCCCTCGCACAGAACCTGCCGGTTTCCGAGGTAACTCCGCACCATCCTCAAGAGGTACCCCGGGGTTCTCTGTGCCTCCAGAGCCGAGATTATTACTGGCCACGGCAGGGTGTTGAACGCGTTTGCCACGTCAATCGCAATAGCCAGGCAGTGCCTTCTCCCCTTGAGTGGGCCACTGTTGCACTCATCCGCCAGACGCCTTACCAATATCAGCGCGTCGACCGTGGATTTTCCCTTGCGAAAACCGAACTGGTTCTTTGAAAGGCCCCCAGACGCCTCTATCCAGGCGTTAAGTCTGTCCGCTAGCAGCCTTTCTAGAAGTTTACCCTCCCCATCAATAAGGCATACTGGCCGCAAATCCTTAGGCTCCTTGGCGGTCTTCCCCCGTTTTGAAAGAAGTACCAGGCGTGCTCTTTTGTAACACCCCGGGAAGGTGCCCTCCTCCAGGCACGACGTAAACGCCTCGGGGCCGTCCATCACCACCACCTTGATGGCCTCATTGGGCGTGCCGAAAGGTCCGGGAGCTTTCCGGTTAGGGAGCGCCGCCGCCGCGGCTATCACCTCTTCTACCGTGAATCTATCCTCGTCTGACGGGCCCGGTTCACGCCTCGGGGTTCTCGACGCGCCGGGGCCCGGAGGGAAGAGCTCCTTGCCATGCCACCCGGGATCCCAGCTCCGACGTTGGATGGCGTCGTTCCTAACTTCTTCGCCACCAGCCTGTAGGGCCTACCCCAAACGTCTGCCTCAACCTCTTCGCAGAGCTCTTTCCATCTCTGCTCTTTGGCCCTCTTGATAGACAAACGAAGGGCGGCCTTGGCAGTATCACTGGCCTCCTGCAGCACCTGAAGTTCTCCTCCCTTTCGCCTGCAACGCGTTAGGTCCCTCCTCGCCGAGTTTGCCAAGGTTCTGGCCCTGGCTACCTCCTCACCCCACCAGTAGACCGCCCTACTATTACCACCCTCCCGCCTTTTGCGGATCGCCACATCGCACGCAGCCCTGAGTCGCTTGGAAAAATCCCGGCATAGGTCTTCGGCCGATCGCTCGGAGAGACGAAGTCGCCTCATACAACCCAGCAGTTTGTCGGAGTCAAAGCTCTCTAGTTTCCACTTTGGACCCTTGCTGGGAGGGGAGTCGACTGCCCGCTTGAAGTTCACCGTAAATAATATGTAACGGTGGTCACTCCCGTTCTCCAACTCCGTCTCCACCCTCCAATGAAAAATATTCGGGGCTGCGGTACTCGAAGCCAGGGTTATATCTATTATAGATTGGGAGTTAGCCCTAACAAATGTAGCTTCCTGACCGTTGTTGACTACATCTAGCTCCATCGTGGCCAAACTGTATTGGAGTATCGCCCCCCTTGCATCCTCCCGATGCTCTCCCCACAGCGGCGCCTTCGCATTAAAGTCGCCTCCGACCAGAATCCTGCCGTTGAGGCTACGCACGCATCCCTCGAGCTCCATAACCCATTCCTCAAATTCAGTTATGCTCCTATTCGGTGGCGCGTAGCAGGCGACGGCTGTGAAGCCCGCGACCGTCACCCACACTATCCCCTTACAAGGACTACCGGATGCCGTGACAAGGTGCATTGTATCCTGCCTGACCAGGATACCGACGACTCCCTTCGGGCAGTCCCTGTGCCACAGGGGATTCATCCTAGCGTCGTTAGGCTCGCTGACCATTATTAAGGATATCTCCATCTCCCTGGCGTTCACTTCCAGTAGGTCGTGTGCCATATGGGAGCGATTTAGGTTGACCTGTAGGACCTTGAACTCCCGTCCCGGTGGGGTGGGCCCACTGCCACCTCGTCGCCTGGGTTGTCATGCCGACGAGGCCCTCTGCGACTGCGAGTTGGCCGTTCCCTCCAGCCCACCTGGAACCGATGCTGCATTGAGCGCCTGGCAACTCCTGCTACCCATGAAGTGGTCCGCTTTAGCCCCTATCGCAGCACATGACAGGCATTTTAGCTCATTTACGCAGTTGGCCTCCACGTGTCCAGCCTCTCCGCACCTCCTGCAACGACTGGAATGATCAACCCCGCTGCAGGTCGTGGCCCGGTGTCCGAACCCCCTACACCTCCAACAGGCCTGTGGCTTTAAAGGCCTCTCCTGCGCCACGCAGCGAGACCAACCTACTTGCAGGCTCCTTTTATCGATGAGGCGGCGAATGACCTCCGGCGTGCTTTCCACCAGCCCGATGTGCAGGTCTGGGCCGTACCTGCGGATCCATACCACCTTAATGGCTTCCTTAGGGGCACCCGTGCTCAAGGATACCGCGGCGATAATCTCATCCTCTGTAGCATCCTCCTCCAGTCCCTTTATCTCCGCGACCGCCTTGCTGCCGTTCGTGATTTTCACCTTTGCCTCTCCCACGATCCCGGCGATGTCCTTAAGGAGGCCAACCCCGCTCGGCCGTCAGATTAAGGGAGAGCCTCCCCAACCCCTTCGATCTACCGGCACTAGCTATGTCCATGTCAGGGTTTACCCCCGGAGGATGTCACTTTCGCCAATTACGCGCACGCAATTTTCAGGCCCTACGGGGCCGATCGTCCAATTTTACAGCCAGGGGCTCGAATGGCGCCCCTTGGGGTGGGTCGGCACCGATTTGCAGCTCAAAATTCCGACGCACTACCGAGATACCACGGAGACGATATTTGTCCTATCGAGGGCGAATACTAGCCCTATGAGACCGAAGGCTCAAATTTATCGACGGGCACTCGTAGAGAAGTCCTAGAGGAAGGTTTCCACCAATTTGTAGCTCGTTTCTCTGAACCACTACCGAGTTATCGCGGTCACAAGAAAATGCCTTATTGAGGGCAATAGTCCGCCCTAAACGCTCGTTGGGCCAAGAATATCGTCGGGGCCTCATAGGGCACCTCTAGTGGAAGGTACTCACCAATTTTTGACTCAATTAGAGCAAGGATGCCCCGGATGTTGCTGGATTTAAAAACTTAACCTAAAACCACGTGGGCCACGTGGCCTAACAAAAAGTCCGTTTATCGGCACCAAAATTTGTATCTGTAATCTTGGTACCACACCACTCACTACACTACCCTAACTGCACTAAAGTCACTGCCCGTTACCACCCTCAGTCGTGCTGCTAGGGGGTTGAAGGTCCAGAAAGCACTTCAGGCTGCCCTGCGAGTAGCTCGCCCTAATTATTGCCCGTACTCAAAATTTCACATATATAGCACCAAAACGACCAAAGTTATCCCCGAATAACTGGGACTTGCAAAGAAGAACGTCCTCACTTGGTTCGGCGAAACAACAAGAAATTTTGGACTGTATTTTTCATATTGGGCCAATACAAATATATTTTGATTTCGGCATATGTTTAGTCGATGCCTCTATGATTTAATTTACTGCCATGATATAATTTAACTGTATTAATTGTCTCATCTTCATTCTCAACATCTAAAAATTTTTCGGTATGTTATAATTACTTGTGGTAATCACTTGAATTGACCTTTATAAGGGGACTTAGTTTGGCATCAAGGTGGAAATGAAACTCACGAGTGTTGCACATATAACAAATAATTTAACGTGTAAATACACGTACCAAATGATACAGAATGTTCTCCGTCTAACACCGTGTCCGACGCGTGCACACTGTCGACGATATAAACCACTTTTGTTTTTATTTCGGGGATAATCGGTGGCGCCCGTGATTTTAGCAAAAACTAACAAAACTGTGCTGACGAATGCACGACTTTTAATTATGGTTTAATAATCGACACCCCTGGAAGATTTTCAGTGTTAGAACTGGTCCACGTAGCATTCACAATTTTATATTTTTATTCGCCCCACACCCCGGGGCGGTTAGGGTACACAAATAAATATTTGGTTTCTTCCCGGAAACGGTTGGGGGTCGTAACGCGGTACATTTCACAAAATTTAATTGTGAGTTTTTAAAATAATTTTGAATTACTACACAAATTTTTTTATAGATATCGCTATCGAAATATAGGTGATACTTTACTTTTGGGGCGATATATTCTTTAATGAAATCTAACACATCTTTTTCAAAGTTATTCTTGGAAAACTGAACATGAATGCGTAATTTTTTATTATTTTATAAGACCTCACGTTTAGGTTTTGCTGGTGAATAGTTAACTTTACTTATTATTATTTGATTATCGCCAATATTTACAGGCTTTTCTAAAATTGGGATGGTGGTAACAGGGTTTTCAAGATTTGAGTGAACCGTTTCAGCATCATTATCATTTACTAATTCGTGTAGAAAATCATCTATGTTATCTTGTTCACTAACTTCGGCAATTATTGATTGATTATCATCATCAATTACATTATTATTGTCAAGAAGTGACTCATCAAAATTATCTACGTAAAATTTGTCATTATGGTCTGTTATGTGGTTGAGTTCAATTATTGATAGAACATCAGCAATTTTATTCATAGCATTTCTATTTTGTCTCTGATTTAAAAACATATCAGATTTATATAATCTAAACCTGTTTTGATTATTACTATTATAGTTATTATTAATATTCCTACTGTGGGGCGTGCGCGGTTGTGGATCAAACACAAAAGGGGTTTTAAGTCGGTTTAATTGCTATTTACATATGTACAAATTCTGTGTGTGTGCCGGTAGCTCTGGTGCACTTCGTGGCGTTGTAGATCGGTGGCCATGCTCCTTCTCGGGTGTCGAGGGCAGTGGTTATAACCCTGACGGTATCGTGGCGTAGTGGCCGGCACATCGCGGAGCGTTCTTAATCGCCTTCAGAGGGCTCGGTCAGAGGGCTCCCCATAGTCCTGTGGCCATCGAAACGCCGACTGCGGAGAACCAGCGCCGATAGAGCTGGTTCTCCACAGTCGGCGGGACTTCCTCGATCATCGGAGGTTTGTTTTGATGGCCACAGGACTATGGGGAGCTCGCCGAGACCATGTGTGGATTTGACCTGCTCTTTCTGCTTACCTGGAAAGGTAACTCCAAGTCTTTTTGACTGCTGCTTGTGACCTTCTCGGGTGTCGAGGGCAGTGGTTATAACCCTGACGGTATCGTGGCGTAGTGGCCGGCACATCGCCGAGCGTTCTTAATCGCCTTCAGAGGGCTCGGTCAGAGGGCTCCCCATAGTCCTGTGGCCATCGAAACGCCGACTGCGGAGAACCAGCGGCGATAGAGCTGGTTCTCCACAGTCGGCGGGACTTCTTCGATCATCGGAGGTTTGTTTTGATGGCCACAGGACTATGGGGAGCTCGCCGAGACCATGTGTGGATTTGACCTGCTCTTTCTGCTTACCTGGAAAGGTAACTCCAAGTCTTTTTGACTGCTGCTTGTGACCGTTCCGTCGGCTGTGTGTTTGGGACGTCATCTGTTGGCATCTTACTTGGGCGCGCGACGGCTGCCGCTACCATTCGTCGCCCACACCTACTAATTTTATTTTTATTGAGCACATTAACTTGTTGTACTTTACTCTCATTTGAATCAGATGAATTATTTCTTCTAATAATTTTATTACTATTGCATGCTTTATTTATTATTTATATTTTTTCTGTGCATTACTTTAATGTGTTGATCCACCTCTTGCTTGTGGATCTATATGATTTAGAATACGATGCTTATTTTCATTCGTGAAAGTTAACCCTGTATTATTTATATGGAATATATATGAATATTCCTTAATTAAATTAGAAATTTGCTGTCGTTCTTCATTGTTCATGTGCGCTGAACGAATAAGAGACAAGTCAAATTTTATTTTGTTTGTATCAATTAGATTGAAATCGGGTGATTGATTAAGATCATATTCTTTGATCTTATCGACTACTAATAGTTTTAAGAATACCTTAAAGGGGTTAATGTTAGGGTTAATAACAATACATACAGTCTTGCTGTTTTTACATTTGGAGGCACAGTGTGGTGTCTCAATATTTGAATCGTAATTTATGTATTTATTATTATTATATCGCCATTTTTGACGTTTTTAATATCTACTTCAGTAACTGTTTCCCACCTACCAGGCACTACTATAAACTTCGTGTACAGGAGTTCGTTAACCTTGTTTAAGTAATTAATGTTTCTTTTAATGCTTTTCCTGGTGCGATTAATTGATCCTTATTTAGATCTATGTGGGCAATTAGAAGTTTTAGGTTATCAATACCCAATAACATATTGAATTCCGAGTGGAATTCCAAAATATGGAATATCAAATTTTTTGAAGATTCGGTTATAAATAAATTGTTTAGGTTTATTTTGGTACTATAGTTTCCTTGGGTTGAACCGGTAATAGTAGTTATGTTAAATGGATACCTAGGAATTCCAATTGTTTTCCAAGTTTTCCGAGGCACAAGAATTTTGTTCGACGTTATTTTTATTCTATTCTAGGATTTGTGCGATGGCAGCAAAGAAAACTCATGCTGAAAATCGTAAGGTTCCTTTAAACCTTTTAAGAAAACACGTAAACCATTGTCATTAAAAAATTCTATTGAAATCTTTTTAGATTGTGATAATTTAGTCTGTTATAAAAATCAAAAGGATGATCAACTGTTTAAGATTTGTAATTTCTGCGTTTAAACTAAGATCATCGCGTTTATCTGCATTAGTATTACGTAATGCGGTTTTTAAATCGTCCCATGTACGGATTACTGAGGAGGAAATATTTTTTGCGGCGTGACCTTTAATATTTGACAATATAGTAGACGTTAAGTACTCATTTTAAAAACGTTTGGATCATCCCGGTTATAAAAACGTGTGACAAGTTTTTCGCAAACGTCTATGAATCTAGCTAGTATTTCGAGATTCCCGTAGAAATCAGGAATCATCGCAAGATATTCAGGTTTCAACTGTTGAGCCATTTTTGTGAGTTTAAACGTAATTTATCTATTTCTAATATTCATATCAATAGAAACAAATGATTGTTTATATGACAATACACTGATTGTTCATAATCATAAGGAGCATTATTGTGGACGGCAGGTAAATTATATAGGTAGTTTAATAGACGAGCAATCCCGCGATTAGAATGCTGTCAGCCTGGATTAGCTTCTGTTGGTGATTTAAAATAGTAATCGACTTATGGCTTTCTTAATCTCTAATCCTTTCAGGAGGTTAAGCTTTTTCCCTTTTCGGCAGATTTTGATTTAATAAATTGTATTAATACAATGTTCGAATAATCCTGTTGTTATTTTTCCGTCCCTAATTGCCTTTTGATGTTCTTTATATCGTATTTCAAAGTTTCTGCCTGTTTGCCCTATGCAAATTCCTCTACAATTTAGACATTCGATCTTATAAACGCCAGAACTTTTTTGTTTATCCTTTGTATCGATTTTGTTATTTACTATTCTTATTCCCAAATTGGATCTATTGATAACAATTGTCTGTATATTGTAAGTTTATTTGGCGTTTAATTTTGACACTGGTGTTTTTTATATAAGGGATTGCTGCATATTTATTTTTTTCGTTCACCACGTTTGCACTGTAGAGTAACTGGGTTTTCATCGTACGTTTCTTTTTATTTATTTATTTAGTAACTGACCTTTTCGTGTAACCATTATAGTTTGCAACCTCGTAAATGATGTTAAGTTCTTGGTTATAATTGTGTTTATCCATGGTTATTGTGATTAGCCGGTGTATGTAAGAATTGGGTATTGACAATTTTATTTGATCTGATTGGAAGGAGTCACTAGGAATTATACTATCTGTGGTAGTAGGTTTTCTATATATTGAATATTGGAGCTTTTTTTTATTTGCGGTTACTGTAAGATCCAGAAAATTTAATTTTCCATTTTCTTCCTTTTCTTCTTCCCCTAGTCAAAGTAGCACAAAATTGGGGACTAGGCCCACAAGGATCTATATTGAAACAGGGCCAAATGCCTACTTATCGACCCTCTCTAAACTCAAAAAGGAGATGGGTCAGGGGGAACACGCAACTCAATTAGCAGGGCGAGACGAAGTATCACCGGCCACCTCGTCTTAGAAGTCAAGTCGCCCACATTAATAATATCCTCGGATCTGACACTGCTCGCCTCATAATGGGCATCCTGGCGTATGCAGAGGTCAAAGGCCTAGACGAGGACACAACGGCGGAGGAGGTTGAGGAGACATAAGGCCGGCAGTATAAAGGTGATTTGGCTCCGCCAGTATGCGACGAACCGCAGGGTAGCCCTGATTCAAGGCACATCTGAAGATATCACCAAGCTGATGGGGATAGGTTCGGTTAGGATCGGCTTTTCGCACTCTAGAATTCAGGGCAGGAAGGAGAAACCGGTGTAGTGCGAGAAGTGCAGGGCATACGGGCATATCATCAGAGAGTGGAGGATTGCCAGGGTGGCCCAAAATGCTTCGCCTGGGTTGACTGGTGCATGGACGCGAGACATTACCTGTTCAGTGCTAGATGCAGTTCCTACGGACGGATACCAGAGGGGAGCTTCTCTTGGACGTCGTAGCGTCTCTGGACCTTGACATTGCCAACAAAGGGAACCCCCCTACATTCGTAAGGCGTGACTCCAATTCGATCATCGACCTGACCTTTTTATCGCCCGCGATTAGCCAGAACTTAGTGTACTGGAAGGTGGGCACAGACACGGAGCCCATGAGTGACCATCGACACATTAGGTTCCGGCTTCAACGCAATGATAAGCCGATTCCCGCCCAGAAGCATCTGTGACCGGTCTAGGAGATAAAACGAAGAGGAACAGTGGCGATCGTGGCGGCGCTATTTCTGGTCAACAGTGGACACAACCGCAGACGAAGACGAAGAGGAAATCCTGGAGGCATTCCAGGCTCTCCCGGGCTGTAAAGCGGTGTTTCTAATGAACCTTTTAAAACCCTGGGACTGCAGTTCCGTAGGATGATGATGGACCACTACAACGCGTGCCTAACCTTAGGGACCTTCCCGTCCTCTTACAAAAAGGCAAGGCTGGTGCTTCTGCCCAAAGACGGCAAACCCGGCAACATACCGGCCCCTCTGCCTCATCGATGTAGAGGGCAAGATCCTAGAGAGGCTGGTTCGAGACTGTCTCGACGCCTGGGTTACAAAGCATGGTGGCCTGTCTGACAGCCAATACGGCTTCGGAAAGGGTAGGTGCCATCCTACACGTGCGCAGGCTATCAGATGAAGCACACAGGGGTCCCCTCAGGAGCAGAAGACACTGCCTTGCGGTCGCACTAGATGTAAAAAATGCATTCAACTCGCTCCCATGGACTGCCATTGGATACTGGAGGAGAGAGCGATCGATCCCAGGTTACCTAATAACAATTCCGCTGAGCTATCTCCAGGATAGGAACCTAATATACGAAAGAGCGGAAGGGAGTGAAGAGGAATAGCCGGCCAAGGGTGTTGTCCGCCAAGGCTCCATACTTTTTTTAATAGAGAGGACTGAATAGGCCCTACCCACTAAACCTACTCCCTCATCTTGGTACAGGGCACCAAGAGGAGGAATGCTTTACGCACGTTTCTTCTAACAGAGGTGTGTGGGACTCCTCCTATTCCTTCTGACCTACCCACTAAACCTCCTCTCACTCTTGCTACCGGGTACCATTGGTTCGCACGAGTATTTCACACCTGGCACCCGGGCTGCCCGCTACTCGTGTTGTCATTCTTCTGTCGTCGCCTTGCGTCTCGTGAAGATGTCCTTATGGCGAAGCATCTCATTGGCAAATGACTGCATCGCAGCCCACCCCCGAATGCAATGCGTTTTATTTCTAATGCGTTAACAATCATTAATGGTGTACCTCAGGGATCAATTCTGGGCCCATTACTTGTTTTGGTATTTATTAATGACCTACCGGGTACAGTCGAAAATACTGATGTGGTACTATACGCAGATGATACTACTCGACACAACTTGGACCAAGAATATTTCAAGAAAAACAAATATTTCCCAATATAATCGGACACAACGATGACTTAGTCAAGCTCAATGAGGACCTTATAATCCTGAAGAAATCAAATACAATCCATGTCCAACTTACTTCCATTTGCACCATACTTATTTATGGATTATTAATCGTAAGTCCCTCCATACTCATCACGAGATAACTTCGAAACGCGAAATCCTTCTCAATTTGGAGAAAGAGATCTTCAACCACGGAGCAATCCAACAACAAAACAGCGCTGGATTCCATAAGTCATGATGTTTCCGCGACATCCGCTGACATCCACGAAATTCCCATATGGAAGCAGAGGAGCGGCTCGCCTCAGTCCCTAACATCGGTGGCTCGCATTTCACTCAAATCGCAAACGTAAATTAAGTTAAAATCAATAGTTTTATAAGTAATAATCATAATAATTATCAATTGTAATGTGTAAACTAAATAAAAGCTAATTTTTAAAAGCTTACATCCCCTAAGTCGGAATTTAACTCGTGGATAAAATTTTAATTACAATTGGCTCCTGTTTCCATATTTCTTAATCATTAAATAACCTGTCATGTTCATTTATTTGCTAATGAAAATGTTCAACTCAATTGATTCGGTATATGGATTTCGTTCTTTTTTACATTGTTTTAAGTTCTAAATGGTTGTATGCAATAATTTGATTTGAAACCTCACCATGTGAGAAAAATGCATTATTATTACTTGTAATTTCGACTACTTTAAAAGAATTAATACTACCATCAAGAATTTCACACTTTCTAGAGCTATACTGTCGATATGTATAATTTAAACGAGTTTATTGCAGTTTGTGTAATATTGAATTTTAACTTTAGACATTTTCGATTATATTTAGAAATTAACATATTTCAAAAAAAATGTTGAAACAAATTCGATCGATACAATAAACTAGCGAAAATTCGACGCGAGATCTAATGTAGTAGAATAATGAAATTTACCTAATTTATCAAGTAAATCATTAATATTTAAAAGTGAATAATGAATAATTTGAACGTTACTGTGCACGATTTATTTACTTTGAATCTAGACTAATGTGCACTAATTTTACATACTACGAGTGGATCAACTAATAAATACGACCAATATCGGCACACAACTTTAATTTTGACAGGTTAAACCTAATAAACTGCCAAAAGATTGCTTGGTTATTTTAAGTTAACTTTAAAGCAGAATTGCTTTTAAATAATTAGCAAAAGATATTTTGGTAATTTTATTTCATGTGCGCTGTTTATGCCGAACATGTCTCTGATAATGTTATTGCTAAATAATTGATACGCTACTTTAGGGTATTTTGAAGAATCTTGTTTATACAAAATCAATTCAAATTCTTAAATTTCTACTGTGTACGTATAAGATTATTTCGAAAATTAGTTAATCTTAACATTCCTATTTATGAATTTTTGAGGCAAGAAATTAAATAGTACTATTTGTACTTTGTTGAACTTAAATAATATTTACTTCGTTATTATTAAAATTATGAAAATGTTCACGCGCTTTAAATAAGTTAGACGTTGAGATGGGTGCTGGCATATAACTCTGCTGAAGAGGCGGTTGTCTTACAAATTGCAAACTATTCTCTTTTTTGCCAAATATATTATTGTTATTACTTTGATAATTATTATGCGCGTTGGCATTTTGTGATTGAAAAAATGGGCTGTTAGTTCATTAGACGACTTCTTTTGATTTAACATTTTAATTTGGAAATCGTTTCTCAACATTTTTAATATCGAATTTAATCCAAATAAATCAAAAATAATTGTTGAGATCCTTTGCTATGGGGCTAATTTAGTAGGAACAAGTGAAGTTAGAAAATTAACACTGTATGATTTTGTAAATTTTAGAATATTAGAAGTATAGTTTTACTGATGTGATGCTTCCCTTCTTATTCCCTGTTTATAACATTGTTTACAACGCTGAAATTATGTTTTTCGCTGATAATTTTCAGGAGAAATTTTATCAAGAAAATGTTGTGTTCCATTTTTGTTGATTTGATTGGTTTGGATTCGTGTACGTTTAAATTGAACCAAAGACCTTCCATCCTGTTATATCTATACCAGTTAAATCTTGTATGATTGCTTCCCTGTATTCTATAAACTTCATTTGAGAACCTGTTGTTCGGGATTCGCGAAGGACCAATTCGAATTTACCGCGGTTATTGTAGTTGTTGTCTCGAACATTTTGCTAGCGTATTTGGGGGATGCAAAAAATTCCACATGAGCACACTTGTATCTCGAACGGCGCGCGAAGAACATCGACACGCTGCGGAACGCCGAGAAAACGTCAAAAACTATAAAAATATGGAAGAATCAAGCACGCGGTCCAAGACCAGGGAGAGCTCCTCACCCTACAGGGTAAGTGTCAAACTGCAAACTCGATTCTAATAAAATAATAATATCGTATACAGTTCATTATCACACTCTCATATTTCGGGAAGCCGCTACAAATTGGTCCTTCGAAGCGGATAGATATCAATCAGTCTTTGTATCATCCACGAGTTTGCAATCCACGAATTAATAGTAATTTGTATTATTACGCGCTCGCGTTTATCTTTGTGCGATGCCTTTTCGCTCGGGCCCATCGGCCGCACCACGCACCTTTTTGCTCGTGATCGTTTTTGTCATTTCGTTATCACAAATTTCGTCTCCATTTATTAAAATATTTAATATTCGTATCTGTTAAATATTACATTTAAATACGGTTTATACCCTCTCGTGTCGTTTACATTTGTCGTCGTGTAGTATTGAACTAATTGTTTACTAATTGCGAGATTATGGAAAATATTAAGGTTACTATTAGTGAAGCAATTCGTGTTGCTAGGAATACAATATCAATAGTTCAATCTGTTTATAAATCAATTTCCATTGCTAGTAACAAATCGGAGCAATTAGAGGAGTTAGATAAGGTGGTTATTCTTTCGATATTAAAACAAAAAATGGTGATGTGGCCATCATAGTACTTTCCCTATATTTTACTCGAAAACTATGCGGTTTATGCAAAAAGGTTATTCATAATAATTTATTCAATTTTGAATTATTTGTTATATAACTTTCATGTTGCTTCAAAAGTTTATTAGCAATTGGCAAAAATGTCAAAAATTTCAATTTTTATTTTTTTTCTCGAAAGTTAAGAATTTTATGAAAAATACATTTTAACAAAATTTGTTCAGTTTCTCATTCTCTTTAACTTTTGTTTGAAAAGTTTTGTAATATTTTTCATATTAAAAAAAATATCAGAAAAAAACAAAAAACGCCTCGAGTAAACACCCACTTCCGGTTCATGAATGTTTACCAAAAGCTTTTTAGTTCCAGTTTTTAACGATAAAACCTTATGTTTAAAGTTTCATTTCAATCGGATCAGTCGTTTTTGAGATACAGCACCCACGGACAGACAGACAGACAGACACACACACAGACACAATTTTTTTTTCCAGAAATTAGTTTAATGAACTCAGGGGACCTCAAAACGGATATTTCCGCAAAAAAAATTTCAAAAAAAATCACGATCACAATACTTCCCCAATATATACTTCGTATATAGGGAAAGTAAAAATATAATTATTAAATCAAAATCAACCCTTCCAACTGGTACCATAAATAAAGCTCTTACATACAGCAGTGCTCGACTGCCTCAAATAAATATTTATTTATTAGTGCTTTATCAGACTTGCTTTACAAATATAATTCGAAATACATATAAAAAAAGTAAACAAAACCATACAAATAATTTCACTCTTGAAGAATGTTCTTCCACTCTAACCTGTCAGTCCTCTCCTTCACTGTGCCATTATAGATGAACTCAGCTTTGGGTACACATATTAAAGCAATAAATGCTCATTTCTTCTAATAAAGGGATAAATTTAGAAAATATTGTGACATTGACATTGTCAAAAATAAAAGTTTTAAACCAATAAATAAAATAAATAAATAAATACACCATCATTTGCAGGAGATATTAAGGCATTGCCCTCGTTTCTCGAAATCTTTTCGGATCTTATTTATAAAAACACCTCTCTTTCTAGAATTGAAAACTTTCATTATCTCCAAGCATCACTGAAAGGAGAAGCCCTTACTCTTGTACAGAGTCTCTTCTTAACAGCTGTAAATTTTAGTATTGCCTTATATACCCTGACAAAGAGGTACATGAATAAAATAATAACTGCTCATAATCACTTGACTATTATCAATTCATTGAAACAGTCCAACAATCTTCTATATTTGTCTCGCTCGTTGCGAATCGTTCTAGAATCTTTCTTAGAAAATTACAATGCATTCAAAGCGTCAAGGATTTACTGCCCGGAAAAGTTTTTTATGGTTTGATATTTTGCTAAATAAAATAGATTCCAAAATAAGAGAGCGATTTGAGCTCACCCGTGATAAGCATCAGACTTCGAAATTTCAAGATTTACTAAATTTTCTGGAAACCCAATGCCATACTATTGAAATCACGTTCCCTGAAGTAACCTTGGCTGCCCTTACAGAGGCTAAGTCCAAAGCTAAGGTAAAAAATGGTTATATTCACTATTTGTTTTGAGTTATGTGAAGTAATAATCACTAATAAAATACGATTTGATTTCCTTTCTTCACTAATTTATTTTTACACGTTAAATGTACATTAGTGAAGAAAGGAAATCAAATCGTATAACTGAATCAGTTATTGAAAATGAGCACATGGTGCTCGAAATGTACATTTAACGTGTAAAAATAAATTAGTGAAGAAAGGAAATCAAATCGTATTTTATTAGTAAAAAATGGTTGCCAAAAATCGTCTAAGTATTCCTTGCTTGCTTATGTTACCTCTACATCATTATCTGCAAGGGCTCTCATTGCTTGACGCAATGTAAGTTATTTCTTAGCACTACTCCAGTAGCAAGATTCGGCCTAATCAAAAATCTGTATAAATTGTATTCGTACTAAACATTTGTCGAAAAATTGTCCGTCGTCTAAAACCTGCTAAATCTGCTAGATTAAACATCACACTTTGTTGCACTTTCCTAAATTGCCACGGAAAACAGATTCACATCCTTCGACTCTCGTAATCGCTTCGTCGGCTGTTAGTGTACCAACAAACACTCCAATGCAAGCATGTTGTTGTCAACTGCATTGGTAGATTTTATAGATGGTAAGGGCCACCTTCAGACCTTACGCGTGTTACTTGATTGTAGAAGTCAAGCTAATTTCATTACTGCACAGTGCATCCGAAATTGGGTATTAAATGCATATCCTCAACATCTTGCTTTATTAAACCTAAGGGAGTAGCAGAACCTCAAATGCTTATCTAAGCTATCGTGTTAGATGAGATCTCTGGTCAAATGTCCCCTGTCCAGCTTTCCGCCGGAATGTGGGATCACACAGTAAATCTGAAGTTAGCTGATCCTAATTTTTGGTAACCCAGGCCATATTGACATGTTATTAGGTGCAAAAATATTTCATTCTATGCTTCTAGATGGTCGCTTTAAGGGCCCAAATGAGTCATCTCCAGTCGCACTTAATACCTTGTTCGAATGGGTTACCTTTGGATAAAACTCTCTCCAAATTTTGAGAGATAGAAAATGTTCCTCAAAGGGCAATAGTACTGTCACCAGATGATATTGCAGCCGAAGAAATCTTTGCTAAGAGCTATTCTCGTATCGACAAAGGTCGCTTCTTCGCTTCTTCTAAATACTTTGCAATAAATCGATTTTTGTCACTCGAACGTCGTTTCAATCGCAACCCGGTCCTTCGCCAACTGTATGTTGACTTCGTGAAGTATTAATTAGAATCGAATCACATGCCAAGGCTAGATTCACCTGTCGATCGCTCAGATCATTCCGCATCATTGAATCTTAAAATCAGATAGTACTACGACTAAACTTCGTGTCGTTTTCGATACTTCAGCAAAATCTGATGAAGGTATTAGCCTTAATCATATGCTATTAACTGGTCCTAAGTTGCAGAATGACATATTTTCTATCTTATTAACATTTATAGCTCATGCTATGGCATTCACCGCTGACATTAAATACATATTTCGGCAAATCCTTATTTATTCGGAACATCCAAAATATTAATTGATAGTGTGGCCTTTTGGCCCCTAAAGAAGAGTTAGATGTGTACCCTCTTATTACCGTTACGTATGGTCTTGCTTCGGCACCTTACCTAGCTCAACGCATTATTCTAAAACTAGTTAAACAGCATAAGTTTCCTGCTGCATCGCAAGTGGTTCTAACAGATATATACGTTGTGACGTCGTTACAGGCTGCGCTTCTCTCGCCGAAGCCCAACTACTAAAAAATCAACCCGTATCGTTGCTTAAGTCAGGTGGATTTGAGCTTCAAAAATATCTCGCTTCGATTGTCACAATATAAATCGGAATTACATTGTCTTGGATCTCTTTACATCGCCCGTCGTTTATTCGTCGACTATAGCACCTCGTGCCAATTTCACGGTTTCTGTGACGCCTCGGAAGCGGGTTACGCGGCTGTTATTTATTTTCGTATCTTGTCCAATAAACATATTCTTACCTATTTCGTGACTGCAAAGTCAAGGCACCCTTGAAGCGTATATATATACCTCGTTTGGAGCTATGCGCTGCATTCCTCTTAGCTGATCTGTTTGAGTCAGTTCGCGCTACTTACCAAAATATTTTAAATATTGATGAGGCCTTTGCATAATCTGATTTCACTATCGCATTAGCCTGGATGAATTCCTCTCCTCATCGTTGGAAAACATTTGTTAACAATCGGGTTACCCACATCCAAGACAAAATATTGACTGTTGTTTGGCATCATGTTACAACAATCCGGCCGATTGTGCCTCTAGAGGTCTGTTACATAAGGACCTCATCGCCCCCTCTTTGTGATGAACAGGACCGAATTGGTTGCGGGACTCATCACAGGTTTGGCCTCCGCTACCTTCATTTCATATTAGCTCAGGTGCTCAGGTGGAGGAGAGAAATGTTACGCTTTTAGTAGAAAATTCAAAATTAAAACGATTACTTCATGTTGGAGTGGACTTCGCTGGTCCCTTTTCTATTTCAACATCAAAATATCGGAGCCACAAACTTGCAAAAGCCAACATATGTATTTTCGTTTGTTTTTGTACAAAGGCTCTTCATCTCGAACTGATTTCCAGCCTATCATCCGATGCGTTTGTTGCGGCACTGCGACGCTTTGTTGCCCGTCGTGGCCGCTGCAGCAATATTTTTAGCAATTGCGGTACCAATTTTGTAGGTGCGAATCAAAAATTTAGGTCTCTTGCCGAAAACGCATCTGGTGCAGTAGGGTAATGGCATTTCAATCCACCATCGAGCCCTCATTTTGAAGGTCTTTGAGAAGCTGGGGTAAAATCGGTTATAGTTCGCGCCGTTGGAGACCAAACTCTTAATTTCGAAGAATTTACCACAATTCTGGCAGAGATTGAAGCGGTTCTAAATTCCAGACCCTTTAGTGCCCTAAGTTCAGATTCTTATGACTCTAACTCCAGGCCATTTTCTTATCCTAGAGCCATTGACAGCACCTCCGGATGAAGACACTACGTTGGTAAAATTAAATCGTTTATCGAATTTTGGAAGAGGTGGCATGTAGAGTACCTCAATTCGTTGCAATTCGTAGACGATTTGGTTGTCATTAAGCTGGACTCTGCTCCTCCTCTGCAATGGCATTTGGGTAGAATTATATCTGTGCACCCTGGTCCTGACGGAATCAACCATGTAGCTACATTATTCACACGTAGTGGCGTGCTGCAGCGACCAATAGTTAAGCTGTGTCCACTACCAAGCAATAGGCATAGTTTGTGATGTCGTAATCAATATGTTGTGTTGTCGTTTGTGCATAAAATTCACTTTTTTTTTTGAGAATTTTGGTGGGCGGTAATGACCAATTCGAATTTACCGCGGTTATTATAGTTGTTGTCGCGAACATTTTGCTAGCGTATTTAAAGAATGCAAAAAATCCGACATGAACACACTTGTATCTCTAACGGCGCGTGAAGAACGTCAACATGCTGCGGAACGCCGAGAAAACGTGAAAAAGTATAAAAAGGTGAAAGAATCAAGCACGCGGTCCAAGACCTGTGAGAGCTCCTCATCCTACAGGGTAAGTGTTCCCCTTACGCTGCAAACTCTATTGTAATAAAATAATAATATCTTATACAGTCCATTATCAGACTCCCATATTTTGGGGAGCCGCTTCACCTGTCTTTTCTTTAAAGATGTAGTAAGAATTCCGCACTGCTACATCTAGTAGATGAAAGATTACCTTTTTATGCAATTTAATTGTTTTTCGTGGACAGAAATAATAGGACATCATTTGATCTGCTCTGTCAACTCCTGACATATTCTTTTCTTATTGTCGCCGGTCATACTTGGGTGATAAGCTGTTGTTAGACATAGTACATAGCATTTTGGCGTCGCCATACATGTTTTCCGCTTCTAAGCTTACGACGTGTTATTTCTTGTGGCAGACCGTTCCTATTTACACGAAGGCTTCCTGTCACGTGTGTCTTTTTGCTAAGTAATTTGTTAGATAATGGTAGACTATTGTTAAAAGTTATCCATGAATAAATGAAGGCCCTTGTTTAAATATGATTGCATCAATCGCATCACAAGACTTTCAATAGTTGTCATGTTTTCATCGTTTTCTAGATGGCCTTTGTATATTTCTATATTCAAAACATAACTTTGGGCCCTACTCATTTCCTCAAAAAGCTTCAGCTTTTTCCCAACTGGCTATTTTCTGTAAATATTGAATAAAACATTTAAATTTTATTTTATAATATTATTTATTTATATTTCAAATGTAAAATCATAAAAATCCAAAAAGTAAACAGTATAACCATACTACATATGCTAATGTATCAAAACATGCTATTTTTTTAATTTCTATCTAAAGTGTAAAATCAATAATAAACAAATACTTATCAGTATAAACAATAAATATCGTTTAATGTATCAATAATAACTATAAATTTAAGAGAATTTCTCTTTTTTCAAAACATGACACTAGGCTTCTCCTTCTACGCCTGAAAACAACCGTTTTGTTTTGGACGACTATTGCCGTCATGTTAATTTAAATCGTTGATTTACTATAAAGGTTTTTAAGTGTTTTGTATTCCATAAAATCTATAATGACCTGCTGTGGAGCTATCATAAAATTCCTTCCGGAGAGCCGGAACTTACTATACTGGGAAGCACAGTTGAGCGTTCTCGCTGACGTATAGTATCAATAGAGCACGCCTTTCTCCAAAAGATATTTCTTCTTACACCATCATGTGGCGTCTTCCGTTTTCGGTTCTACTCTTACCAGGTTCATTGCTGGGGCATATCCAATTATATCATGTTAACAGTGAAGCGCTGGCTGACTGGCATAATGCGTCATCCAAGTCGTTCGATATTCCTAGTGATCGCTAGCAACAGTAACACTGCTGCTATGTTATTACCCTTTACTTCACTTTTCTGTGTCTTTATCGAGCGTCTTCTTCCGAAATGTATTTAGCATTCTTACGAGGGTAGATTAAAAAGTTTCCGGAATGGGCAAGAGATGGCGCGCGTATCGTGAAATTGTTATAATGGTTGTCAAGGCTAACCTATTTTAGGTAAGCTGTCCAATTTTCAACACGTGCGTCGTTCCGTTTTTGTTTACTAGGATATCTTGTGAAGCAAGTCAGGCACTTTTGCAAAAATGGATAAAAACGAATTTCGTGCAGTCATCAAACATTTCTGGATGGAGCGGAAAAAGGCGACGGAGATACGAGATATTTTGCAGGAAGTTCATGGCAGATCCACACCTCCATTTTCGACTATTAGTTTCTGGATGAGCGAAGGGACCGCGGTGGCCTAGTGGGTAGAGTGCCTGCTCACGGGCCGCACGGTTGTGGGTTCAAATCCCAGCCGGGCGGTGGATTTTTCTAAAGGAAGAATTCTCCGTCCGGATCCATGGATGTTCGTGTATGTCCCTCATTGGTATCACAACGGGCCTGTCTAGGCCTAAGTGTGCATCTCTTCGCGGTGCACGAAGAGGTGCTGCCACACCAACCTAACCTAACCTTCTGGGTGAGCGAGTTCAAACGTGGCCGTACGAGCACCAAGGATGAACCACGCAGTGGACGTCCAAAAACGGCCACAAATGAAGAAATGGTCGACAAAGTCCATGATCTCGTGTTAGCCGATCGACGAGTGAAGTTGCGCGAAATAGTAGAGACCACGGGCATCTCATATGAACGTGTGCAAAAATATCGTGCACGAACATTTGGGCATGAGGAAGCTGTCGGTGCGATGGGTGCCGCGTTTGCTGACTATGGATTTCGAAAGAGTGTTTGGCCTTGTTAAAGCGTAATCCAATGGATTTTTTTCGCCAAATCGTGACCCTGGACGAAACATGGATACACCACTACACACCAGAAACCAAGCAGCAGTCGAAACAGTGAGATTTCTCCAGGCGAATCTGCTCCGAAGAAGGCAAAGACTGTCCCATCGGCTGGAAAGGTCCTGGCCACCGTTTTTTTGGGATTCGCAAGGTGTGATACACAACGACTTTTTGCAGAAGGGAAGAACTATCACGGGACAATACTACAGCGATTTATTGGATCAATTCAACGGCATATTGAAGGAGAAACGGTCTAATTTACAGCGGAAAAAAGTGCTCTTCTACCACGACAACCACGACAACGTGCCGGCCCATTCATCCCGAATCGCTAATGCTAAATTGGTTGAATTGGGCTACGAGGTGGTGCCGCATCCCCCGTACTCTCCAGACCTGGCCCAGTGCGACTTCTTTCTGTTCACAAACCTGAAGACTTGGCTCGGAGGCGAGCGCTTTACGTCAAATGAGGAGGTCATGACGCCACTAAAGCTTGTTTTGCAGAGTTCCCGAAATCATATTTTTCTGAAGGCTTAAAAAAGTTGGAGCACCGATGGGAAAAGTGTATCGCCCTGCAAGGGTACTATGTTGAATAATAAAAAAAACCTGTTTAATTACTGCGCTTTCTTGCCCATTCCGGAAACTTTTCAAACAACCCTCGTATATACTGTGATTTAATAACACTCGACTACATCATCCTTGTATTTCCCCGCAAAACTGGACGTACGCTGTAAAAATCTGATCCCTGTTGAATAATTCTTGAAATGCTTCAACAATTAACGTTTTACATGAAAATATCATGCTTCTTGTTATGGTTTGTCGCGGTACATTGACCTGCTGGTCTAATTTTTTTTGTAAATGCCGTTTATTTAAAGAGAGATATATGTACAGCGGGAATATTTTGTACTGTGATTGGAGCTGGGATGTTCTTCTCAGTGCGATCGGTACGTTATATAGCTGGCTCGGACGTAAACTTCTAATTATTTTTGTTACAACCGATAATGATCGCTATTGATCATTATACGCTTTGAGAAGTTTAAAATCTTACCAAGTAGTTATGACACTGGACATCTCGGGAATTTTTAAATACAACATTTCTTCCATACATATTAGGTCCAACAGACCAAAATACTAAAAAGACAAAATATCAAAACAATTTTTACCACTTCGCGTAAATTCAGACAATTCCTTAATTTCCTAAAAGACATTATTCCCATTGAAAATTAAGGAGTATATAAAATCTCCTGTGCTGACTGAAATAAAGTTTATATGTTAATCCGTTGGTTCAATCACAAGAGCTGCACACGTGCCGACAAACTTCAACCGCCAACACTGCAGGTATAAATAGTAATTCTTCGCTATTTACTCGAATTTGCAAGTTTTAATGGTTCTAAGAAGAACCGATTTCCAACATTTAGACCAAGTCATAGTGGTCTTCTTGAGACGGCGGTCGTTGGAAAACAGCGTTCATGCTTAATTGACGTTTTTCTATTGATCATTTTATGTTTGGCATGAGTGTTATGTGTGCAGGTTATTTAAATTGGTTCGGCGTATTATGTTCAAAGCGTTGTATGTTCGGACTATGTTTTATTAGCTGCGTAAGTGTTATGTGTTGTAATGCGGCCTGATGGTTTTTCTATCTATTTTTTCAATTCTATTTTAGTTAAGGTGGGTTTCCAGGAATTTGAAAGGCGTTGTGAATCGTTATTTTTATTCATGCATAATGGCCGGATTTCAAATTTGACTGCTTCGCGAATAATACGGGAGCCAAAACATTTTGTCGCGTTTTAATTTTAATTACAGGAATGTCCTATTAGAAATGTTACACCCAGAAGGATTTATTTATTTAACTTAATATTTTGCCATATTTTCAAAAAAATTTATTAACAAACAATCTAAAAAAAATAATAATGTGTTTGGCGACCCCTTTGCTGTATACACTCCTGCAGACGTCTGGGTATCGACAAATTACGATAATCGATGTCTTCTTGTGGCATCTCGTTCCAAGCAATTTGAATTTCATGGATCAATTGTGCTAGTCTGTGGAGGACGGTGCAAAGAGAATAGTCTACTTCCCATCATATGCTATACATGTTCAATAGGATTTAAATCCGACGAACGGAGCGGCCACGGCAAAACATTAACACCAGCTACATGAAGAAATTTCATAGTTCGACGAGCAATATGGACACGTGCGTTATCTTGAAAAAGTACGTCTGGACGCCCATCTAAATAAGGCATTAAAGTCGGTCGTATGACGTCTTCAATATAACGCGCAACTGTCATACTACCTCGAACGAATAAAAGAGATGATCGATTAGCATAAGCAATAGTCCGCAAACCATTACTCCAGCATGTACATGCCTCTGAATAGCAAACCTAAGATCAGGTCGTTCTCCATGGTAGCGTCCTAACCTTCTAGGACCATCATGAGTGCCTAGACAAAATCGTGATTCATCGCCGTTCTCTGCACCAGTCCAAACTTTGCCGACAGTGCCTCGCGGTTAGAGGAAGCACTAATCTTGGACGGTATGAAAGAAGCCCAAAAGATAGAATGCGGCGATACAGGATTCGCATATTAAGGGGCCTACCTTCTCCAAACCATTGATCAACGATTTGACGCGTAGTAGCGAAACGGTCTCGCAAGGCTATTTATCTTATCTTGACGTTTTGTAGTACGCCTTGGTTGACTAATTGGTCTTCTTCTTGCTCCTCTACCTTCTACTGTCCATATCTGACACCCACGTCAGGGACGTCTTCGGACTCCAGGCATTTTATTTGACGTTAACACAGTCAACGGAAACACGAAAACTAAAAACATCTGTACTAAACAGCTCTTATAATTAGTTTTATTAAAAAACTGATTTTTTGTCACAGTAAATATAAAAGGCATAAATTGTTATAAATATGTTTTAAATATAGTGACTCTTTTGCCAAAATATGAATTCCAACAAATCATTCCTTCTTGTTGTAACGCTTCTAATGTCATTGACAAACAAAATAACAAAGATACATAGATAAATTGGTGTAGATAAGTACAAAGATTATATACAAATAAACACAAGATAAATAAATAAAACGGAATTCAATTAGTGTGTTGAGACAGTATGTAAATAAAATATATGTAAATATAAAAATTTCCAGGATTAGTCTGAAAATAAGATATCAAAAACTTTTTCTAGATAGTATGATTTAAATAAGCGTAACAATTTATAAATTCATTCAAATTAGTGTTGCTTTGATTGTGTACTATTTGTTACCCGCAAATTAAATTTTATATCATTCAATGTCTGTCGTGGTATTAGCCAGAGAAGCAGTTGTTTTCAAAATTAATTTGTTTTGTAGTCTTAGTAAGACTCATTGTTATAGATTCACGAAATGTTTTCGTATTTTAAAATTATTATTTAGACAATATATTATCGAATGAACAATACGAATGAATGATTACAAATCTTCGAATTTGAAACTATCCGTACTAACGCTAGGCTACCGACAACATATTGACAAACTAACACGTATTAATATGAATTAACAAATTTTTCAAATATTTTATTTTTTACTCGCAGATTAAATTATAGGATTTTATTTTGGGATACAAAAAAATAAATTTTCCCACAAGTATGTAGAATAGAGACTTATTCTCCACAATCTATTTTTAAATTGTGCTCACAATACTAAATATAGTATTACTATCAAGTAACTGTTAAACAAGCTAAGCAAATTGGAGTAAGATACACTATATGATTACATTAAATACAATCTTCCACAAAATAACGTGAACCCAGAAACGACACATAAATAAAATGAATGCCAATTAATATGTTGTGCATATTAAAGCCGTTTTTATCCTAGTTACATCTACAATGTAGAAAATAGAGCTTCAATCAACGTCCATTATTTAATAAAAAATTACTTTTGCATATCCTCGTTTACTTGCCTTAATACCATGAAGTAAGAAACCGATCCTCTTAGAATCTGAAAAATAATTTTTCAATAAATATTCATTATTACCTTATACATACATGTAAATGATGTGCCTGGTAACATTATAGCTTTTACATATATATTCTTTACATATGTATTAACGAATATAAAACATTTATACTTTCCTAAGAGTTAGGTTTTACTTTTAATAGGATCTGATGTTCATGATAAAATACCAGCCTATTTCATTTCGATTAATATCAAAATTTATTTTAGTACTTTTATTTACTTTGTATTTGTGTATTTATGTATGTATTTTATGTATATATTTTTAATAGAGCTTGTAAAGTAAATAAAATAAAATAAATTATTTCAATTTATTCTAAAATAATTTACGTTAACAGGATTTCCAAATACATAGAACAAAGACAATACAATATGATTATAAAAATATGTTTAGAGATACCTTCGATATTTGTCTTGATCTCTAAGACGAAACGAAACATAATGATTCTTTTACAAGCCAATTTTCAGATGGAATGGAATTACTGCATTGAAGCCTTTAATCTTCTTTAAAACCAATCACTATTTGTGATTTTTTCAACTGTGGAATTACGTAGACAACTTTTAAACGGATGTAAAGAACGATAGCACTGAATGCAGAATAACATAATGTATTTATCTACGATCGGACTGAAAGTAGACGCTTTTTGCATCATTCTTCGTTGCAAAAGTAGCTTTTTAACACACTAGTGCTTTCTTACGTTTTTATTGCACGAAATGTAAAAATTATATTTATTGCACAGAATATATATATATATATATATACATATATATATATATATATATATATATATATATATATATATATATATATATACAGGGTTATTCACGCTATACGGCACGGAATATTGTGGCCAAAATACGTGACTTTCAAAAAGTTTCACTTTGAGGATATATGGGGGTCTATTAGGGCTACTTTTTAAAATTACTTTCATAATATACAGGGTGTCCCAAAAACCCTTAAAGTATCAAAGTTGTGTTTTTTTTAATGAAACACCCTGTATTTTATTGCATTTTTGGATCCTTCGATCAAAATAAGTGTGTGTTTTAATAAGGTTTTTATTAATTAAACCTTAAGGTTTTTGAAATAATTTGAATTTTGTAAAAATTTAACCTAATTTTCATGTTTCAAATACTTAAAAAGTAATTAAGTTATGCATACCAAATTTACACTGAAATGTAACAATAGATCATATTTTATTTTCCAAGTATAATAAATTCGACATCTTATACCGGGTGTATAAAAATTCGAATTAAACAAATGAGAACTTTAAATGGCTATAACTTCATTTATTTAAATGGAACCCTATATTTATTAATTTATCAGCGAATGCACGTTTTAATTACCTATCTAATGGTATTTATATCTTAAATGTTAAGTCTTCTCGTTTTTACAGAAAACGCCAAAATATTGTTTATTGCACCGTTTTAGTACTTTTTAAGTAAAAATGTAAAATGTATTTAATAGTAAAAAATGAAAATTTACACAGATTTTCTTATACTGGGGTTTTTATAACTGAGACTTTCTTTAAATTGGTTTAATAGTCTCTCAAAAATGGCTGGCTTAGGGTGATTTCTTTTGGAAAACCTTTAAGTATAAACTCGACAAGCCAATAAACAATTTGGATGACATTATCTAAGCATAAAGATAATGCCAATACCCCCTTCTTTTGAGTAAATCTTCATTTTTTACCAAAAAAAACAACAGCGATGTTCAAACAATAAAGATTACTAACGATCTAACACAAAAATGCAAAATAAGAGAACTATAACAAAAGACAGGCTTTTTAAACTAAAGTGGCATACTAAATTAATTATCTGACGTTTTTAAATACCATAGAAAACTAGATACATTAAAATTTTTACTTAAAAAGTACTAAAACGGTGCAATAAACAATATTTTAGCGTTTTCTGTAAAAACGAGAAGACTTAACATTTAAGATATAAATACCATTCGATAGGTAATTAAAACGTGCATTTGCTAATAAATTAATAAATATAGCGTTCCATTTAAATAAATGAAGTTATAGCCATTTAAATTTCTCATTTGTTTAATTCCAATTTTTTTACACCCGGTATAAGATGTCAAATTTATTATACTTGGAAAATAGAATATGATCTATTGTTACATTTCAGTGTAAATTTGGTATGCATGACTTAATTACTTTTTAAGTATTTGAAACATAAAAATTAGGTTAAATTTTTACAAAATTCAAATTATTTCAAAAACCTTAAGGTTTAAGTAACAAAAACCTTATTAAAACACACACTTATTTTGATCGAAGGATCCAAAAATGCAATAAAATACACGGTGTTTCATTAAAAAAAAACACAACTTTGATACTTTTAGGGTGTTTGGGACACCCTGTATATTATGAAAGTAATTTAAAAAAGTAGCCCTAATAGACCCCCATATATCCCCAAAGTGAAACTTTTTAAAAAGTCACGTATTTTGGCCACAATATTCCGTGCCGTATAGCGTGAATAACCCTGTATATATATATATATACACACGTTGTCCCTGAAATTTTGAATACGGGCATTTAAATGCGTTACTTGCTACTTAGTTACCACGCTCGTGACGTATTTTAATGGACTGACCAATGGGAAATTATCAGTAATTTCTAATTTGTAATAAAATAGGGAACTAAAATGAAACATATTTACACAATTCTGACGTAACGATTACCAAAATAGCTACAATGTTCATCTTATTCAATGTTCGAAAACATTTTTTATTGAGCCAAACAATATCCTAGACGATCATAAAATTCCTGTTAACATTTTGAAGCTATGTAGTCAAATTGACATGCATATTGCAGCAACAACCATGGCAACCAATACACATTACATTACTCATATTCAAATATCAGGGGACAACGTGTATATAAAGTACATGTATTATTATCCACTAACTTCACTTATAATATTACTCTTTTAAAACAAAAACAAAATTAATCAAATTTTAACCATTAAAACAAGTTCTTTCTTAAAAAGAATATTCCATCAATTTTTACGACATCCTACCACAAACATATATACTACAAACTTATATATTCTTACCACAAATAATGGTCTACTACCAATATTTTCGACGAATTGGTTGAATTGGTTACTGTTATTTAATTTGTCATCCATTACCATCAAACATTTAGACGTGTAAGTAAATATTTTTTATATCATTTTTTTACTAACAATTATAAAATAATTTTATTTCTTGACTTTAGTTTGATTTGTAACTCTTATTAAGAGAATCAATTTTCTTTAAATCTTGTATAAATAAATTGTTTTACTTCTAACTATATTTTGTAAATAATATAATAATTTTTTATTTATAAAATAAATTATTGTTATTTAAACTAGATTAATTTATATTGTTTTGGATAATTGTAGTTTTCTGCAGAAGATGAGCATGCAAGCTCGAACCGGTCAGAAAATAAAATAATATAAAATATCAAGAAGTACTTTATATTACCCTATTATATTCACCTTGATAAAACGGACTAACAACTACCTTATAATATTAATTGTTTAATAATGAAAAATAATAATAAAATGGCTTTTGTGTCCGCAAGGTTACTCCTCTCTCCCTAGATTCGACACACATGGGGAGGTGAATTAATTATTGTCTTCAGAAATGGTCACTGCCCTTTTTCTGTTTCGGTATTTTAACACTAGGGCCAAAACACATGAAAATATTATGAGGTACACAAATATTGTCCATAAACTAGGTTGAAGGGATATTACTCTGTCTTCGAGGGGCACTTGGGAATATACTGGGACATCGTCTAATTTAAGTCTTTATTGTAAAATTGTTTAGTTTTTGGGTTTTCAGTTTGGGGTTTACGGCACTCACTATCACGGGTGTTCCATAGAATTCTTCAATTTTGGAAATCTTGTGGTTCCTGTAGTAGAGGTTGCACCCTTGTGGTTGAATACTGAAGACTGCTTGAAGGTCTTGGTTTTCTTCATTTTCTGGGCATGTTGTTTGTATCCTTTCCTTGGATACGAAGATAGCGAGGAACTCATCAGTGTACAGAATCTTTTATAAATAATTTTTCTCGATCTCTAATTTAGTAATTTTACACAGTCATTCGTATTTCCACTGTTAAGTATTTTATTTTCGCAGATTGCATTATAATTTATTACTAGATTGTCTTTGCATTAATATTGTCTTTCAGTTTTTAAGCACATATCTCTCAGAGGCCAAATTTTTGAATCAATTCTTGATTTTAATAGTAGTTCAACGTTTGGAATTACGGATACATATTTCGACTCGAATTTCAAGGGTATTGGATACATACAAGGCCAAAAAAATGTTCATATTTAATTGGTAGAGATAGGAAGTAGTAAATTTCAGACTCTTTAATTTTGTAATTTACAGATATTATAGATTCGAAGTTCAAAATATTTTCTATTTTTAATTCGAACGGTAATTTCTCATTATAATGAGTTGAAATTGTTTTTAGTTTTTCAAGTAATTCTTGGGGACTAATTATATCTAAACTAAGAGTTCTCAGTTTGCAGAACGTTAGTGAGTTAGTAACTCTATCTAAAATATTTTCAATAACACCAAAAAGTAATATAAGTTGATTATACAAATATTTTACCAGAACATGTTGGTGATCAACTTCTTCTTTGTAAATCGAATGAAGTTGCATTATTCGAACTCTAAGGAGATTCTGATTATGTGCAATATCTTTGACTGTATTGTTAAAATTTTGAATAATTTTAATATTCGTACTATACCCAAATTTTAATTAATTTTGGAGGTTTTGTTCATTAGTAATGATTTTTTTTTTAAATTTCATCAATTATTTTTTCGTCCCGCGAATCCATGTTTCCGCTTATTGTCTTAATTATTGTACCTCTTTTTGTACGTACGCTCCCAATTCTAAAGTTTTAATTTTGTGTGTCACTGAATTACTCCCAAAATTTAGAATCTTTTCATAATTTTGGAATTCATTTTTAAATTTCGAAATATTATTTGTAGTATCTCTTAAAAATTTATATTGTCTATTTAATCTATAAACTTCTTCAAATATAGTACTCAGATCATAGTGTTGCACTAGTACGTGTTTAGTTTTCTTTAATTTTGCTAATCCTAAATTTATTGGTAATAGTCCAGCATTTTCCGTAATATTCTTAATTTCGAAGGTAGTCACATAAACGATGAAAAGTAACTTAAAAGTGATTAATTATCTATTAGAAACATTGTCAGCATATCTTTCAAAAGATGATTTTTTTTCTTGAACTAGACTAGGTGGCTCAAATGAAGTACCGGTTAAGCTGTCACCTAATTTAGGTGCGCCAAGGTAAATGGTTATTTGTACTTGTGAATTTTGGAATATGTATTCTATCATAGCTTTAACAGTCTCGTGATTTAATTGGTCCAGGCCACAGCCTAATTTAGGGATTGCTTTTTTAGTAATGTTTTTATCAAAAGTAAAATAACAAGAACTCCCGTTTGTATCGGAAAATCATATGCACGAAAAATGTGTTGCTTAGCAATATCCCGAATCCTGTTGACAATATTAAAAACCCGAGTGCGAAGCACAAGGGTTTTTATTGTCAACAGGATGAGAGATTTTGCTTAAAAGAAACACATTTTGAGTGCATGCCATTTTCCGATTAAAAACGAGAGGTCGAGTTATTTTTGGTAAGACAAATTCCAGAATAAAAGATTGTTATATGTGATTTATTTAATGTTACTAGAAAAATACAATTGAATATTGCAGCGGTTCCCAACCTTTTTTAATTACTGTACCTCCTTTCAAGTCAGTTATCTAGCTTGTACCCCCACCCACCCCTCACGACCATATAAAAATTGCCTAAATTTGGATATTTTGTATTATAGGTGTACATTGAAATTAAAAGGCTTATTATTTTTATTACAGACGAACAGAGTATATTTATGTTTACATCTTATAAAAATACGCAAATACAACAAAGTTAATCAACTAAAATCACAGAAATAATTTTATTAATAATTGTTAATTGGTCTTTTATTTCACATTCCTCTGTATTAATGTGATCCTTGTCCTTGCTGATTTTAAACCTTCCAAATGTTCAACAATTTGTTGATGTATTATTGGGGAGAGTCGTAGTTTGTTCTCCGATAAAAAATATACAAATTTTCAAATACTTCAGGCTGGCCCTTTTCAATACAAGATTTCCAAAAATCAATTTTTTTCATCATAGATTCAATTCTATCCGAAGCACCGAAGATCGTTATCGAGTTATTTTGGAGTGTTAAATTTAATTTATTTATTCGTAGAAAAATATCTGCTAAGTACGCAAGAGCCTGGAGCCATTGTTCGTCATACAATTAAGATGACAACTGATAAGGATGATCTTCAAAAAAAAAATTTGAACTTCGTGTCTAAGTTCAAACAGTCGGCTAAGGACTATACCATGAGATAGCCACCTCACTTCTGTATGAAAGAGCAACGTAGAATGAACACTTTCCATCTCAACGGCGTTTTCCAGATCTTTATTTGATGCTAGTATGTATGACTTTAAATTGTATTTATTCTTACTTTTCTCCAAGCGATTAAAAAAGCTATGGTCCTTATTTTTATAATTATCATGTTTGGTTTGTAAATGTCTTAAGAGTAAGGAAGGTTTCATGCAGCCATTTGATAATATGTCTCCACATATAATACATTGTGGTTTAGGGCAGTTCTCATCTCATACATATGAAAATCCATATTTAATGTATTCTTCGCAGTACTTTCTCCCTTTCTCTTTTTGTCCTGATAAAGACTGGTCATTTTCATTTAGTTGCTCCCGATTTTGGGAAGAACTTGCCAATTGAAAGTCTTCTACATTCGGTTGTAACTCTTTTCTTGTTCCGCTTGCCAACCACTTATCCATACCTAAAGATTAGGAAATTAATTAAAATATTATAATCTGTTTATTTTTTAAAGAAATTACCAAATCTGGTTACTTTGGTAACTATTTGGGTGTAATCCCGGCGTTTTAAAGTAAAAATCGATGTCACGGCAACGCTTTCTCGGTAGTGTGTAAAAGTTGACTGAGACTGACGACACTAATGCCGCTGGAGCTGACTTTCGGCGGGCAGTGGGGTGGCCGGCGGGAACTGCCACGACCACTTTTTAAGTCTGGTTCGGGGTTCCGGCGACAGTATGTTGCTGTTGGCCCCCCTCTTTTATGGATTTCAATGTCACGGTTAGTTCGTCGTAAAGAAAACACAAAAATTGAAATCCATAAGAGAAGTGTGCCGGGTGCGGCCGACAACAACTGTCGACCAAGTAAACATTTTTGGCGCGTACCTGATCTAAGGCTCATTTCTTACAGTTAGAGCTTGTACTGTACTAGATTTTTATTTAGTAAGACATATTTTGCCGCCATAACAACTTTTTTTGGAGTACCCCTAAACAAGCTATTGCGTACCCCCTAGGGGTACGCGTACCCCAGGTTGGGAACCGCTGGAATATTGAATTGTTAATGTTACTAATATAAAAATATAACATACCGAATTATTCCGAATATTAGTTGGTATATTGTTTTGAATAATTGCATCAACTTTGTTTGATTTTAAACTGCCGAAACGATTCATTATTCGAAATGAAATGAATGCACGTCGGAGATTAGTTTGAACTGTCACTTTTGACAAATACGAACCAACAACATCTGCAATTACTCTACTGGGATTTTATCACCCTACGGGGATTTTATCACTTTTTTTTATCACTTCTTCGTTTTTGTTTTATCGAGATAAACAAAGCTGCTGTAATTTGAAGTGCCACCATATTGCTCCTAACTTTTAATTTGACACATGAGGGAATTTGTCACAAGTAAAATAACAAGAACTCCCGTTTTTATCGGAAAATCATATGCACGAAAAATGTGTTGCTTAGCAATATCCCGAATCCTGTTGACAATAGGATGAGGGATTTTGCTTAAAAGAAACACATTTTCCGATTAAAGACGAGAGGTCGAGTTATTTTTGGTAAGACAAATTCCAGAATAATAGATTGTTATATGAGATTTATTTAATGTTACTAAAAAAATACAATTGAATATTGAATCGTTAATGTTACTAATACAAAAAAATAACATGCCGAATTATTCCGAGTATTAGTTGGTATATTGCTTTTAATAATTGCTTCAATTTCCTTTGATTTTAAACTGCCGAAACGTTTCATTATTCGAAAGAAATGAATGCACGTTCGAGATTCGATTGTACTGTCACTTTTGACAAATGCGAACCAACGACACCTACAATTACCCTACTGGGATTTTATCACCCTACAGGGATTTTATCAGTTTTTTATCACTTCTTCGTTTTTGTTTTATCGAGATAAACACAGCTGCTGTAATTTGAAGTGCCACCATATTGCTTCTAACCTTGAATTTGACACATGAGGGAAGTAACTTCCCTATCTATATCTGTTTTATTTACAACTGTGTAATAAGCTCTATTATTTTTTACTAATTTTATACGCTCTAATACTAAAGAGTTTAATACATCCATTCTAGGGATGACGGCTTCGCCGTGGTGTATATTTTCAATTTCTACTTCTATTACTTGTTGAATTTTAGCGGGCACTAATATCCGCTTAGGGACCGCAGCAACATGTTTACTTATATTATTATTATTATTTCTATAATCAGAATTATTATTATTATTACCACTAGTTTTATTATTGTTATTATTACGATTAATATTAATATCATTAAAATTGCTACTAACATTATAATTGTTTATTACGCCTTGGTCATCCCTAAATCTAAGAGGGATTTCGCTTTGAGGGGTTGTGATTAGTTTATTTTTAAAATCAATATTAGCATAAATTTGTATCATATTATCCACTCTTTATAAGATATCAAAAGTAGAGTGGAAACCAAAATATAACATTTCAATTTTGCTGCAAAATTAGTCTTAAATAATTTTTGAAGGTTATCGTGTGCACTTGTTACTTCAAATGGATCAATTTTGAGTAAACTTTTATTCAATCTTTTGCTAATTTTGAACTAATAAAAGAACGTGTACTTCTGGAATCCATGAGTATTTTTAATTTAGTATCTGGATCGATAATAAAAGGTAATTTACAATATACTTAAAATTTCACGGGGGTTCTGCCAAGGCGGTTTACTCTAAAAAATTATCTTCAGTTTTTTCACTATGCCTAATAACGCTTTAACTGCGAGTACTAATATTTACGGAAGATGTTGGCTCATCCAAATTGTGTAATTGGGGCCTATTGGTATAAATAGTTGAGGTTGACATTGATGTGGGGCTTGGTAAAGGCGGAGGGTTTGGTCCAGGCAGCTGATTGTTTAAATTATTATTAAAATTTGTGTTCGGATTAAAATTTAAATTCGTTCTTAAATTATTTGCAAAATTTGGGTTAATATTTGGATTAGGATTTATGCGATTATTATAAGTTTGAATCTAAAGTTACTATTATTATTTGGTCTGTAGAAATTTGGGGAATTTCTTCCCCCGAATACTTTGTCGGAAACCGTGGTGCTGATTGCGGCCTAAATCGTATATACAGGGTGTCCCGTTAATGTGGGGAAATGGCTGGAACATATATTCCTGGGGTCAAAATATGATGATTTAACACAACTTATCTATATCCAAAAATTTATGGTTAAGCCGGAATTTGTCTTCAAACTTTAAAAAAAATATTTCTTTTGTTCATAACAATTGAACGCTTTATTCGATTTGAATTAAATTTATTATTAATAACTACCATAATATAATACATCATTTCAGTTATTATGGTCAATAGTTATTGACAGGAAGTATAAAAAACAGTCGTACCACCACTTAAAAACTAAAATATTTTTTTATTGGTGTATCCAATAAAAACTAAAAAAATACTGCTTAAAAGAGAATTTGATTTTAAAACTTTTTTGTATCTTAATAATATTTGATATCTTTTACGGTTTTTGCACAAAAAAATAAAAAAAAATTTTGCCCGTCTTGAAAAATGTCGTTCCGAGAAAAACGCGTTTAAAGTTTGCAATACATTAGTACTGATACGGTTGAACTTACGGTGGATAACAACTGATTTGTTACTTAAATCAGTTGTTATCCCTTAATCAGCTGTACCGGGGCCATAGATACAAGGGGGGCCATAGAGAGAAGGGGGGACCATAAAACAGAAAAACGAAACGAATTTCAAATTAATATTTTTGAAACACACTCTCAGAACCCCAGACTATAATAAAATGCAAAAAAAAATGAATTGTCGAATTTTCTAAAGAGTAATTCCCCCTTAATTAAGTAATTATTTATTAATTCATTATTTAATGGTCTAAATAGCGCCAAAACGGATTCGCATCGCGAGATAAAAAATTTTCTGTTAATTCATAGCTTCCGTCAAACTGAGGAATCATGTCCACATTTAATTTTAATAATTGATAGTTTACGTTCTCAATTTCTACTTTATTTAATTCTAAATTATGTAATTTATCTATTAACTCTTCGAGTACGAAATTTACCGGTGAATGAATGCGAATTGGAGAATCAAAAATTATTGGCGAATTGGAGTCGAAAGATGTGTCACTTCCGTACATAAAATAATTTGTTTAATAGGAAGGAAAAGAAATAAACCTCTAAGAAACTCTGTGCTTACCAAATAGTAATGAATATCACGCTGCCCATTGCCCTGATATGCCCTCAGTTGTCTGGAACTGGTGATAAGGTGTTTCCTCGTAATGCTGCTCTCGGGGTGTTGGTACCTCGATGTTTGGAGGACCCTCTGGTGCTTCTTCGACGTAGAACTTGTTCGATACCAATTTAACCGTTGAAACGGACAAAGCACTATTCTGATGTCCTCTCAGAAGTGCCCTTATGGTATCCTACCGATCGCGCCAGTTATCTTTTGGATTTGTAGGATTGAATTTTTAAAAAGGATTTATTTCTTGATTATTTACAAGTTACATTACTACGATTAACAATAATACGGTGAAGACTATAATACTCTAATACTTAAATTATAATGTCTAAATCTTAATGCTTAATGCTTATGAATGAGGCGATGAGTCCTATTTATAATATAATAAACTGCAAGCTAATCAGAATATCTGGTGCATGATGCAATCTTTATTGCGCATTAATTAAATGATAAGTTAACACAAAAATGCCGTTTCCCAAAACATACAACGTCTTCTCTTGTACAACATACACTAGAAACCGGCCATAAAATAGACTTCGAAAATGTGTAAACACCTGCCACAATAGAACACTTTCATAACCGAATAACCCGCGAAGCCATAGAAATCGAAACAAGACCCTACGCAATGAATAAACGAGATGACTCACAACGTTTGCCGAATACATGGAAATACATTCTAAAACAAACCCAATCACCCATAACACAATTCCACAAACGTCGAACAAACATCAGCACTACATTAGAACGAGATAGAAACACTGAAAAAACACAAGAAGGAAACACAATAAGACGTCCAATGACAAGGAGCCAAACAAAACTGACAGAGAGG
>OZ018391.1:44866208-44936591 GCA_963969525.1 Ontholestes murinus | reverse complement strand
ACTTATAATATTACTCTTTTAAAACAAAAACAAAATTAATCAAATTTTAACCATTAACACAAGTGCTTTCTTAAAAAGAATATTCCATCAATTTTTACGACATCCTACCACAAACATATATACTACAAACTTATAGTTTATATTCTTACCACAAATAATGGTCTACTACCAATATTTTCGACGAATTGGTTACTGTTATTTAATTTGTCATCCATTACCATCAAACATTTAGACGTGTAAGTAAATATTTTTATATCATTTTTTTTACTAACAATTATAAAATAATTTTATTTCTTGACTTTAGTTTGATTTGTAACTCTTATTAAGAGAATCAATTTTCTTTAAATCTTGTATAAATAAATTGTTTTACTTCTAACTATATTTTGTAAATAATATAATAATTTTTTATTTATAAAATAAATTATTGTTATTTAAACTAGATTAATTTATATTGTTTTGGATAATTGTAGTTTTCTGCTGAAGATGAGCATGCAAGCTCGAAACCGGTCCAGAAAATAAAATAAATAAAATATCAAGAAGTACTTTATATTACCCTATTATATTCACCTTGATAAAACGGACTAACAACTACCTTATAATATTAATTGTTTAATAATGAAAAATAATAATAAAATGGCTTTTGTGGCCGCAAGGTTACTCCTCTCCCCCTAGATTCGACACACATGGGGAGGTGAATTAATTATTGTCTTCAGAAATGGTCACTGCCCTTTTTCTGTTTAGGTATTTTAACACTAGGGCCAAAACACATGAAAATATTATGAGGTACACAAATATTGTCCATAAACTAGGTTGAAGGGATATTACTCTGTCTTCGAGGGGCACTTGGGAATATACTGAGACATCGTCTAATTTAAGTCTTTATTGTAAAATTGTTTAGTTTTTGGGTTTTCAGTTTGGGGTTTACGGCACTCACTATCACGGGTGTTCCGTAGAATTCTTCAATTTTGGAAATCTTGTGGTTCCTGTAGTAGAGGTTGCACCCTTGTGTTTGAATACTGAAGACTGCTTGAAGGTCTTGGTTTTCTTCTTTTTCTGGGCATGTTGTTTGTATCCTTTCCTTGGATACGAAGATAGCGAGGAACTGATCAGTGTACAGAATCTTTTCTAAATGATTTTTCTCGATCTCTAATTTAGTAATTTTACACAGTTATTCGTATTTCCACTGTTAAGTATTTTTTTTTCGCAGATTGCATTATAATTTATTACTAGATTGTCTTTGCATTGATATTGTCTTTCAGTTTTTAAGCACATATCTCTCAGAGGCCAAATTTTTGAATCAATTCTTGATTTTAATAGTAGTTCAACGTTTGGAATTACGGATACATATTTCGACTCGAATTTCAAGGGTATTGGATACATACAAGGCCAAAAAAATGCCTTTTAATTACAAACTAGATAACTAACTTGAAAGGAGGTCAAGTCATAGTTAATTGGTAGAGATAGGAAGTAGTAAATTTCAGACTCTTTAATTTTGTAATTTACAGATATTATAGATTCGAAGTTCAAAATATTTTCTATTTTTAATTCGAGCGGTAATTTCTCATTATAATGATGTGAAATTCTTTTTAGTTCTTCAAGTAATTCTTGGGGACTAATTATATCTAAACTAAGAGTTCTCAGTTTGCAGAACGTTAGTGAGTTAGTAACTCTATCTAAAGTATTTTCAATAACGCCAAAAAGTAATATAAGTTGATTATACAAATATTTTACCAGAACATGTTGGTGATCAACTTCTTCTTTGTAAATCGAATGAAGTTGCATTATTCGAACTCTAAGGAGATTCTGATTATGTGCAATATCTTTGACTGTATTGTTAAAATTTTGAATAATTTTAATATTCGTACTATACCCAAATTTTAATTAATTTTGGAGGTTTTGTTCATTAGTAATGATTTTTTTTTTAATTTCATCAATTATTTTTTCGTCCCGCGAATCCATGTTTCCGCTTATTGTCTTAATTATTGTACCTAAACCATCGATCAGACCTCTTTTTGTACGTACGCTCCCAATTCTAAAGTTTTAATTTTGTGTGTCACTGAATTACTCCCAAAATTTAGAATCTTTTCATAATTTTGGAATTCATTTTTAAATTTCGAAATATTATTTGTAGTATCTCTTAAAAATTTATATTGTCTATTTAATCTATAAACTTCTTCAAATATAGTACTCAGATCATAGTGTTGCACTAGTACGTGTTTAGTTTTCTTTAATTTTGCTAATCCTAAATTTATTGGTAATAGTCCAGCATTTTCCGTAATATTCTTAATTTCGAAGGTAGTCACATAAACGATGAAAAGTAACTTAAAAGTGATTAATTATCTATTAGAAACATTGTCAGCATATCTGTCAAAAGATGATTTTTTTTCTTGAACTAGACTAGGTGGCTCAAATGAAGTACCGGTTAAGCTGTCACCTAATTTAGGTGCGCCAAGGTAAATGGTTATTTGTACTTGTGAATTTTGGAATATGTATTCTATCATAGCTTTAACAGTCTCGTGATTTAATTGGTCCAGGCCACAGCCTAATTTAGGGATTGCTTTTTTAGTAATATTTTTATCACAAGTAAAATAACAAGACCTCCCGTTTTTATCGGAAAATCCTATGCACGAAAAATGTGTTGCTTCGCACTCGGGTTTTTAATATTGTCAACAGGATGAGGGATTTTGCTTAAAAGAAACACATTTTGAGTGCATGCCATTTTCCGATTAAAAACGAGAGGTCGAGTTATTTTTGGTAAGACAAATTCCAGAATAATAGATTGTTATATAAGAATTATTTAATGTTACTAAAAAAATACAATTGAATCGTTAATGTTACTAATAGAAAAAAATAACATACCGAATTATTCCGAGTATTAGTTGGTATATTGCTCTTAATAATTGCTTCAATTTCCTTTGATTTTAAACTGCCGAAACGTTTCATTATTCGAAAGAAATGAATGCACGTCGGAGATTCGATTGTACTGTCACTTTTGACAAATGCGAACCAACGACACCTACAATTACCCTACTGGGATTTTATCACCCTACAGGGATTTTATCGATTTTTTTTATCACTTCTTCGTTTTTGTTTTATCGAGATAAACAAAGCTGCTGTAATTTGAAGTGCCACCATATGGCTTCTAACCTTCCATTTGACACATGAGGGAATTTGTCAAAAGTAAAATAACAAGAACTCCCGTTTTTATCGGAAAATCATATGCACGAAAAATGTGTTGCTTAGCAATAACCCGAATCCTGTTGATAATATTAAAAACCCGAGTGCGAAGCACGAGGATTTTTATTGTCAACAGGATGAGAGATTTTGCTTAAAAGAAACACATTTTGAGTGCATGCCATTTTCCGATTAAAAACGTGAGGTCGAGTTATTTTTGGTAAGACAAATTCCAGAATAAAAGATTGTTATATGAGATTTATTTAATGTTACTAGAAAAATACAATTGAATATTGCAGCGGTTCCCAACCTTTTTTAATTACTGTACCTCCTTTCAAGTCAGTTATCTAGTTTGTACCCCCACCCACCCCTCACGACCATATAAAAATTGCCTAAATTTGGATATTTTGTATTATAGGTGTACATTGAAATTAAAAGGCTTATTATTTTTATTACAGACGAACAGAGTATATTTATGTTTACATCTTATAAAAATACGCAAATACAACAAAGTTAATCAACTAAAATCACAGAAATAATTTTATTAATAATTGTTAATTGGTCTTTTATTTCACATTCCTCTGTATTAATGTGATCCTTGTCCTTGCTGATTTTAAACCTTCCAAATGTTCAACAATTTGTTGATGTATTATTGGGGAGAGTCGTAGTTTGTTCTCCGATAAAAAATATACACATTTTCAAATACTTCAGGCTGGCCCTTTTCAATACAAGATTTCCAAAAATCATTTTTTTTCATCATAGATTCAATTCTATCCGAAGCACCGAAGATCGTTATCGAGTTATTTTGGAGTGTTAAATTTAATTTATTTATTTGTAGAAAAATATCTGCTAAGTACGCAAGAGCCTGGAGCCATTGTTCGTCATACAATTTAGATGACAACTGATAAGGATGATCTTCAAAAAAAAATTGAACTTCGTGTCTAAGGACATTACCATGAGATAGCCACCTCACTTCTGTATGAAAGAACAACGTAGAATGAACACTTTCCATCTCGTGGCACAGAACTTTAAAACATCTTGAGTTTGTGAGTCTTGATTTTATGAAATTAACCACTTTTACAGCTTCATCAAGTACAACTTTTAAATCACCAGGAAGGTTTTTAGATACTAAATTTTGTCTATGGATGCAGCAGTGGCTCCAATTGATATTAGGAGCTACTCGTATGACATGACCTCGAAGGCCAGAGTAAATGCCTGACATAGATTTAGCACCGTCGTTACATAATCCACAACATTTAAACCAATCAATACCATTATCTTTGAAATAACTATTAATAGCATTAAATATATCCTCACCTCTTGTGCGTTCTGTCAACATATGACAAAGTAACAAATTTTCCTCCGGTTTGTCATCGATCAAGTATCGTGCAATGACTAGCAAAATTGCCAAATTGGTGACATCTGTACTTTCGTCAACTTGAATAGCAAAAAAATTACTATTTTTAATTCTGCTAATAATTGTCTGCTCAACATCATCAGACATATCTTGAATTCTTCGAGATATTGTGTTGTTCGAAAGAGGAATGTTGTTTATTTTCTTTCCTTGTTCTTCCCCGAGCATACAACGAACCACATCTTTTATACAGGGATGAATCAAATTCTCGGCAATCGTGTGATTTTTGCCACATTTGGCAATACGGTAACTGACAAGGTAACAAGCTTCAACGGCGTTTTCCAGATCTTTATTTGATGCTAGTATGTATGACTTTAAATTGTATTTATTCTTACTTTTCTCTAAGCGATTAAAAAATCTATGGTCCTTATTTTTATAATTATCATGTTTGGTTTGTAAATGTCTTAAGAGTAAGGAAGGTTTCATGCAGCCATTTGATAATATGTCTCCACATATAATACATTGTGGTTTAGGGCAGTTCTCATCTCCTACATATGAAAATCCATATTTAATGTATTCTTCGCAGTACTTTCTCCCTTTCTCTTTTTGTCCTGATAAAGACTGGTCATTTTCATTTAGTTGCTCCCGATTTTGGGAAGAACTTGCCAATTCAAAGTCTTCTACATTCGGTTGTAACTCTTTTCTTGTTCCGCTTGCCAACCACTTATCCATACCTAAGGATTAGGAAATTAATAAATATATTATAATCTGTTTATTTTTTAAAGAAATTACCAAATCTGGTTACTTTGGTAACTATTTGGGTGTAATCCTGGCTTTTTAAAGTAAAAATCGATGTCACGGCAAAGCTTTCTCGGCAGTGTGTAAAAAATCCATAAGAGAAGTGTGCCGGGTGCGGCCGACAACAACTGTCGGCCGCATCAGCGGAACCAGACCTCTACCGAGCACAGCAAATACAGCAATTTACACATCTTCCGCCGACGCGCGACCAAGTAAACATTTTTGGCGCGTACCTGATCTAAGGCTCATTTCTTACAGTTAGAGCTTGTACTATACAAGATTTTTATTTAGTAAGACATATTTTGCCGCCATAACAACTTTTTTTTGGAGTACCCCTAAACAAGCTATTGCGTACCCCTAGGGGTACGCGTACCCCAGGTTGGGAACCGCTGGAATATTGAATTGTTAATGTTACTAATACAAAAATATAACATACCGAATTATTCCGAATATTAGTTGGTATATTGTTTTGAATAATTGCATCAACTTTGTTTGATTTTAAACTGCCGAAACGATTCATTATTCGAAATGAAATGAATGCACGTCGGAGATTAGTTTGAACTGTCACTTTTGACAAATACGAACCAACAACACCTGCAATTACTCTAATGGGATTTTATCACCCTACAGGGATTTTATCACTTTTTTTTATCACTTCTTCGTTTTTGTTTTATCGAGATAAACAAAGCTGCTGTAATTTGAAGTGCCACCATATTGCTCCTAACTTTTAATTTGACACATGAGGGAATTTGTCTATACAAATTGTTTTAAATTCAATAGTGTTTTAAATACATTCTAGTGTAGGTTTATCATAATATAATCATAGTATAATGTGTCGTTCGTCTTCGACAGAGTGAATATAATTGCGGGTTTGGTTTAGATAGTTCCCTATTTGTGCCGAATCTTACTTTGAATTCCTGGGCTATGCCTGCACTCATTTTTAAATCTTGGCTAATCATTAATTTCATGTACATTTTTATTTTTGATTAAATTTTTACCATTAAGGTTATTGATAAAGATTTTAAAATCTAAGATGTTCTTAGATTTAGATATTTTAATTCTAGGTCTCTTAACATTTGATAAATCATTTTTGTCCACTTGGTTACGGTGACTTACACTCTTAATTTTTCCTTTTTTTATAATTTGTTTTTAGTTTTCGTCTGTTTTTGTTTATTTTCTACAAATATTTCTTCAGGGATTTGTGGTGGTTCTTCCCGAGATAAGTTTTTCAATATATTTAGTTTTATTATTTATTATTTTCATTATTTTTTTCATATAACAACCTTACTTTTTCTTTGTGTAATTGTACATAGTTATTTGATAGCAGAGTTTCCAAATCTAAATCTAATAGAGAGTCATTGTCAATATGGCCTGCGATAATTTCGACTGGTTTTAATTTAGTAGTAGAATGAATTGAATTATTATAGGCAAGGATTGCATAGAGATTTTTATTTCGATAGATTCATTTTTGTAATTATCTTGGTTGTTTAATAATCTTATGTGTTCGATAATTGTCATGTGCGTTCGACAATTCCATTTGATTCCCGATGAACAAGAACAAATTTCACAATTTTGATTCTGTCTCGTCTATACCCCTGTGATTAGTTTTACCCTCATGGTAATTTTGAATTATCTCTGAAATATCATTTTCTGTTTCAACGTCGGTTAATAAGTGATTACACTTGGTCATTTTAATTTCTGAGTTTCTAAAATATTTCTGAAGGACACTTAACTTTTCATAAACAGGACTTTGGAAATATGTTAATAATTTTGGGTGTGGATGGGGAATGTTCGACTTCCGATATTATGATTTGATTATCACCTACGTTAACAGGTTTATCTGATATTGGTATGCCTACTATGGGATGTTCTAAAGAAGAATGGATAATTGCACCATCCTCATTTGCTATTTCATTTACGTGTATCGTTTGAGATTTATTTAATGTTACTAGAAAAATACAATTGAATATTGAATCGTTAATGTTACTAATACAAAAATATAACATACCGAATTATTCCGAGTATTAGTTGGTATATTGTTTCGAATAATTGCATCAATTTCGTTTGATTTTAAACTGCCGAAACGATTAATTATTCGAAATGAAATGAATGCACGTCGGAGATCCGATTGTACTGTCACTTTTGACAAATACGTACCAACAACACCTACAATCACCCTACTGGGATTTTATCACTTCTTCCTTTTTGTTTTACCGAGATAAACAAAGCTGCTGTAATTTGAAGTGCCACCATATTGCTCCTAACCTTGAATATGACACATGAGGGAATTTGTCACAAGTAAAATAACAAGAACTCCCGTTTTTATCGGAAAATCATATGCACGAAAAATGTGTTGCTTAGCAATATCCCGAATCCTGTTGATAATAGGATGAGGGATTTTGCTTAAAAGAAACACATTTTCCGATTAAAAACGAGAGGTCGAGTTATTTTTGGTAAGACAAATTCCAGAATAATAGATTGTTATATGAGATTTATTTAATGTTACTAAAAAAATACAATTGAATATTGAATCGTTAATGTTACTAATACAAAAAAATAACATGCCGAATTATTCCGAGTATTAGTTGATATATTGCTTTTAATAATTGCTTCAATTTCCTTTGATTTTAAACTGCCGAAACGTTTCATTATTCGAAAGAAATGAATGCACGTTCGAGATTCGATTGTACTGTCACTTTTGACAAATGCGAACCAACGACACCTACAATTACCCTACTGGGATTTTATCACCCTACAGAGATTTTATCACTTTTTTTATCACTTCTTCGTTTTTGTTTTATCGAGATAAACACAGCTGCTGTAATTTGAAGTGCCACCATATTGCTTCTAACCTTGAATTTGACACATGACGGAATTTGTCACAAGTAAAATAACAAGAACTCCCGTTTTTATCGGAAAATCATATGCACGAAAAATATGTTGCTTAGCAATATCCCGAATCCTGTTAACAATAGTAAAAACCCGAATGCGCAGCACGAGGGTTTTTATTGTCAACAGGATGAGGGATTTTGCTTAAAAGAAACACATTTTAAGTACATGCCATTTTCCGATTAAAAACGAGAGGTCGAGTTATTTTTGGTAAGACAAATTTCAGAATAAAAGATTGTTTTATGAGATTTATTTAATGTTACTAGAAAAATACAATATTGAATCGTTAATGTTACTAATACAAAAATATAACATACCGAATTATTCCGAGTATTAGTTAGTATATTATTTTGAATAATTGCACCAATTTCGTTTGATTTTAAACTGCCGAAACGATTCATTATTCGAAATGAAATGAATGCACGCCGGAGATTGTACTGTCACTTTTGACAAATACGAACCAACAACACCTACAATCACCCTACTGGGATTTTATCACCCTACAGGGATTTTATCACTTTTTTATCACTTCTTCCTTTTCGTTTTATCGAGATAAACAAGGCTGCTGTAATTTGAAGTGCCACCATATTGCTCCCAACCTTGAATTTGACACATGAGGGAATTTGTCACAAGTAACTTCCCTATCTATATCTGTTTTATTTACAACTGTGTAATAAGCTCTATTATTTTTTACTAATTTTATACGCTCTAATACTAAAAAGTTTAATACATCCATTCTAGGGATGACGGTTTCGCCGTGGTGTATATTTTCAATTTCTACTTCTATTACTTGTTGAATTTTAGCGGGCACTAATATCCGCTTAGGGACCGCAGCAACATGTTTACTTATATTATTATTATTATTTCTATAATCAGAATTATTATTATTATTACCACTAGTTTTATTATTGTTATTATTACGATTAATATTAATATCATTAAAATTGCTACTAACATTATAATTGTTTATTACGCCTTGGTCATCCCTAAATCTAAGAGGGATTTCGCTTTGAGGGGTTGTGATTAGTTTATTTTTAAAATCAATATTAGCATAAATTTGTATCATATTATCCACTCCTTATAAGATATCAAAAGCAGAGTGGAAACCAAAATATAACATTTCAATTTTGCTGCAAAATTAGTCTTAAATAATTTTTGAAGGTTATCGTGTGCACTTGTTACTTCAAATGGATCAATTTTGAGTAAACTTTTATTCAATCTTTTGCTAATTTTGAACTAATAAAAGAACGTGTACTTCTGGAATCCATGAGTATTTTTAATTTAGTATCTGGATCGATAATAAAAGGTAATTTACAATATACTTAAAATTTCACGGCGGTTCTGCCAAGACGGTTTTCTAAAAAATTATCTTCAGTTTTTTCACTATGACTAATAACGCTTTAACTGCGAGTACTAATATTTACGGAAGATGTTGGCTCATCCAAATTGTGTAATTGGGGCCTATTGGTATAAATAGTTGAGGTTGACATTGATGTGGGCTTGGTAAAGGCAGAGGGTTTGGTCCAGGCAGCTGATTGTTTAAATTATTATTAAAATTTGTGTTCCGATTAAAATTTAAATTCGTTCTTAAATTATTTGCAAAATTTGGGTTAATATTTGGATTAGGATTTATGCGATTATTATAAGTTTGAATCTAAAGTTACTATTATTATTTGGTCTGTAGAAATTTGGGGAATTTCTTCCCCCGAATACTTTGTCGGAAACCGTGGTGCTGATTGCGGCCTAAATCGTATATACAGGGTGTCCCGTTAATGTGGGGAAATGGCTGGAACATATATTCCTGGGGTCAAAATATGATGATTTAACACAACTTATCTATATCCAAAAATTTATGGTTAAGCCGGAATTTGTCTTCAAACTTAAAAAAAAAATATTTCTTTTGTTTATAACAATTGCACGCTTTATTCTATTTGAATTAAATTTATTATTAATAACTACCATAATATAATACATCATTTCAGTTATTATGGTCAATAGTGATTGACAGGAAGTATAAAAAAAAGTCGTACCACCACTTAAAAACTAAAATATTTTTTTTTTGGTGTATCCAATAAAAACTAAAAAAATACTGCTTAAAAGAGAATTTGATTTTAAAACTTTTTTGTATCTTAATAATATTTGATATCTTTTACGGTTTTTGCACAAAAAAATAAAAAAAAATTTGCCCGTCTTGAAAAATGTCGTTCCGAGAAAAACGCGCTTAAAGTTTGCAATACATTTAGTACTGATATGGTTGAACTTACGGTGGATAACAACTGATTTGTTACTTAAATCAGTTGTTATCCCTTAATCAGCTGTACCGGGGCCATAGATACAAGGGGGGGCATAGAGAGAAGGGGGGACCATAAAACAGAAAAACAGTCGAGGTATAACAGTCGACGGTATATTTATACCGCGCCGCAGCTAAGCTTGTGTAACTATGGGAGTTCTACGAATTTCAAATTAATATTTTTGAAACACACTCTCAGAACCCCAGACTACAATAAAATGCAAAAAAAAATTGAATTGTCGAATTTTCTAAAGAGTAATTCCCCCTTAATTAAGTAATTATTTATTAATTCATTATTTAATGGTCTAAATAGCGCCAAAACGGATTCGCATCGCGAGATAAAAATGTTTGTTAATTCATAGCTTCCGTCAAACTGAGGAATCATGTCCACATTTAATTTTAATAATTGATAGTTTACGTTCTCAATTTCTACTTTATTTAATTCTAAATTATGTAATTTATCTATTAACTCTTCGAGTACGAAATTTACCGGTGAATGAATGCGAATTGGAGAATCAAAAATTATTGGCGAATTGGAGTCGAAAGATGTATCACTTCCGTACATAAAATAATTTGTTTAATAGGAAGGAAAAGAAATAAACCTCTAAGAAACTCTGTGCTTACCAAATAGTAATGAATATCACGCTGCCCATTGCCCTGATATGCCCTCAGTTGTCTGGAACTGGTGATAAGGTGTTCCTCGTAATGCTGCTCTCGGGGTGTTGGTCCCTCGATGTTTGGAGGACCCTCTGGTGCTTCTTCGACGTAGAACTTGTTCGATACCAATTTAACCGTTGAAACGGACGAAGCACTATTCTGATGTCCTCTCAGAAGTGCTCTTATGGTATCCTACCGACTGCGCCAGTTATCTTTCGGATTTGTACGATTGAATTTTTAAAAAGGATTTATTTCTTGATTATTTACAAGTTACATTACTACGATTAACAATAATACGGTGAAGACTATAATACTCTAATACTTAAATTATAATGTCTAAATCTTAATGCTTAATGCTTATGAATGAGGCGATGAGTCCTATTTATAATAAACTGCAAGCTAATCAGAATATCTGGTGCATGATGCAATCTTTATTGCGCATTAATTAAATGATAAGTTAACACAAAAATGCCGTTTCCCAAAACATACAACGTCTTCTCTTGTACAACATACACTAGAAACCGACCATAAAATAGACTTCGAAAATGTGTAAACACCTGCCACAATAGAACACTTTCATAACCGAATAACCCGCGAAGCCATAGAAATCGAAACAAGACCCTACGCAATGAATAAACGAGATGACTCACAACGTTTGCCGAATACATGGAAATACATTCTAAAACAAACCCAATCACCCATAACACAATTCCACAAACGTCGAACAAACATCAGCACTACATTAGAACGAGATAGAAACACTGAAAAAACACAAGAAGGAAACACAATAAGACGTCCAATGACAAGGAGCCATCAAAACTGACAGAGAGGGGATTAACCGAACTCACATAAATACAGCAACGATCGGAGCAGCAAATCAGTAATTCCTTGCGAATATAATAGGAATATGTAAAACCACACTTATGCAATTTCCTGCTCCCCTAATTGTTTTAGAACAAAAACATAAGAGACCAAAATTATTTAGAATTAAAAATAATAAGTAAATCAGTAAATAAGGTACGACTATTTGAATATGTCACTATTTGTGTCAGATAAAGTGTTTTTGCGAGAAGTTTTACTTCATTACTTTCATATGAATGAAAGTGCTGAGGAAAGTCATCGGATTTTGGAAGAAGTTAATGGGAAAGTGGTTTCTACGTTTTAAGAGTGGTGATTTTGATTTGCAAGACAGGGAATGATCTGGACAGCCAAAAAGATACTGAATTGCAGGAGTTGCTAGAAGAAAACTCATCTCTCTTTGACGTTTAAAGGAGTTTTTTGACATGTGAGTTACTGCTTCAACGGCACAAGAGAAAAAGTTTTTTACATCGGATTGTTATTGGTGATGAAAAGTGAATACATTATGACAATCGTAAGCGTAGAAAGTCATGGGTTAACCCCGGACAACCATCATTATCAGTGGCAAAACCTAATATTCATGGGTCTAAGCTCCTTCGCAAAACCAGTAAAAAATTATATAGAATCTCTGAAATGGGAAGTCCTAACCCACCCACCGTATTCTCCAGATATTGCCCCTCCAGACTACCACCTGTTCCGATCGACGGCTCATTGTTTGTCAGGGGAAAATTTCACTTCTCATGAAAATTGTAAAAATTGGATTGATTCATGGATTGCCTGGAAGGGCGAAGCGTTTTTTCGACGCGGTATCCATCTACTACCCGAAAGATGGGAAAAAGTAGTGGCAAGCGATGGGCAGTATTTTCAATAATGTATTTTTTTTCTTTAAATAAATTGTTATTTTTCTCTAAAAAAACGCTGCAAATTAATTCCAACACCTAATATTAATACCAAAATCCAATTCACATCCGAAATAGAAGTTAACAATAGTCTAAATTTCCTAAATTTGACCATCCGAAAAACAATTAACAATAAGAATTTAGAATAAAAGGATTAATTAAGCACTTGGTTATGTTTCACTATTTTTATATTTCTCCGACTTGAGAATGACCAACGGTCGAAACTAGTCGGAGAAATATAAAAATAGTGAAACATAACCAAGTGCTTAATTAATCCTTTTATTAACATAAAAATGTTTTAAGTGAGAAGTTAATTAATCGTAAGAATTTAGAATTTAATATTTATAGAAAAGAAACTTTTACTGGCATCATAATTTCCAATTGCTCTAATCATCCAAATCAAATTAAATTGAGTACTTTCAACGCATATATTCATCGCCTAATAAACATCCCTTCAAACCCACAAGATTTTGATAAAGAATTATATATAATTAAAACAATAACCCATAATAATGACTACACCGACCATCTTATTGATAACTTATTAAACCAAAAACATAAGAAACATCTAATGAAATATTTTTACATTCAAGTAATTAATAATAGAATATCGAACAAAATCAATTATGTTAAAGACTTGTCAAGTAAAATTATTAATAATATTTAAGGAAGGGATTTTGATATCATTTGTACAAATCAATCAAGTCTCGGTAAATTTTTAGTGAACAACAAACCACCAGTAAATAAAAACAACAAGTGTGCTGTTTACGAGGTTAAGTGTGCTCAATGTGATGCAATATATAGGACAGACAGAAGGAACTTTTCATACAAATACAAGACTATTAGAACTCGATTTTATATAACAAACAATGTACGGGAATTTCAAAACATTATATCAATAATAATCACTTTATAGATATGGATAATTTTAAGATATTATACTCAAGTATTAAGGGATTTATTTTAAATCTGAGAGAAGGCCTTGAAATTAATAGGGCAATAAAAGGGGGGAAAACACATCGTTAACGACAACGAAAAGATTTGGTCTTCCCCAATATTCGAATATATTACCTAAATATATAAACATTGCCGATTTTCTTCTAATAATTACTCTTGAAAATGCTGTAAAAAGCGAAAATAGTCGAGTCAATATAAAATTTAGTGGAATAAACCAAGTGTTTTTGAATACTTACCTATTATTCCACAATGTTTCACCATGAGGTAAATGAGAAAATTCATGAAACTTTTACTATTTATTGATTTCCAAAAATCTAACCACATTAGAAACTGTTTTACAAATTTACAATGTTCCTCTGTTTCATTTGATAATGGTTTTTGTAGGACATTATTAAAACGAATCTTTATAATTTGATTTTGCATTTGCAATGCTCCACCATTTATTTATTTATTTATCTTACGGAAATGTCCATTTTACTTAAAAACTTACAAATTAACAAAATATATTCAAAGAATCAAAGCAATTAAATACAAAAGAAAAATTTCAAGAGAAGTGAATAATAAAATAAAAGCAATTCGTTTGCTTACACTAATACTGATAACAACACATAGAAAATGGTGATGTGGCCATCATAGTACTTTCCCTATATTTTTCTCGAAAACTATGAGGTTTACGCAAAAATGTTGTTCTTAATAATTTGTGCACTTATGAATTCGCTACAATTATTTATCATATGAATTTTATCTATCTCCAATTGTTTATTAGCAATTGGAAAAAAATGTCAAAATTTTCAATTTTTATTTTTTTCTCGAAAGTTTAAAATTTTATGAAAAACATGTTCGAATAAAACTTGTTCAGTTTTTCATTCCCTTTAACTTTTGTTTGAACCGTTTTTTTAAAAATTTACATATTTAGAAAAATATCACGAAAAACAAAAAAACGCCTCGAGTAAACACCCACTTTCGGTTTATGAATGTTTACCAAAAGCTTTTCAGATCGAGTTTTTAACAATAAAACATTAAGTTTAAAGTTTCATGCCATTCGGATAGTTCGTTTTTGAGATACAGCACCCACCGACAGACAGACAGACAGACAGACAGACAGACAGACACACACACACACACACACACACACAGACACAATTTTTTTTTTTCCAGAAATTAGTGTTTTGGGTTCAGGGGACCTTAAAACGGATATTTCTGCAAAAAAAAAAATTGAAAAAAAAATCACGAAAACAATACTCCCCCTATATATACTATATAGGGAAAGTAATATATTAACATAAAAAAGAAAATGGTGATGTGGCCATCATAGTACTTTCTTTAGGTTTATACAAAAAGGCTATTCTTAGTAATTTGTTCACTTTTTAATTCTATACAGTTATTTGTTATATAAATTTCGTGTAGCTCCAATAGTTTAGTAGCAATTGGCAAAAAATATCAAAATTTTGAAGTTCCATCTCAATCGGATCATTCGTTTTTGAGATACAGCGCCCACAGACATGTTTGCGCACGAAAACAATACTTCCCATATATATACTATATAGGGAAAGTAATAAGCCAATATAAAATAAGTAGGGCTTAAATAGAATATATGAGTTACAAAATATAAATGTAGAAATTCATTACCATATTTATAAATTAAATTTATTTATTTATTAGTTAATTAAATTATGGATTGGCCCTATTTCTAGAAGTCCTTGCATTGTATGCTCATTAAAAAATATTCAAAACAAGTTTGACATTTTGACGTTCCAAACTATCTCGATATAAAGGTTTTAAATTAAGCCTGTAACCATATTTTATTAATTGAGATGATTCAAGTTACATACATTTGATTTATAGTAAAAATGTTGCACTGGCAAGAGTTAAATTATCTGAAAAATTATTAAATTGAACAGAGTATTGTTTTGTTTTGTATCATTTAGTTCTATGGCAGGATTTGCATTGTAACTTGATCACACTTTATCAATAGTTTTTCGACGTGGCAGAGTAATATTTTCTGAACTCCTCAAAGAGCGATAAGTATGTGGCGAAATAGAATGTAAAATACTACAAAATATCATTAAATCAGATTAGTATCGAAGGCGAAACTTTGAATATTTTAACAAATTAATTTGTTCATGTATGGAAAGTACGTTTTCAGTTTTATCATAATTTAAAAACGGTATTATTTTTCTAATGTCATCAATTCAGTTTTATGATTTTCATTCTGTATTATATTTAAAATATCTATCAAACTATTCATTGTCAAAATGACATTGCACAAGTTGTTTTAATAATATTCCACTCAAGATGTATAAGAGAATTTTCCTAACATATTAATAATTCTTCAAATGTAAAAAAGGTTATCTGTTTTTATTACTCAGATTTAGCATGCACACTTTCTTTGATGGCAGTATTTAAAACACTAGCGTCTATTCGGTGTCTTCGTTCTTTAGCATTTTCTCTAAAGGTTGGGGTTGAAGTAGTTAAATAGCTGGCACAATTTGGAAATATTAATGTTTTGGCACCATTTCTAAGAAGAGGTGTAGACATACTGAATTTTATCTCCGTTGCACTACCATACATTCAGTATGTCTTTCAATTTCTTCGGTTTTGAAATAGTGTTCAAATACCTTAAAAAATATTCATAATTAGCAACAAATTTTACAATTATTGTAATTTATTATTAACATTGTATTTATATAATAAATTGGCAAGTATGCTTTAATTGTTTGCATTAGATGTGAGATTACGTTTTTTAGTACACTAATTAGTACACATATGTACTATAAGTTTAATGTAATATGTTATATTATTAAATAGATTGTTGAGTTGTTACCGGCGTTCAGTTTACCTGAACGTGGCAACAAATGCGTAATTATATTTTAATCCATTTTACGAGCTACCCATTGCTCCTAATAATAATTTGCATAAATTCTGCATTATTTCAATAATCCAAACGAGATAATTTTCCAAAATGTGCAGCTGCCAGTGCAGAACAATAGGACGGGCCCTTTTCGGCGAAGAGGATCATTACCTGTTCCCGGAATTGCGGGACCTACGTGACCGAAACAAAGTCGCGGTAATCAATATTACCGTATAAAACCAGGCTCCGACCATTGCTCTTTACCAGTCGTCTGCCATCAGCAGTGGTGTGCGGCCTGGTCGGCTTTGCCGATCCAAGCCTCTTGCCTTTTGTTAATTAATTGTATATTTTTCTATGTTTCTTTCTTTGTAATATATGTTCTTCTTCTCTGGCCCCATGTTTTAATTTACACACATTCTCTTGTTCTTTTACTTTTTTCACAGCTAGCCGGTGCCCATTCGTTGACGTGGCGTGGAAGCTCAAGCAAGTATCACAGGCGGGAAACTGTTTAATCGAAGCCTGCGGCTGTTAATCGATGGTGAGCCTCGCCAGGGACCCCTGTGCCGCCTCCAGTGCGTGTTGGTTCCAGAAAGTACCGCCGGTGCTACTTCCTTGCCAGTCCATCACCAGGACGTCTTCCGCGTCCACCGTTAACATTTGGCGCCCAACGTGGGGCCGAGTAAAACTCACACCCTGGTGAATCATGCTCAAATTTGTTCTACTATTTCCATGTTCGTAAACTAACCGTGACTCCGCGTCACCCGGGGCCGCCTTCCAGCATCCACAGTACGGCAAGAGGCAGTCCACCAGGTTTCAACCCGAGTCAACCGTCGCAACACACTGGCTAAAACCACCACCGTCAGCTTCAATCCAGCCGCCCCGTGCTCCACCACAACGGAAATGCACATAAGTTTAATGTAATATGTTATATTATTAAATAGATTGTTGAGTTTTAACTTACCTTTGGATATTTAGTTGGCCGAAAATCGGTCCTAGGAGTTGCTCTAATCCACGCATCGCGTTCATCTTCGTTTTTGGGAAACGAAAACAAACTATCACATTGTCCATCATTGTAGTTATCTCTACAATTAGGAACACAACACTTTTTGCCATTTTCGTTTGGTTTTAATTCGAATTTTCATAGCAATATGCAAGCTAAACGCAAAACACCATGAAAATATACGAACGTTTTCGCTGTCTTCCGCTTGGGAGGCCGAAACCATATAAAATATGTTTACTAATAACGTAACTCACCTATTTGAAATAATTGTGATTTGTAAGAATTAAAAAAATAAGCGAACGAAAAATTCATGGGGGTGGTAATTACCCAATTAAATTAAATATGTTCAAATAACGCCTATTGACAATTGTCGTTTCACGCATACGCACATTTGTATAAAATTTATGTTGCCAACATAGTACTTTAGGCGTTGTTATAAAAAGCCTTTGTTAAATATTAGTTTTTTTTTATCATCAATTGTATTGTTCTACTAAGCATTTTGATAAAATGAAAAATCAAAATTGCAATCATAATGCTACACAGTGGAATCATGATTCAAGAAAATAAAAAAAGTAACTAAAAATAAACTACCATCCCAGATAGAACATAAAGCCAATAAAGTCGACATACAGGAGAAAGACATACTTTTAATTATGCATAATAAGAAAATATATCTAACGACAAAATACCAAAAACAATTTACGTTATGTATAATACTATATTACTTACTGTTGTAAAGGTTTCCAGGGAAATTTTCGAAAACTTGCCGGCTGTAAGATGACATGCTCTTTGGGAGCGCAATATCATTAAAATTAGGTTAGTTTTAATTCCGTTATCAGCTTGAAGCCATTTGGAATTAAATGCAGCATTTGCCACCTCTAGGCTGTAAAGTGATACTTCATTTCCATTCCAACAGTAGATTAAAAGTTGGAAAAGCATTGCCATAGTGAAGGAGGACATACTAATAAAAGCAGGATTAGATATGTCCATCTAGAAAATAAATTATTATTAATACCACTAATAATCTTTCGAAGCAGTTCTAACCTTGTAAATATTGATTTTAATATTTTATGGGATAGATTAAAAGGTATAATTTTATTCATTATCTTCGCATAAAAATGTAAAGACCAGCGTTTGAGATATTCACGAAAGTCGTATTAATTAAAATATATACATTTAAACATACTTACTAAAGATGTTTGATACAATCCAACACATAAGGAGGTTAGACTTCCCAAAAATTGTATTAGCAATATTAAACTAAAAGTCTCTTCCATGTCATCGATGAGTTTTATAATTGCATGATGATGCTTGATACAATCCTTCATACATTGTCTTAATGTTGCAGACAAAACAGCATCATATTTATTTATAACTTCTACATTAAATATTTTTTCTTGTGTTTTTATCTTCTCGAATTGTGATAGTTTCTGAACATTCTAAAATTTAAAATTAATTGTATATTTTATTTTATTGACCTTGATTATTTTTTATAAAGAAGCGATTCATAAAATGTGTATTATACAATATTAGTTTTGAATTTATAGTAGTATTAATTTGTTGTATAATTTTATCTCAAAAAGTCATTTTCGAAAAATACTGTTTAGGGTTTACATCAAATGAAGGGGGGTGATTTTTAAAAATGACCTACATGTTAACGATGAAATAGCTGAATAAACCACCCAGGTTAAGTGATTTCCCAAAATTTTCTAAAACCAATTCCTAGAGAAATAGATATCTTAATCAAGAAAAGGCCGACCTTTACATGAAAAACTCGTCTTTATTATGAAAGATTCGAACAAAAGGCGAATTACGAAACAGAAGAGAATCCTAATGATAAGAACGATGAAAAAAGATAAAAAGTATTCAGCAACAAGAGATAAACCATGTGCAATAAAGGTAAACAGTATACTGGACCTACTAAAATATTGATTAGCTTCGACTTATTTTTCAAGAATTTCGATTTTTTAATGAAAGTAAAATTTTAAGTGAAAACAGCCCATGCATTAACAAAATATGATAGTTAATTAAATTATTTAATTATTTTGCTGATTTATTTTTAATCACATCAACATAAATTCACTTCTTGTTCTAAATTTGTCAGACGCAGTTGTTTCAATAAGTGATTTGTTTTATAGTCTTAGTAATACTCATTATTGTAGATTTACGTAATGTTTGCGTGTTGTTCTATATATTTTATAGATTGATTTGTGTAAACCCAATTAAAATCCCAATGAGCAACCAAGAAGGTGAGATTTGTATATCAAAAAGTAAATTCAGACCAGGAATTAGACTAACAAACCATTTCTAAAATAATCAATAATAAAGTGACTATAATACCCACATGCTACTCATCAGGAAACAAAATAATTGCTTTTTGTATTAGATACAAATATTATCAAAAATATATACTATTATATATTATATACTATTTTAACTAATTGAAATGGCAAATAACTATAACTCTGAACAAATAGAAAGAAACAAATACAAATGTGATCTACACATGAAAAAGAGATGATCCTTAAATACTGTATGAATACGAGTTAAACCCAAAATAATCTTTCGAACCGTTTTCTGAAACATGGTCCAATCCTGTATCCTACGAAAAACAAAAAACATATATGTATGATTTATTAATTTTATAAATTTTTACAATTATTAATTATATAATTTTCATGTAACTGCTATACTTTTTTTAAATTCAAAAAACTCAAATTCTAAAATATTTCTTCAAAAAGCAAAATATTTATAACAATTTTGTTTGAATTAAAGTTATTCACTTTTTTATTAACTATCTATTTTATTAAAATTTTTATTTTTTTACCGAAAATTACAACCCCCACTTCTGGAGACCCAATTTTAGTTAAAAGTTCTCAGCTCTTCTATGAAAAAATAAAAGCTTAAGTTTAAATTTTTAGCTCAGAATTTTAAGTGGTTCTTGAGACACACACTCATAGACACGCGTTTTTTATTTTTCCTCTACGATGTGCCTTTTTATAATTCTACTATTTTTGAATTATATGTTTGTATTAATCCATGTACTAGAGAAAGCCTGCTGTTTTTCCAAATTTGAAAATTTTTAAAATAATATTGCATTTTTTATGAGTAAAAAAAAATATAAATTTTTAGATAAATGTTTCAAAAGTAATATCAATTGCAAAAAATAATAGCTATTATTGATTTTAAATTTTTATACAAGGACAGTTATGAATAATCATTATTGACTCCGAAGCAAGAATAGGAATAATTGATTTCAAAATTCTGAATAGTAAATTTGTAATACAAATATATAAATTCTTACGATTAATTAACTTCTCACTTAACCCGTGGTGAAACATTTTTTGTTAATAAAAGGATTAATTAAGCGCTTGGTTATGCTTCACTATTTTTATATTTCTCCGACTAGTTTCGACCGTTTCTCATTCTCAAGGAGATATGTACAATATTCAGAAAGTTTACAAATTTATATACAAAATTGTGATATTTTTATTCTAGGTAATAAGGGCTGTTGCAATGGGCGGGTTCCAGATTTCTTCGATGTTATTTAGTGTGTTTTTTTTCCGCATTTTATTGCTTCATTGATCTCTAGACCCGAAGTGCGGTATACATGAGAATACGTGTGGTGATTGTGATTCTGTGTATATAGGGCAAACGGGTAGAAATTTTAAAACAAGAATCAAGGAACATAAACAAGCCGTATTAAATAATAAAATTTCTACTGGACTGGCACAACATTGCATTGAGTGCAACCATTTTTTCAATGACGCAGATTTTCGAATTTTGTGTTCGGGTAATAAGGGCCGTGATTTAAATCTGCAGGAGGGTCTAGAGATCAATAAAGCAATAAAATGCGGAAAAAACACACTAAAGATTTTTTTAACTGAAAATAAAAACTCAATCTAAAAAAACGACACAATAAAGACATGCCCGATACCAAAAACTTAAAAAGAAAGAAAGGCGTTCTTAGGACTAGAAGAATTTTACAGAAAATTTTGAAAAACGGAGCTAAAAATGAAATCAGTGACGAATGTAAAACCTCATTGCTATTTATTTATTTATTAGTACTTTATCAGACTTGCTTTATTCTGCAATTCCCCGATTTCACGAATGATTTGAACACTTTAAACGTCCGCTAACACATACTTTGAAAATAACTGAGTGAAAATATATAATTAACAATAGAGGGCTTTTAAATATTTCAGCTATTCGTGATACAAATTATGTCTCAAACAAACTTTAAATGCTGTAAATCTGCCCCTTTTAAAAACTATTACCCTGGAGCCTACAGAAGTAATTGCAGAAAAATAAAACATATAGGCGAACATAAGATTATCAGCTGCCAAACAGCAATGTTCTTAATGCGTGAATGCTTGAATGGTTCCTTTGAGAGGGCTAAATCCGAAATAATTGATGAATTAAATGTAGAAATCAAAAATAAAACGAACTATGTTACATCGACAAACTAACTGCTCCTATTAATATTAAACTTATAGAAAAAGAGGCAATAGACGCAGAAAAATAAAGAACTTGAACTGGAAATTAACAATTGGAAAGATAAATGTACGGATTTAAATAGCTGCCTAGCATAACACGCACAATCTTATATACAAGAGGAAAATAAAGAGACACCCCTTTTAAATCAAGCTACGGAATAGACACTGAAACAAATAGTACAATGACAAACTATGAAAAGTGAAAAATTAAAAAAAAACACAGAAAAATCTTAGTGATTTAAACGATATTACAAAACACTTTAGCCAAAACAATCTTAAATTAGAAAATTATCATATACATAAAAATTGTAAATTACTATTTTTAACCGATAACTTTGGTAAAGGAATATCTAACACAATTACTTTGAGCATACAAATTTTATAAATATTCACAAATTAGAAGATATAACTGAGAGCATACATACATTATGCACAAATTTTAATAGAAATGATCATGTATTTATTTTAGACGGCATCATAAATGCAATAAAGGGTCGAGATATAAATTTTTAAAAATTAATAAAATGCTTACAGATGGTCAAAAATACAAATGTGCATATTATTGATAATCCACACTGGCATGCTAGGCATGTTTTGAACAAAATAATTGATCGTACATACTCAGCGTTACGAAAAAGCAGTTCTAATGCGAATTGTAATTTGTATTACAATTGTAAACATATTGTTACCTCATAGAATTAAAGTTAAACCAAATTACCAAATTTGTAAATATGAGAAACGTGTCATGTTACAATCAATTTTTGCTGCAGCCGGATTATTCAATGCTCAAGAAACTATTTACGAAGCACCAACTGTTACGTCATCTCCAAAAAACATCATTTAATCGTCGACAAAAATAAGGCATTCATTACTGGCCTATATGTTAACATTCAATTATTAAAATCAAAAGTTAATGAACTGGACATCATTCTAAATTATAGTGACAAATTTTCAATATTGTACGTGCGTGACATTGGCTTACGGGAAATGAAGCCGCTTCCCTTCAATTAGAAGATTTTCATTTGGTAACTTATTTCGCAAGAAAGAAATATTTAAATGGCGGCGTACGGCATCGAATCCATATATATATATATATATATATATATATATATATATATATATATAGTGACCTGGCGCCCACAATAGACTTTTCTTTGTTATAATATAATTAATTTTATTATTTAGAAATATATTTTATTAATTAATGCGTAGTTAGGATGACATCACCCGCCAGATGTCAATATGCTTAGTTCATAGTTTTAGTTCACATAAATAGATTAACCGCATGAGATTCAGATTCATTATTATATTATTCCCGTAACGGTTCACATATCAATTATTCTCCGTATAATTAAGTTTTAAGTAATGTAATTAATTGTAAATTTCGGAAATAAACCTTTTTAAAAAACACAATTGTGAACCACGAAATTTAACTGGCGCAGTCGGTAGGATGTCATAAGGGCACAACTTTTGAGGGAATATCAAAATAGTGCACCGTCCGTTTTTACGGTTAAATTGGCATCGAACGAGTTCCACGTCGAAGCAGCACCAGAGGGTCCTCCGAACATCGAGGGACTAACACCCCGAGGGCAGCAGAACGAGGAACACCCCATCACCAGATTCAGGACCACTGAGGGCATATCAGGGCATGGACAGCGTGATCTTCGTTATTGAGTGGTAAGCATTGTTTTTTAGAGGTTTTTTTCCATATTTTTGTTCGCGTGTAAAATTTTATGTACGCAAGTGATACATCTTCGGACCCAATTTCACCACAAATTCTCAATTCCCCAAACCGCGTCCATTCTCCAGTAAATTTTGTACTCGACGACCTAATCAATAAATTAGATAATTTAGTAATTACCGAAAATTTAATTAATATTAATTATCAATTGCTAAAATTAAATGTCGAAACGATTCCTTATTTCGACGGGAGTAACGAACTCACAGAAATATTTATTTCAAGATGCGACGCAGTACTAGATCAATTTAGACCTTTAAATAACGAGTTGGTGAATACATATTTAATAAACGCGATAATAAGTAAACTTAAAGACAAAGCATTGGTCGCTATAGGTTCGTGCATAGAGTTAAACACATGGCCTGAAATTAGAAACCATTTAAGGCAAAGGTTTGGCGATCTGCGAAATTACGATTGTTTGGTTCAGGATTTAATTAATTTGAGACCTCATAAGAATGAAAAATATTTAGATTTCGGGGAACGTATACAAATTTTGCGAAGTAGACTATCCGCTAAAATTAACTCCTTATCGGCAGTGGAAATGCCGGACGCGACAAAGCGCATTCATCAACGTAGCTATGATGAGTTAGCATTAAAGACGTTCTTACGCGGAATTCGCGGCAACATACAAAGTATTATCAGGTTACGTGACCCTGACACACTAGAGCAGGCAATGAACTATTTGATAGAGGAAAATAATTTTCAGAGTACGCTCGATACGCCGAATGTATCAAATTTTAATCAAAATAATAATAAATTTAACAACCCAAATTATAATAAATTTAATAATCAAACTAGACCGCGTAATTTAAATTTTGGCAACAATAATTTTAATAATAATAATAATCGTTTCAATCAGTACCCTAGACCGCAAAATAACTTTATGAACCGGCCTAGTAGTTCTCAATTTAAGCAACAACAACCACGGTTCCTTACTAATAGTCAAGTGTTTGGGAGACCTCAAAACCCACCAAATCACAATTTTAACAGACCACAAAATTATAATAATTACAGTCAAAAATTTAATCGGAACTTTAACCCATTTAATACAAACTATAATCAGCCGCCTGGACAAATTCCCCCGCGTTTACCAAATCCTATACCCATGTCAACCTCGACGATTTACATAAATAAACAGGAATTGCGTAATTTAGATGAGCCAACGTGCTCTAAAAATATTAGTACACGAAGTAACAGCGTCACTGACCAGAACGGGAAAAATGAAGATAACTTTTTAGTATAAGTCGCCTTGGCAAACCGTCCATAGAATTTTTAAGCATTAACAATAATTTTAGTAATTTACCTTTCATTATAGACCCCGAAACAAAATTAAAAGTTTTATTAGATTCCGGTAGTACGCGATCATTTATTAGTTCTCGCCTAGCAAACAAATTAAACAAAAATTTATTTAAGGATGATCCTTTCGAAGTAACAAGTGCTCATGGCACGTCCCGCGGAACACACAGCGTTATTATTAACCTACAAAAATTATTTAAAAGTAACTTTGCTGCAAAAGTAAAATGCTATATATTCGATATTCATTCTTCCTTTGATATCCTGTTAGGCGTAGATAACATGACAAAAATTAACGTTTGCTTAGATTTTAAAAGGAAATCAGTAGTAACCTCTAACGTAGAAATACCATTTAAATTTCGGAATGACCAAGGCATATCTAATGAAAATAATGATAAAAATAATAGTATTAGAATTAGTAATAATAATCTTAATGTTAATAATTATAGTATTCCTGTTGCTCCGCCTGTCACTAAGCGAATATTAGTGCCCGCTCAGAGTCAACAGGTCAACAGGTCAACAGTCAAGTAGAAGTTTTAAATATTGAAAACGGTGAGGCCGTAATTCCTAGAACTGACGTTACGAATTTCTTAGTGCCTGAATGTGTCACTATAGTTAAAAATAATAGAGCCCTTTGTACTGTAGTTAATAAAACTGACATAGATAGGGAAGTTACATTAAAAAGACCTGTCGTGGTTACCCCCATCAGCGGATATGATGTGGTACCCCACGAACAGAATTATAATGAAAAGAGTAATTTAAGTAAGGAGAACTTTAGTACAAATAATAATTTGAATATGATAAATACAAATAAATTTAAATTCGATTTCTCAAGTATTAGAACTGATCACAGGAATGATGAAGAAAAAGCTGTTATTAAAAAATTAATAAATAAGTATGCCGATATTTTTCATGTAAAAGGGAATCATTTAACGTTAACCAATAATATTAAACACAGGATAATTACGACCGATGAGATTCCGGTCTATACTAAAACGTATCGCTACCCCGAAGTGCACAAAGCCGAGGTAAGCAAGCAAATTAACGACATGCTGGAACAAAATATTATTAGGCCATCCTTTAGCCCATGGTCCTCTCCTATATGGATCGTTCCCAAAAAATTAGATGCTTCAGGTCAAAGAAAATGGCGCGTTGTATTCGATTATAGGAAATTAAACGATAAAACTGTAGGTGACCGATACCCCCTTCCCAATATAAATGACTTGTTAGATAAATTAGGGAAATGCCAATATTTCACAACCCTAGATTTGGCATCAGGCTTCCACCAAATTGAGATTGACGAACGCGACGTCCCAAAAACTGCCTTTAATACAGAAAACGGTCACTATGAATTTTTAAGAATGCCATTTGGGCTTAAAAATGCCCCAGCTACTTTCCAGCGCGTCATGGACAATATTTTGAGGGGAATTCAAAACGAATACTGTCTCGTCTACATGGACGATATAATTATTTTTTCCACTAGCTTACAAGAACATATTGATAGATTAAACGAAGTTTTTAAAAGGTTAAGAGAGGCTAATTTCAAGGTTCAATTAGATAAATCGGAATTTCTTCGTAAAGAAGTAGCGTATCTTGGACATGTGATTACACCCGAAGGTGTCAGACCGAATCCAGACAAAATTATTGCCATTCAAAATTATCCCATCCCCAAAACGACAAAACAAATTAAAGGATTTCTCGGACTGTTAGGATATTACCGAAAGTTTATTAAAAATTTTGCAGACTTGACTAAACCGATGACGAAACGTCTAAAAAAGAATTCAGTTATTAATATTAATGATGCAGACTACCAAAATTCTTTTAACTTGTGTAAGAACATCCTGACTAACCAGCCATTGCTCCAATATCCAGATTTTTCTAAACCCTTCTTGCTGACCACAGATGCTAGTACTCAAGCCCTTGGTGCCGTTTTATCACAGGGTAAAATTGGCACAGATTTACCAATCGCATATGCTAGTCGAACGTTAAACGATTCTGAAACGCGTTATTCTACTATTGAAAGAGAACTACTTGCCATAGTTTGGGCTGTCAAATATTTTAGACCATATCTATTTGGGCGTAAATTTACAATTATCACTGACCACAAACCACTTCAATGGTTAATGTCTATCAAAGAACCAAATTCAAAATTAGTTAGATGGAGGCTGAAATTGTCAGAATATGACTATGACATTGTTTATAAAAAAGGTACTTTAAACAAAAATGCTGACGCACTATCTAGGATCGAACTAAATGTTAATGAAGAATATGCCCAAAATTTAGAAGAATATTTGAAAAATTTTGATGAGATTGAAAATGATCAGTCATCAGTTATTGTAGAACCCCCGGAAACTATTCGTATAAATGAAATTGAAAATGATGGCGCTACAATTCATTCAAGTTCGGAAAACCCTATTTTTGGTATACCAATATCAGATAAACCGGTCAACGTTGGTGATAACCAAATTATAATTACAGAGGTGGAACATTCATCACCTAAACCGAAAATTACTAATTTATTTAATAACAAAAAAATGCGAATACATGTTCAATATTCTAAAAGAAACTTTGTGAATGAAGTCATTAGTTTTGTCAATGAATATATTGTTCCCAAAATAAATTATTATCTATACTTCAAAAGTCCTATTTACGAAAAATTCAGTAACGTTCTCCAAAATTATTTTAAAAATTCAGAACTTAAAATGACTAAATGTAATAATTTGCTTACGGACGTTGAAAATAATAACGATATATTGGAAATTATCCAAAATTATCATGAGGGAAAAACAAATCATCGAGGTATAGACGAAACTGAATTAAAACTCAAACGGATATATTATTGGCCAAGTATAAGGAAATCAATCCAAGAATATATTAATGATTGTGAAGTCTGTTTAGTTTCTAAATATGATCGCAAACCACTTAAATTAAAATTTAATCACACCCCAACTATGCTATGCTATGAAACCATTTGAAATAATTCACATAGATTGTATTGCCCTCGAAAGTTCCAAATTCCTTACTATAATTGACTCATTTTCTAAATATACGCAACTTTACAAATTAAATTCTTACCAAGCTGTTGAAGTAGCAAACAATTTAATAAAATTATTTTGTCACCATGGAATCCCTAAATTAATTATTTCGGATAATCATTTGGAATTTAAGAACACGGTTATTAGAGAACTTTTGGAAATTCATAAAATCAAAATTCATTTTATTAGTTCCCAACACCCAGAATCTAATGGAATAATAGAACGCGTACATTCGACGATCATTGAACACATACGGCTCTTTAATAATCAAGACACATTTAAAAAAGAACCAATAGAAATTAAAACCTTATACGCCGTACTAGCATATAATAATTCTATCCATTCGACTACAAAATTAAGACCTTCTGAAATTATTTCGGGACACATCGATAATGAATCTCTTTTAGACCTTAACTTAGAAACCTTAATTACAAACAATTATGTAGAAAATCATAAAACTAAAGTCAAATTGTTATATGAACAAATAAATGAAACAATAAATGAAAATAAAACAAGAACTATTGAAAAACATAACTTAACGCGAGAGGAAGTTCCAGAAATTCCAGAAAAAGTATTTATTAAAAACAAACAAAAACAATCAAAAACTAAAAATAAATATCAAAAAGAAAACATTCAAACTATTGATCCTAATCGTAAAACAGCGGAAATAGAAACCAGACATCATAATCAATCTAGTAAAATTCATTTGTCAAATATTAAACGTCCCAGAGTCAAAAGATCTAATTTAAAACAAACTCCAAATTTTGAAACATTTATTGAGATTTTAAGTAATGATAAAGAAATAAACAATGAAAACGTAAGAGAAATTTCAGATGATTTATTCAATGCCCCTCTAGAATACTCACTCGCTCACTGTGTGAGTAGAGATTTAAAAATGAGTGCAGGAATAGCACGTGAATTTAAATTAAGATTTGGAAAAATTAGAGATTTATCAAAACAGAACGCAAAATTATATTCTCTTTGTCATATTAAAGAAGAAGGTAGATATATTATTTATTTGATCACTAAAGAAAATTATTTCGACAAACCCACTTTAGAATGTTTGTTTCATACATTGATAAATTTAAAACAATTCTGTTTAGACAAAAACATCACTAAATTAGCAATTCCCAAATTAGGTTGTGGCCTAGACCAATTAGATTATAATTCAGTTAAAGCTGTGATAAATTATATTTTCCAAAATTCTAAAATACAAATAAACATCTATTTTGGTACACCAAAAATTGATGACGAAGTACCAGGCCCATCATCTTCGATAATTCCAAATCCTAGTTTAGTCCAGCAAAGAAAGTCATTTTTGGAGAACTATACTAAATCCGAATATTCCAAAATTTAGTACTAAATTAAAACTTTCAAAATTACTCATACGATTTATTACTTAATCTAATCTTCATCACTCCTGTGATTTCTTTCGAAATCAGAGATATTTCGGAGAATGCGGGACTACTACCTATAAAATTAGGAGTAGCTAAATTAGAAAGGACCAAACACATTTTCGTACACCACTATGACTTGAATCCTGTTTATGAAGAATTCGAAAATTTAAATTGCCAGTATCAATTTTTGAGGGAAACTACGAGTAATATATCGAAATTTAAAAATGAATTCGGGAATTACGAGAAACTATTAAATTATTCGCAGAATGCTATAAGAAACAAAATTAAAACAGTAGAATTAAGCGCTGGGAAAAATCGTGCGAAAAGAGGTTTAATTAATGGCTTAGGAACTATTATTAAAACGATTAGCGGAAATATGGACGCTCATGACGAGGATAAAATTAATGGAATCCTGAAACATTTAATTTCTAATCAGAACAATTTTGAGAACCAAATAAAATTCGGGTACAGCATAAACGATAAATTAATACAAAATTTCAATGAAACAATCAAAGATATCGCACATAACCAAAACTTGCTTAAGGCCAGAATAATGCAATTACACGCAATTTATAAAGAGGAGATAGACCACCAGCACGTATTATTCACTAAAGATCTGTATAATCAACTCGTTTTACTTTACACTATAATCGAAAATATTTTGGAAGAAATTATTAACTCATTAACATTTTGCAAATTAAAAATTCTTAGTCCAGATATAATTAGGCCCCAAGATTTATTTAATGAACTAAAAAAGATTTCCGTTCACTATAATGAGGAATTGCCTTTCGACCTAAAATTAGAAAACATTTTAGATTTTGAATCCGCGATATCAGTCGATTGCAAAATCGAACAATCAAAAATCTATTATTTCCTATCCCTTCCTATTAATTATGAACATCCTTTTGATCTGTATAAAATATACCCTATACCGCTGAAATATAAGTCCGAATATGTAACTATAATTCCTAATGTAAAAGTAATGTTAAAATCAAAAATTAACTCAAAAACCTGGCCTCTAAGAGATGTATGCTTGGGTATTAACAAGAAATTCCAATGCAGCGATAACCTGCTCTTAAATTACCAGGCTGATTGTGAAACAGAGCTTTTGGTCAATGGAACCACCCAAAAATGCAAATTTACAAAATTAGAAATTGAAAAAAATCATTTAGAGAATATACCCAATACCAACCAATTCCTAGCCGTTTTTAAGAAAAAAGAGAAATTAAAGTTCACCTGCCCGAATCAAGAAGAGACCCGTGACCTGGAAGGCATTTTCATCATTCAACCCAACAAATGCGACCTAGTCTTCCGGAACTAAAAGGTGCCCCAAATGGAAACAACGTATGGAACCCCCGTGCTCGTGAGTGCTTCGACCCCAGTACTGAAGAACTACAATCTAAATAACTTTACAATACAATTGAAAAGACTTCAATTAGAAGACATCCCAGTGTATTCCCCGATACCCGATATAAATAATTCAATGATACCCCTAAAACCCAGTGCATGGTCACTAATACTTTATTCGTTCATAATAATTTGTGTAGTGACTTTGATTTACAGACGCTTAAGACGGAGAGGAGCAGCCACCCTTGTAAAAGATGATGATTCTCCTCCACAGGTGTATCGGATCTAGGGGGAGAGGAGTGACCTGGCGCCCACAATAGACTTTTCTTTGTTATAATATAATTAATTTTATTATTTAGAAATATATTTTATTAATTAATGCGTAGTTAGTATGACATCACCCGCCAGATGTCAATATGCTTAGTTCATAGTTTTAGTTCACATAAATAGATTAACCGCATGAGATTCAGATTCATTATTATATTATTCCCGTAACGGTTCACATATCAATTATTCTCCGTATAATTAAGTTTTAAGTAATGTAATTAATTGTAAATTTCGGAAATAAACCTTTTTAAAAAACACAATTGTGAACCACGAAATTTAACTTATATATATATATATATATATATATATATATATATATATATATATATATATATAGATTAAGAGTGGATGTAATTAAAAGAGTAATAAATAAAATGATCGGACCCTTAACTATATTAATAAATATATGTATTAAAAACAACATTTTTGCTGATGCATTTAAACAAGCAAAAGTTATTTCAAAATGGGATATCCAAACTGTCTGAACAACTACAGGCCAATTTCGATCTAACCAATATTTTCAAAGATATTAATTAATTAGTTGCCTACTTTAAAGCAGAACAGTTATTTACAGATAGACAATTTGGTTTCAGGAAACACAAATCAACTACCTTCGCTACTTTGGATTTTACCGAATATACCTTGAACTGCTTTGAAGGAGGAGACACATGTTTTTCGACATTTGTAGACTTATCCAAAGCGTTCGATTGTGTATCACATAGCATCCTCATGCGGATATTATTATCCTATAATATACATCCAAATATCTGCAGATTGTTACTCTCTCACTTAACAAATAGAACCCAACAAGTCTGTTACAATAACAATTTGTCAAAACCAATCAATCCTCGAATACGGTGTTCCGCAATGTTCAATTCTGGGCCCTATTTTATTCCTGATTTACATTAATGATCTACCGTCCTTTATGAGAGGATCATTAATGTGTTTGTATGCCGATGATCCGACCATCAGCAAATATGGAAAATCATCAGAAAAAAGCCAAAAATAGTACTTTGTTTTCACAATCGAGGGCTTTTGACTGGTTTGCAAGTAATAAACTTAAAATAAATGATGATAAAACAGCAATATTAATTTCGACATTAAGCAGAAACACCAAGCCTAATAATACTTGTGATGTAGTGTTTCTGGGATTGTACTTGGACGGACAATTAACTTGGAGTTGCCATGGAGAAGTACTGGCTAAAAAACTCAACTCTAGCATATTCCTTCTACATAGACTTTCCTTTTCAACATCCAGCCAAATGTTAAGAGATGCATATACCTCTTATTTTCAACAACACATGACATATGGCTTAATTATATGGGATCATTCCAGTATAAGACATCGGATATTTCGGCTCCAGAGGAAAGCTTTAAGAATAATTTGTAATTACAATTAAATGGATGACTGCAGACTAGCATTCAAAGAACTAAAGTTATTAACGCTGCCGTTACCGTCTTTATATATATACGAATGTTTAATTTATATCAAAACATATTCTGGCCTGTACAATCATGCAAATATACACGATCATAATACGAGGAACAGAAGTGATGTGTATCCAAGAGCAATACGATTAGTGAAATCTCAAACCGAATCAAGGTATTAATCTATTAAATTTTTAAATGCTCTGCCAATAGAATTTCGAAATCTTAATTTAAATGCATTTAAGAAGCTAATAAAAACTATTTTGGTTGAGCAGGCACCTTTGAAGAATACCTCAATTTTAATTTTAAAAGCGTACCAAATAAGTTATAATGTATTTGTACTTATTTGCACTTATAATTGTTTATTTATATATTTAAATGGTTTTTAAAATGTTTGTTTGTGTACTAAACTACTTATTTATATTTAATTAATGTCTTCTAATATTTTTTTATGCGTTATCAATTGTTTAATAAATTATTTATTGTATTATTTATTCATCTATTTATATTTAATAGATTTTAATACAGGCATATGTAATGTGTTATCAACTATAAATTATTTATTTAAATTTATTGACTTTTAATATTTTTGCATGTATAATTATCTATTTTATTTATTTTGTTGACCTATGTGAAAATGTGTACTTTTAATAAATTTAAGATTAGTCTACGTTTTACATATAGATATTTTACAATATAATTCTGCCTTTTCTACCCCATGACTTGTGTAAACAAATGTATAAACACCAATAAACAACAACAACAACAACATTTAACTATAACAGACACTTTGGATTATTGCTTCTGGCAATTCTACAAATTCAAAATACTCAAGATATAAAAAAGCAACTCGATGAATATTACTTCAACTTATATATAAGAAAGGTAAATACAACTCCAATGCTGACACTTTATTAACAATCAAACTAAAAAAATAATACTATTGATGATAAATATTTTAATCATGAAATAAGGGCATAGCTCTGGCGACGAGCTGTGATAGGGCTTTTAATTATTTCAGCTAGTATAACTATAACAGAAATTTTAGATTATTACTTCTCGCAAATTTTCAAAAAAAATCACGAAGACAATACTTGCCCTATACAATTATGTTCAATTTAAGTGAAGACATCGAAATATCTCGAAAACTACACATCGAATAATGATACGATAGGGGGTAGGGGGTGAGAAATTGAAAAGGTAAATAGGAATCCCCATTTTTTATAAGGATTTGAATACACCAGGAAAAAATAAGATAGGTTTATCTAATTTGTTTTATTCGTGACAGAAGACGCTATAATCGACACAATTCAAAATTGGCAAAAATCGTTGAAAAATGTACACGAATGTGTGAGTCTTCATGCCTCTTACACATAATAGTTTTCTAATTAAAGCAAGTATTCAAAAATTTGACCTTCAAGTTCAATACACTTATTGACCCTTCCGATTGATTGTACACACGATAGAAGCAGATCCGCGGGAATTTGAACACAAGCGTTTCTTATGCGTTCTATCATGTTTTCTCTGTCTGTTGGCACTTGTTGATAAACTTTATATTTCAGATAACCCCATAGAAAAAAATCCGGTGATGTTAAATCAGGCGACCTAGCAGGCCAATTAATAGGACCACATCTGCCGATCCACCGAGCATTATAATGAGGGTCTAATACTTTCCGTGCAACAATTGAATAATGCGAAACCGTCTTGCTGAAACCACATACTTTGGAACATATACAGCAACATCCTCAAGTAGTATTGGTAGTTCTTGTTCCAAAAAATGTCGATATTTAATTGTTATCTATGATCTTCTACACTTCAGTAATGCATGTTATGCATTAATACTACCATGATTTGTGAATGTAGACTCATCTGAAAATAGTAAATTGACGAAGAAATTTGGGTTAGTTTCTATTTGTTTAAGTGCCCATTCATAAAATACTACTCTATTAAAAAATCATCTCCAAGAAGTTCTTGGTGCAATGAAATGTTACGGATTATACTTATTACGGTGGAAAATGTTAACAATACTACCTAGAGAAATTCCGGAATCGCGTTGTAATTGTCGAATACTTATTTGTGGATTTTGCTGAATAGCTGCTAGCACAGCTATTTCATTGCAAACTCCTGTGACAGTGTTTGCTCGTTTTCTTTGTTTGGGTTGTACACTACCATCCAATAAAAATTATCTGCGATCGAACCTTAACGGAAAACGCTCAGCGTATAAGACAACAGCCCCGTCAACATTTCTCCTACATCCGCCATAAATCAGAATCATTTCAATATTTTTCTTCTACGTTTGCACTTGTAATTGTTTTCTAGAAATGAAATTAAATGAATTCTGCATAAAATAAATATTATCCAAATCTTTTTGTCAGAGATGCGCATGTGAGTCGACTCATTGTCGTTTTATGATAATATTAGGCCGGCATTGAGTGATGTAGCGTGGCGGGGGAGGTGGGAATAGAGGCAGGGAGATTTGACAGTGTAACGCAGTGTTTTACATTTCTCCCAGCACGTCGCATTATTTCTCATCAGCACAGGGAATCTTATTTTACGAACCCCCTCGTATTTCTCAGGATCTCCCCATTTTTCAACGATTTTTGCCAATTTTGAATTTTATAGATTATAGCGTCGTCAGTCAGGAATACAAAAATAAATTAAGATAAAACTTACTTATTTTTTGCAGGAGTATTCAAATCCGTACAAAAAATGGGGGTTTCTATTTAACTTTTCTACTTCTCACCCCCTACCCCCTACGGGGTAGAGGGTAGTGGGTCGAGTTTCGTATCATTAGATGTCCCCCTCCGAGGCGAACAAATTTTAATTATATTTTTTTTAATTATTATTATTAATATGTGTAGTTTTCTAGTTTTCGAGACATTTCAATGTCTTCACTTAAATTGAACACCCTGTATATACTATATAGGGAAAGTAACAAGAATTCTTCGCCCAATTTTTATGAAAATTTCAGGTAATACGTAAATAATCGACATTAAGAAATGATTAAAAAAATCATGGTAACTGTTTCATCAATTCACCTCTGAGTATAAAAAATGAAAGAAATTTTATTGTGATTTTGTTAAATTAACTAAGTAGTGACATTGCGATTTTATCGTGCAAATCAATTAATTGGTTCCCCTTTTAAATAAAAAGATGCCCAGAGTCCGACAGCGTGTCGTATTTCAATAATTATGCGATTTTGAGCGCGGTAGAGTAATCGGGCTCAGAGAAGCAGGCTTGTCATTTTGTGATATTGCCCAACGAATTGGCAGAAGTGTCAGTATAATATCTCGATGTTGACGTAGATAGACCGAGGGACAGGAACAACGGCGGAGATTATGACCTGGGCACCCTAGAAACAAAGAACGAGAATATCGAGCTCGTCGGCTCATCGCTGTCCGGGATCGATTTTCAACAACAAGAAGCATTGGAGACATCTGGAGGGGTTCAACTAACCAAAGGATCCCCGTTCGATCAGTTTACCGGATAATTCGAACATTTGGTCTCAAGTCGTACCATCCTTTTCTTTATTAGGTTAGGTTAGACGTCGCCGAGGAGAACGAGTAAATTTATAGTTTGCATTGGACCGCCATACAGCTCTTACACGCATTTTCCAACAGGATAATGCAAAGCCACATACAAGTTACTATGCAATTCCTGAAACTTGCTAATGTTGATTTACTTCCATAGCCTTCTCGTTCTCCAGACCTATTGAACATGTGTGGGATACAATTGGCAAAAGACTGGGCCATCTTCAGCCACCCTAACTCACTTTACCTGAAATTAGGATGCGAATTTAAGAAGCTTGGCATGTAATCTCACATTCTGACATTGACAATTTGATTTCTAGTATGCCTAGGCGAATTGATGAGTGCTCCAGAAATCGTGATGGAGCAACTTATTATTGAAATTAAAGAAAAAGTTACCATAATTGTTTGTTGAAATTTTAGTCATTTCTTAGTGTGGATTATTTACGTATTCTCTGAAATTTTAATAAAAATTTAGTGATGAATTCTTGATGTTCTTTTAGTTACGGCGGACAGTATATTTTATGGCTTTATTTAACGTTTTATTTGTTTATATGTTCTTATTAATTTCTAATAAGACTTGAATCAAACAAGACAACTACAAAACACAACATACGACTAGTAGTGCTACTAGACATTATTTTATAATGTATTAAAAATAATTATTTTTTTAACCACAAAATCTTCGAGCAAGCACAAAACGAACATCGTCGATAACTACTGTAAATGGTAGAAGTCCTATCGCTTGTACGGTGGTTACAATTGCAATATTTAATTCGTAAATTGATATTTTTTTGTAATCAAATTTAATTTCGATTACGAAGTTGTAGCTCCGTACTGGTTCCCGGCGTTAGGCATTTTAAAGAGCGCATGCGCACTCGGATTAACCAATAGGAGAAGAGCTACCCCACCGCCTTCTTCCTGTAACAAAACTGTTCGAGCTGCCCTGAAACAGTTAGTGGCTTCTTTGTTTCTCAACTAGTGGTTTTCTGAGAATTTTAAGTTAGTGGTTTTTAAAATTTTAAACAAGTCGTATTTCAATTTTGATGAAAGTGGTTTCCAGATTTTAAAGAGTGGTTTTACGTTTTTTTTTGCAGAGTGGTTTTTTAATCAGTGTTTTTTTTTTGTTTGCTTTTGAGTAAGTGGTATCTTTGACTTTGAAGAGTGGTTTGTTTGAATTTGAACAGTGGTTCTAATTTTTAATAAATGGTGGTTTGAATTATTTAATTTATTTGTTTTTCTCTTATAAATTAATTCAACGTCGAACCATTTCTTAATTTTATATAAACGAGTGTAAGATCTTGATTCTAATAGTTATACATTATTTTTCTTGCAATTTGTATTTTCTATTTAATATTCATAGATAGTTTTTTTTATTCGTTGTTATTTGTTGATTTAATTGTCATATAGCCATATCTCAAATCTCTGTGTGGTGTGTTCGTGCTATCCAAGTTAAGTTAGAATCCTGGTGTGGAACAAGACAGCAACTCTAAACCTAAAGGTTTAGGGCAACAAGGGTAAGTAACAGTTTTTTTTGAAATTATAATATTCATCAAGTGAGTCTAGCCGGAGGTTAACAGGAAGCACAACAACTTCTATTATTTTTGCCTAGCGTGGTGCTCCCTGTTACACAGGGACTACTAAAATAATAATAAACAACATGTACATGAGGTTGATAAGGTTATGTTCGACCATTTTTTCAGTGTAAGTGTTGCACATAGTCCGCATTGGTGATAAATATGTTGATAAAAACCCATCTGTAATAATATATTTAGGGAAGTAAGAGTGTTTCATTTAATAATTTCATCCCGGTCGTGACCTCACTTTTACTATACACTTTTATCTATATTGTTTGGCGGCGTTACTTCCCTAAATATATTCCACCATGTTTTGTAACTTGTCTACTAAAAGTACACCTGACATATTTCTGTTAGTACAAACATCAAAAATGTCTCATGTGCATCTTGTATGTAATAGTATAATAATTTATCATATTCATGTACAAAGTATATGGATTTTAGAAATATACAAAAACAGGAAGTAACGTAAATAAATTATCTAATTCTATATTGGAGTTGGATAATTTATTTGCATATATGATTGAATATACCTTTGTTTAATATCATACACTTTTTGTAACTTATTATTTCAAAATAATTAGAAATTATTCAAAATTAGATTTAATGAAGAAATTTTCAAAACAATCATTGATAGATCCTGTAAATATTATATCATTGCATGTTTATATATATCAAGTTACTTACTTGATAAGTCAATCTTTCAGCACGTTCTACAACGGTCAGGACAGCATTTGTTACAATCATAAATTGAGCTTTTGCATGGATAAGTAAACCCGTGATAATTGTATCTGTATTTCCTAGATACCATCCAAATAGTGCAATGCTGAAAGTTTGGTAAAAAAATACTAGTTGGTAATAAGGGCTCTCTTCGCTTTTAATTGGAAAAGGCAGAGTCGAAGGATATGGAAATATCACTATGATTTTCGTTGTATTTTCGTATCGATCATAGACGATTTCAGTGGTTTTAAACAAGCAGGGAATTATGCGTGAGCTCAACATTGACACAACTGCTAGTCCAAAGATTTTAGCCTGAAATATCAGAATAGAAATTAATAGAAATTTAATAATGAAAACAAAATTTTATTGATTATTTATTTTAATTGATGATATATGTTACGTATGCCGTTACATAATACTTAATAAATGAATAATTTATCGATAACTAACTATGTAATTCGCACTAAACTATTAAAAGTCTTCATCCGTTAAGACAGCGTGAGCTGTCCCGTACAAACCCAAAAAAACTTTATACAATTTAAAATAAATAATTAAATATCATAAGATACACAGCGATATATTTTAATTTTATTTGTAGTACATGGAACTGTTTTATTCATTTAATACGTAGTTATGGGTTCAGTAATGTTCACAAAAATCTATTTCCGTAATTATTTGTGTGTAATGACGTCATCACCTTTTTCTTTAAATGAGAGACCCTTTCATTGTCGAATTGACGGTGATGCCACTTTACATAATAAAATTTTAGATTAAATGGCGATTAAAAGGTAAAAAATGGTGATGTGGCCATCATGATACTTTCCACGTATTTTTCTCGAAAACTATTTGGATTTTGGAAAAAGAATTCTTTGTAAATTGTTGATTTTAGTATTTTCTATAAATATTTCATTGAGCAACTTTCATGTGGATTCTAAAATGTCTTACTAATAAGTAAGAAAATAAAATAAAAATTTCTCGAAAATCAAGTCTAAAAGAAATATTCAAACAGAAGTTATTCAACAAAAAGATTTAAGTAAACAAGCTCTTTCGATGGACAATTTTTACCAAAAGCTTTTTAGTTCTTCCTATTAATGATAAAACATTAAGTTTAAAGTTTCAGTTCAAAAGCTATAGCGATTTCTGTGATACAGCGCCCACGGACAGACACACACATCCACACACATAGACACATTTCAAAAATGGTCGGAATCGTCTTAAGGTACCTCAAAACAATATTTTCCAGTATTTTGTGCGTCTAAAGTAAACACTTAAGACAACTAAAATAAAGCAAAAGAGTATGTTGCTAAACAGAGAAATTATTATCAGATTAAGTTTTTCAAGATACCCATGCCTTTTAATGTTAATCAGAACATTTAAATAAAGTAAAACTCACTTTGTTAATATCACACTATTTATTTAAAAAGTGACTCGAGTTTAGATCAACAGCTGATCATTTGAAAACTTTTAAGTTTGAAAATGATCAGCTGTTGATCGAAACTCGAGTCACTTTTTAAATAAATATTAACAAAGTGAGTTTTACTTTATTTAAATATTCAAGATGTATCACGAAGTGAACGCCTCAACAATTAATCAATAAGTTAATCAGAACATTCATTAAATTGTGAGATAACTTATTAGTGTCACTAGATTGCAATTTTAATATGGCTGATTTAACTGTGACAAAAAGAATTGAAATTTTGATTTTCGTCGGATATAGAAATAAGACCAAAACTAGGTAAGACGTATGCAATTTATTTAATGCAAAATATCCAAATCACCCGATCACCTGTTCTCAATCTTAGTCAAAATTCAAAGAAACTGGTGATATACCAAATTCTGGACGTCCACAAATTACCGAGAATAAAACAATTGACATTTTGTTAGGAATGGAAGAGAAACCTCATATTACGAGTTGCCTCAGATAAAGAAGTTAGTCGGAAGGCCATGCTACATATCATGAAGAAAGAAAAATATCGTCCCTAGAAAATTCAGCTCATGCAAGAACTCAACGAAGACGACCCCGACCGACAACTAAATTCTGTGAAACGATGATGAATCGCTGTCAAATAAATCCAAATTTACACCAGCAAATACTATTTTCCGATACGTTTTGTCTAAACGGCACAGTAAATCGTCAAAATTGCAGGTATTGGAGTCAGATGAATCCTCATTGGATGATCGAAGCATAGACTCAGCATCCACAAATAGTCGCAAACAGAATAATAGGGCATTTTTTTCGAAGAAACTCTCCCAAGTGCCTTTCACTTATTTTGAGTTTTTACAAAATGATATAGTTCCAATACACACAGTTGTGAAATTTTAAGCGGTATAATTCCTCAAAAGTGGATTGGCAGACGAGGACTATCGGTCTGTATGGTCCGCAAGATCCCCAGATCTTACACCTTTTAATTATTTTTAATGGAGTTATTTAAAATCAAAAGTTTACTGCAGAAAACCACACAGTTTAGTCAAACTTCATGATCGCATTAGAAATGAAATGCGATCTATTTCCCCGGAAGTCATTCATAATGTGCAAGAAGAATTTTTACACCGACTTGCATATAGTCATGAAGTTGATGGGCGGCATTTCTAACACTTAATTTAATTATTTTGGTTATTATTAAAGGCATTTTTGTGAAAACCATATTTACTGTTTCTTAACATTCAATTGTCATTTAGGTGCTCATTTTTTTTTTCAAGTGGCAACATCTTTATACTGTCAATTTGACAATGAAAGGGTTTCTCAAAATGAATTTTTAGTTTTTATAAAACAAAATCGACCTGTGGATTTTATCCAAAAAGTTTTTGTTTCGCATTTACTGAATTTGTTCCATAACTTAAGCGCGCATTGTATATATAGAGTCTGTTCGCGGATGGGGGTACCTATTAGGAAAAAAATCTTATTATTATAATAATATTTTGCTTTTTATCCGTTCTTTTACAGCGAATTTGGTTCATTTCACGGGGACGAATTGTTACCGGCGTTTTACCGAAAACACCGACAAAATGATTATATCGGCGAAACCATAATTAAAACAGTTCGCGACAACAACGAAGCCAATTTTTAATTATTTTTTTTTTACCTCCTAATCATTAATATTAAAATGAACCAAGTTCGTGGATATATATTGACAGCCTCAATTGTAAATAATTGTAAATATAGGATTAGTTTATTAGGTTAGTTCATTGTAAATATTATTTGCGGGGGGTTCTGTAATTTTATTGAAGGGTTGAAAACGGAGATTTTCTTAAGCCGGAAAGTTCAGTCATTAAGGCCAGATGTTCGCCTAGACAATAGCCGATATGCCGAAGTGCGTACCTTTCGGCACGCCCGCGGATTAAGGGAAATTTGGTGCAACCCAGGTAAAAGGTTCAAATGAAATAAATACGTTTAAAATAATTTTGCATTAATAATTATGTTTAGAATTCAAATGTATTTTTTTGATATAGTATATATGAACCCCTCCGCACATATGTTTCATATCTTTAGACAAACACTCGTCCACTCAAAATCTAATTCCACAATTCTTTTTAATATTTTTTTTTTCTAGTTTACATAATTAATATTCACGCACTATTTTTTTGTTTTGTTTTTTTTTAAATGGTCAATAATGCAACGTCGTGAAAGTAAAGCGCACAACCCCAGCATAGAATGCAGTAAATGTGTTCTAGATGCCTAAACCATTCATATAATATGTAAATAACATATACATATACAAATGATTAAATCATTTGATGTTTAGGCATCGAACACTGACAAACAAATGTCAAAGTGCAATAGAGAGGGTTAATTCAAAGCGCTTGCGTAAACAGCGACGTCGCCGACGCTCCAATCAGGAGCTAGGCGCTTAACCACCACTAACCCCAATGACGACTTATTGGAAGGGGGTTGGGGTGGTTAACAAAAACCAGCGCGAACAATGAGAAGAGTTAGTTGCGAAATTCTGCCAAGTGAAGAAAAATAGTGCGTGCGTAAGTTTAGTCGCGAAATCAATTTTCATTTCTTTTGTAAGTTTAAATTTTAATTTTGAGTGTTCGACGTGTGGGTCTGGTACATGTATATATATATATATATTTCTTTTTTTTTGCTTATTGTTATTGTTATTGTTTTTCTTTTCTTGTTTCTTTTGTAATAAAATTCTGTTCTGATTTTTGAAAATTTGCATTTTATTATTTTAATTGGTTAAAGTTAAATTCCAATCTAAAATCCTCTAAAGAAATATATATAATAAATAAGTGTGTGTTAATCCGAAGACGTCGATACCAGGAGGAACCCAGGTAAGTCCTTTCCATTTTTTTAAAGTGATTGTGGTGCTCTGCCTAAGAACTAGAGGGTAATCAGCGGGATCCGTTTTGAATATAGCGTAGGCCAAATTATTAAACTTTTTCTTTTTATTCAAACCGGGGTTGTCAAATTGGAACCTTAATGTTCCCCTTTGACTGTAGGCGTGCGTGTTGTGGGGCCCTTGCCAGAGGTGGTTTCTCTTCAATTTGAAGAATAAATTAAATGAGCCTAGTAGAATACAGGTATTTGAGAGGGGTATCACGAAAACACAAATAGACTATGTAGTAACAAATATTACATTCCAGAACTGGGAATGTATTAATAACAATCTACACTTATCAGACCATCACGCCCAGGTAATGGTGGCCGGCGTAGAAGATATAGAAGAAGAAATAATAACAAACTAGAAACAAGAACAACTAGAAATATTAATGACAATAATATAAACGAATTAAGATTTTATTTGAAAAGAATTAACTGACAGTTTAATAAAACAGGAAATGTGCATTCTGCCTTCGACTTATTCTGTAATGAATTTCTGCATTATTTTAACATCGCCTGTCCTAAAAGAAAAAGAAAACACCCCATTAAAGCAGATCATAGGTGGATAAACAAAAATACAAACAGAATAAAAAAATTACAGAAAACTCGTACAAAATACGAAAAGAAATTTCTATGACAAATTAATAACAAATGCGCCGTGCAAACAAAAGAAAATCTGGGATTTAGTACGGCGAAAAATTCATACATGATATCTGTGTTATCGATAAATCTGGAAATTTAACTAGTAACAAAACAGAAGTAGCCCATATATTTGCTGAATACTTTGCAACAGTCACGGAGGAAATGATCAATGATCACTTTGGAGACAACATATCAACAGACATGTTGTTCGGGCTCGGGCCTGTTGCCAAGCAATACGACTTTGTTTGTCGAATTCGTGCAAACTTGTTACCGATAATTTTCAATGCACTTGTGCAATTACTGTTGAGAATTGTTACATCCATATCATCAAGCGCTACAGCCAGGAGATGCACAACAACGTTTAACATCAGTAACATGGACAAAATTGTGATTTTCTTTCACTGGTATTATGGTTCGAAATAAATTTCACGAGAGATAGAATAAATAATCATCATAATGACCATTTGTCTGCTCTTCAGAATCCACATGCAATTAGAGCACGCCGATTTCAGCAACGTTTTAGAATAAATGTTTGGGGTAATATCTTTAACGACAATTTATTACCATTACATATTATAAATGACCGTTCGAATGCGGACAGATACAGACATTTATTACAAAGTACTCTGTGGGATTTAATTGATGACATACCACTTAAGGAATCAAATTGAAATTACTACTTGACAGAATTCAAGATGCCGCTAATCACATAAGAAATATTCCAGATATTATACGTCGCGTTACAGAATCTTTGGTGCGTCGATGTGATGCTTGCATACAAGCTGCAGGTGGACATTTTGAACACATATTGTAATTTTTTAAATTTTCATTTTTTACGTAATTTTTACTTGTTTTGTTAATTTTTTATAATAAACTTCAAGTTTAAGCTTTCCTTATTTTTGCAGGCAACTGTTTGTTGTTTTATCATGATCATCACTATTTTATTGGCGACTTTATTGTCTTATTTAAATTATTTCATAGCAAACTGTCATCCCATGTATCTCTTCAACACATTTTTTGCTTAAAATAACGTCAGAATTCACCCGTTAAAGTTTGTCACCGGGCTAGTAGATCACCCTGTATATAAATGTGCTATATATGTACGCTAGAATGAACTAGAATTCACAAAAAACAATACTACACATACATATCAAACAAGACATGACATGACCGGAGCAATGCGAACAACACCCACTGCAGCAATGGAAGCAATGCTCTGCCTTCCACCTCTCGACTTATACGTAGAGAAGATGGCTATGGCGGCAGCACTGCGCCTAAACTCAGTTGGACTCTGGTACAAAGGAGGCAGGGCTGGCAGACACTGTCACCTTTTAGAGGAGGCTGTCAAAATGACACCCTTCCTTGGAAGGAAGACAGACAATTTGCCACCCTGCTACGTCTTCAATAGACCCTATAATGTATCGATAAAAAGAGGAACCGGGAGTGTAGAGGGTGGGGAAACCCTCCGAATTTACACCGATGGTTCTAAAACCAAAAGAGGATCCGGGGCGGGAATTTACTCGCAACAAATGGACCTCTCATTAGCTTGGCATCATCCAAGGGGCGAAAGAAATCCTACACCGAGACATCCGTGATAGGAACATCCAAATCCTTACAGACAGTAGGGCAGCAATATTAGCAGTGAGTAGTCACAAGATCACCTCAACACTAGTAAAAGAATGTCACAACACCCTTAAACAAGCAGCACAATCAAACAGTATTGAGCTGCGCTGGGTCAAGGGACACAATAATGAAGAAGGCAACAGCAAGGCAGACGAGTTGGCGCGAGCTGGATCGGTTCTCAGTGATACCACGGACGGGCCCCCGATTGCGCCAACACCAAAATGCCTCACTGTTATCCTCAAACAGAATACTCTCAAGATGCTAAAACAACGTTGGGACAACACCTCAGGCTGCAGACAGGCCAAGGAAGCAATACGCTCACCCAATCTGAAAACAGCTGAATATATTTGCGACTATCCCGGGGGAATCTGCGTCTTATCACAGGTATCCTTACGGGTCACTGTCAGCTAAGGAAACACTTGTTTACTATGGGACTGGTGGAAACCCCCATATGTAGAGCATGTGAAGAAGAGGACGAGACAGTGGAACATGTGTTAATCACCTGCCCGGCTCTCGCCCACCTTAGAGAGTCCATGCTAGGGGAGCTCTGGACGAACATGGCCAACATAAGGGATAACCCTCCAAGCGTTGTGCTGTCCTTTGCACGCCACCTTGGGTGGCTAAATGAGTGATAGAACAACGCAGGGCTGTCCCAGCCAGAGGAAACAACGGGCCTAGTGAGGCCTAAGTGCTCTGGTCAATGATTTGATCACCCTTGGCAAACAATCCAGATCCAGAAGACATTTCTCTAAAATAAGAACAACAGCACACAAAACTGCAATGTATGAAAGAACGGCTCGATATTCTAGTACGAGAATATATAACAAATTGTCCGATGAAATAAAAAAATGTAGAGATATTAAAATATTTAAAAATAAACTTAAACATTTCCTTGTGGAAAACTGTTTTTATAAAATATCAGAGTACCTGTGAGATTTATGTTATAATATAATCTGAAATGTTAGTAGTTTTTATTTTGATTTATTGAATTTTAATGTGTTGTAAGTTTTGTTAGGTTTAATATATTTTATCTACGACTGCTTAGATAAGTGACTAATTTGACATTCATTTGAGTTACGTAATGAAACTCATTACCTAACTAGTGAGGTAATGAAATCAAAAACACACTCATTTTTTAATACCCACTAACGATCACACAGAAGTTTATAGCGTTTCGAAATATTTTCAAAATATACTAGAAGTACCTTTTCACTTGCTTCATTTTTTATTTTCTTCTCATCGCACCATTTCCGCAAACATTCATAAGCTTGCTCATATTTAATTTTTGATTTTTCCGGCAATAACGTTGAAACTACCTGCGTGGCCGATTCTTCGATATCCGAAGGCAGAGATTCGAAGTCGCTCATTATTTCACAGAAAAACAGAAATTAGAAAATTAATTCTTGAAGTTTTGACTTAAATTGTTGACATTCAAATTACATGTTGCTATGGTTCTACATACATACTATGATATTCCGATTTTTCGTCGAATTCAATTCAAAAGTATAATTTCCGTAATTCTGAGCAGTCGTAGATAAAAGGTTGTATCTAATACGTGGGATAAGGCATATTAACTGAGACTCATGCTCTTACTTCGACTCGGGCTACGCCCTCGTCTCAGCAACTCACCGCATTCGTCAGTTAATGATGCTTTTATCCCACTAGTTAGATAAATAACTATTACATACTTAATATTTATTTTTAAATGTCGACAAAAAACTATATTGTGTTAATTATTTGTTATTAGTATACCTTTGTAGTAGATTAAGTTAACAATTTAATTTTAAATGACGATCACATCTGCCGAAATTTAAAACATATAATAGATATATTTATAATTGTATATGGTGGCTAAAATTATTAAATAAATAAATAAATGGCTCATTTTAATAGTCGATTCCCGGCGAGTTCGTAGCCAACATCTGATACTTGTATACACTTTAAAATACATGCAGTTTCTCCCTTTAGAGTTCCTTGCAAGTAGTGAAACTTCTGAAAAATTTGTTAATGTTGTATTATTATGAATTAGTAATGCAAACGAGTCACTAAACGGCGTTAAATCGTCATAGTTACCGCTAAATGTTGGAATTTCAATCTCTAGTAGTCGTACTTCAGGGTTTTGTAATCTACAAACTGTGAAGCACGTTTGATGATTATCTCTTTCTTAGTTTGATTTTAATGATTCGACCCAAAACACTATTAGAACACGGTAACAAGATATACGGCGATTCACGGCGATACACGAAATCAAGACACGGTACACAAGTAAGTTGTGAAATAAGTAAAACACAAAAAAAACGCGAAACTTGTATATAATTGACTCTATATTTAAAGAATTTAACTATAAAATAATTGATGTATTAAATCCAGCTCGAAGGACCATGTTTGCGCGTTTTCCGCGATTAGGATAAAAAAGGTTATTTTCTAGATTTTTTTAAACAAAATCTAAAAGTCCTATTAAAAACTGTTTTATATATATTTATATAACTGGATGCAGCGCACGTCGCAAAAATCGTAGCAGTTTTGGTTGATTTTTATTCCCAGGACCTGCATAACTTATTATGCTAAATAAGCCCTCGTTGAATATACACATGGCAATATTAGCTGCAATATCCACCACCACTTATCCACTGAAAGTTGATTTTGGAGCCATCGACCAAGCAACGGAATAGACAATAAATCCGTGATCATTTTTAGAAGATTGATTTTGTTCTCCTTTTTCTGCGCTTTTCATACTTTTATTTAGAACCAATCAGCTTCTAGAGAACTTTGTTGCCGCGACTATATCCCGCCAAAGGCACCGTGCCGAAACACGCACGAATTAGAACCAATCAGCTTCTAGAGAACTTTGTTGCCGCGATAACAAATTCATGTAGAGTTCATTTTCGGCACTGTAATTGGTTCTCTACTCGCATTATGTTTCGGCACGTGATTGGTTCCCAATTAATTATTCAATTTTCTGATTGGGCTATACATCAAACAACTGTCAAATAAAATTAACAAACGTCAATTTTTGTGAACTTTTTAAAAATGATTGCAAACATACGATTCGGAAATACAAGATAAGAGGTATTTCAGGAAAAGGTAAAAGACGCCCAGCCAAAAAGTAAGTTACTATCCAAAAATATGATTAATTTTTACACACAATAAATACCTTTGTTATTGTAATATTTTTGTTGGGATATAGTCTGATAAATTGCTCTCGTGCATTGTAAATTATCGCAAGTTTGCACTCTTTCGACAAACTCAGTCGTATTGCTTTAGGCAACAGCCCCTCGCCCTTCGGGCTCGGGCCTGTTGCCAAGCAATACGACTTTGTTTGTCGAATTCGTGCAAACTTGTTACCGATAATTTTCAATGCACTTGTGCAATTACTGTTGACTATATCCCGCCAAAGGCATCGTGCCGAAACACGGACGAATTAGAACCAATCAGTTTCTAGAGGACTTTGTTGCCGCGATAACAAATTCATGTAGAGTTCATTTTCGGCACTGTAATTGGTTCTCTACTCGCATTATGTTTCGGCAGGTGATTGGTTCCCAATTAATTATTCAATTTTCTGATTGGGCTATACATCAAACAACTGTCAAATAAAATTAACAAACGTCAGTTTTTGTGAACTTTTTACTTTCCCTATATGAAATATAGGGGAAGTATTGTGATCGTGATTTTTTTTTGAAAAATTTTTTTTGCGGAAATATCCGTTTTGAGGTCCCCTGAGTCCATTGCACTAATTTCTGGAAAAAAAATTTTTGTGTCTGTGTGTGTGTCTGTCTGTCCGTCTGTCTGTCTGTCTGTCTGTCTGTCGGTGGGTGCTGTATCTCAAAAACGAATAATCCGATTGAGATGAAACTTTAAACTTAAGGTTTTATCTTTAAAAACTGGAACTGAAAAGCTTTTGGTAAACATTCGTAGACCGGAAGTGGATGTTTACTCGAGACGTTTTTTTGTTTTTTGGTAATATTTTTCTAAATATGAAAAATTTTAAAAAACGGTTCAAACAAAAGTTAAAGAGAATAGAAAACTGAACAAGTTTTATTTAAACATATTTTTCATAATATTTTTAACTTTTGAGAAAAAAAAATAAAAACTGAAAATTTAGATATTTTTTGACAATTGCGAATTAACTGTTGGAGTTACATGAAATTTATATAACAAATAATTGTAGAGAATTAAAAAATGAATAAATTATTAAGAATAGCCTTTTTGCATAAATCTCATAGTTTTCGAGAAAATATAGGGAAAGTACTATGATGGACACATCACCATTTTTAAAAATGATTGCAAACATACGATTCGGAAATACAACACAAGAGGTATTTCAGGAAAAGGTAAAAGACGCCGAGCCAAAGTACGTTACCATCCAAAAATATGATTAATTTTTATACACAATAAATGCCTTTGTTATTGTAATATTTTTGTTGGGATATAGTCTGATAAATTGCTCTCGTGCATTGTAAATTATCGCAAGTTTGCACTCTTTCGACAAACTCAGTCGTATTGCTTTAGGCAACAGCCCCTCGCCCTTCGGGCTCGGGCCTGTTGCCAAGCAATACGACTTTGTTTGCCGAATTCGTGCAAACTTGTTACCGATAATTTTCAATGCACTTGTGCAATTACTGTTGATAACAAATTCATGTAGAGTTCATTTTCGGCACTGTCATTGGTTCTCTACTCGCATTATGTTTCGGCACGTGATTGGTTCCCAATTAATTATTCAATTTTCTGATTGGATACATCAAACAACTGTCAAATAAAATTAACAAACGTCAGTTTTTGTGAACTTTTTAAAAATGATTACAAACATACGATTCGGAAATACAACACAAGAGGTATTTCAGGAAATGGTGAAAGACGCCGAGCCAAAAAGTACGTTACCATCCAAAAATATGATTAATTTTTATACATAATAAATGCCTTTGTTATTGTAATATTTTTGTTGGGATATAGTCTGATAAATTGCTCTCGTGCATTGTAAATTATCGCAAGTTTGCACTCTTTCGACAAACTCAGTCGTATTGCTTTAGGCAACAGCCCCTCGCCCTTCGGGCTCGGGCCTGTTGCCAAGCAATTCGACTTTGTTTGTCGAATTCGTGCAAACTTGTTACCGATAATTTTCAATGCACTTGTGCAATTACTGTTGATTATTTCGTTCAACATAAAATACACTTATTTCATTGGTTCAAATATGTATATATACAGGGTGAGTTTTTTTCGATGTTCTCTATGGGGATCTCGGAAACTATAAGAGATAGAGAAACGGTTAAATGGGGAAAGAAGTGTAGATTAACGAGACGAATAAAATTCCACTTTCAAATTCTTCAAAAAAGTCAAGGGTAACTAGATATTTTGAAAAAAGTAAAAAGTGTCATTTTTTCAAATCAATATATCTCGGTTATTATAATAGATAGAAAAAAAACTGTAAAGGACAAAGTTTTAGATAATTTTATGTAGATTAATAAAAAATAATCAGAAAATTTTTATCGCCATTATTTTCCGAGATATGATGCAAACTTACATTTTTTTAAATGGAAACCATAGTTGGCTATGGCCTCATTCAAAAGGCAATTTTTTTCTCTTTAATCCAATATCACATACGACATAGTTATTTCTAAAAATAAGTGAGTTATAGTCATTTTAAATTTTATTATAAATAAAAAATGGGTAGCCATGAAAAAGATGAAAGTAAAACAATTGCAGTTGTTTATAATAATAGCAATATTGTAATTATTAGTTCTACAAAGTTAAATAAAAATGGAAAACCAGCATAAGTATAATAATTTTGTAATTATCAAATGGCCTTCTGTATGTGGTATAAATCCATTTGTCAAGAGGATAATACGTTTCTTACAAAAATATTATGAACAGATGAATCGCGATTCACTAATTGTGGTATTTTTAATCGCCACTATGAACATAGATGAACTTAAGAGAATCCACGAGAAGTTTCACAGAGAAACTACAAATTAAATTTGGGTTTAATCCATGGTTTGTTTGGATTAATAATTCTCGGTCCATATATTTTTGAGAGCTCACTAAGTGAAACTGATTACTTTCAATTTCTTCAGAAAACATTTGAAGATACGCTAGATTGTTTAAAGTTATCATTACAAGCAAGATTAAAATGGTTCCAATATGACGATGCTCCACCTCATAACATGTTGGCTTTACAAATTATTTAAATGATGCTTTTCCTAACTCATAAGTGGGAAGAAATAAACCAATCCCAGGGCCACCTAGAGCTCCCGATATGCGCGTTTTAGAATTTTTTGTGTGGGGTTATGAAAAAAACAAACTATATGAAAAATCATATCAATCTGTGGAGGATCATAAACTAGTTGTTATTGAAACATTTAATTCAATTTACATGAGAATAGTCAAAAAACCATAAATTCAATTTTAAAAAGATATAATTTATGTCACAATAGTATTAATAGTGGACTCTTTGACTATATTTTTTAATATTAAAATTTCTGTCCCGTTAATATATTGATAATTACAGAATTACTTTATGCAGTTGTTTCATTTTGATTTATCTCTGTAAAACTAATAATTACAATATTGCTATTATTATAAACAACTGCAATTGTTTTACTTTCATCTTTTTCATGGCTACCCATTTTTTATTTATAATAAAATTTAAAATGACTATAACTCACTCATTTTTAGAAATAACTATGTCGTATGCTATATTGCATTAAAGAGAAAAAAATTACCTTTTGAATGAGGTCACAGCCAACTATGGTTTCTATTTAAAAAAATGTAAGTTTGCGTCATATCTCGGAAAATAATAGCGATAAAAATTTTCTGATTATTTTTTATTAATCTGCATAAAATTATCAAAAACTTTGTCCTTTATAGTTTTTTTATATCTGTTATAATAACCGAGATATATTGATTTGAAAAAAATGACACTTTTTACTTTTTTCAAAATATCTACTTACCCTTGACTTTTTTGAAAACTTTGAAAGTGGAATTTTATTCGTGTCGTAAATCTACACTTCTTTCCCCATTTAACCGTTTCTCTATCTCTTATAGTTTCCGAGATCCCCATAGAGAACATCGAAAAAAACCCTGTATAACTGACAACACTATGATTTTGTGCTTCGGCTCTTGATTGGTTTATTAGGTACTGTGTTTTCGATTTTGTATTTCACTTGGCTATTGGCTGTTTCAGTCAATGTTAATTCAATTTACATGAGAATAGTCAAAAAACCATAAATTCAATTTTAAAAAGATATAATTTATGTCACAATAGTATTAATAGTGGACTCTTTGACTATATTTTTTAATATTAAAATTTCTGTCCCGTTAATATATTGATAATTACAGAATTACTTTATGCAGTTGTTTCATTTTGATTTATCTCTGTAAAACTAATAATTACAATATTGCTATTATTATAAACAACTGCAATTGTTTTACTTTCATCTTTTTCATGGCTACCCATTTTTTATTTATAATAAAATTTAAAATGACTATAACTCACTCATTTTTAGAAATAACTATGTCGTATGCTATATTGCATTAAAGAGAAAAAAATTACCTTTTGAATGAGGTCACAGCCAACTATGGTTTCTATTTAAAAAAATGTAAGTTTGCGTCATATCTCGGAAAATAATAGCGATAAAAATTTTCTGATTATTTTTTATTAATCTGCATAAAATTATCAAAAACTTTGTCCTTTATAGTTTTTTTATATCTGTTATAATAACCGAGATATATTGATTTGAAAAAAATATGACACTTTTTACTTTTTTCAAAATATCTACTTACCCTTGACTTTTTTGAAAACTTTGAAAGTGGAATTTTATTCGTCTCGTAAATCTACACTTCTTTCCCCATTTAACCGTTTCTCTATCTCTTATAGTTTCCGAGATCCCCATAGAGAACATCGAAAAAAACCCTGTATAACTGACAACACTATATTTTCGATTTTGTGCTTCGGCTCTTGATTGGTTTATTAGGTACTGTGTTTTCGATTTTGTATTTCACTTGTCTATTGGCTGTTTCAGTCATTGTGGAAGCATACCAGGTAGCGTTGATCTTACGAAATGTCAATGTCATCATTTACATTCACTTGTAAAAGTGTTTAAAATGAATCCAAAACGGTTTGGAGAATTTAGTTTAAGTGAAATAAAAAAACAATGTGGAAGCACAAACGCTCCAAAATGCCGCGCGGTCAAAAAATACGTCTGAAAACAGTTCTCCGAATTTTGTAAAGAACGTAATCACTGCCTTGAAGAAAATATATCAAATGAATAACTTGCTGATATACTCACTGATTGGGCTTTCAATATTCGAAAAACGGATAGAAGTGAGTACAAGAAAATGACAATAAAAACGATTTGGAATAATATTTACAATAAACAATAAATTATTAAAATTAATGTATATTATTTTACGAAATAATCTTAACAAATACAACTCGTGTAAATAACGATTGCCGCAAATTCATTCTCTTATTCGAAATAAATTATGTTGCTTTAGGAAACCACCAAGCAACATAATTTATTTCTCAAAATCGAATGAATTTGTGTTTCGACAATCATTATAAACTTGTTGTATTACTCGTGATAACAAATTCATGTAGAGTTCGTTTTCGGCACTGTAATTGGTTCTCTACTCGCATTATGTTTCGGCAGGTGATTGGTTCCCAATTAATTATTCAATTTTCTGATTGGGCTATACATCAAACAACTGTCAAATAAAATTAACAACCGTCAGTTTTTGTGAACTTTTTAAAAATGATTGCAAACATACGATTCGGAAATACAACACAAGAGGTATTTCAGAAAAAGATAAAAGACGCCGAGCCAAAAAGTACGTTGCCATCCAAAAATGTGATTAATTTTTATACACAATAAATGCCTTTGTTATTGTAATATTTTTGTTGGGATATAGTCTGATAAATTGCTCTCTCCTGTTGCCAAGCAATACGACTTTGTTTGTCGAATTCGTGCAAACTTGTTACCGATAATTTTCATTGCACTTGTGCAATTACTGTTGAAAATTTTCACCTGTCAAATACTTCCGCGCGGCTTTAAAATAAATTTTTCCATATTCTTAAGACTCTCAAATATACTTTAAGCCAAAAAAAACTGAATAAAACACGATAACTTTCTTTGTATAACTTGAAAACTTTTTATTGTGACTAGTTTCGACAAATTTAGCTTGTCATTATCAAACACATAGTAAATTAAAATACGGTTAAAACAGGTATATATACAAATACGAAAAAGAGGGATCACAAAACAGCTTTGAAGATGGGTGTGTACATGAGGTCGATCTGGTCGTTAATTAAGGGAATTCCCGGATTAAGCCTGGCTTTGTGTATTTCCAGGGATTCTAATAAATCCATTTTACGTCCTTTTTCTGCGAAATGTAGAACCGAAAGTACATCTTCCGAAGATGCAATTTAGCAGTCGTATGTGTGGTTCATTTTACTGTTATTTCCATCGGCCGGGTGTGAAAAAACCTGCTTGTGTATACCATTTATGTTATCTCTGAATAAAGTCCTTCTTGTTGAAATTATCCAAGTATACGATGACTTTAATGGAAGTAATATATTTTAGATGTAAGGGTTAAGGAGCTGCGGCGGTAAGGAGGGGTCCTGTCGCGGTATAAGACTTAGCGGGCTGGTTCTTGCTTATACACCCGCGGTTTCAGGGATTCCTTTCGAATTCAGGACCGACTGTGCGTGGTGAAGAACCACACACTTCCGAGGTGCCCATGTTTATCCAATTAAACACGGCGGATCTAGACCAGAAAAGATTGAACCAAATCCTATCTAATGACTGTGGCCGGCACAAGGTAGTTTCCGAATCAGGAGTTGCAAACCGGTGCTTGAGCGGAACGGACGTGTCTAATCCCTCAAGCAATTACCTGGCGAGCACTTTCCGAGCGGATTATAATGAGCTATTTACAACTGGTAATTTACATTGCGGATAATTTCCGTTTCAATAACGAAATAGCGACGAAAGGCGAGGAGTTTGCGGCGACTGTGATTGAGGCGAAAGCAAAAGTCTTAAAACTTCTGCCGAAATCATCGGCACATATTAATGTGTCTGATACGAAGGAAGTTAGGACAAGCGTGGAGACCATGGCATCTACAATGATACTGATGTGTGGCATGTTGGTCAACAGGCCGAGAAGAAAATGGAGGAATTAAATAAACGAGCGAGTGAGATGCCGGCGAAGACGAGTGACAAACCCGTGACGTGTAGGAACATTAAATCTTCCTACGCCAATACGGTGACGATGAACGAAATAATCGTGATGTTTGGTGACGATGAACTAAATAATGTCTAGCTAAAAAATAGAATAATGACAAGTGTTGACCCCATGCAACACGAAATCGGAATCGCGAAAATGACGATTATGAAGAATGGCGGAGTGAAAGTTAATTGTGCAGATACAAAAGACCTTAAGAAATTCACGGAAGAAATTAAGAAAAATCTATGTGAGTGCGACCGATAACTCCATTCTGGACACTATATTTAAGCAGAATTCCTTTGTAAGGAATCTGTTTACTTCCATTGAGGACTACCGGAAGGAGGTGGTTGTACGCCTGCACATTAAAAACCGTCGCAACCAATACCAAAAAATGCGTGGTTCTGGAGGTACCGGCATCCCTTTGCAAATTACTGATTTACAATCCATTAAAAATCGGTTACGAATTTATTTTTGCGGAAGACTACAAGGACTTGTTGCAGTGTTACCAGTGCCACGCATTTAGACACAAATCGGTGGGCTGCAAAATTAAGGAACAAGTATGTTGTACGTGGGGCGAAAGCGGCCATGCGTTCAAAGAATGCATAAGCCGTAAATTGTGCTGTGTAGTGACGCGAATAAGGATGGTCGCAAACTTGAAACCGACCACGATGCGAAATCGAGACGCTGCCCCTCAATAAGAAGGTACGAAGAAAAGTACGCCAGCATTATCGATTATAGGTACTAACCGACCCACAATCAAAGGCCACGGAGTAAGTGATTATGTTTCTATGGTGAAGGGCGCACAGATTAATTTGAACAAGAGCATGTCAGATGAAGGGTTAGATATATGTTTCGTTCAGGAACTGAACATACGCCGGGGTAGAGTAAGAGGCTTCACCTCACAGATGTATGTTTTTTATAAAACGGGGAATTTCCTGCGGACCGCGATTTGCGTAATTACTATAACTTCTAATGGGATAATCTTAACGGATTTATGTTCGGAGAAAATCACGGTGATTGAATTTCAAAAAGGTCAGACTAAAATTTTTGGAATATCGGCTTACCTACCGTGCGCAGGTAATAGACGGGATGTGGATTACGAAGAAGCCATTAGTGAGCTTAGACGGGTACTAGAATCATTAGAAAATAAAGGGGAGTTTATCGTAGGCGTCGACGCGAACGCGAAATCCGGATTATGGGGTACTTCTTCGGAAGACAGGCGCGGTAGAATTTTTTCGGAATTAATTGAGAAACGCGAACTAGTTGTCCTAAACGCGGGTAACATACCAACGTACGCTGACCCGGTCGACTGAACAAGCTTCATTGACGTGACAGCTTGTTCAGTTGACATCGCCGCGTCGGTGAGTGGTTGGACAGTAGATACCGAAAACGAAATTTCGGATCGTAGAGTAATTAGGTGGGAAATAGGCGGCGCGAATAATGATAGGAAAGAAAACCGCGGATTCTGTATAAAAGGGCACATTGGGAAATGTTTGACGGAGTTCTAGACAGGCATAGGAATCGCATTATTAGAAAATTGGGTGATCAGTCACGCGAGGGGATTAATCACGCGACACAGGAAATTACTAACCTAATTAAAGAGGCGTGGAAGGAATATCCGTGGTGAAAATTGATAACAGGAGGGCGGATGTGAGACGTTTAAAACGAGCGTGGAATAGGTCGCGAGGTTATTTAGAAAGGGAAAATAAAAAACGTTAATATTACAGTAAATTCACGTACTACAATAAATTAATTAAAGACACGCGACTAAGGCGGGAACCGTGGGGGGTGCGCGTATAAATTAATTAGGGGTAGTAAACGACGAAAAATAATTTCAAATGTGAGATTAGCGGACGGGACATATATATATATATATATATATATATATATATATAAATATATATAAAACAATGCAGGAAACGTCGGCGGCACTACTTAATAAATTATTTTTAGGGGATAACGCTGATAGTGACACTGATGCGCAAAGGGTAGTTCGTGAACAGGCGGCAAGGGTACGGGGGGCGAAAATGTGTGCGACCTCACACTCGATGAGTTAGATAGGGCAATTAACGGGATAACTGCGAAAAAAGCACCGGGACGCGATAAATTAACAATTGACATAATAAAACGGGCGATGGGAACGATAGGCGCGGAGATTTTTGAATGTATGAGATCATGCGTGAGGGAAGGTGTCCTTTCAGCTTGTTGGAAAGACACGGATGTTATGTTATTTCCGAAAGCGAGGAAAGAGGACGTCGCGGACATGGGGAGACCCATATGTCTGCTTCCCAGTCTCGGGAAGATATTGTATGATATTCTAATCAAATGCATTGAGTATCATCTCGAGACAATCGGCGAGACGGCTCCTAATCAATATGGGATTACGAAAGGCAAAACAACGGTACACGCGGTCAAAAAGGTAATAGATTTTATTAACGATGCGAAACGGGCAGGGGATTATAGCGCGGTCATTTCTTTAGATATCGCGGGGGCGTTTGTTCATGTGTGGTGGCCAGTTATTATAAAAGAAATGGGAAGAATGGGCGTGTTAGGAAACATAATTAAATTAGCAAGGGATTTCTTAGAAAATCGTATAGCGCGAATAGATTACGCGGGTCAATCGGTAGAAAGAGAAATAGAGAGAGATTGTCCGCAGGGCTCGAAATTAGGACTGGGTTTTTGGAAAATTATGCACGCGACACATTTAATGAAAGCAATTCCGGAAAATTGCGAACTAATTGCTTTTGCGGATGATTCTGTACTTCTGGCACGGTCAAGACTGTATAAGAGACTTAAAAACGTGGTAAATTCAGCTTTGGGAATAATAGACAAATAGGGAAACGATGTTAAACTCAAATTCAACACGGAAAAAAAGACGGGACGTTTCTTTGTGAAACAATAACAAGCTAGACCAAACTTTAAAATGGGAGATACGTTTGTTCATTGCGCGGAAAGTATTAAATATCTCGGAATAGTAATGTCACATATATCTGTAATAAAGCGCGAAAAATTTCACAACTGAGAGTGGCATGTAAATTAACGTGGGGATTAATTAGAGACGCGATGCGGACAATTTACCTGGGCGCGATCGAACCGGCTATCACGTATGGAGCGGCAATATGGGGAAATAATTTAAAAATCGAGGGAAATTAAGAACTTGCGATCGGTACAAAGATTCATGTCAATAGGCGCGGCAGCGGCATTAATTATTGCTGATTTAATACCGATAGAGCAAAAGATTAAGAAAATAAGCTCACGATGGCAAAACACAGGGGTAATAGCTCGCGATTAAGGGAATGTTCAAATATAAAAGAGAGGGTTAGTTCGTAGACATCCAACTGAGAAACGCGGGATAAATTTCGACATAGTAGACGCGGATTTTGAGGCGGAAAATGGTATCGGAGCGGCCATTGTAATCTATAAAAATGCCGAGGAATAGGAATTCGTTAAATTAAATCTAGGCGATAAATGTACAGTCTTCCAGAGCGAATTAATAGCGATTAGAGCCGCGGTTAATTATATTACAATTAATTAATTTGTTAAATTAAATCTAGGCGATAAATGTACAGTCTTCCAGAGCGAATTAATAGCGATTCGAGCCTCGGTTAATTATATTACACAAAAGAAGAATGGTGTGTGGCACATATTATCGGACTCTAAGTCGGCACTTTAAGCGCTTAGAACGATGCGGAAACCGACTGAATTAATGGTAGTGATAGAGCCAAATATTTGGGAGGCGCGAGGGAAAACAAGATTCCACTGGAAGCGGGCACACGTAGGGAACACGGGCAACGAAAGAGCGGACGAACTCGCGAAAGAAGCCACGTGGGAAATAAGAACATGTGACTACGATAGGGCACCGTTCTCCTATTCAAAACGCGAAATTAGGAAAAACGCGATAGTGAAATAGAATAACGGGTGGGCAAATTCGGTAAATGGGCAAGTAACGTTTAACTTGAGGCGGGAAATTTTAGAACGGATTATACCGAAAATTACGCAACTACTAACGGGACATGAAAATTTCGGTAGCTATCTTAAACTAATAGGGAAAACGGATTTAGAAAACTGTACATACGGCAATGGGATTGATAACGCGGAACACGTTATATTTTCATGCGAATATACACCCGGAACAACGAAACAGGGCGGACTTAAATTTAATCTAAGTTGGACTTAGGTGGCCGACTAATTACGACGAATTGGCTAGAATTAGGCGCGAAAGTAGATTTGCGGGATCAATTGAAATACTAAAACTTTAGGGCTGGGCAAAATTTCTGTTGTGGAGTTGTCTGTGCGTGCGGCGGGAGGAAGCAGAATCACTTAAATACAAATGGCATGTTATAAATTGTTGAGGGAAACGGGAAGCGGGAGAAAAACTTACCACACTGAAGAAAGAAGAACGAAGAACACCAAGATAATAAGACGTTCCATTGCAGAAGAGGATCGTACCCCGTAGAACAAAGAAGATGATGCCTCGTCGCAGAAGAAAAGAAGAGGACCACCAAGACGATAACCAGGAGGACCAGGACGAAGAGGACATGGAAGGTGGCTATTAGCGTCAATGTACTTACGACCGGAACACGGAAGGCTCCTAAGCATAACGGCATAACGACAAACGGTAAGCGAGCCGAACCCCTCCCTGCTAGATCTGAGTACCCTACTAAAAATTGCAGATGCCACATGGAACGATGGGACAACACACCTGGCTGTAGAGTCTCAAAAAGTTTCATCACAATGAACACCAAAACGGCCAGATACTGTATGCAACTGTCCAGAGAAAACCTACGGAAGGTCGTAGGACTTCTAACAGGACACTGCAAATTACGATCACGCCTGAACAAACTGGGACTTCAATCTAGTCCTATCTGCAGAGGGTGTGTAGCAGAAGAGGAAACCGCGGAGCATGTACTTCTAGACTGCCCCGTATTATCCAACCTACGTAAATCCACAATGGGAGAAGGATGTCTAAAGCCATTAGACATACGAAGACGAATGCTTTTTCTAGGTACTGATTTCAGTTTAAAGTTGTTAGTGGTAACATCTATGTTTTTCCCAATAACCCCACGTTGCTTCTTCTTGTATTTCAACAGAACTACAGAACATATCTTACACGATATTTTATCGCACACCTTTACTATCGGCGCCATTACCGTATGTTAACAAGTGCCAAAACTTTAAATATTAACCTTTTGGTAGAAGAGTTTTCCATAAAATAAAGAATAAAAATAAAAGAAATAAAGAATGTAGATAATAGAAAACTAAATATTTATTTAAGCAAAATTTTAATAATTATTATTTTTTATATTTATCATAAAAATTAGTAGTTATTTAAAGTTATATATTAAATAAATACAGGGAACACGGCGTAGGATTTACGTGATAAGTGCCAAAAATATGATGAGCATATTATTTTTAATCAAATGCGCGTATACCTGTCACTTACTGAAAGTTACCTGCTTCTTGCCTCCAGAGTTTAGGGTTGTTATTTCCGTAGTCTTTTGCTTTGGGAATCCTAAAGTTTTTATCTTTAAAACTATACCTATATAGTAAATTTTTAAATTTAGGCTTATATTGAACTTTTAGTTTCATATTGTAGTTCGCTGGAATTAAATGCTTACTTAAGGTACCATGCGAATTTTGATAAATTAATAAATATAATAAAATGATGGTACAGAGAATTAATTATTATGGCCACATTACCATTTTTTTTTTAAAGTTTTAAATACTGGAAAATTAAAAACTGGTACTCTGATATTGAACAAAATTATACTTCCCTGTGTATGTTATTCGTTGCATACATTTTTCTGAGCACTTGTATTTTCTAAATATTAGCTTTTGTTCTTTATACGGTACAGAAATGCTCGGAGAAATTATTTTTCTCATTAAAATGCCGAGAGCAGGCTTTTTTATCGCTCTTTGAACACGCCTCAGAAATAAACCCCTCGACAAAGAGCTGATATTTAAATGTTAGTTCTTGCGTACTTATTGTAAGACAACAGTGCAGTAATGCTCGGCCACCGTGGTCACTGGATTTATCTCCAATTGAGCATGTGTGGGATATAATGGACCAAAGAGTCCTCCATTTGCAGCACCCCTCTCAAACTCTAGGAGCACTTCGATATGCGTTAGTACTTGCTTGAAATGAATTACCACAGGAGGACATCAATCTCCTAATTAGAAGCGAACCTAGGCGCCTAAGAGAGTGTATAGCCCACCGTGGTGCATTGACACATTATTGTTTTTTTTTCTTTTTCTCATAAAGTACGTTGAATCGAAGAGAAATTTTGTTAACTTGTTTACTATGTTTCCGTTACAAAATATTATGCAAATAAAATGATAATAATAATAATGCTAAAGTATTATGATGGAAACATCATTTTTGAAAAAGTGCATGTACATATAACTGAATAATGAGTGTCAATTGTTAAGTAATTATTGCGCGATATTTTTCCATTTGGCGTTGTTTTCGGTAAGGTGATACAGTGAAAGACTAAATAAATGGGACCCGTTGTTAATGTTAGTTAAGTGTGCTTTATTCCTGCAAATTTCCATCTTCAAAACTATGGTTTAATTGATACAAAATTTTTATAACAATACTTTCAAGCAAAATAAAGTAATTAGTACAGGGTAAGTAGTATGAAGGCCACGCTATATAATGCATTTGTCGGACGTTACAACGTACAATATGTAATATGTATTATGCGGGATGTGTTTTATCAATTTTACCTGTGTATGTGTTCTTGACACAGCAGCTTTTATAATTTTCACCTCTTTCTCTCCACCTCTGGAAATATCTGGTTTAAATACTCCTTCTTCCAATGATGCAATAAATTTTCCAATTCGATTCCTTTGGACCATAAAAACAATAAGTTTTCCAATTGCTGTAATATATTTATTATTGAATTTTACTAATTCATTACAAATGAAACTAAAAATGATATAACTTATAATTCGAATGTAAGTAATGAAAATAAACAAGTTTACTTTGATATGCTTTTTTTAAACAAAAGAAAAATGACTTTAGTAGCGAGTATTCCCTCCTCTGGAAGTGATAGCATCTTGCAATCGACGAAACATGCTCTGGATCCGATTTTGGATCATATTGTGTGGAAGATTGTTCCATTTCTGCACCAGTATATCACGAAGCTCTCTAGAATTTCTGGGGACCGGCACATGTCTCCGTAAATGTTTGCCCATTTCAGACGACGCCCCCATCTCATCACGAGCAGGCCAAACAAATTGCGTGATTTGACACTCATCAAGATACTCGGTAACTATTATGGGTGCATACGTTTTCATGCATAACTGTTGCGTCGTCTCCAAGAATAACCATGAATGGTAAAATATGGTCTTCTAGAATCTCTGTCAGATACCTACGCACAGTCAGCGTCCTATTTTCGGTAAAGACTAACTCTGTGCGAGTGCCAAAAAAATGCCTTCCCATACCATAACTGATCCTCCACCAAATGGAAGTCGCTCGGCAATATACGCTTGAGCATATCTCTCGTCTTGTCGTCGTCACACTCTTACACTCCTATCTGAGGCCGTAAGACAGAATAGCGATTCATCGGAAACTGTTCAGTTTCTCAAAGCACTATAAATGAAAAAGTGGTCATCTCTAGTTGTTGTAGTCTTGCCTCGCCCTGAACCAGGTCTTCGAGTGAGCAGACTAGCCTCTTCGTACCACCGCAATACTCGTTGCACACTTGAGAGACATACAAAAACGTTTCTCGCAGTTTCACGCTGACCGCGACCCTCTTCTAAAATCGCCACAATTCGTGCCGCAACAACAGGATTTATGCACATTGGAAAACACTAACAATGACAACAATACACAAACAATTTACAACTGACAGATGACACCACAGAAACAAAAACTATGCTGTCCTTAAACTTGCTTTTGCTTCAAAAAAACATATCAAAGTAAACCTGTTCATTTACATTATTAGCATATCAAATTAAAATCGTTCATTTTTATTACTTTCAATAAACCTTGAACAAAAATAAATATTTTTTTATCCAAGCAATCAGTTAGTAAACTGCTAGAATCGGATAACACATAAAAAACTAAACATTTCTAAAATAAGTTCAAATAATGGACTGACCCTAGTTTTATGCTCGGCAGTGTATTTATAAATCGTGTAACTTCTATTCTTTAATTACGTATGAATATAATACAAATATGCCCTTTTTAAAGTAGATTATTTAAGCTCAGATTTTAATTCTATCAATAATCAACATTTTTCCGCCATTTACTCAAAAATTGTATTATGTAAAGTGGCTCATTTTTATACCGTCATTTCGACATTGAAAGGGTCTCTCAAAATGAATAAAAAATGGGGGTTGTCATTTGCAAAATAAATTGATGACGTTATTACACACAAACAAATGACATATGAAATTAGACTTTTCCTCAAAAATGTAAGTTTTTATAACACAAAATCGAGGATTTTATCCAAAAAGTTTTTGTTTCGCATTTACTGAATTTGTTCCATACTTTAGGCGCGCACCGGGTGGTGCGTCCACAATTAATAAATTCGTAAATAAGTACATACTTGAAATTGCGTAGCCATGGAATGTCAATGCAAGGTGTGAATTTTATTATCGGCTGATTATATCTGAGCCATAGTGATAGTTTTAATTCAGCAATTGATAGCGTCTTTGTTTAAAAGTGATCCATATAAATGTTGGTAATAATTAGTGGAAGGGATGATCCCATGGGTATGGGTATCTATTATATAGAAATATATGTGTTCTCTAGACAGTGTTTGATACGTCATATAATAGACTTAATATGACGTGGCTGATTATACTTATTGTCAATTATGCAGAGTAATTTACAGGAACTTGTGTAAATAAATATTTTACGTATAAATTTACTAGTAAATCATTTTTGGAGTCTTTGAGTTTTTAGTATTTCTAAAAAGTGGGTTTATTTTTTGACATTATTTATTATGTTTCTTCTGTCTGCGGTTGAAGTTGTTTGGCTAGATATTTAGCAAGCATTTGTGTTGCAGATCCTATAGATAATACTATATGCCGAAGAGGACCTTTACCTTTATGGATCTTTGGTAGTCCGTACACTTTCGGGCATCTGATGAGTTTGTTACAATATCATCCAAACGCTTTTTCCCCAACTCCATAGACTCTATCATACCAAACAACGAGCTTATACTCTCCTTGGCATTACCTTTGCAAATCTTATAGTCCTTTTCAAAGTACCTAATCGCAAGGTCGTATTGCTTGTTATCATTGTAGGTTTGTTGTTTGGATTTGGGCTTTGGTAGTTTTCTCTACCACACGAATTCAAAACCCCGGAAACCAACTGATTCATGAAATTAAAAATGTTAGCATTACTGCGCCGTTTTATAAAATTATGGAGGAATGAAATGCTACTTAAAACAACTACTCGTCATATGATTAATTAACTTCTCACTTAACCCGTGGTGAAACATTTTTATGTTAATAAAAGGATAAATGTATCCTTTTATTAACTACTCGCCATACTAAAACACCGCCAGGCATTAGATTACGTCACATGACTTAAATCGCATTAAGTGCTAAGTAACGTATTTTGTGCTGTTATGGTGTTTTAGACACGTTACAAAATTATTACCTAAGGCAATCTATAGACACGTTTTTCGCTGTATCACAGATCATGCTCTTATTACGTGGGTCCTTCCAGGTGAAAGGCCCACACGAGAATGAATCGGTTTTAAATAAAATCGATGCATTGCCGATGAAATATTTTCGGGCCTGGTATAAAAAAACGATATCAGCACAAGGTAAAATTCCATCGGCAATGTTTTGATTTTGTTTTAACAATTAGCTGTTAGTTTTAGAAAAGGTATGTTCCTTATATTTAAAATATATTGTTTAAGATTACGGGAGCAATATTCTATATATTCTAAAACATATATAATTTGGCATTATTAGTTATACTTATTTTATTTAAAAAAAGAATTAACAGTAATACAATGTAAATAAATGAATCTTACCAATTACATGTGCTATTAAATAACACAGTGTCAAAGTTAACTCCTCCAATTCGTTAATGTGCTTAAAAGCATGAATGACTTCTGTAATAATATATCCATAACCAAATATTCCCAAAAGTAAAGCAGAATACAATTTGTGGAGGATATTTAAGTGCGGATTTTTAATTTCGTAAATGGCTACCCCGCCCCATATTAAATTTTTTATTGGACTGTAAAAATAACGTTTAGGGTAGTCCGTTCCTTCTGTATTCATTCTCAAGTTCGGAAAGCGTTGCAATTCGTTTAACTGCTTAGCGTAGCAACTGAAATGGATTTCTGATAAGGTTGCCTGTCGAATATAATATTTAGTAGCTATGAATGTTTGGTACTTGTTTTACAGATTTCATAATTGTACGTTTACGAAGAGTTGTACAAACTAAATCGAACCAGAGGATAAATGTAATGACATGTTTTAAGTAATTATTATTCGAATACATATTGTATTGAACAAAATTATGTTAAAAAGATTAGAAGTAGAATATGTTTACCCAAATACGATAACACACAATTTTATTATCCTTATTTCATATACTTATTGTTGTGTATCAATTATTAAATATTTTTATTTTTAAATGCCATATTAAAAAGAACAACGGAAAAGCTAAGGATGCTCTCAATTTGTCACTAAAAGATTATTTAAATCTTAAATTTAAAAATAAAATAGAGCAGGCCTAATTTCCTATATTTATTTGTAGCCTGTACTCTGGATTCAAGTTATTATTTTTTATATGTAATTTTCATTCTTATAATTTTTGATAAAATACAAACTAAATACTAAAATCGTTTTTATTTTAAAATGGATTAACACCACGCTTCTTATTAGAGGGATGCAGATCAATCAGCACCCTGTTACAAAACCTCAACTTCATGACGAGCAGGAAACTAGAAGCTACCAACCAACTGCTCTGATGATACTAAAACCGATTAGCGAAAAATTAGCACTAAGTGGAAAGATGGAACCACCTACGAACTTGTTCTCCCTAGATGGACATAATCCTCCGTTAACTTCCCTTGAATGTACAAAGATTCCTGGGGTCAAAATATGATGATTTAACACAACTTATCTATATTAAAAAAATACGGTTAAGAAGGAATTTGTCTTCAAAGTTTAAAATTTTTTTATTTGTTTTGTTTGTAACAATTGAACGCTTTATCCGATTTGATTAAAGAAATTTATTATTAATAACTACCATAATATAATACATCATTTCAGTTATTGTGGACATTGGTGATTGACAGGAAGTATAAAAAACAATAGTACCACCACTTTAAAACTAAAAAAATATTACTTGAAAGATCATTTGATTTAAAAACTGTTTTGTCTCTTAATAATATTTGATTTCTTGTATGACTTTTGCACAAAAAAATAAAATATGAAATAGTATGCTAATTATTCACCTGTTAATAAGTAAATTAACTTACTCAATTACTACTGTTTTTTATACTACCTGTAAATCACCAATGACCATAGCAACTGAAATGATGTATTAAATTATGGTAGTTGTTAATAATAAATTTAATAATAATAAATAAAGCATTCAATTGTTATAAATAGAGAGCGGATAAAAAAACAATTCAAAATAACTAAAATCTATTCATGAAAACAGTAGATCAGTAAATGTTTTTCTAGGGGTTTAATTGTAAAAATTATTACTTCTGGCGCTCAATAAATTTTTGAAAGGGGAAAAGCATCTCTTTATTTTAAATTATAGCTGAATACATTTGAAAATTGCCATTCAAAATCAAGTTTAATATATTTAATATTAAAAATACTTCATTTTCACCGAATACCTCTTTATTTATTTATTTATTTATTCATTTTTGGACTTCTTTCTTAAAAAATTATGTATACAATAAATCAATCTTTCTATATTATTTTGATTTCTTAGCCAATGCGTCCAGGTATTTTCTAAATTGAATCTGCTTTTATAAAGATTTGATTGTGTTGCTCACACAATTTAAACGCGATTTTATGTAACTAAATTGTTTTGAAAGAAGCTCTTGTTTCTTAAAAACTGTTTGACAGTCATTAACTGATTTCCTTGTCGTTTCGGGAAAGTTGTATATAACCTTATTAAATTCTTCAAAATTGTTCGCGTAGTACATCGTAGCATATAGCCAAGTTCCCCATTTTGTTAGCACTGGTTTATGGGGCACTGAGATATCAGGTAAAGACTCCTTGAATAATTGCACTCACAGAAGAATATAAGAACTATTTCTCCATATTTAATTAAATCTACAAATGGAAATTTCATTCTTATAGTTTCAGAAATTCGTTTCTATCCATGTGCTAAACTTGTACAATGCACAAAATGCATTATTAGTAAAATTTTGTAACTTGGTATTGTCTACGGCAAAAATAAGCTTGTCAGTCCATCATTTATCAATTTTGCTATAATGTTATTATCAGTTTTCTTCAATTCTTTTGTATATATCAAAAGACTATTGATCGGATGTCTTCATGTTAAACTCCTATTATTAATATTATTAATTTTTGCGGCTTCTACTTCGTTATACATGTTTGAGTATAAATAAAACACTTTGTAACTTTGTTTGTATAACACTATTTATTTTCTGTTTACTATAATGGCACGTTGAGATGCCGAAACTATAGTAAACAGAAAATAAATAGTGTTATACAAACAAAGTTACAAAGTGTTTTATTTATCCTATTATTAAATTAAACAAGCGTCTGTGGTTTTATCCATACCAAACCACATATAATTATTGTTAATAATATCTTTAATTTTTTGTATAGTTTCATAGTACGCAAGAGCTACATATTTTTTTTTCTCAGGAATGCGCATTTTACAATATTTTCCCAAGAAAGATTTAAATGCATTATTTTGTAATTTTCTTAAAGGGATATTCGAATGTAAAAGTATTTTGCAAAAATGTGAATTTAATTTAAATTATCCATCGTTTGTTGAAGATGATGCTAAAGATTGTGAAATTGTGCTGTTTCTTTAGTTCAGCTTTGAACTTTTTCAAACGTTCTTGATGTAGTGTTTTTATAACATATTTTACATACAAGTCTTGACTAGTTAGGATGCAGTTGGGAACTAAAATAAAACTTACCATTTTTAAACATGCCTTACAAAATAATGTATTATTTTCACTTGTTAATTCTGGATAGTCTCTAATTAATTCTTGAATTGTGGTTTTCACCTTTTGCATTATGTGTTAAATATACATGTGAATTATATAAAATAATTAAATGTGATTCCCTAGGTTAATACGATTCACGCATATAGTAATTTTTGATAAATAAGTTTTTGGAATGTCAATTCAATAGTACGGTTTATGAATGCGAGTTTAAATATGAAAATTAACGAAAACGCGCCAGTCGTCCCATCCGTATTTTTGCCGAGAGTAGAAAATTGATACGGTGGCAGAACACCTGACTATTAGCTATCACTTACATTTGTTTACATTTAATACTTACTGGGGACCCTGTTTGGGCCTAGTTTAACGACGTTTACATCCGAAATATCATAGGTGTGATTCCTATGAAGCGTTCGTCTGTATTATCTGAATAATGAGACGCTCTATTATATCTACTTATTTATAAATGAATCCATTGTAAATTGGTAATTTATACTAATATTTATTAATAATAAAATTCATTATAATTTTTGTATCATATTATGAAGATTTTAAACAATTATGTTGTCAAAAGACACGAAGATAATATGTAATACAAATATAATCTATAAATGATGGGATACAGAATTTTACGAAAATTCACTATATATGCACATTAATTTAATATCAGCGTGAAATTTTCATTAAATGTTTTTTAAAATGTTTAAGAAAATGCTCTAAATAAGCATCAGAATCTAAAAAAAGCATGAAAATAAGCACAAAAAGTCAAAATAAGCAAAAAAAGCAAAAGAAACTTAGCGCTAAGTAAACAAATTCTTCAAGATTCGTATAGATATTTAGAAATTTTTTCGATGCTATTAATATTATGGATAAGCATAATGCTAGAAATCCGCTCTCTAGTTATAAACAAAAGAAATAACATTTTTTGAAACTTTGACGACAAATTTCGGCTTAACCGTAAATTTTCGGATATAGATAAGTTGTGTTAAATCATCATATTTTGACCCGAGCAATCTATGGTCCAGCCATTTCCTCATATTGACGGGACACTCTGTATATATACAGGGTGAGTTTTTTTAGATGTTCTCTATGGGGATCTCGGAAACTATAAGAGATAGAGAAACCGTTAAATGGGTAAAGAAGTGCAGATTTACGAGACGAATAAAATTCCACTTTCAAAATTTAAAAAAAAGTCAAATAGTTTAGTAACTAGATATTTTGAAAAAGTTAAAACGTATATATATATATATACAGGGTGCCCCGTTAATGCGGGGAAATGGCTGGACCATAGATTCCTGAGGTCAAAATATGATGATTTAACACAACTTATCTATATCCAAAAATTTATGGTTAACCCGGAATTTGTCTTCAAAGTTTTAAAATTTTTTATTTCTTTTGTTTATAACAATTGAATGCTTTATTCGATTTGAATGAAATTTATTATTAATAACTACTATAATATAATTCATAATTTCAATTATTATGGTCATTATTGATTGACCGGAAGTATAAAAAACAGTAGTACCACAACTTAAAAACTAAAATAGTTTTTTATTGGTGCATCCAATAAAACTAAAAAAATATTCCTTGAAAGGCCAATTAATTCTAAAACTTTTTTGTATCTTAATAGTATTTGATATCTTTTACGGTTTTGTCACAAAAAAATAAAATATAAATATAGTATGCAGATTTGCACTCATTAATAAGTAAATCAACTTATTCAATTGAATAAAAATTAAATAATATCAATTGATACAATAAATAAAAACAACATCTAATACTTTTTAAACAATTTTCTTCGCAAAATCCTAATACAAGCAAG
>OZ018391.1:44845688-44866008 GCA_963969525.1 Ontholestes murinus | reverse complement strand
CATCCAAATTAAATAAGGATTACGAAGAGCTAGCAATTGACACCGAACTAGCATTAAATAGAGCCAACATAACGAGCAGCCTGGAAAAAGTGCCCTTAACCAATATCATAAGGAAAGACCTTAATAAAATAAAATATAATCAAAAAAGAAGTAATTTAGAAGAAACCATCACCAAACAAATTATAAATAAGTGCGAAGACGATGATCTTATCATAACAAAAGCTGACAAAGGCAATACAATTACGATAATTAAGAAAGCACAGTACGTGGAGAAAATAGAAACTCTCATCGAAGAAAGTAAATTTAAATTACTTAAGAGTGATCCGACCAAAAAATGTCAGAAAGAAATAATCGAGGCCTTAAAAACAACAACAATTATTTCGGATGACTATAAATATAAATTAAAGGAAATGAACCCTTTATCTCCAGTCCTCTATGGGTTACCAAAAATTCATAAACAAAACATGCCCATTCGTCCAGTAGTGTCATATTGTCAAGCCCCATCCTACAAGTTATGCTCATATATTAATGATTTATTACCCGAACTGATTCCGTGCAGATCTGAATATTCCATTAGAAACACAAACGAATTCGTGAATAAAACACAACATATCAACATTTCCAAAAAAGTGATACTAGTATCGTTTGATGTGAAAAGCCTGTTTACATCCATACCGTTAACAGAATTAAAAAGCATTATAAGAGAAGAATTACAGCAATATTCACCACATCAATTAGAAATCCATAAAATCATAGATATGTGCCTATCACAAAACTATTTCAAATTCAACAGTAAATTTTACTCTCAGGAAGATGGATTACCTATGGGAGCCCCTACATCACCCATACTTGCAGAGATATATATGAAATCATTCGAGAATAAAATTTTTAAAATGGACAACACAATTAAAAATAATATCTATTTTTGGTGCCGTTATGTCGACGATGTATTTTGCATCTGGGAAGGATCACATCGACAACTAGATTCCTTCTTATCACAATTGAATAAAATAAATAGTAACATACAGTTCACAATGGAAAAAGAAGAAAATGGAAAATTAAATTTTCTGGATCTAACGGTAGCAGTATCTAACAAGAAGCTTCAATATGCAATATTTAGGAAACCCACAACTACTGATACAATTATTCCAAATGACTCCTACCAATCTCAGCAGATAAAATTATCAGCACTTAGTTCGTATGTACATCGATTAATTTCAATACCGTTGGATACATATAATTATAATGCAGAACTAAATATAATTCACGAAATTGCTAATAAGAATGGCTACAATAAACGAACGGTTGATAAATTAATTAAGAAAAAGAAACGTATAATCAAAACGAAATTGCTGTACAGTGCGAAAGGGATAAATGACAAAAATATTTATGCAGCAATTCCGTACATAAAAAACACAAGCGAAAAAATTAAACGTAATTTAAAATCTCACAACATTCAAACAATTGCAATTAACAGGTCTAATTTAGGAAGAAAAATAGTCAATAACAAGATTGATAAAAGGGATAAGGAAAAACGTTCAGGGGTATATAAGATTCACTGTCAAAATTGTAGCGGAATTTATATCGGCCAAACAGGAAGAAATTTTCAAATAAGATATAAAGAACACCAAAAGGCAATTAGAGATGGAAAAACAAATACTGGATTAGCAGAACACTGTATCAACACCGGCCACCACATGGGGGAGATGTCCGCGATTAAAATTTGCCGAAAAGGGAAGAAGCTTAACCTCCTGGAAGGGTTGGAGATTAAGAAAGCCATCGACAAGGGGATTACCATTTTGAACAACCAGCAGGAGCTAATCCAGTCCGACCAGATTTTAATTGCGGGACTACCCTCCCAGTAAATTATCTGCCTTCGTATATATATTTGTAAATGACCTCATTATAAATTAGTTTAACTTTGATAATGGTCTGCGAAGACCGAAACACGTGTCAGATAAATGAAAATAAAAACAATATGGAACAAAACAAGAGTTACTATTTACCCAATATAAAATATTTAAAGACACTCGGTAATTATTATTATACATAATTTACATTTTTTAAAGAAAGACGGCCACGAAAAACATATATTTTCAATTTGTTAAAAAACTAGATTATGTTTTTACTCGATAAAATAATATATTTTATTTTTTGTAGGAAAACCGTACAAGAAATCAAATTTTATTAAGAGACAAAAAAGTTTTTAAATAACATTGTCTTCTAAGCAGTATTTTTTTTTAGTTTTTATTGGATGTACTAATAAAAAAATATTTTAGTTTTTAAGTGGTGGTACTACTGTTTTTTATACTACCTGTAAATCACCAATGACCATAGCAACTGAAATGATGTATTAAATTATGGTAGTTGTTAATAATAAATTTAATAATAATAAATAAAGCATTCAATTGTTATAAATAGAGAGCGGATAAAAAAACAATTCAAAATAACTAAAATCTATTCATGAAAACAGTAGATCAGTAAATGTTTTTCTAGGGGTTTAATTGTAAAAATTATTACTTCTGGCTCTCAATAAATTTTTGAAAGGGGAAAAGCTTCTCTTTATTTTAAATTATAGCTGAATACATTTGAAAATTGCCATTCAAAATCAAGTTTAATATATTTAATATTAAAAATACTTCATTTTCACCGAATACTTCTTTATTTATTTATTTATTTATTCATTTTTGGACTTCTTTCTTAAAAAATTATGTATACAATAAATCAATCTTTCTATATTATTTTGATTTCTTAGCCAATGCGTTCAGGTATTTTCTAAATTGAATCTGCTTTTATAAATATTTCATTGTGTTGCTCACACAATTTAAACGCGATTTTATGTAACTAAATTGTTTTGAAAGAAGCTCTTGTTTCTTAAAAACTGTTTGACAGTCATTAACTGATTTCCTTGTCGTTTCGGGAAAGTTGTATATAACCTTATTAAATTCTTCAAAATTGTTCGCGTAGTACATCGTAGCATATAGCCAAGTTCCCCATTTTGTTAGCACTGGTTTATGGGGCACTGAGATATCAGGTAAAGACTCCTTGAATAATTGCACTCACAGAAGAATATAAGAACTATTTCTCCATATTTAATTAAATCTACAAATGGAAATTTCATTCTTATAGTTTCAGAAATTCGTTTCTATCCATGTGCTAAACTTGTACAATGCACAAAATGCATTATTAGTAAAATTTTGTAACTTGGTATTGTCTACGGCAAAAATAAGCTTGTCAGCCCATCATTTATCAATTTTGCTATAATGTTATTATCAGTTTTCTTCAATTCTTTTGTATATATCAAAAGACTATTGATCGGATGTCTTCATGTTAAACTCCTATTATTAAATTAAACAAGCGTCTGTGGTTTTATCCACACCAAACCACATATAATTGTTGTTATATCTTTAATTTTTTGTATAGTTTCATAGTACGCAAGAGCTACATATTTTTTTCTCAGGAATGCGCATTTTACAATATTTTCCCAAGAAAGATTTAAATGCATTATTTTGTAATTTTCTTAAAGGGATATTCGAATGTAAAAGTATTTTGCAAAAATGTGAATTTAATTTAAATTATCCATCGTTTGTTTTGCTTTGAACTTTTTCAAACGTTCTTGATGTAGTGTTTTTATAACATATTTTACATACAAGTCTTGACTAGTTAGGATGCAGTTGGGAACTAAAATAAAACTTACCATTTTTAAACATGCCTTACAAAATAATGTATTATTTTCACTTGTTAATTCTGGATAGTCTCTAATTAATTCTTGAATTGTGGTTTTCACCTTTTGCATTATGTGTTAAATATACATGTGAATTATATAAAATAATTAAATGTGATTCCCTAGGTTAATACGATTCACGCATATAGTAATTTTTGATAAATAAGTTTTTGGAATGTCAATTCAATAGTACGGTTTATGAATGCGAGTTTAAATATGAAAATTAACGAAAACGCGCCAGTCGTCCCATCCGAATTTTTGCCGAGAGTAGAAAATTGATACGGTGGCAGAACACCTGACTATTAGCTATCACTTACATTTGTTTACATTTAATACTTACTGGGGACCCTGTTTGGGCCTAGTTTAACGACGTTTACATCCGAAATATCATAGGTGTGATTCCTATGAAGCGTTCGTCTGTATTATCTGAATAATGAGACGCTCTATTATATCTACTTATTTATAAATGAATCCATTGTAAATTGGTAATTAATACTAATATTTATTAATAATAAAATTCATTATAATTTTTGTATCATATTATGAAGATTTTAAACAATTATGTTGTCAAAAGACACGAAGAAAATATGTAATACAAATATAATCTATAAATGATGGGATACAGAATTTTACGAAAATTCACTATATTAGCACATTAATTTAATATCAGCGTGAAATTTTCATTAAATGATTTTTAAATGTTTAAGAAAATGCTCTAAATAAGCATCAGAATCTAAAAAAAAGCATGAAAATAAGCACAAAAAGTCAAAATAAGCACAAAAAGTCAAAATAAGCAAAAAAAGCAAAACAAACTTAGCGCTAAGTAAACAAATTCTTCAAGATTCGTATAGATATTTAGAAATTTTTTCGATGCTATTAATATTATGGATAAGCATAATGCTAGAAATCCGCTCTCTAGTTATAAACAAAAGAAATAACATTTTTTGAAACTTTGACGACAAATTTCGGCTTAACCGTAAATTTTCGGATATAGATAAGTTGTGTTAAATCATCATATTTTGACCCGAGCAATCTATGGTCCAGCCATTTCCCCATATTGACGGGACACTCTGTATATATACAGGGTGAGTTTTTTTAGATGTTCTCTATGGGGATCTCGGAAACTATAAGAGATAGAGAAACCGTTAAATGGGTAAAGAAGTGCAGATTTACGAGACGAATAAAATTCCACTTTCAAAATTTAAAAAAAAGTCAAATAGTTTAGTAACTAGATATTTTGAAAAAGTTAAAACGTATATATGTATATATATATATATACAGGGTGCCCCGTTAATGCGGGGAAATGGCTGGACCATAGATTCCTGAGGTCAAAATATGATGATTTAACACAACTTATCTATATCCAAAAATTTATGGTTAACCCGGAATTTGTCTTCAAAGTTTCAAAAATTTGTATTTCTTTTGTTTATAACAATTGAATGCTTTATTCGATTTGAATGAAATTTATTATTAATAACTACTATAATATAATTCATCATTTCAATTATTATGGTCATTATTGATTGACCGGAAGTATAAAAAACAGTAGTACCACCACTTAAAAACTAAATTAGTTTTTTATTGGTGCATCCAATAAAAGCTAAAAAAAATATTCCTTGAAAGGCCAATTAATTCTAAAACTTTTTTGTATCTTAATAGTATTTGATATCTTTTACGGTTTTGTCACAAAAAAATAAAATATAAATATAGTATGCAGATTTGCACTCATTAATAAGTAAATCAACTTATTCAATTGAATAAAAATTAAATAATATCAATTGATACAATAAATAAAAACAACATCTAATACTTTTTAAACAATTTTCTTCGCAAAATCCTAATACAAGCAAGACATCTGCTTGCTGCAAATGTGAATATATATGAACTATAATAAAGTTAGCAATAAATGATTTAAAGACACTCAGTAATTATTATTTTACATAATTTACATTTTTTAAAGAAAGACGGCCACGAAAAACATATATTTTCGATTTGATGGAAAACTAGATTTTGTTTCTACTAGATAGAAAAAATATATTTTATTTTTTTCTGCGAAAACCGTACAAGATATCAAATTTTATTAAAAGACAAAAAAGTTTTAAAATAAAATTCTCTTTTAAGCAATATTTTTTAGTTTTTATTGGATGCACTAATAAAAAAATAGTTTAGTTTTTAGGTTTTGGTACTACTGTTTTCTACATTTCCTGTTATTCACTAATGTCCATAATAACTTAAATGATGTATTATACTAAGGTAGTCATTAATAATTAATTTCATTTAAATCGAATAAACCGTTCAATTGTTATAAACAAAAGAAATAAAAATTTTTGAAACTTTGAAGACAAATTCCGGCTTAACCGTAAATTTTTGGATACAGATAAGTTGTGTTAAATCATCATATTTTGACCCCAGAAATCTATGGTCAAGCCATTTCCCCGAATTAACGGGATATATATATATATATATATATATATATTTGATATATTGACGTGTATTGACATATGTATTAATTAATTTTTTCTACTAACCTTTATATAAAGACAATTTTCGTCACCGAATACTCCAGCGAAAATTTGAGTTCCGTCACTAGTGAGAGAAAATCCCATAACGCTAACTTTCGTCACTAGGGACGAAAGTTACCTACAAATTTTCACCTCCGTCTAGTTGCCTGCTGTCACTATATTAAACGTCAGTTTTTGAGTTTGTACTGTTCGTAACTTCATCATATCATGATTTCTGATTCAGTAAGTGATTTAGATCATTCCAATACTGCACCAGAAATATTAAATCAAGCTGAGAAAACCTATGTGGATTTATTATCAGAAAAATCGAAAAAGAGATATGAAAAAATATATGCAAAATTCATGGAATTTAAGGCAGATAATCGCGTAAATTCATATTCACTTTGCTATTTGCATATTTTGCAAAGTTGTCAGTAAGTAATTTAAATGTGATCTGTAGTTTTGTAATTTTTAATTCAAAATAAAGTATTTGTTTATATAATAAAAGTTTGTTAGTATCATAGGTAAGGTAGTAGAAAAAGTATAGTGTTTAACTCGTCGAAAGCATTTTTTTAAGCTCGCGAACATTACCAAACTCGGCTTCGCCTCGTTTGGTAAACTGTTCTCTCGCTTAAAAAAATGTTACTTTCGTCACTCGTTGAACAATATACTATTTTTTGTGCTAATGGCGTTGAAAAATTTTCAAACAATGTACCGATGTACAAGATCGGGAAAATCCGCGGACAGCTGTTTCGCCATTATTGTGGCTCGTCAGCACGTCGTATCTCTCAATCTCGCACATCAGTACAATTTTTGGAAATTATATTTATTGTTAATTCTTCCGCCTTAACGTTGGAATGAAACTGCGGAAGATTTACCTTATTAGCCACTTATTAGGTCGCACACATCCAAATTGCTAATAAGGTAAATCTTCCGCAGTTTCATTCCAACGTTAAGGCGGAAGAATTAACAATAAATATAATTTCCAAAAATTGTACTGATGTGCGAGATTGAGAGATACGCCGTGCTGACGAGCCACAATAATGGCGAAACAGCTGTCCGCGGATTTTCCCGATCTTGTACATCGGTACATTGTTTGAAAATTTTTCAACGCCATTAGCACAAAAAAAAAATAATTAATACATATGTCAATACACGTCAATATATCAAATATTATCTATGGTCAGGCGTTGAAAATAATTTAATCAGACCACTTTGGGGGATTCTAACGCTCACTCGTCATGGTTCTTGCTAACATACCCTTAGTGACATGACTTGGTAGAGCAATTTGGATGTGTGCGACCTAATAAGTGGCTAATAAGGTAAATCTTCCGCAGTTTCATTCCAACGTTAAGACGGAAGAATTAACAATAAATATAAGTTCCAAAAATTGTACTGATGTGCGAGATTGAGAGATACGCCGTGCTGACGAGCCACAATAATGGCGAAACAGCTGTCCGCGGATTTTCCCGATCTTGTACATCGGTACATTGTTTGAAAAATTTTCAACGCCATTAGCACAAAAAATTAATTAATTCAGCATATTCATCGACAGATTTCAATACACGTTAATATATATATATATATATATATATATATATATATATATATACATATATATAAAAACTGTAGAAGACAAAGTTTTAGATAATTTTATGCTATTCCACTCCTATTGCATGTAGCCAATGAAAAGGAGGCGTGTGATATTTTTAAGCCAATCACGTCGATTTATAAGTGAATAAACAGCACCTGAATAAACAGAAGTTAGCTATTTTCCGACCAATAAATTGAGTTAGCCTTGATAAAAAAAAGCGAAAAATGTCGTTCATACTTATGTTAGTTGTAAGTAGGTTATAAGTCCACGTTCATCACGAAAAACCGTAAAGAAGTGGACCTAACGATCTGTACCGGGAAAGTGAGTGATAGTATAGCGAATTGGCATGTCAGAAGAACCATCGTGCTCCGACCACAGGCAAATCCGCTTCGATCTAGTCACATCTCTCATGGCGAACATGTACAGAAACCCAAGAGAGACGAACTGGGTAGGTTATAAAGAGTCCCTCAGAGAAGCTCTCAAGGGAGGTACAACATCGACAAGAGAGATTGATGGGCTGGAGCTGGCAGTGAAGCAAATCAATGACGCCATCAGGACGGCTTATTTGGAAAACTGCCCGGAAAAAACAGCCAAGCAGAGGGGCTACGGAACAGTCTGGTGGAACCAAAAACTCGAAAAGATGAGGATCGAGGTTCGAAGGCTATTCAATAGGGCCAAAAACAATGAGGACTGGGACACCTACAGAGGAAAGCTCACTCAATATAACAAAGAAATCCGAAAAGCCAAAAGGGACTCATGGAGGAAGTTCTGCGAGGAGATTAACGACACTCCGGCATGCTCTAGAATTCACAAAGTCCTGGCTAAGGACAGCAGTGCTGCCAAAGAGGTAGGCTTCCTCAAGAAACCGGAAGGAACCTACACAGAAACAATAGAGGAAAGTCTCAAGGAACTATTAAAAGTCCACTTTCCAGCCTCAACAATTCTGGCAGAACATAACAAGCCAGACAATCCCAGCCAAAGACCTAAAAGGCCCGACCGAAAGGACTAGAGATTAGCCACTGAGGTCACAAGACCCACTAATAAAATATATAAGTCCTTTACGTTGTAGATAATTCACTAATAAATAGAAAAAACACGAAAGTATATTCGTAAAATCTACAACAAATGAGTCTTATTAAGACTACAAGAACAAATCACTTTTGAAACAACTACTTCTCTAGCTAATACTTCGACAGACATTGAATAATACAAAAGTAATTTGCGTGTTACAAAATAGCAAGGCTATCAAAGCAACACTAGTTTGAACGTTTTTAACGTACATTCAATCATTTTTAGTTCATTTTACAGAAAGAAATACGTTCAAACTAGTGTTGCTTTGATAGCCTTGCTTTTTTGTAACACGCAAATTACTTTTGTATTATTCAATGTCTGTCGAAGTATTAGCTAGAGAAGTAGTTGTTTCAAAAGTGATTTGTTCTTGTAGTCTTAATAAGACTCATTTGTTGTAGATTTTACGAATATACTTTCGTGTTTTTTCTATTTATTAAGACCCACTAAAATTAAATGGGCCATCAGCAGGTTCCAACCTTACAAGTCCGCGGGACCGGGTGGGATTTATCCCATTCTGCTACAAATGGGCATAGAGGAATTGGTGCCGCACCTGTCAAAAATATTCAAAGCCTGCCTGGCATGGGGATATATACCAAAAACATGGCAAAGCGTAAGGGTAATCTACCTGCCGAAGGTAGGCAGAATAGCTGACCTAACGCCAAAGTCATACAGACCTATCAGCCTATCTTCATTCTTACTAAAAACAATGGAAAGACTGATTGATAGGTACATAAGGGACGAGATACTGTTAAAAGATCCCCTCAACAACAGGCAATATGCATATCAGCCGGGTAAGTCAACGGACTCGGCGTTGGATGACCTAAACAGGCTCATCACAAAGTCAATGGAAGACAAAGATAGCCATGGCCACATTTCTGGATATAGAAGGGGCGTTTAACAACGTCACAACAAACTCTCTCGTGGAGGCACATGAAAGGAAAGGAGTCCTGTCAAGCCTTTGCCAATGGATCAAGGCCAGCCTAGAGAAAAGGACAATCATATCCACTTTGGGAGGCCATACCATTAAGGCTAAGGCAGGGGGGCTGCCCCCAAGGAGGAGTGCTATCTCCACTGTTATGGGCTACATTAGTAGATGACCTTCTAGGAAAACTGTCCAAAGAGGACATCAACTGCCTAGGGTACGCGGATGACTTAGCCATTGTCATCAGGGGCCGGTTTGCGGGAGTTGTCTCGGAGCGAGCACAAAGAGCCCTAAACATAGTAGACAATTTGTGTAAACAGGAGCGATTGACAATAAATCCACAAAAAATACAAATTGTCGTATTCATAAAAAGACGAGCATTGCAAGGCCTAAAGCCACTGAAGCTCGGGGGTACGGAAATTCCCTTCGTAGGCGAGGCAAAGTACCTGGGAGTAATCTTTGACGCCAAAATGACGTGGAGACCACACATCACAAAAGCCACCAAAAAAGCAACAATATTATTGGGCAGGTGTCGCAGAATGTGCGGGAAAAATTGGGGACTAAACCCTAAATTGACTCTATGGCTCTACACCAGGGTGATAAGACCCATGATAGCCTATGGAGCAGTGGTGTGGTGGACTAGGACAAAGCAAAAGGGGGTGATAGGACTCCTGAGCAGTACACAAAGACTAGCATGTCTCAGTACAACAGGAGCCCTAAGCACCACCCCAACAGCAGCCCTAGAAGCCATCTTGAACATACCACCACTACACATCTTCATTCAAGGAGAAGCCAGGTCCGTATCATACAGACTGATGCAAGGACAGGCGCCCATAATCCGATCACACGGAAAAACGCACCAATGGCTAGAAGACGAGCTGAAGGCTAACGCGATTACAGCAATGCCTAGCGATGCCATGGTAAAAAAATACAATTTCGAAAAGAAATACAAGGTTCTAATCCCACAAAGAGAGGACTGGGTCGAAGGCCAACCTACCAAAGCAGAATCATACTGGTTTACGGACGGCTCAAAGACCGACAAAGGGGTAGGAGCAGGTATATACGGCACAAAACCTGAGACAAAGATTTCTGTCAGTCTCACCAAGGACACCACGGTGTTCCAAGCAGAGGCGATAGCTCTTCACCACTGCACAAGAGAAATAGCAAGACAAGACACCAAAAGTAGGTCAATTGCTATATTCTCCGACAGCCAGGCGCTACTAAGAGCACTAAGCTCCACACAGGTCGAATCCAAGCTAGTGTGGGACTGTATATGCGCTCTTAACCAACTTGGGTGTCACAAAAAAGTAACAATCACATGGGTCCCAGGACACGGAGGACATCCGGGGAATGACATAGCAGACGAATTGGCCAAACAAGGCTCGTCACAAGCAGTAATTGGCCCGGAACCCTCTTGCGGAATCTCCAAAACCGCAGTCAAACGATTAATAAAAAAATGGGTGGAGACACAGGCCCATACCTGGTGGACGAACTCACCAGGACAGATACGGGCGAAACAGTTCCTTAAGAAACAATCGCCAAAATTCACGACCGAACTCCTGAACCAAGACAGGAAAATGGTCAAAACAATAGTAGGCCTGATAACAGGACACTGCAAGCTCAACAAACATATGAGCAAAATAGGCCTGGTGGAAGAAGCATCATGCAGATTCTGCCTAGAGGAAGAAGAGGACTCGTTTCACATCCTATGCCACTGCGAGGGTCTAGCAAGGATTAGATATCAAAAGTTAGTCACTACAAACCCAAGCGCGGAGACTTATACCCAAGCCCCTCTGGCAGGGCTAATAGGACTAATCAAAGGGGCAAAGCTAGAGCTGGTCATCTGAGATAAACAGGGATCCACAATAGACCTGGAAAGGTCAAGTTTGTTGCTTAATCGCGATTTTTATTCGAGCAACTGATAGAAAAAATCACTCGCCTGGCGGCTCGTGATTTTTTCGTGACAGTTGCTCTCATTAAAATAGCTAAGCAACAAACTTTCATGCAAAAACAAAATTTATTCTAGTAGATTGCCATCACTTATGAATAATAAAAAATAATCAGAAAATTTTTATCGCCATAATTTTCCGAGATATGACGCAAAATTACATTTTTTTAAATGGAAAATATAGTTGGCTATCGCCTCATTTAAAATATCTTTTCTCTTTAATCCAATATAACATATGGCATAGTTATTTCTAAAAATAAGTGAGTCATACTTCCTGTCAATTCCGACTTAACCGTCAACTTTTGGATATAGATATGTTGGGTTAAATATATTAATATATTATATATAAGTAACCTTGCGGCCACAATAGACATTTCATTGTTATTTTTCATTATCAAACAATTAATATTACTCATCTCATATGCATAACTAACTTATCATTTAATTAATGCGCAATAAAGATTGCATCATGCACCGGATGTCATTCTGATTAGCTTAGTATTTATTATATTATAAATAGGACTCATCGCCTCATTCATAATCATTATTATATTAGCATTAGAAGCATTATTATTATTAGCATTATTATTATTTCAAGCATGTGGCACCAGTATTATTATTATATTAGAATTAGAAGTAGTAAGATGTAATTTGTTAGAGTTAATATCGTTCTAGTCTTCACCGTATTATTAGTCATAGCAATGTAATTTATAATTAATCAAGAAATAAATCCTTTTAAAAAATTCAACCGTGCAAATCCAAAAGTTAACTGGTGCAGTCGGTAGGATATGATAAGGGCACTTCTTAGAGGATATGAGAATAGTGCACCGTCCGTATCAGAGGTTCCTCCAAACGTCGAGGAACCAACACCCCGAGGGCAGCATTACGAGGAACATCCCATCGCCAGTTCCAGACCACTGAGGGCATATCAGGGCAATGGACAGCGTGATATTCGTTACTATTTGGTAAGCACAAAATTTTTTAGAGGTTTATTTCTTTCCTTTATATTAAATATATTATTTAATAGAAGAAAATAATTTCCAAAGTACTATCGATATTCCAAATTATAATCAAAATTTTAACAAACCTAAATTTCAAAATTTCAATCCCCAAAATTTTAATAGAAATAATAATAATAATAATAGATTTTATTATAGTAATGGTCAAAACAACTTTGCTAGTAGACCTATAAATTTGCAGTTTAGGCCTCAACCACCACCAAGGTGTCCGACGAATCAGCAAGTATTCGGGAGACGAAATCCCTCAAATTTCTACAGACCAAATAATAATTATAATAATAACTTTAGATTCAATCAAAATTATAATAATCGCATAAATCCTAATTCAAATATGAACCCAAATTTTGCAAATAATTTCAGACCGAATTTAAATTTTAATAATAAACAATAAGCCGCCTAGACCAAACCCTCCGCGTTTGTCAAGCCCCACACTGATGTCGACCTCAACTATTTATACAAATAAGCCCCAATTACATAATTTGGATGAGCCAACATCTTCCGTAAAAATTAGTACTCGTAGTAATAGCGTTGTTAGTCATAGTGAAAAAACTGAAGATAATTTTTTAGAGTAAACCGCCTTGGCAGAACCCCCGTAGAAATTTTAAGTATAAATAATAATGCAAGTAAATTACCGTTTGTCATTGATCCAGATACTAAATTAAAAATACTCATGGATTCCGGAAGTACACGTTTTTTTATAGGTTTAAAATTAGCAAAAAGATTAAATAAAAACTTATTCAAAATTGATCCATTTGAAGTAACAAGTGCACAAGGTATTTCTCAAGGAACCCATAGTGCAGTCATTAACTTTCAAAAATTATTTAAGACTAATTTTACAGCAAAATTGAAATGCTATATTTTTGACTTCCACTCTGCTTTCGATATCTTATTTGGAGTGGATAATATGATAAAAATTAATGCTAATATTGATTTTAAAAATAAATTAATTACAACCCCCAATAGCGAAATCCCTCTTAGATTTAGGGATGACCAAGGCGTAATAAACAATTATAATGTTAGTAGTAATTTTAATGATGTTAGTATTAATCGCAATAATAATAGTAATAATAATTATAATAATAATAAAATGTTTGATTATAAAAATAATTATAATGATAATAATAATAATAAAAGTAAATATGTTGCTGCGGTCCCTAAGCGGATATTAGTGCCCGCAAAAAGTCAACAAATAATAGAAGTGGAAATTGAAAATATAAACCACGGCGAAGCCGTCGTCGCTAGAATGGATGTATTGATTTTTTTAATTCCAGAGTGAATTACATTAGTAAAAATAATAGAGTGTATTGCACAGTTATAAACAAAACAGATATAGATAGGGAACCCTTTTGAGGTGACACCCATCAATGTATGAACAAAATGTAAAAAATAAAATTAATAAAAAATGCCGTAATATTAATAATAATAATAATTTAAATATGTTTAATGCAAATAAAATAAAATTCGATTTTTCTAAAATAAGATCAGAACATATGAATGACGAAGAGAAAGCCGTAATTAAGAATTTGTTACTTAAATACTCAGATATATTTCATTCTAAAGATAATGATTTGACTTTTACTAATAGAATTAAGCATAGGATAATCACCACAGATGAAATACCAGTGTTTACTAAAACTTACCGTTATCCAGAAGTGCATAAGGCTGAAGTTAATAGACAAATAAATGAAATGTTAGAGCAAAATATAATTAGGTCATCGTTTAGTTCATGGCCATCGCCTATTTGGATAGTTCCGAAAAAATTAGATGCATCAGGCTAGAGGAAATGGCGTGTTGTTTTTGACTACAGAAAACTAAATGAAAAGACAGTAGGTGACCGGTACCCACTTCCAAATATTAATGAATTACTAGACAAATTAGGTAAAGCGCAATATTTTAATACGTTAGACTTAGCATCGGGTTTCCATCAGATTAAAATAGACGAACGTGACATCCCGAAAACAGCATTCAATACCGAGCGTGGACATTATGAATTTTTGAGAATGCCTTTTGGCTTGAAAAATGCCCCAGCTACATTTCAGCGCGTAATGGACGATATATTACGAGGAATTCAAAAAAATATTGTTTAGTATATATGGACGACAATAATTTTTTCGAAAAGTTTACAGGAACAAGTTAATAGACTTAGTGAAGTATTTAATAGGTTACGACAATCAAATTTTAAGATACAGTTAGATAAATCTGAATTTTTGCGAAAAGAAGTAGCTTATTTAGGACATATTGTAACACCACAAGGCGTTAAACCTAATCCAGACAAAATTTTAGCGATTCAAAATTATCCCATCCCAAAAACGACGAAACAGATAAAAGGCTTTTTGGGACTGTTAGGCTATTATAGGAAATTTATTAAAAACTTTGCAGAACTTACTAAACCAATGACCAAATGTTTAAAGAAGAATTCAATAATTAATATAAGCGACCCGGATTACCAAAATTGCTTTAACCTTTGTAAGAATGTATTAACTAACCAACCTCTACTTCAATATCCTGACTTTTCGAGTAGCTGGAGATTAAAATTAGCTGAATACGATTATGATATAGTTTATAAAAAAGGTACATTAAATAGGAATGCTGGCGCACTTTTAAGAATAGAGCTTAATGTTAATGAAGAGTATGGACTAAATTTAGAAAGTTATTTAAAAAATTTTGAAGATATAGAAAACCCATCATCTCTAATCTTAGAGCCGGCAGAAACGATACACGTTAATGAAATAGCAAATGAGGATGGTGTTACGATCCAGTATTCTTTAGAACATCTCATAGTAGGCATACCAATATCGGATAAACCTGTTAACGTAGGTGATAATCAAATCATAATCGGAAGTCGAACATTCCCCATGTAAACCCAGAATTATTAACATGTTTCAAAATATGAAAATGAGAATTAATGTACAATTTTCTAAAATTAATTTTGTTCAAGAAGTAGTTGATTTTATTAAAAAATACATCGTTCCTTAAGTAAGTTATTATCTTTATTTCAAAAGTCCTGTTTATGAAAAGTTAAGTGGTGTCCTTCAGAAATATTTTAGAAACCCAGAAGTCAAAATGACCAAGTGTAACAATCTATTAACCAACGTTGAAACAGAAAATGATATTAAAAATTACCACGAGGGTAAAACTAATCACAGGGGTTTAATTGTGGATGCGTTTACTTTGTGGTACATCTTGAATATACTGAAGAAAGAAAACATGATCACTTTGTTTTACCACTTTTTATTTAACAAAATACACGTGACTATAGTTTCGACTATCAACTAGTCATTATCAAATATAAAGTCACGTGTATTTTGTTAAATAAAAAGTGGTAAAACAAAGTGATCCTGTTTTCTTTCTTCAGTATAATCACAGGGGTATAGACGATACAGAATCAAAATTGAAACGCACTTATTATTAGCCAAATATGAGACGAACTATCCAGGAGTACATTAATAATTGTGAAATTTGTCTTGTTTCAAAGTACGAGTGTAAACCATTAAAAATCAAATTTAATACTACACCCACAGCTTTAAAACCGTTCGAAATTATTCATATTGATTGCATAGCCTTAGAAAATGTAAAATTCCTCACTATTATACATTCTTTTTCGAAATACACTCAACTGTATAAACTTAATTCTTATCAAGCTGTAGAAATCGCGACTAACCTAATTAAATTTTTCTGTCATCATGGAACACCAAATTTAATAATTTCCGATAATCATTTAGAATTTAAAAATACAGTAATTCGAGAACTTGTGGCCCTTTATAAAATTAATATCCACTTTGTTAGTTCACAACATCCGGATTCAAATGGAATTGTCGAACGCGTACATTCGACAGTTATCGAACACATAAGATTAGTAAACAATCATGATAACTACAAAAATGAATCGGTCGAAATAAAAATTATCTATGCAATCCTTGCCTATAACAATTCAATTCATTCTAATACTAAATTAAAACCTGTAGAAATTATCTCGGGCCATATTGACAATGACTCACTATTAGATTTAGATTTGGAAACTCTACTAACAAATAACTATGTCCAATTACACAAAGGTAAGGTTGTTATATGAAAAAATTAATGAGACAATAATAAATAATAAAATTAAATACATTGAAAAACGGAACGTATCTCGCGAAGAACCACCACAAATCTCTGAAGAAATATTTGTAGAATATAAACAAAAATAATCAAAAACTAAGAACAAATTTAAAAAAGAGAAAATTAAGAGTGTAAGATTTGATCGTAATACAGCTGAAATCGAAACCAGACACCGTAACCAAGTAGACAAAATTCATCTATCAAATGTTAAGAGACCAGAAGTAAAAAATTCAAATCTGAGAACATCTTGAATTTTAAAAATGAGTGCAGGCATAGCCCAGGAATTTAAAGTAAGATTCGGCAGAATTAGGGAACTATCTAAACAAAACCCGCATTTATATTCACTTTGTCATATTTTAGAAGACGAAAGTCACATTATATATCTTATAACAAAACAAAATTATTATGATAAACCTACACTAGAATGTCTATTTAAAACTTTATTTAATTTAAAACAATGTTGTACAGATAAAAACATTACTAATTTAGCAATCCCTAAATTAGGCTGTGGCCTGGACCAATTAAATTGCGACACTGTTAGAGTCATGATAGAATACATATTCCAAAATTTACAAGTACAAATAACCATTTACCTTGGCGCACTTAAATTAGATGACAGCTTACCTGGCACTTCATTCGAGCCACCTAGTCTAGTTCAAGAAAGGAAATCATTTTTTGAAAAATATGCTGACAAAGTTTCTAATAGATAACTAATCACTTTTAGGTTACTCTTCATCACTCATGTGACTACCTTCGAAATTAAGAATATTCCGGAAAATGCTGGACTATTACCAATAAATTTAGGATTAGCAAAGTTAGAGAAAACTAAACACGTATTAGTGCATCACTACGATCTGAATACTATATTTGAAGAAGTTTATAAATTAAATAGACAATATGAATTTTCAATAGATACTACAAATAATATTTCCAAATTTAAAAATGAATTCCAAAATTATGAAAAGATTTTAAATTACTCCCTAAATTCAGTAAACACATAAAATTAAAACTATAGAATTGGGTGCCAAAATAAAACGCACCAAAAGAATAAGCGGAAACATGGATTCGCGCGACGAAAAAGGAATTGATGACATTTTAAAACATTTAATTACTAATGAACAAAACCTACAAAATCAATTAAAATTTGGATACAATACGAATATTAAAGTTATTCAAAATTTTAATAATACAGTCAAAGACATCGCACACAATCAAAATCTCCTTAGAGTTCGAATAATGCAACTTCATTCAATTTACAAGGAAGAAATTGATCACCAACATATTCTGGTCGTAAAAGATTTGTATAATCAACTCATATTACTTTTTGGCATTGTTGAAAATACTTTAGATACAATTACAACTCATTAACGTTCTGCAAACTGAGAACACTTAGTCCCGATATAATTAGTCCCCAAGAATTACTTGAAGAACTAAAAAGAATTTCAATTCATTATAATGAGAAATTACCGTTGGAATTAAATTAAAGTCTATAATATCTGTAAATTGCAAAATTAAAGAGTCTTAAATTTAATACTTCCTATCTCTACCAATTAACTATAAACATTCTTTTGGCCTTTATAAAATGTATCCAATACCCTTAAAATTCGAGTCGAAATATGTAACTGTAATTCCAAATGTCAAACTACTATTAAAATCAAGAATTGATTAAAAAATTTGGCCTCTAAGGGATATGTGCTTAAAAACAGAAAAACAATATCAATGCCAAGACAATTTGGTAATAAATTATAATGCAGTCTGTGATAATGAAGTACTTAATAATGGAAATACAGATGACTGTAAATTTACTAAATTAGATATTGAGAAAAACCATTTTGAGAAAATTTCGTACACCGATCAGTTCCTCGCTGTCTTCGTATCTAAGGAAAGGATACTAACAACATGCCCAGAAAAAGAAGAAAACCAAGACCATCAAGGAGTCTTCATTATCCAACCTCAAGGGTGCAACCTCTACTATAGGAACCACAAGTTTCCAAAAAACCGAAGAATTCTATGAAACACCTGTGATAGTGAGTGCCGTGAACCCCAAACTGAAACCCCAAAAACTAAACAATTTTACAATTAATTTCAAAAGACTCAATTTAGAAGATGTCCCAATATATTCCAGGTGCCCCTCGAAGACAGTGTAATATCCCTTCAACCTAGTTTATGGACAATATTTGTGTACCTCCTAACCTTATCATGTATAGAGGCCCTAGTGTTAAAATACCTAAAAAGGAAAAGGGCAGTGACCATTTTTGAAGACAATAATTCGCCTCCCAGTGTGTGTCGAATCTAGGGGGAGAGGAGTAACCTTGCGGCCACATTTCATTGTTATTTTTCATTATCAAACAATTAATATTACTCATCTCATATGCATAACTTACTTATCAATTAATTAATGCGCAATAAAGATTGCATGATGCACCGGATGTCATTCTGATTAGCTTAGCATTTATTATATTAAAAAATAGGACTCATCGCCTCATTCATAATCATTATTATATTAGCATTAGAAGTATTATTATTATTTCAAGCATGTAGCACCAGTATTATTATTATATTAGCATTAGAAGTAATAAGATGTAATTTGTTACAGTTAATATCGTTCTAGTTTTCACCGTATTATTAGTCATAGCAATGTAATTTATAATTAATCAAGAAATAAATCCTTTTTAAAAATTCAACCGTGCAAATCCAAAAGTTAACTTATATATACAGGGTGTCCCGTTATGCGGGGAAATGGCTGGACCATAGATTCCTGGGGTCAAAATATGACGATTTAACGCAACTTATCTATATCCAAAAATTTACGGTTAAGCCGGAATTTGGCTTCAAAGTTTTAAAATTTTTTATTTCTTTTGTTTATAACAATTGAACGCTTTCTTTGATTTGAATGAAATTTATTATTAATAAGTACCATAATATCATACATCATTTCAGTTATTGTGGCCATTAGTGATTGACAGGAAGTATAAAAAACAGTAGTACCACCACTTAAAAACTAAAATATTTTTTTATTGGTGCATCCAATAAATTCCAAAAAAATTTACTTGAAAGGGCATTAGATTTAAAAACTTTTTTAACTCTTACTAGTTTTCTATATCTTGTACGGTTTTTGCACAAAAAAATAAAATATGTATATAGTATACTCATTATGCACTCATTAATAAGTAAATAAACTTTCTCAATTAAATAAAAATTAAATAATATCAATTAATAAAATAAATCAAAACAACATCTAACATTTTTCAAACAATTTTCTTTGCAAAATCCTAATACAAACAGGATATCTGTTTGTTCCAAATATGAATATTTATGAACTATCATAAAGTTAAAAATTAATTGTAACTAGACACTAAATAATTATTATTATACATAATTTACATTTTTTTAAACAAAGATGGCCACGAAAAACATTTAATTTCGATTCGATGAAAAAC
>OZ018391.1:44800769-44845488 GCA_963969525.1 Ontholestes murinus | reverse complement strand
AGAGTCGACTCACCGATAGCTGACTGTGACTCATCGCTCTATATTGAAGGAATCAGACATAGATTCCATCTTTCAATTTATTATGTCTCGGTCATCCTAGGATGATAGTAGAACGAGATATTAATTTCTATACGATTCTTAGTACAAAATTGCACGATTCATAGTCGGCTCTCGATGGATGGACTATACTGCTAAAATGTTGTTACATTTAGGTTAGTTTAGTAATGAGTTTAACGGTAACTGAAAGTATATGTTAATGTGTGTCAGTACACATACTGATACATCTTATTTTAACTTGTAAACAATAGGAAGTTAGGCGAGAGCAGAATCTATGAAGGCGTACAGGTACAGAAGGAGTAAGCGTTTGCGATCTCCGAGGGGTTGACCCGGACCGACAAACGCTTAATCGCGGATAGTGCGGGAATCAGATAAGAAATAGCGATAAAAATGTTTAAGAGTGGAGAAAATAACTGAAGAGGAATTAAATATAAACAAAATAAAATAGGAAACTATCCAGGGAAATATACAGAACTACATGCTGGAGAAGATTCCATATGAACATATGCTAAGTTAGGTTGAATGAATGCCTAGCGGTAAAACATAATTTTGTTCTTCTTTTTGCATTGCCCCTAATTTACGACCAGATACTATATCTGAGAAGGATTAATGTTAACAGAAAGTATAGAAAATAGATTCTGTAGCACCGACACAAATATTCCAATAATTCTTATGGCGTCCTTGTGTTCTATACAGATCTATTACTAATTAATTTCAGTTCGAAAAAGATCGCCTATTATCTCCATACCAAATCAATGCATTGCTATTAAACATACCGAATGTTGGACGAAATAGTGCTGCCTTGCTAGTGTTGCTGGCCACACGAAATCCTCGAAGTCGCTAAATAATGCATCATGTATTTCAAGTTGCTTGGGTTCGAAGAACGTCCACGAGATTAGCCGAATTTCACAAATATATTGAAAATTAAGAACTTAATCTAATTCAACACGTAATAAAAGGTAATATAGGCCAATTGACTAATTCTGAATTTGAAGTATTTGAGAAATTTAATTTTCTCCTTCTTAGTGTAGACGTTGTACTTAAAATGTATTGTATAAACAAATACAGTAAATCAAGAGATAGAGTCCATTCACACATAGCCACTTCGTGGTGCCACAAAGAAGCGCTGCAAGTGGCGCGACTACTGGCAAAGTGCAGAATCAAATGAATGCATTCACTTCAGGCCACTTTTAAAGGAAGAAGGGAAGAACAGATACGTGTGCAAATACGTGAAAGTTCTTAAAAAAAATATCTCCATGAGGTAATGAATCTTCATAGAGAGTATGCAATAGCTCTCTCGAGAAATAAAAGATGAAACCAATACGCTTTTTCCCTTTCTTGTCATCGATTTCTTCGGATAAAGATTATTGCCAAAAGCAAATTTTCTTTAATAGCCATTAATAAGTGTAATGCAGTACAAATAAAAAGCATGCTGCTCCTCACGTCAGTCTGTGGTGCTTCGCTGTGATGCCACGAAGTGGTTTTGTCTGAATTAAAAAAAAAGATAAAAAAGATGACTTGCTGATTCTTGATTTGACATATTTGAGCGATTTTACATTCTACTCAATTCGGACATGCACCTTAAATTATATTGTATAAACAAATGCAAAAAATCGAGAGTTATGCCCCAGAACAAAAAAAAACATGGGATGACTGATTGATTCTTGCTTTGACGTATTTGAGCAATTTTAACTTCTACTCATTTCGGACATGTACCTTAAATTATATTGTATAAATAAATGCAGAAAATCCAGAGTTATGCCCCAGAACAAAAAAAAAATGGGACGACTGACTGATTCTTGATTTGACGTATTTGAGCGATTTTAACTTCTACTCAATTCGGACATGTACCTTAAATTATATTGTATAAATAAATGCAGAAAATCAAGAGTTATTCCCCAGAACAAAAAAAAAATGGGATGATTGACTAATTCTTGATTTGACGTATTTGAGCGATTTTAACTTCTACTCAATTCGGACATGTACCTTAAATTGTATTGTATAAACAAATGCAGAAAATCAAGAGTTATGTCCCAGAACAAAAAAAAATGGGATGACTGACTGATTCTTGATTTGACGTATTTAAGCGATTTTATATTCTACTCCATTCGGACGTGTACCTTAAATTGTATTGTATAAACAAATACAGAAAATCAAGAGTTATGTCCCAGAACAAAAAAGAAATGGTATGACTGACTGATTCTTGATTTGACGTATTTGAGCGATTTTAACTTCTACTCAATTCGGACATGTACCTTAAATTATATTGTATAAATAAATGCAGAAAATCAAGAGTTATGCCCCAGCACAAGAAAAAATGGGATGATTGACTAATTCTTGATTTGACGTATGAGCAATGTTACCTTCTACTCCATTTGGAAAATATTGTATAAACAATGTGCTCCATAAAATTAAAATAAATGTGATATGGCCATCACTTTACTTCCTCCGATTTTATAGTATAATAGTAGATTATATATAGTTATACAAGCAAGGCACATTGAACGTTTTTTCATATGATATACACCTTTGAAATGTTAAAAGTTTTTTAAATTCACCATTTTCTACAATCTATCGCAACTATTATTATTTCATAATTATAGATCAAAGATGACAATCATTAATAATTTTAAATAAAATATGTTTCTTTTCTTACTAACTTTCATATTTTTTTGAACTGAAATACTTATAATAAATATTATTTAAAAATAACCAGATAAAAACACACAAATATTGAAATAAACAAATTGTCTTCAGATTGCCAAATAAACTTATGTTCAAAGCTTCATCTTAATTCCTGTATTAGTTTTTGAGATACAGCAGGCAGGCATTTATGTTCATAAGACGTTTTGTAGGATGGAGTAATACTCACATTTGAAACGTGAAATTTACGAAAGAAATTAAATGAAAATGACAAAGTATGCTTCATATTTTAATTAATTACCGTCAGTTTACTCGGATGCTAATGAAATTTCGAAATAATATATTAAAGTAAAAGTGCATTTAGGTCTTTCAGGCAAACATGGTTTCATAAGGATTATAGTTCCAACTTAAGTGCTTGCAATATACTAAGTGCTTGAAATGACAAATATAAATGTATGCTTTTCTATTACACATGCATACCCCAGAATGACATTTCAACCATATTAGAAACTATAGTGTCCAATCAATCAATTGGCTTTATAAACACAATTTATTCAATAAAAAATTAACAGGCATTTACCAATAGCAAAACTATAGAGATACTGTTCTATTTCAATAAATAAAGTGTGATATATATGTTCTTAACAAGAAAGATACTATATGTTTTGCTATTAGATCTTTCAAAAGCATTAATAGATATACCGAATACAGTACTTATATTTCAAATTAATCACATTATTATTATATCTTATTTTTTTGTAGTAGTCGCTTAGCTTATCAGTTGTTATGTGTTTTAATTTTAATTATACAATTACATTAACAAGTTCTGTGCCACGGCAAGTTTTGAAATTTTACCATTCAGGCTAGGTGGGGTGTACAAGACCCATTTTAAAACTTTAAAAAAAAGTCGATTAATACTGTAAAACTATAATTTACAGGAAAATGATATAAATTTTAATATGCATTATAGACTAGAGCAATAAATTTAACTTCTATGAATTATTAGTTCAAATATTTACTCTACCAGACGAGTTGCAAGTTGCTACATAATTATTAATCATAATCATGTGTTTAATATTATTACACATGGCAGATAATTAATAATTTAAACGCTGTATACATACATGATGTGAAGTTGTCTATATTTGACTGTACAATGTTTTTTTTAAAGAATTTTTTGTTTTTCAATGAGAATTCTAAATGGCCTGAACGGAAAATACAATAGGGGCTGTATACGGTACGGAACTTGTTAAGAAAGTTGTTAACAAGTTTTCAACCAAATCCGAAGATTATTACTGTTCCTAGAAAAATTAAATAGTTTTCCATCTGTATAATAAATGACACGTACTAATTTATTGCCACTTAAGCGGCTGCGTATGAGGACAGGAAAGGACGGGAAAGGACAGGAATTAATAGGAAAGAATTGGTAAGGACTGGAATTGTCCTCTCTTCTCCTGTCTTATCCTGCCTTTTCCTTTCCCATTCTCTCCTATCCTGCCTTGTCTTATCCTTACCTATCTTCTCCTATCCGTATCTATCCTTTCCTGTTCCGTCCTTTCGTATTCTATCCTCTCCTATCCTGTTTTATCCGTTCCCATCTTTTCATATCCCACCAAAGGACACGGTGGGCGTTTGACTCTGTTTTTGTTTTCCCTTTTCTGTATTCATATTTTAAAATTTTATTTATTTTTTTTCATGTAAATAAATCCTGCTGAATCCGGAAGAGGCTACGAATAACTGGCCACCGAGGGAGGATTGCCCAGTGAGGAGACCAGGAGCGCAGTTACAGACCCGACAAGTAGCAAATGTCTTAACTAAATAAATTATACTTTTATGATTGTTTTGGATATATCTTGTTCCTATGTTTAGTTTAATTTTTTAAATATAAGAAATTTATGTATAAAATTAAATTAGTATATTGAAGATTATGATTAAGTATCCTGTTTTATTTACCTGTTTTAATTAGTTAGGTTGTTTAAACAAGTTTGGCACTTTTTTAAATTTATTTTATTAGGTGTGCATGTATATTTCGGTTATGTGGACGTACATTTATAGAGTTTTTTGTTATTTCGCCATATTAAAAAAAAAACTTTTCAAACAAAACTTAAAGGTAATGAAAACTTAAACAAGTTTTATTAAAACAAATTTTTCATAAAAAATCTTAGCTTACGAGGAAATAAAAATAAAAATTGAAAATTTGAACATTTTTGCCAATTGCTAATAAACTATTGGAGTACATGAAATTTATATAAGAAATAATTGTAGATAATTGAAAAGTGAACAAATTTATTAAGAATAGCCTTTTTGCGTAAACCTCATAGTTTTCTAGAAAAATATAGGGAAAGTACTATGATGACCACATCACCATTTTTTGAAATATTTTCGTGTTTTTTCTAATTATTATTTTTATTTATCTCACGCGACTGGGAACTACGACTGGGATTATTTTAATTTACGAAATAACATAATAATTAATTTAATGTATTAACACAGGGCGTATCTAACTGGATTACAAATCTTATATTGATTAAATACATGCGCGCCAGTGGCTTATATAGACTATAACTTACACATTAAGCAAAACGCCTACATACGATGCGTCATCTACTTACTACGCTAAAATAAATGAATATGAATATTAAAACAATAGATTAATTATTAATTAACAAAAGAAATAATAATATCAGATTCGGCACACCGTGGAAGAGAAGTCCTTAGGGGTGACGACCACCTTTTTGGTACTAAAATATTTAAGTCCTAGGGCCACTGCACCTATTGGGATTAACACATATAAAAAGAGTGTCCATGCACTGGGTTTAAAAGAGATGAATAGTTCTGTAACGTTGGGCACTTGAAATTAAATTATATTATATAATTCACATGTATATTTAACCCATAATGCAAAAGTTGAAATTCACAATACAAGAATTAATTAGAGACTATCCAGAATTAACAAGTGAAAATTATACATTATTTTGTAAGGCATGTTTAAAAATAGTAAGTTTTATTTTAGTTCCCAACTGCATCCTAACTAGTCAAGACTTGTATGTAAAACATGTTATAACAACACTACATCAAGAACGTTTGAAAAAGTTCAACAAACGATGGACAATTTAAATTAAATTTACATTTGTGCAAAATACTTTTACATTCGAATATCCCTTAAGAAAATTACAAACTAATGCATTTAAATCTTTCTTGGGAAAATATTGTAAAATGCGCATTTCCGAGAAAAAATTATGTAGCTCTTGCGTACTATGAAACCATACAAAAAATTAAAGATATTATTAACAATAATTATATATGGTTTCGTGTGGACGAAACCGCAGACGCTTGTTTAATTTAATAATAGGAGTTTACCATGAAGACATCCGACCAATAGTATTTTAATATATACAAAATAATTGAAGAAAACTGATAATAACATTATAGCAAAATTCATAAATGATGGGCTGACAAGCTTATTTTTGCCATAGACAATACCAAGTTACAAAATTTTACTAACAATGCATTTTGTGCATTGTACAAGTTTAGCACATGGATAGAAACGAATTTCTGAAACTATAAGAATGAAATTTCCATTTGTAGATTTAATTAAATATAGAAAAATAGTTCTTATATTCTTCTGTGAGTGCAATTATTCAAGAAGTCATTACCTGATATCTCACTGCCCCATAAACCAGTGCTAACAAAATGGGGAACTTGGCTATATGCTACGATGTACTATGCGAACAATTTTGAAGAATTTAATAAGGTTATATACAACTTTCCCGTAACGACAAGCAAATCAGTTAATGACTGTCAAACAGTTCTTAAGAAACAAGAGCTTCCTTCAAAACAATTTAGTTACATAAAATCGCGTTTAAATTTTGTGAGCAACACAATCAAATCTGTATAAAAGCAGATTCATTTTAGAAAGAAATATTCGGTGAAAATGAAGGATTTTTAATATTAAATAAATTAAACTTGATTTTGAATGGCAATTTTCAAATGTATCCAGCTATAATATAAAATAAAGAGAAGTTTTTCCACTTTCAAAAATTTATTGAGCGTCTGAAGTTATAATTTTTACAATTAAACCCCTAGAACAACATTTAATGATCTACTGTTTTCATGAATAGATTTTAGTTATTTTGAAATGTATACAAAATTTCAATTTAATTTTTAAATACTTACTAGATATTATATATTGCGTAAAGAAAGTATGTTTATTTTAGTTTTAAGCAGAATTTCTATGCAAAATATGTTGATAAACGTGTAACATATTAAGAAAATATAGTTTTCTTTAGTGCTTTTTTCGTGTTTTTATGCTTTTTTTCTGTTTTTATGCTTTTTTTCTCTAAATTTGGTGCCTTTTTAAGTGTTTTTTTTTACATTTTTTAAGCTTTTTTATCCGCTCTCTAGTTATTACTAATTCGAAGTTAGGTATGTTTTCGGATTTTAGTTCAAATGGTAGTTCTACGTTGTAATGGGTTGAAATTTTGATTAATTTATCGTACAGGTCCTGAGGCCTAATTATGTCTGAGCTCAAGACTTTTAATTTGCAAAAGGCTAAAGAATTTATAATATTTTGTAGAATATTTCCAATTATGCTAAAGAGTAAAATCAGCTGATTTTACAGATCTTTCGTGAACAGGATATTCTGATGATCGTCATCTTCTTTGAATTTCGCGTATAATTGCTTGATCCTAGATTCAAATGTGTTCTGATTGTGTGAAATGTCTTGAATGGTTTTGTTAAAATCTTGAATAATTTTTTATTAACACTGTAGCCAAATTTCAATTGATTTTGGAGATTGTTTTCATTGTTTGCCAAATGTTTTAGTATTTTATTTATTCTTTCATTGTCACTGGCATCCGTATTGCCACTTATAGCTTTAATTACCGTACCCAATCCATCAATCAATCCTCTTTTAATTCGCTTGTTTTTGACACTCAGTTGAATTGTCTTAATTTTTTCGACGCTGTTGTCCAGGAAAGGGGCCGCTGGATTGAACGTTGGGTTATTTTTCTTCGTCGGAATCTTTGGTCATCCAGGAAAGGGGCCGCTGGGTTAGGCGTCGGATTCTTCTTCTTCTTAACTTGACATATCTCATGCTTGTACTAGGAAAGAGGCCGCTGGATACTTCACCTCTGGATAGCCTTCTTATTTTTACTTTTATTTTAATTGTTTTATTTTATTAATTGACTAAAGTAAATCGCGATTTTTTGTTTTTATTTAATTATTTTGATTTTTTTCTCATCCTACCAACTGCGCCATTTTTACGTATTGGAACTTGAAAATCACTTTTTAAAAAATAACTACTACTACTAAACATCTTTATTTACAGAAAAAAAAAGTAACATACTTGTAATAAATTAAATTAAATAAATTCTAATGTAAGACACTGGCTTCTAGTTTTCTGTCCAACGGCTATCGACCCGCGGTCTTTCAGCCTAAAAATAACTATTTATTACGAAGCTTAAAATTAAAATGATTACAGGTGAAACGTAAGTTTGTTTAAATGGAAAGTAAAAATCAAGTTATGTCAAATTATATTGGAAATTATATTTGTTATAATTAATTTGGTGGATCGGCAAAAGTTCGGTGGTCACTAGAGGGGTAAGAAAGAAAAAAAGTTGACTCCCGTACATATAAATACGTCTGCCCCCGAAGGCTAATCTCTCTTACAAAACAGTCTTTCTTTCGAATTCATCTATTCACTAAGTATCACGTAAGTTATTATATTTGTTTTTCTTATCGATACCCAGTAGTCATTTTTTTAAGTTAGCCCTCCATTTTTATGTGTAAATATTAGTTTAATTTTTTGCTTTTATTGTGTTTTCTTTCATTTTGTAAATATTCTGTCATTTTTGTTTAATGTTAATATATGTATTCATTCTGTTGGTATTCAAACGATCATTAAAATGTACCTTGTTTTGATAATCTTTACGCGAATAGTGCTCTACCCTGAACTATCGGTGCAGTTGAAATCGTTCCAAGAGGTTTTCCTCACTTTCAGCCAAAGCCCGAAAGAGACTTAATAACACAAAGACGGATTAGATGCCGGCGATTAAGATGTTATCATTGGTTATGTTAACGGGGGTCCGGAGCGTCTCGTATTTTTAGTGCTTGATTTGGAATTAAGAGCATGAAAGTTAAGTTGCACTTACAGGACGTTCCGCCGTAACACTCCGATATCTCAGTATATAATGAAAGAATGATAATAAATTTACTTACCAATATTATCTTTTGTCTTGAATGCACTTTTATTATGTAAAAAGAAAAATAATAAGGATTCGTTGAATAATGAATGTGATATTTATAAATGAAAAATATAAGATTTCGGAAAACAACAATATAAAATTTATTAATAATGATAACCGACTATAAACAATAAAAACAAATGACTGAATTAGACATTTAATAATAACAGAACGAATGAATAAATGTATGATTAAATTAATATAAAAATAGACAAACGAATGTGATGACTAACGCGACGAATTACGAAATGCTAATGTCCAAATGATTCGCGACACTGATGAAGATGGGCTTTAGGTGTTGATGACGATGTCTTGGTACTTTGATGATGATGATGATTTCCACGCATGAACTTCACTGGCTGAAGATAACTTAACCGTTTGGTGGTTGAAACCTGACTGACTTTTCTAACTTCCTTTCTTCCCAACCACCGCTATCTTCACCCCCGCCATGTTTCTTGGGGGTGAGGGTGGTGGCGAAAAATTCGTGGTGGAGGAAGTAGAGTGTGGAGTTGACATCTCTACCTGCGGCCAACAGTTTGGGGCCGCCTGGTTTGGTCCTTTTTCGGTGGGCGATGTCTGTGCTGCAGATGTTCGACCATAAACCTTTGTTCACCGGAATCTGCACGAATAGAGCCGGGCGTTGGGCTTGGCGCGCGGTTTACGATGGGGGTCGTAAAATGTCTCTGGCGGTCAGTATTTGTTATGCGATTTCCAATTTTTTTAGCATTGTAAAATATTTAAATCGTAAGCCGTGTTTGTCATGAATAATAATAATTATGCATGCTAATGCCTAACGTGAATTAAAAGATGAAATGAGATAAAAACCTATCTAAACTTAATCTAACATATTTACAAAATATATACAATGTGAACATCAATGAATGATTACGAACTTGACTCATTTGAACTTAATTGATTATGAAAATGAAATGAACAAATATGTGGAGTCCGATGTTTTTGTGAAAATGAATTAGATAATCGAGTTACGACGTTTTCAAATAAAACGCCGGTAACAATTCGGCCCCGTAAATGAGTAAAGTTCGTTTACATAAATGAAAATGATAGAAAATGCAAGAATGGTTAATGGAAAATGTCAAATTATACATATTTCTTACATCTGTTGATGTCCGATGGAGAAGGTGCATAATGGGCACAGGCAATGATTATCCGTGATTTACGCGTCTAACTCGTAAATAATTGCCCTGTGCAGGATGCTGGAATTCAGGTCCTCGGGTGTATGTTGCAGCCTTCTGTATGGGTGAAACGCTCAAGTTTCACAAAATCTGGTGGATGCGCCTGGTGGAGCATGACTTCTGCATTGACCCAGATTGTTGATGGGGGCGGAGTACTCGTACAATATCTGGTGGATGCGCCTGGTGGAGCATGAATCTTGCTATAATCCAGATAAAATCGGGGGTGTAGTACTCAGTGACGTCTTGGTTGGCATAATCTATTATGCGGATCCAGGGATGAACCAAAACGTTAGATTTGGGCGCCACAATGGGAATAACTGCCCATTGTCAGTTTACTGGCAGTGGCGAATAAGTGTCTCGACGGCTTGATTTAGAGACTTTTCTTCTTTGGTTTGAGCCAGCGTTGTGGAAAATGAATTTCAATGTTTGATTTTCCATGAGAGACGAAGATGATAATGGTTACCGTCCGGCGTCACAGGATGTTTCTAGATGAAACCCTCATCCTGTAGAGTGATCTATCTTCTGCACAGTATGTTAAAATGTCATAATGTCTTTAGCTGCGCACGGGATTTATATTTAATGATGTGATGCACTGCGAAGAATGTCTATCACTCGTGGGGATGTTTTACTAAGCACACTGAAGCATCTCTAGAGAAAATAAATTGGGGAATTCGCGCACTTAAGCGTCCGTAAATGATTCACAGCACGTTATTCACAGAACATTTCGCGCACTTAGCGTTCATGGAGTTTGCGATACACGCGTCCGTCTACTGCGTTATCAACGATGAATGGCCCTAGCCATTTTGTCGCAAAACTGGCTGGATTATTTGGTTGGTATGCGGGATGGTTTCGGATATAAACAGGCTGTCCGCGTTGAAAACGAGCTTCTTCGTCTGGGCGGTCGTAACGTCTTACGTATTGGCGCTGCTGATTCCGAATGGCGTCCAAACGCTGTTCCCTCTGGTGGATGGCAGGTGGTTCGGCTGGTTCGTCTCTGTCGATTTCTCTTTCACCGGGACGTGGGAGATCGTACCTGAATAGCGCCTTCCCTGGGGTATAACCCGTAGCTGCGCTCGCTCGATTGCGTAGTTCAAAGAGGATCGGCTAGATGAATTTAACCCATCCGTTACCAGGCTGTTCTTCCATTTTTATCCTCAAGCACTTCTTGACTTCCTGATTGCGTCGTTCTGTGGAATTTGAACGAGGGTGGTATACTGGAGTATAGTATGGAGTAGCACCCCAACGGCCAATTGCTGCTTCCACTTCGCCGATGTGAATTGACTGCCGTTGTCAGAAATAATCACCCGTGGGTAACCGAATCGGTGAACAATTTGTTTCTCTAACAAGCGTGTAATTATTCCTGCTCGTGCATATCCAATTTCGAATGCCTCTACCCATTTTGAAAAAAAATATCCGTGGTGACTAAGACGTAACGTTTATGGGTCGTAGTTTCCGGATATGGTCCAATTAAGTCGACGGCGACGGTGTGAAATGGAGCTATGGGAATCCGTGCTCTAAGGGGTGCAGCTCTTTGCGGTTTTCCACGTTTTTTTGAAATACAAATTAGGCAGTTTTGCACATACCGTCTGACATCTGAGGGGAGAGTTGGCCAATGATAATTTAAACGAATGCTACGAATCGTTTCGTCTCTTCCGGGATGAATCGACTCGTCGTGCAAATTATATAAAACCCGCTCGCGAGCCGCTTCTGGGACGTATAACGTACGATGGTTCGTTTCCGTTGCTTTGTGATATAGGACGCCTCTTATATTTTCCATTGTCGTGTTATATTGTTCCCAGTTCATGTGATCGGGGTCGGCCAGAATTCGCAATCTTTCAATTGTGTAATTATCCACTCGCTGGGCATCTTTAACGTATTGCACTAACGTTGGCTCTATTACGTTAATGACTGGGCGATGGTCGGTTTCGATTTCCGGAATGTCTCCTAAGGATTCTTCGTCGGGATCACGGCTCAGTAAATCCGGGAGCTGGTTATCCTTTCCGGGGCAGTGCTCAATGAAAAATCGAACGTCTGGAGAGTTAGAGCCCATTTCGTGAGTTTCGATCGTTGGTCCTTAAAGTTAGCTAACCACGCTTTTGAGTCGGTCCTAACTTTGAACTGACGTTCCTCTAGCAACGGTCGATATCTCTTTAATGCCCACACAAGCGCTAGACATTCTTGTTCGTTGATATGATAACGACGCTGTGTGGCATTAAGTTTTGCTGAATCGAAACAGATTATTCGTTTCATTCCCTCGAGGTCGGTTTGGTATAACACTGCCGATATACCTAATTGCGATGCATCCGTTTGCACCGTGAATGGGATGTCCGGCATCAAGCGATGAAGACGAAGGGGTTTGCTAATTGCTTCCTGTATTCGCTCCATGGCGAGCGTAGCTTCCGGTGTCCATCGAAATGATCGCGATGTGGCTGTTAATACATTCAGTGGTGCGATTATTTCTGCAAAACCGTTAATATATTGACGAATCCAGTTACACAAGCCGATGTATTTCCTCAATTATTTTCTGGTTCTTGGAACGGGATGATTTTTAATCTGTGATAAGTGCTTTTCTAATGGGCGAGTTACGTCAATTTCCACGTTGTGGCCGAGATATTCCAACGAAGATTTTCCGAAAATGCAAATTTATCTAAGCGTTCCAGAACCAAAGCGAGGTGTCGTAGGTGTTCTTCTTCAGTACGTGAGTACACAATGATATCGTCCAGGTATACCATTGTGAACTCGTGTAGCATTCCTGCTAGCACTTCCTGACTCATCATGCGTTGGAATGTTGCAGGAGCGTTTTTGAGTCCGAAAGGCATTACTCTAAATTGATAATGCCCTCTGTCCGGTGTACTGAATGCTGTATATTGTTTTGAAGTCTGCTCCATTGGTATCTGCCAGTAACCTGGTTTTAAATCAAGAGTTGAAAACACACGCGCGTCGCCTAAATCGCGCAATGCTGCCTGAATAACTGACATTTGAGTTGATTCCGAGACTGTAACTTCGTTTATTCTTCGGTAATCGACGCAAAATCTACTTTTCCCATCCTTCTTGGGGACTAAAACGATCGGTGAAGTATATGGGCTCGTAGAGGATTCGATTATACCATCTTCGAGTAGTTCTTGAACTAATTGGTCGATTTCCTGCTTCTTATTCGGCGAGTAACGATAAATTCGTGTGCGAATTGGATTTGTGTGCGTTAACCGGATTTTATGTTCTGTGTTGTGGGGTTGGTGAGTAAATTGATCTTTTGGAGAAAACAATCATGAAAATCAGTGTCCATGAAAGTTTGCTAAGATTTCTCCAGTAAATCCATGGTCAAATGTTGGTGGATCAATTTGTGTTTGCGGCTGTTTTTCGGGCCAAAAAATTGTTTCCGGTTCCAATGTGTATACAGTGCCGATGAAAATCGATAACGGCTTCGTGATTTCTGAAGAATTCTATTCCCAGAATGGCATCATACCTCAATTCTGATATTATCAGAAAGTTTTCTGAATAATCCATGTTACCTAGTCGAAAATTTATCTTTGAGTATCCGGTTATGTCTGCTGTCATGTTTTCACCTGCTAAGTTGGCTTTTATGCGAACGAGAATTATGTTGAGGTGTGGCCAAATGTAGTTTGCTCCGGCACCGAGATCGAGTAAGCACGCATTTGTTTGGTGATTAATAATGATGGGGAGGTGAATAAATTCACTGGAATGTTTGAACGGTTTGAACATTTTTACTGTTCTGAGCACTTTGCAGCGTCTTTGTGTTTTCACTGGGAACTAAATGTGGCGATGTTCGTCCGTTTGTCGTTGGATTTTCCGTATTCGTAGTTCTTACTAGGCGTGGAGGTCGTTTTTGTCGGGCGGTGTGAAGTCGAGAATTTAATTCTGCTGATTCGATGACTGGCCGCCCGATGTCCCGTTTCCCGACACACTTCTACATTTTTTATGCCAGTGGTAACCCTTTCTGCACTTCAGACAGAAGGGAGGCGGTGATCTGGGGCGTCTGTTTCCTTGAGAGCTGTTGCTTCCTGATGATGCTTGTTGCGCTGCCGGTGACTGGCTGCGAGCGTTTTTATTTTGAACCGGTGGTGTAGTCTCTCGTGTGTTTCGATTTTGACGTGGTGGCGTACGAGGGCGATCCTCCTGTGTTTCGATATTATTTACGGCTCGCTTGTCAGTGTTTCTTGGTGGTTGTTGAGGACGACGACTGTTGTGTGGGTATGTCGGACGATTATTTTGGGAATTATGTCGGTTTGAGGAATGATTATTTTGGTTTGAGGAATTATTGTTTCGGTTGGATGGATAGGAGTTTTGTGGATGAGGAGATTTTTGTTTATAGGATTTTCCGCTAGCGATTTCGGATTAGCTTTTATCGCTGTAAAATGCCTGTCTGTTTGTGATTATGCCCGCTTTTTGAACAAACTCGTTCATTGTTGTTGGGTGAAAAATGAGCTCCTGGCGTAGTCTCTCTGAAGATAACTTCCACACAATCTTCGTCATATACTCTTCCGTCCATAGAGTACCGTACTTCTGAAACAATACTTGTTTTCGGATCGCGAATGCTCCGGGTGCTGTGTTGTTCTGCCTCTTTGTAAGCAGCTCGACTGTTTCCTCGTATTGGGTTACGTCGGGATCTATTGAGTCGCACAAAAGTGAAGGTGCTCGCTCCCATGAAATCCCATCTTGGAAGAAACTTCCGTAGTCAGCAATTTGTGATGGGGTCATGCGAGCTAGCGTTCGCCGGTGTTTTTCTGTTGTTGACAGGTGTAATCCATGAAACTCCCTTTCCACACTCTCCAAAAAAGCCTGGGGATCCTTGCCATCGAAATGCTCCGTGGATTTCTCTTCGGTGCGTTTAAATTCCCGCATGAGTTCTATATATTCCCTGTGAGTTTGGTGGCGAATTTCCTCGTGTCTTTTGTGTTGGTTGTAGAAGTCACGTAACTCCAACAACTCGCGGTAGGTATCCGGGGTGTCGCGGCGCTCCTCGCGGAACGGGTTTCGTGATTCGGAGTGTCGCGTTTGCTCCGGTTGCGAAATATAGCTTCTCGAATCGTTGAGGGCATCTCTACGTGGTTCGTCAATGCGAGTCCGCCTGGTCTCGAAACCTGGTGAAGGTAGTGGTGGCCGAACATTACCTTGCACCTCGTGGTGCTGGGATACGAACGGGTTTTCATCTTGTGAGGGGTCTTGGTTATGCTGATTGCGCATTGTGATAATTGAGTTGCGATCAAATTCAATATCTGACGAATATTGCGACATGATTTATTCAGTTATCTTGAAAATTAATTATTAATTCGGCCCCGTATGACTTTATTAGCAAAATGAATTTAATTAATGCAACAGTGATTAAAAAAAAACTATTATTAGTGATAAGTAATCTGAAGTAATTAGATAAATGCGAAAGCTATAAAGTGAATTGATAAAAAAAATCAGTAATTCAACGATGATTGATAAGACTCGGCCCCGTAAGAATCAAATTATATATAAAAAAATGATTTTAAGATACCTTGTTGCCGTCACGTTTGGTTTTAATTTTTAGATCAATTTTATAATAAAGCTGTACTGAAGAGAGCGAAAGTTCGAAACACGTGTCTGCAGATGATTATAAACTTGAATGCTAGATTTTTTAATTGCTTTTGCTAATTTAATTTAATGAAATCAGTTTAAAATTAATTTTTCATAACTTTTCATGTAATAGTTACATTTAAATCTAAAGTACATTTTATCATTTATTAGTTTATTCAACAGAAATAATTTCATTCAAATTAGTGTTGCTTTAATAGTTGTACTATTTGTAACACGCAAATTAATTTGTATTATTCAATGTCTGTCGAAGTATTAGCTAGAGAAGTAGTTGTTTCAAATTAATTTGTTTTGTAGTCTTAGTAAGACTCATTGTTGTAGATTCACGAAATGTTTTCGTATTTTTAAATTTATTATTTAATTTTCTACAACGAACTAAAGGATTTTATTACATTTTATTATTCAAATAAATCAAGTCGGAAATTAGCGATGCTAACACGCAAATGAATGAATTTGAATGATTAATATGAACACGGCCCCGTCGTGATTTATAAATGATTTAACTTATGAGTGGTTCGCAAAACAATGCTCAAAAATAATAATAAACTTTGGGCAAAAATAACCTGTAGCACGATTAAAACAAAAACACACACACAATAATGTTAGGTATTATGCAATGAGTGAATGAACAAATGTTAGTCTGAGAATAAACAATGATAATTAAAATGGAGTAAAATGTTCAGTAGATAATTAATCTGCTTAACATCTGGATACTTGAAATGAACCAATGATTAAAATTAAATATGTTGGCAAGTTAATTAAAAGTTTCGAGTATATTTAAAATGTATAGTTGTAAAATTTAAAACTAATTTTATAATTAGGACAACTAAGTAAAATTGACACACGAAATTCCTAAAAAAATAAAAAAAATAATGTATTTGATCACAATGAAATTAACGTGAGTTTGCTTGTGTCAAATATGAAAAAAAATAATAAACGGAATATGATGCACCGAGTTGTTTTTTCAAACCATCAAAATATTTATATGCTAAAAATGTAGATATCTAAAATATTGCACAATAAAAATTATATAAGCATAAATATTGAACGTTTGAATGGAATTAATTTTAAACAGTTATTTAGATTAAGTCACTATAGAAAACAGGCTAACACAAAGTTACGTGTTAGTTTGTTAATGATGAATGTATGCTGCTCAGGGTGGTGGGTTTAATATCTAAAGAAATTATGACGTTGGGTGGCAAATTGTTAACGGGGGTCTTGTATTTTTAGTGCTTGATTTGGAATTAAGAGCATGAAAGTTAAGTTGCACAGGACGTTCCGCCGAACACTCCGATAGCTCAGTATACATATAATGAAAGAATGATAATAAATTTACTTACCAATATTATCTTTCGTCTTGAATGCACTTTTATTATGTAAAAAGAAAAATAATAAGATTTCGGAAAACAACAATATAAAATTTATTAATAATGATAACTGACTATAAACAATAAAAACAAATGACTGAATTAGACAATTAGTAATAACAGAACGAATGAATAAATGTATGATTAAATTAATATAAAAATAGACAAACGAATGTGATGACTAACGCGACGACTTACGAAATGCTAATGTCCAAATGATTCGCGACACTGATGAAGATGGGCTTTAGGTGTTGATGATGATGTCTTGGTACTTTGATGATGATGATGATTTCCACGCATGAACTTCACTGGCTGAAGATAACTTAACCGTTTGGTGGTTGAAACCTGACTGACTTTTCTAACTTCCTTTCTTCCCAACCACCGCTATCTTCACCCCCGCCATGTTTCTTGGGGGTGAGGGTGGTGGCGAAAAATTCGTGGTGGAGGAAGTAGAGTGTGGAGTTGACATCTCTACCTGCGGCCAACAGTTTGGAGCCTCCTGGTTTGGTCGTTTTTCGGTGGGCGATGTCTGTGCTGCAGATGTACGACCATAAACCTTTGTTCGCCGAAATTTTCCAAAATCTGCACGAATTTCTAAAGGCTTTGTTCTCATGGTCGTAAATATCTACAGTACACGTCGAGGATTAACCCGCTGGTTCTCGGAGCTGCTCGGTTTATTGGGGGGCGTCCTCGGGTGGTTATAGGGCCGGGTGTTGGGCTTGGCGCGCGGTTTACGATGGGGGTCGTAAAATGTCTCTGGCGGTCAGTATTTGTTATGCGATTTCCAATTTTTTTAGCATTGTAAAATATTTAAATCGTAAGCCGTGTTTGTCATGAATAATAATAATTATGCATGCTAATGCCTAACGTGAATTAAAAGATGAAATGAGATAAAAACCTATCTAAACTTAATCTAACATATTTACAAAATATATACAATGTGAACATCAATGAATGATTACGAACTTGACTCATTTGAACTTAATTGATTATGAAAATGAAATGAACAAGTATGTGGAGTCCGATGTTTTTGTGAAAATGAATTAGATAATCGAGTTACGACGTTTTCAAATAAAACGCCGGTAGCAGTTAACAACTCATTATGATTATTGAGCAGGTACTTTCCTTTCGTAATGGCTTTTTAATCTCTAACATATTTACAAAATATATACAATGTGAACATCAATGAATGATTACGAACTTGACTCATTTGAACTTAATTGATTATGAAAATGAAATGAACAAGTATGTGGAGTCCGATGTTTTTGTGAAAATGAATTAGATAATCGAGTTACGACGTTTTCAAATAAAACGCCGGTAGCAGTTAACAACTCATTATGATTATTGAACAGGTACTTTCCTTTCGTAATGGCTTTTTAATCTCTAATCCCTCCATCAGGTTAAGTCGATGCCCTTTTTCCGAAAAGTGGATCGGTTTAATACCTCCTGGATGGTGTCCCATCTCTATGCAGTGCTCTGTTAATCCCGTACCCGATGTTTGATTTTGTATTGACTTATTATGCTCTTTAAATCTCGTTTTAAAATTACGCTCTGTTTGTCCGATATAGATTCCGCTGCAATGGCCACAGTTAATTTGATATACTCCTGATTTATCTAATGGGTCCCTATCTTCAATTTTATTATTAATTATTTGTCAGCCCAAATTTACACTGTTCACTTCTATAGCCTTGATATTATTTTTGTGTAGAGCTTTGGAAATTCTTCTACTAGTGTATTTTGTAAAAGGTATGGCTGCATATTTAAAGTCTTGGGTAGATGTAGGTCCTTGGTATAGAAGTTTCTGTGCTATTTTTTTAAATTTTCTTTTTAAAATCCTGTCAACTGTCGATTTATTGTATCCGTTATTTATTTGGTAATTAATATTTAATTCTCTATTGTAATCTGTGGCATCTAGTGGTACATTGATTAAGCGGTGAATATATGCATTCAAACTCGCTGCCTTGAGATTGATATGTTCGGATTGGTGTGAATCGGCAGGTATTATAGCATACGTAGTTGTTGATTTTCTATATATCGAGTATTTAAGTGTCTTATTGATCCGTGAAAGCGCTAAATCTATCTAGGAAGTTGAGTGAGCCGTTATTTTCTTTCTCCATTGTGAATTGAATATTTTCATTGATTAAGGAAGAAAAGTGCCTGCTCAATAATCATAATTAGTTATTAACCAATGATAACATCTTAATCGCAGGCATCTAATCCCTCTTCGGTATATATTTAATGGACCGCTTCACTTAGTATTCACTGTATCATCCTTTGATAATGGTTATAACCGAAACACGTGTCAGGAAACTGAATATATTAATATATAAATAACAAGTGTTTTAATTCAAATGTATCTATTATACTTTTCCATCTAGTGTGAACTTTATCTTGTTTTATTGTTGAATGTAAAACTGTATATATTATCATACCTTACGTTATACAGTTTTTTTAGACTCTGAGGATGCATATATGTTTTATGCAAAACGTCAGTTTGTACATATAACAATATAGTCGACTAGAGCACAACTACCATCGTTTATTTCTTTGCTCCCTGCATCTATTCTCACAATAATGGGCTTTTTCACCCGTTAACTTCTACGAATTGATATGTATATAGATATGGAGTGGAGTAACAGGGTTCAAGTCCAAACGAAATGTAGGTAGCAATCAAAGATGTCAGTAAATTTTGCTTAAGTCCTCTATATTGTCAAGAACATAGCTAACATTTCACATACCTAAATGTATGCATCTTCAGAGCCTAAAAGTGAAAATAATGATAATGATAAATCACATAATTATTTTTAATGATAAATTAAGATATTAAGATAATAAGGGCGACTTAACAATTATGAGTAAATCCTACGTAATTTGCGACCAAGTGCACATGGCGTACATTTTGAGGTTAGATTTCGAATTTCTGAATTTTTGCCGTATATACATGGCAGTGCCAAAAAGAAGAGAAATTGCACCGAGGCGGAAATATGTAGGCACAGGAAGGCTCATTTTGTGGAAGAAGCGGTGATGGCCACTCGAAAGAGAAACTACCTGTGGTAGAAAAAATGAAAGGCCGAGTTCCGAGGGATCGTTTGAAATAGGAAGACAAAGACGAACCCAGGAAAATCGAAAAAAAATCTCACCAAGAAACCAAAAAACTCGTATAAATAGGTGGCAAGTCGCTCTGATCGACCCAGTCAATCCTCTGAGTAAGTTCCCAGAGGAAGTGGCGGGGAAGGTCAAAACGGGCCTCTAGAAGAGCTTAGTCGATCACATCCAGAGTGGGAGCGAGACCATCCCACTCTTCAGTGGTGTCCATGTGGCGGGGGAAATTCTTCGAGTCACTTGTGACAAAGAGGCAACTCTTGAGTGGCTGAAGGCCAAGGTGAGTGCCTCATCGGGAGGGTAGTGCGGAAAGACTCTCGTGAAACCTGAAGAACCGGAAATGGTATCTGAGGTGGCCGGGTTTCCTAAACAAAGGTGTTAATGTGGCAAGGAGGTCTAACAAAGAAACCGGAAGGACTTCTCCAAGGAAGGGGATGAAGTTGAAATATATGTTCGGCGACATCTCTGTAAAAATGAAGAAATGGCTCACAGACACCGACCACTCAAATAGCCAAGACAAAATAACTTTCAATTGACCATACAATAAAAGAGAAGAGAAGGTGTGATAAAAAGAAATACCAACAGAGGTAGATATGGTGCAGAATTGCATTGCTTTAATTCAGGAACCCTGGGCTTTTAAATACAGGGTTCATGGATTTAGCAAACCAGGTAATAATTGGTTTCATGTTTCATGGATCCCAGGGCCGTCATATGCTGCCCTAACAAATATAATCCTATCTTCATGCAACACCTATCTACCGAGGACCTGGGGTATGCTTGGGAGATGAGGAAAACTACGTACACTAGCATCAGCATACCTTCCATAAAAAGCTTCCAACCCGCCCCAACACTAGAGTTGGAAGAACTGGTGGTCCACTGTGATAAGGCAGGGATACTCTTAGTGGGGTGTGAGTCCAACATATACCACGAGGTATGGGGATGCCAAGAAAACAACAGTTGGCGTAAGTTATTGCATGACTTTATACTAAGTAGAAACTTAGATATAGTAAATAGCTGTAATGAACCGACCATTGTAAACTCCCGTTACCAAAGTTGCATTGACTAACTTACTTGGCTTGCTAGTACTCATATTATAAGGTATGTAGAGAACTGGCACGTATCTCAAAATGTGACAATGTCAGACCATAGATGGATAAAATTCCACATTACACTAGAAGGCTCAAACACAATCCAGTACAGAGATCCAAGGCTGATCAAGAGGGAACTTTTTGCTCCCTCGCTAGGATCTATGGACTTGGAAAAAGAGCCAATAAAAGATATAACTGAACTGAAAACCAGAGATGACGAGGTACCCACAAATGTATAGTGGTGCACTGAACTTAAGGCGCTGAAGAACCTAGCAAGAAGGGCACACAACAGAGCCATGAATACGCAAAATGTTTCCGAATGGAACAAATACCAAATAGTACAACATGGAGGCTTTACAGCCCAAAGTAGACAACGCCTCGGAAACATTACCAAAGCTCATTAGCCTTAAAAGGGGCAAACTCTTATTGAGACCCACGGATACCTCCACAGCATCCTAAACCAAACTGGATTGGGACCTGGCGGTCTTTATTGTTATCACGGAATGGGTAGACTGGGCAATGAGGGGTTTCTCACCTTACAAATCCCCAGTGATTGACGGGATTTATCCGACTCTTATACAATGGGGCAAGGATGTTATCCTGGGCACTCTCACGAGCGTGTATAGGGGGTGCATTGCCTTCAGTTACACACCCTATGCATGGAGGGAAACTAAAGTAATCTTCATGCCAAAACTAGGACCACAGCGAAAGCATAGCGACCAATAAGCCTCACATCCTTTTTAATAAAGATACTGGAGAGGCTATGCGACTGGTACATTAGGGAAATAGTCATAGTAAAACAGTATTTACATTCCAATCAACATGTATACTGTGAAGGCAGGTCGACGGACTCGGACCTGCATACGGTAGTGAACAGAATTGGTCGATCCTTTGAGCAAGTAGCCTTCACCCTTGCGACTTTCATGGATATAGAAGGAGCCTTTGGTAAGACCTCCTTCAGAAAGATAACACGAGACTTGTATTTTGGGTCATAAAAAGTTGCCCAAAGAGGGGAGTGATGTCCTTCTTACTATGAAACCTAGTCGTAGATTGATTCCTGGAATCACTGAATAAAGAGGGCTTCTACATGGTAGGTTATGCAGAGGATATCACGATTCTACTTTCCGGCAACTCGGAAAGTATGTTAGCGAAACGTATGTCGGATGCTCTCAAAACAAATGGTGCATAGATTATCCGCAAACTCAACAAAAACGAAACTGGTACTGTTCATAAGGAAAAGAAAGATTAAAGATTTCTAACCATCCAACTTTCGGGGCGAAGAACTCACCCTGAAAGATGGAGTCAAATACTTGGGCATTTTTCTAGACAATAAACTAAATTGGAACTCCCACATGACGGAGAGATCTCAACTCTAAAGGTCCCTCTATGTAAACCTAAACCTGCTGCCGCGAAGCAACTTCACCAAGCTACGGTGTGCAGACATCGTGCTAAGTGTCGCAAACGATTCTGTTGGGACACTGGGCCACCTCCCAACGTAGTAAGCCTTCTGTGCGTATCGGGGCACTACGCACAGCGGCCAGTTATTTCCTCCGTACTGGTGGGAACAGCAATGGACCACCAAAAATAAAAAAAATAAAACATAGAGGGCACCTCGGAGAACCCTACCTCCCCTGGTGTCGCCACGGCTGAACCCGAACGGCCTAAACCGCGTTTGGGGGCAGCCAAACGACACCAGAGGAGAGAGAGGCCCGCTCATAGGTAAGGGATACCTAAGTGTAACCTATTTCAAAGCACTCCGGCACTCTACAGACGACCGGCAAAAACCCAGGGAGGCGGAGGACCTCCGTCAAAGAGGACCTTCAGCGATATGCGAACGGGAATAGCACTTGCTATAATACCGAAGGGATTCCCAGAGACGAGCATAAATGCAGAGGAAGCAGAGCCTATTAAAACCTCGATAATCCAAAGCATTGATGCTACGTGAAAGGACAAGCCTCATCGAAATTTCAGGAATGTATCCACAAAGGGGGATTTCTGAGAATGGTATGCTCCGAACTACCAAACCTACCACAACCAGGGTCACCTGGTGGGACAAGGATCGTGATAGAGCAAATGCACACACCAGAAGAGTATTTAAAGGGGGAAACACATGTAAGAATTTTTTTTTTATTTTTTGTTTTTTGCATAAAAACCTTCCTTATACATTTAAGATTTATCCAACGAAATATTAAAGTGATCGCAAAAGTATTCACGGAAATATAACCTCCGTGTCATGAGCCGATTTTATCTTATAGTCTATGGAAATACATACAATCGTTGTTTAAACAAACAACGTTTTAACGTCGTGGTGATTGTTGCCGTGAACAATGTATTCGAAACGTAATAAAGACGAGTGTTAGTGTGCAAGTAGACCGAAAAAAAGACAGTTCTAAGTGAATCAGCACCGAAGGAACCGAAGCATTTGAACTGCGGCTACAAAATCGTTCAAATTGCCGCATATATCACTGCTATTACAGTCAAGGAAGGATACAAAGGTTTCTGCAAAATTATGGAAGGGATGGAATGTATCATTGGCCAAAATACTAGGATTTTCGTTGACAACTACGACGACGCCCGATAAATCCGTTAGGAGCGGCGATCGCTAAATAGGAGCAAGGAAGCCAGAACAGCCAGAAAAAGGGTTTAAGCCGAGCGTAACTACTTCTATGAACATGAGGAAGGCACTCTCTATGTCCCGGGATCGCCGTTTAATTATAAGTTTACACAAATTACGCTTTTTCTAAACTTAAAACTTTAAACGCGTTTTTCTCGAAACCATGTTTTTAAATTGGCGTACATGATAACTTTGTCAATTTTTATTCAAATCACTTGAATTTCTGTCTGCTCAACAGCTATTAAAATTTTGTTCTAAAAGAACCTCCGAAATCAGAAAAAAAAAAATTATTACGGCCTACGAAATCCGAAAAAAGAGTCAAATTTTGAACTTTTCTTTCAGCAAGCTGCAGAAATCATATATTTGTTTTTTTCTACTTTCTGGGGTTCATTTAGGATAAAATACATCTAAGAAAAGGGTTGTGCAAGAAAAACTTAAAAAAAATAATTTTTCGGGTCTCCAGAGTGTACGCCAATTTAGAGAGAGACTCTTGGCAAAAATTCTGTGGGGACATAGAAAGTGAACCCTCAAGCTCCCATCTACTCAAGACGCTCAGCAAAGATCATGCTGGGAACATCGGCTGCAAGTATTACTGCAGACACACTTCCCGGGTTCTGTGATACTTGACAATTCTGTTTCCGAGGACCTAGGCGAGCCCAATTCAGCTCCAAAACGGGACTGGGAACAGTGAAAACGTTAATCAAACCAGGTGACGTTGAATGGGGAATTAACACCTTGAAACCATTAAAATCACTAGGCACTGACAGGATATATCCGGTCATGCTATAAAAGAGGATAGCAACGTTGAGAAAACCACTATGTGATATCCTCAACGCAAGCCTTCCCCATTTATACATACCTAAGCCAGGGCGTGACTCATATGCCCAAGCTAAATCTTAGAGACCGATCAGCATTCATCACTTATTCTAAAACTACTATAAAAACCAGCAGACAGGCATATACGGGAAAGAGTCTTAAAGGACTACACTGTCAATAATACGCCTACCATGCGGGAAAGTCATGCGAACTAGTAATCCATCAGCTAGTGAGCAGATGCAAAAGGACCCTACAATGCCCCTAGGCCTTTCTGGGGCATTTGACAACACAACATTCAACTCCATAGCACAGCAATGGAGAAAAAAGGGATTAACCCGCAAGTACAACAATGGGTAAACAAGATGCTCAGAAGTCGGACTGTAACAGTCGCTGGCAGATTCTCTCAGGTGTTCTCTCTCCGCTTCTGTGGTGCCTCGTCATGGGCGACCTTCTGCTATTACTTAAAAGCCAGAGCATATATGTACTAGGGTATGCAGATGACCTAACCATTCTAGTAAGCGGGAAGTTTGGGACCACTGTATCAACCTTGATGCAGAGGACACTAAATATCGTAGAAAGATAGTGTTTGCTGATAACTGGGTCAATGAGAACAAATCCCGCAACAGCCATAGGAAGCACATAAATATGCACACTTTAAATGTGGGGTTATCAAGACCAGCAATATCTAAAGTACTACAAGAAGAAGTTTAGGGCCTCTTCTTCTTGTAGTTAAATGTTGCTGGTCTTGATGAGGTCCGATTCCACCAAAATCGCATACCCATCCCACAGATTCAAAACAATCATACCACAGCGGAGTGAATGGACAAATGGAACATACCCGGGAGCGAGTAAAGGAACCATATGGTATACTAAAGGAAAATGAGCTAGTATCTACGGAGGGTGCAATTAAGTCAGATCCTTAACATTAAATTTACATCTATTTCTTCAGACTGTGCATTTCACTTAAAATAGGCTTAATGGGTAATTTTACATAGGGGTAGTAGTCCCTACTCAAAGATGGTTTTTGAGTGGCTAGTAAACCATAAGACACATGGACAAATCATTGATTTTTTAACGATACTAAAGACAATATAGAAGCTTTCAGATGTGGATGAAGATTACCGACTTTCCAATATCATGATACCAATAATACCAATGGGGTTTGAGTGGAAGAACATAATTTATTATGAACTCCGCCCGCGCCTCTTTTGTACAAAGTGTTACGTTTGTTTTGTAATTTGTTTTTATATGTATTTTTTAAAGAAAGGATACCAAAGGTGTAAATATGGTCGATTTCATATCAAATGCACCACCCAGAAAGATTAATACGATTGATGACAAACTTGGTGAAACTAATTGTTTATTCGGTACAAAATAATTAAACTATTAAAATAAATAAACTTTAATTTAACAGAAAACAAAATAATAATGAGTTACATCGCCCCGCACAACAATGCAATAATTTTCCCTCCTAGGCCCACTTAAAATCAAATGGTCTATATTTGTTTGGGGAAGCTCATTCCAAACAACTTCTGACTGAAGTCTCACATCATATAAGTTGTCAGGAGGTCTAGGCATTGCGAACTCTTTTGCCCGGTATGTCCCAAATATGCTTGATGGAGTTTAAGTCGGGGGACCTTGCTGACCAACCTCATTTTTTTATAATGACCAAACGACGTGCGGACTTTTCGAACCGTCTCTCCAAAGTTTTCATTATTCGTAACTAAACCTCAACACTTCCTGATGCCAGTTGTCAAAGATTAGTACTCTATGTTCGTCACAAAAAATGCTTGATGGAGTTTAACACGTTAACGCCGGCGGGTACCACCGGTGGTACACGAGTTTTTACGCTTTTGGTACGCCACTGATTACTTCCATGGTGACATTAAATAACTATTATCGCGCATCTAGGACTTCAGTCACCATAGCAACCATAACAACCATTGGCGTGCGAGCCAAATTTTGTCATTTTAAATGAATAATTGTAGGGTACAAAACGCCGGCGTCAACGTGTTAAGTCGGGAGACCTTGCTGGCCAAGGCCGATCTTCGCGGGCGTTACTACGTCGGGGATGCCGCTGTATACCTTCTTCTGACCAGGAAGTATTCTCGCCACAGTTGTTTTTGCGATTCATTCTTCTGCCAATTTAGAGGAACGATAAACCTGCTGCTTTTATGCCGATCATTCGACCCCAATCAAACTCCGAAGTTTGGGAAAAAGTTGGGTGTTTTCTTAGTCTATGAACTGTTGCCGTAACTTCAGAAAAACTACTGATAAATTCTAAGTAAATATTCTTCAGTGCCCATATAAAAAGTTGTGGAATTTTGAGATAACCATGACGGAAAAACCTCAATGGCTCATTTTTTTTATTTTAGTTTAATTTTTTGTACCAACGAATAAATAATTATTTTCAAGTTTCGCAATCGTATTATTCTTTTTGGGTGGTGCATTTCATATGAACGTGAGTGTAAATAAATAAATTATTAATTAAATGTTCATCTTCCAGACCCGAAGTTAAGTCAGTTGGTTTTAATTAAAATAGTTTTTCTAATATATTTAGCAATGATAATGCATTTTCAAGACAATTTGTGTATAATATATTCAGTCATCTCTTTTGCCCCATAAGAATTATTTAATTTCAATTATATTATAAATATTATCGCGATTTACTAAAATTTAATCCAAAATTTTGAATATAAAGGGTGTCTCAAATGAACTAAAATTTTAATTTTTTAATAAAACATATTATATTATCGGAAAAGTACGAATGTTTTTATTTTAATATAAGGTAAAAAGATAGAGGTTATGTGTGGAACACAATATCCGATAAATGGGCGCCTCGACCTTGTTTGCAAATGGTAATTCTTTTGACAAAATTTTCAATTACATTTTGGCTTAATTGCGGACTAATTTCATCAATGGTGCGTCTAATTTCTTCCTTGAGCTCTGGAATGATATGTGGATCATTGGCTTACACATTTCCTTTCAGAAAACTCTAAAGAAAGAAGTCTAATGACGTCAGATCACACGATCTTGGTGGCCAATTCACATCGCCGCGGTACGAAATAACACGTCCAAGGAACTTTGTCTTTAATAACTGCATTGTTTCGTTCGCAGTGTGACAGGTTGCACCATCTTGTTGTAAGAATATGTCTTACAAGTCCATGCCGTTTAATTCATTCCACAAAAAGTTGGTTATCATGTAACGTTAACAAACCATTAACAGTTACCAATCACTCCTTCAACCCAAAGTCCGTACCAAACAATGACTCGTGGTGGATGCATGAGAAGCTGTTGGATCACTTGAGCATTTTCGGTCTCCCAAATTCGACTGTTTTGTTTATTCACGTAGCCAGTAAGTTGAAAATGCGCCTCATCGCTGTATATGATTTTCTTCAAAAAATCACCATCGATTTGTTAATGCTCCTCTATTCAATTGGCGAATGTACGGCGTTGCGCATGGTCTGCTGGTTGAAGGTTTTGTGTTAATTGGATCTTGTAGGCATGCAAATGCAGATCTTTAGTCAAAATTTGCTGCAGCCAGCTTCTTGAAACGTCCAATTGCTGAGCACGATGGCGAATCGAGGTGGAAGGACATTCGTCAACCCTCGCACTTATTGTGGCTATGTTTTCAATCGACCGACCGGTACGAGAACGGCCACTGCTTTTCGAGGTTAGAATTGAAACTCTAACCTCATTTTTTTTTTATAATCACCAAACGACGTGCGGACTTTTCGAACCGTCTCTACAAAGTTTTCACCATTTTTGTAATGAATTTTTACAATTTGTAGGCATTGCTCCATTGTGTAATTATTCGTGACTAAACCTCAATGCTTCCTGATGCCAGTTGTCAAAGATTAGTACTCTATGTTCGTCACAAAAAAATGGTTAATGCAACTGATTTTGATATTATTATCATTTGGGAAATATAGTTATATAGTTACTTGGCTAATAGCTTATTACATTTTAAGCAATATAATATTTATAGATCGAATCGTTAGAGGTGGTGGACTACTTGTTGCAGTTATGAAGTGTTTTAATTCACATTTATTACCACTATGCACCCATTATCAATAGCTTATAACTAATTTATTTTAAACAGTAGCGGCGTATTTATACCTAAAAGGATTATTGAGAAAGAACTTGGATTAAGGAATTACTGAGAAAGGGTTACATTTTCTGTTAGTCGGGACACATTGTAGGTATTGAATTATTTAATGCGGTTAAATCGAATTTAACAGTTTATTCATCTGTTTTTTTTTTCATTTCAGTAGCCTCCAACAAATATAATTTAAACCCTGTGGAATGCTTTAAGATGCTTAATTAAGGTGGTACAACCACATTTGTCAAGAGGATAATACGTTCCCTACAAAAAAATAATATTATGAACAGATGAAGCGCAATTCACTAATTGTGGTATTTTTAATCGCCATTATGAACATATAAGGCATCAAGAGAATTCACGAGAAATTTCACAGAGAAAACTACAAATTAAATTTGGGTTTAATCCATGGTGTGTTTGAATCAAGAATTTTCGGTCCATATATTTTTGAAAACACACTAAGTGATGACTTTTATTTTCTTCAGGAAACATTTGAAGATATGCACGATTATTTAAATTTTAATATTAATTTTTGTATACTTCCTGTCAATCACGAATGTCCATAATAACTGAAATGATGATTGTAGTTATTAATAAAAAAATTCATTCAAATCGAATAAAGCGTTCATTTGTTATAAACAAAAGAAATAAAAATTTTTAGAACTTTTAAGACAAATTCCGGCTTAACCATACATTTTTGGATATAGATAAGATGTGTTAAATCATCATATTTTGACCCCAGGAATCTATGGTTCAGCCATTACCCCACATTAACGGGACACCACGACAACGAACATCAGCTCGAAACTATCCAACTTGGATTGACGACATGACAACCGGTACATCGGCTCCGTCTCAAAGAATAAATATTATAGTGAAAATAAAAAATAAAACACTAATACAATTTGTGTTAATAGTGAATAAATAGTGTGATAAAGTGACTAAGTTTCAAGACTAAGAATAAATATATCGTTAGTAATCTATCTATAGAAAATTGCCAAGGTCAATGTCGTATCTCTAGTGGAAAAACAAATATAACGCGAAAACAAAGAGATATTGTAACATATTAAATGGATACGGATAAGAAAAGAAACCGAGAACATTTAGATACAGATTTCGAAGAATAAAATATAATATAATTTAACAGAAGTAAAAAGACACTGAGATCACCAAAACAACAATTAATACTAGCGGAAAAAATAGACACAGAACAAAATAAAAATAAAGAACTCACGCAGAAAGAAACAGTTAAAATAATACAGGATATGGAAAAGGACAACATAGAAGAATTAAAATTATTACTTTTAGATATAAAAACACAAATGGAGAAAAACACTTCAGAACTAAAAGCGGATATACAAGAATTAAAAAGCCTAAACAATAAAAATGAAGAAAAGTGGAATGAAGAAAACAATAAATTATTGAAAACAATCGAGGTTTTAAAGGAAAACGCAGAAAAAGAAGAAAGAATGAAGAAAGAAATACATAATTATAACAGGTCTGCAACTAGAAAATGAAAATGTGAAAAATGGAGTTGAAACATTCCTAAGAGAGAAAATCAAAGTAGATACAAAGATAAAAGATGCGTACAAAATTATAACAAATCAACATGAATTTGTAGTAGTTAAATTCAATTAATTTAATGATAAAATAAAAACAATGAAAAACAAAAGAAATATCAGAGATGCAGAAATATACATTGAAAATGATTATACAAAAAAATAACAAGACATACAGAAAGAAATATTGCTAAGGTACAAAAGGAGAAAGGTTACAGAGTTTTTGTTGGATACCAAAAATTAACAATAAATAATGAAGAATATCGATGGGACAAAGAACAATATGGTGTAACATTATACAGTGTTTCTGCTTAAGTTCGCACCATATGGAAAACTTTTTTATTATTAATTTTACGAAAAAAAGTTATTCTTTATAAAAAGTTCTGCTTGGTCCAAAACTTAAAATACAATAATCAGATATCAAATTTTTCAAGCTGTATACGAGTAATGTCAAGAAATATGAATTCTTCTCAAGAGTAAAGTACCTTTATTTGTGACAATATCGAAAATTATTATTATGAAAAGTTGTTCGGAATGAGAAACTATGTTCTAATATGCAATTATATCCAATTACATGGAAAAAAAATATTTTCTTTTTTTTATCTACAATAACAATGCAAATGTAAGTGTAGTTACGTGAAATCTAGGATGCACTGATAAACAAATGATTTCTTGATAGCAAGAATTGTTTGATAGTGAACGTCAAATAAAATTTGTTAACATGCCAGTAATATTAAGTGTGGAAGAAAAAATAGAAATTGTTTTAATCGTTGGTGAAAATTATAAAACTTATCGTAAAGCAGCTGAAATTTTTAATAACAGACATCCAGGGAAAAATATACATCATACATCAGTAATGAGAATTATGGAAAAATTCAAAACATGTGGAGATTCACAAACAAACGTCGAAAATCTGTTGCAAGTGAGGAGATGAAGTTAAATGTAATGTTATCTGTAGTGGAAAAACCTAAATTGTCTCTGCGAGAAAGGGCATCTTCGCTTCAAGATAAAATTGGTAAAGATACAATATCACAATTTAAAAAAAAAACAAGTTACATCCATATAAACCACAACATATCCATACTTTAAAACCTGGGGACTACGACAGACGACTAGATTTTTGTTTTCTTTTCTAAGGAAAGCTAGAAGACTATCCTTTTTTTGCTAGGAAAATAATGTTTTCTGACGAAGCTACATTTACGTCTAATGGAACAGTGTCTTCGCAAAATTGTCGATGGTGGTCTGACTCCAATCCTCACTTTACGATTCAAACTCGCAATCAATATTTTTTTAAAACTAACGTTTGGTGCGCCATTTACAAGGATAATATAATTGGCCCTTTTTTCTTTCGACAAATATGACTTCTCAACGATATCTAAATTTGTTACAAAATCAGTTGCATGATTTTCTTCGTGACCTTCCAAGACATGAACGGCAACAGGTATGGTACCAGCAGGACGGTGCAACATGCCATAGTACGATGGAAGTAAGGCAATATCTTGAAAATATCTTTTATGAAAGGTTAATTCATAGATATTCCGATATTTCTTGGCCAGCTAGGTCGCCAGATTTAACCCCATTAGATTTTTTCTTATGGGGTTACTTAAAAGAAAAGGTATATCAACACAGACCATTTGCAGACGTAGATCATTTGGAAACAATTATTATGGAAACAATTCAGGGTATAACTCCGAATATAATTAGAAATGTTTTGAGGGAATTTTCTTCCAGAACGGAAACCTGTATTGCGAGAGAAGGCAAATACGTTGAAGCAATAGTTAATTTTTACTTTTTCTTCCACACTCAATATTACCGGCATGTTAACAAATTTTATTTGACGTTCACTGTCAAACAATTCTTGCTATCAAGAAATCATTTGTTTATCAGTGCATCCTAGATTTCACGTAACTACACTTACATTTGCATTGTTATTGTAGATAAAAAAAGAAAATAAGTTTTTTCCATTTAATTGGATATAATTACATATTAAAACATAGTTTTTCATTCCGAACAACTTTTCATAATTATAATTTTCGATATTGTCACAAATAAAGGTACTTTACTCTTGAGAAGAATTCATATTTTTTGACATTACTCGTATACTGCTTAAAAAAATTGATATCTGATGATTGTATTTTAAGTTTTGGATCAAGCAGAACTTTTTATAAAGAATAACTTTTTTTCGTAAAATTAATAATAAAAAAGTTTTCCATATGGTGCGAACTTAAGCAGACACACTGTATACAAAACATGAAAAAAAAATATCAGCAACTAACAAATACATATAATAAAAGTGACATAGACAATGGATTGAATACACTGAAGTGAAAAATTCACTATGTTTTAACCACAAATAATTATTTGTGGTTAAAACATAGTGAATTTTTCAATTCAGTGTAAGTATGGATTACCACGTAGTAACGGTCGTAACCATTCTCTTTATTAAATGGATTGAATATTAAAAATAAAAATTATAAGGCATTACTTATTGGAACTTGGAATATCAAAGGAATTAATAATAAATCGAAAGAAATAAAACTGGAATTTGATCTAGGACTGACAGAGACGAAAAAGAAAGAACAAGGAAGCATTATTAATAATGAACATCTATTTATATATAGTGGGGTCGAGGAAAATGCTAGAGCGGCATGGGGAGTAGCTTGTATTATTAATAAAAACCTTGTAGGAAACATGACAGAATACCAATGTATCTCAGAAAGAGTACTTATAGAATTTAAACACAGTACTGAAACTGTTCTAAAAAACTTGATCATCACATATGCTCCAACTAATGATGCCAGTAAAGAAATAAAAAATAAATATTGGGAAGAACTAAATAGAATCATAGAAGAACTTAAGTGATTGTAATGGGGGATTTAAATGCACGGGTAGGAAGGAAAGATCAACTACATAAAAAAACAATTGGAAAATATGGCGAATTGTGTAGAAACAAACAAGGGAAGAGATTACTCGAATACTGTCACATGAATAATTTACTTATAACAAACACCTTCTTCAACACAAAAATATACACAAATACACACGAGGGGTTATAAGCAGAAAGGAGGGTTCCATTATATATTAGTAAATAAAAATAAAATCATCAAAGTAAAAGACGTTAGAGTAAAGGGAGGAGCCGAAATTGGAAGTGATCACTTTCTACTAATACTGAAAACTAAAAATATAAAAAAGAATCTAACAAAAATAACAGTATTGAGATTTCTTGAATTTGATTTTCATTTATCACGTGGTGAAACATTTTTAATATTAAGGGTTGTTTATAGAAAGGCACTTGGTTAGTTTCACAATTTTTACGATTTATTCCGACTAGTCTCGTTTTTTCTAGATAATGATGTAATGATGTAAACATTGAAACTAGTCGGAATAAATCGTAAAAATGATGAAACCAACCAAGTGCCTTCTATAAACAACCCTTAAGAGAATTGAGGTTTTAACACACGATTATATAAAAGCCTTCAGATTAGTGAAATTGCAAAGAAATTTCAAGAACAACTCTCGATTAAACGATTAAATGGATTGGCATAACTGAAGAGACAGATATAGATAAATTATGGGCAACGTTTGAAAATAATGTAAGAACTACGGCAGAAGAGGTATGCGGTATAAACAAGAAAGATAAAACGAGGAAACAAACTGGATGGTGGAATAACACAACGAAATATATATATATATATATATATATATATATATATATATATATATATATATATATATTATTTAGTTTGATGTTTTCGCGGGTATGGTATGTTGTAGCTGGTTTTCGGGTTATACTCCGCGTGGTTTGTAAATTATATTCACGACATGTCGATGGTCTCTCTGCCATCTTTTTAAAGTGTTTACTCTTGTTTGGACAAGGTAATACACTATTACCTTGACCAAACAATAGTAAACACTTGAAACCATGAAAAATAATATCAAACAGAATTAGGGAAAAAATAGAACATAATTTGAAAGAAACACAATGTGATCCACATCTTCACAATAAGGCAAATAAGTGAAAAGTTTCAACAACAACAGAAAATAATGGTTTTAGCTTTAATTGATTTAGAAAAGGCATCTGACAGAGTGACAACATAACATCGACCATAAAATAATAAGACTTATAAAGCAAATATATTCCAACACTGAGAATCACGTTATATATAATTCAAAAATGTTAAATCATTTAAAACCAAGACGGGTTTAAGACAAGGAGGGGAACACCGCCTATTATTGTTTATAATCTCTTTAAATGAAATAGCAAGGACATATAGCATAAAAACTAAAAAAAAATACTTATTGGACAAAATAAAATAAAACCAGTTCTCATATCTGAATGATTATTTGCGGACGAGATAGAACTCTTTGCTGCAAATGAAAATGATTAAAAACAAAACATAGATATATGGAAACAAAGCCTCGAAGAGTTTGGCAAAAAAAATAAACCTGAAAAAACTAAAACAATGCGCATAAGCGAAGACGTCAAAAATATAGATATTGAACTGAATAAGGAAACATTAGAACAAACAAAAACATATACATGTTTAGGAGTTACAATACAAGATAATGGAAACATGAACATAGAAATATGTATAACCAGAATAAACAAGACAATGAAACTATATCACACAATGAGACAACATTTCATCTGGAACCGAGAAATATAAAAACACACCAAAGTGAAAGTTTTCAAATCTCTATATAGACCAATGCTAACATTTGGCTGTGAAACATGGACACTAGACAGAACAGAAAAGTAAAATTCAAGCGGTTGCAATGGCAAGCCTTAAATTTATTAAGAAAATACAACTCAGTTGGTTTGGACATCTGCAAAGAATGCCTCATTGTAGACCAGTAAAACAAGTGTGGGAAGCCCCACAAAAATATATATACAGTGCAATTTAAAAAAAAAGTTGATCGTCTCTTGTCAAAAACTGGACGCAAGAAAAAATATCAGTTCAGCTCATATTAAAGTCTTTTAAAAATCATTTATAGAAATTATTATTTTAATTAAAATCAGATAAAAAATAATCGAGATACAGCACCAAAGGTTTTTCCTCAGTCACCCTGTATATATATATATATATATATATATATATATATATATATATATATATATATATATATATATATATTTGAGGTTTTCGCGCGTGTAATATGTTCTAATGGTTTTTCGGGATATGTCTCGCGTGTTATTTGTTGAGGTTACTCAAGTTTTGGTGACATCTCATTCGCCATCTTCTGGAGTTTGGATAGTTTCGAACTGATGTTGGTTGTCATGGTGTGTTGTTTTTATAGGTAGTTTCGTCTTGTTCTGCTACGTGTGATTGGTCCATTGACGATGGGTAGGAAATGGTCGGTGTATGCGAGATTAGGCGTTTCTTGAAGTCCTGTTAATCTGAGTATAGTCGGTCGTTCTATGTAGGGGATTAAGGGCTTACGGTCCGTATTTCGCTGGCTTAACCGTCAATAGATATGTTGGGTTAAATCCACATATTTTGGCCGCAGGAATCGGTGGTCCAGCCATTTCTCCTCATTAACGGGACACCCTGTATATATACTATTCACCATATTATCTGACGTATGTAAGACTTAATGTCAAGACATGAAATAAATACATATATACATACAATGTACAACTTTTATGTACAACAGTTTGCTAAACCAAATTTTGCAAATCCCAGTATTATTAAGTCCATATATTAAAACACTGAGAAGTTGGAGTTAATGCTTTATTTATTAGATTATAACTATATCACACTTAATATTCAACATAAGTATATTTTAGTGTTTAAAAGCATGTTTTGAAATAATTGTGAGATGAATTGTGAATTGAAGCGGCTTTGCAATTATCGTAGTTGTAGGTCAATTACTTTGTTAATATCACTAAACGTATATCCATAAAATGTATTTGTCTTAAAGCTAATATTTTGTGTACATTATATGTACGCCTAGTTTATTTTTCATTTACTGTTCTTATTGCTAGATAATAAGATAAAGAACCCCGAAGAATCTAAAACAAAATATTTCCAGGTTGAAAGAATTATTTTAGTTCCATTAATTTCTACTTAAACAAAACTACATATTTAATATATTAGTATGTGAAGTAAATCATACTTACTGTTGTATATGTCTCCAATGACAAGAAAGCAAACTTTCCTGCGCTTAAGCGGAAAGGCCTTTGAGCTCTGAGTATTATTAACATTAGTGCTTTTTGGCAATTATTATCTAACTGAATCCATTCAGAATCAAAAGCAGCCCTTGCTACATCAACACTTTCCAATGAAAGTTCATTGCCATTCCAACAGTAAATTAAAAGTTGGAACAACATAAGTGCTAAGTATGAAGCCATGCTGAAGAATTCTGGACTATTAAAGTTAAACTGAAACATAAAAAACATATAAAATTAAAGAAATTTTAACGAAATTGTTACATTTTTGAAAACATTATTTTGTTTTGTATTTTTTTTTAAATTTTTAAATGACACTAAAGACAATTGGGTAAAAATAGAAGTAGAAGCCTCCAACGGCAATGAGTTAAAAAATATATGATGTATATTTTTACTTAAGAAACTATAACACAATAATTCATACAAAAAATATTACGAATGAGAATATTATTCTTACTTACTAATGAAAGTTGAAACAATATTGTACACATCACCATTAGGCTTACTAAAAATTGGACAAGCAATAACATGTTAAATTTATCTTCAGTTTCATTCAATAACTTAATAATTTCATTATGGTGTTGGATAACATCTCGAAAGATAAGTGTTACATTTATTTGAACTTCTTGAGGAAACTTTTCCAAAGTATTTTCAAAATTCTTGAGTAAATGTGTATTTCTTTTAGATTCCTGTAAGGTTTTCAATTAAATTATGGCTATTTGATAAGAAATAAGTTCTATACTTACCGCATCTATTTTATAGGCCCTACTTTTAATATGAAACAAACTATTCTTCAAAATCAAGATTTGTGCCTTAACATGCATAATAATACCAGTTATCAATGCATCGCATGCACCAAGGTAAAAGCCAATAACAATACAACTGTAAACTTGATAAAAAACAGTCCAGTTGTAATACTTCTGTGTGTCGATGGGTAAGTAGATATTATAAGGCAACACTTTTACTTCCTTAATGATACTTTGATTAGTATTAAAATCAAAGGTTTCCTCGAAAGCTATTTTAAAAATTGCTGAAAATGTATGATTTGCAACAATAACGACAACAAGACAGTAAATTATCAAAACTTGAAAATTACTGTATTTAATAGCCCGGTTTATAAATTTATTCTCTTCGGTTCCTCCACGTTCAATATTCGGAGCAAAGAATCCAGATTCTAAATCTTTAATATATGTTAAAACTTCCTTTCTGTTTACATATAATATTATTCCTTTCAGTACACCTTAAATTGATTTAAAAAATATTAAAACGAGTTAATATATAACTTTATTTGGTGTAAACAAAACACACATGTGCAGCTTAGTCATAGTAAAATATAATCGAAGCATTAATAGAACCGTAACAAATATTAGGAAACTATTTAATTAAATGTATTTCTTTTTTAATTTCTGAGGTTGTTTTTTAACTATATTGTATATATAAAAAGGTATAACAAGAAGCAAACTAAAATAGATAAATTAAATGAATTGATTTAGTGCATAATTGGTATGATATATATATATTTTTACCACAAAATTGCGTAGCTATGTATGAAAGACTGAACGAGAAGTATTCGAAGTCATCTAGATGTAATACAAGGTCAATGCCTTCAGCGATTATATAATAAAATATTGTAGATAAAACAATTACAGAATACATTTTAAAAAATAAGGACTCTATAGGATTTTCAATTACTTCGATAGCTATACCGCACCATTTTAATGCGGTGAGAATTCGTCCAAAATAGTTACTTTTTGGTGGTTGAAAATCATCTTCGAACATGTTAAAATTGATTTTAGATGTACAATAGAAGAGTTTATTTAAACATAATACGATATTAAATCGAAACTAAACGTACTATTGTATAGATTCTCTTTATATAAGTTTGTAAGTCAGAAACGTTATTATAGTTTAATTATATACCTTATACTTTGATTCGAATAATGAATTAATAATACACAGAATGGAGGTTCTTTGTTAAAGTTACATATCAAAAGTTGTTAAATAAATTATTTTCTGCAATGAAACTGTTTAATTAATTATTAATTCAATAGAAAATATATTGGAATATTTACCCTGAAATAAATAATAACAAAGAACCAAATAATAAAATCCACACACATAACTTTATATATATATAGGGTGTCCCGGGAGTGTGGGGAAATGGCTGGAGCATAGATTCCTGGAGTCAAAATAGGATGATTTAACACAACTTATCTATATTCAAAAATTTACGCTTCATTCGATTTGAATGAAATTTATAATCACTTTGGTAAATTTTCGTAAATGAAATACGATAACACTTTCAAATATTTATTTTGCCGTTCGCGAAAATTGTTTCGACACACTGTGTCTTCTTAAGGCGAAGAAATACATTTTTTTACATTTAAAACTATTTATACTAAGTGTGCGGTGGTGAGGTCGGACCAGTGTTAGAATAAGTTCAATAATAGTGAGTTGGACAGGTCCGTTTGATCATTTAATAAATTTCCCGTTCTTTTTCTTTTATTGATTTACAGTTTTTTTTCAGTTTTCTTCCTTTTTCTGCTATATGTAGTATTCTAAATTCGTTGTTAAATTGGTGGTTTTCTTCTATTAAATGATTAGCGTATGTTGAATGAAATTTATTATTAATAACTACCATAATATAATATATCATTTCAGTTATTATGGTCACATAAAAACTGAGCTATTTTTTATTGGTACATCCATTTAAAAACTTTTTTGTCTCTTAATTACTTTCCCTATACAGGGTGACTGACGAAAAACCTTTGGTGCTGTGTCTCGCTTATTTTTTATCCGATTTTAATAAATAAAACATCAAATTGAATCAATTTTAAAACACTTTCATATGAACTAAACTGATGTTTTTGCTTTCATCCAGTTTTTGACAAAAGACGATCAAGTTTTTTTTTTTTCAAATTGCACTGTATATATATTTTGTATTGATCGACAAGGAGATTTTTTTCTAAATATAAAATTATAGTATTGTATCAATGGCCGACACTGTCACTTTTGACATTTAAAATAGGCTCCGTTTATTATTTACTATGGATACTTGATTTTTAATTTTTTTTCCTTTCCTTTGATGTATTAATAAAATTGTTTACAGTTTTATATTCAGAAAAAATCTCCTTGCGGATCAATACAAAATATATATAGATTAAAAAAAAGTTGATCGTCTTTTGTCAAAAAATGGATGCAAGAAAAAATATCAGTTCAGTTCATATAGAAGTCTTTTAAAAATCATCATATAATCATAAAATTTTAAAAAACTATCCACGACTATGATAGTTCATGTTATTAAAATAAAATAGACCACATTCAACATTTTGCCATGGTCTGTCTGGCACTGTTCAATTTAAAAATGATTCTTTTATATTTGACCTTTTAAATTTCATACAAGTTTTGCAGTTTTCAACCAATTTTGTTATGTCATTTGCCATTGTCGGCCAAAAAAGAAAATCACGAGCTAAATTAAGTGTGCGATTTATGCCCCGATGCGTATAATGTAAATGATGCAATATTGTGGAAATTTGCTTATTTGGAATTATTAATTTATTATTTCTATATAGTAGACCATTGTATTCAGATAATTCATTTCTAATATTAAAATAAAAATTTAATAAAAATTTAATTCTCTTGACCAGCCTAATTTAAAAAAAATTATCTTTAATTAATGATTTTTTGTTTACTTTTTGTCATTACGATACTGTCTTCAACTATGAAAACGTGCGCTTCTATAACTTTATCAAGATCATCGTCTTCACTCTTATTTTTATTTATAAATGCACGAGATACACCGGGTCCTGCAACAGTGTGTCAGGCTTTCCTAGCGCCTTTCTCGTAAGAGATAGAAAAAAATGATTCGTATAAAAATTTATTGATTTAAAAATCTCTATGCCGTAAAATTATTTTCAAATATACAGGGTGTCCCAATTTTGCGGTATAACAAAAGCAAACATTTTTTTTAAATGGAACACCATGTATATTCGTTCATTTTCTAATTTGGATAATATTTTATAACTTGAACCTTTTTTGGTTTTTAATTTCGATATGGCATTTCCGAGTTATTGACGTTTTTCTGAAAAAATGTAAAAAGCGAAGGTTCACAAAAAATTATTCTGATGTTCTATTTAAAATTTAAGAAATTTTCTTTTTCCTATGGTTGGTCATAAGTACTGTTTAGGTACCAGTGTTAAAAATTTTCACTTTTGAGGAACCCTGCCTTTGTATCAGACACGCCATTTTCTAAAATTTCAAATTGTCGTAACTCTTGTTTTTTAAATGGAATCATATATTTTTTTAAATTTTATATTATTCTGCATCTAATTTCCTACACAAAATATTAAGCATCCCTATACCTAAAATTGATATTTTTCAAGATATTAAAGGATTTATATTTCAAACGGTTCTTGAATACGAATTTGTTTTTGAATAGATAGCTATGACTGAAAAAAAAGCATCTGTCAATTAAACAATAAGTTTGGTATGTATGGTTGCATTGCACGTTACGATTATAACAATGAAATTTTTGAGAAGAATTAATTGATGTGATGTTTGCAAGCCTAAAGAATTTATGTTCAGCGCTACCCAGATGGGCGAAAACAATTATTTTTCTTATTTCGATTAGATTAGAAAGAAATGCCAAACTTTACAAATAATAATATGTCTAAACCCCATAGTTATTGAGATATTTAATAGTTTTCATAAAAATAACCATTTAATTATATATACTCTATGTACGGAGTTGATCATGCTGAGGCAAAATAACTAACAAAATGCAAGTAAGTGTCAATGTGAGATAAATAGAAACAGATAATATGATTCATTATTTTATTCCAAAGCCGGGAAAGGTAACAAAATTATTTACTACAGTAAAATGTCTTCAATTTTCATTTAGGCACAAATTAATTCGCCGCTGAAAAGACCTTTCCACAATTCGTTGATGCATATTCATTGGTGCTGTTGGTGGTTCCTTAAAAAACAATCTAGCAGGCCATTTGATGGGTCCATTCCTACCAATCCACTGGTTGGGAAAAATCAAATGCCCTCACGTCTTGCGAAAATTGGACAGGTGCTCCGTCTTGTTAAAACCATACCCTGTTTCTTGTTAGTTAGGGTATATTAGCTAACGTTCCGGGTAATTCAATTCAGGAAGTGCAAATACATAGGCCTATTGAGATGGCCCTCGAAGAAATGTGGACCTACTACATGGTTTCCAAAAATTCCGCCCCAGACATTCAAAGACCGTCGATGCTGATGATCATAACACTTGTCTCATAACCTGCGGATTATCAGTTGAATAATAGTGAAAATTGCCTGTTGACAGATGCGTTGTTATGGGATATCCTGAATTTCCTGTCTTCCCCAGATACAAAATTCGGAACGAAATTGAAAATCAGTATTATTCAGTTCTTGATGTAGCTGAATATGGTATGCATGATATCGATTTTTCTTCAGAATGCTTTGTACTGACTTCTCGCTTATGCCAGTTCCTTCACCAATATCTTTTTGGTTTACGTTGGGATGCTCAGTTGCTGTTAATAGCACTGAAATTTGGTTTTCCTCGTTGATAATAGGCTTTCTTCTTTCTTTTTTTTTTGTAATTCACACTTCCCATTTCAATAAATCTATTGAGTAAGTTCCTAAAACATTTCTCCTCCGTTCGCCCTTTTCGAAATCCATGATGATAATTTGCTGTCTACGCGAAACGGAGAGAATCACTTTGCAGCAAATATTAGAGAGATTTACATGTTAAACTAATTGTTTAATTGACAGATGCATATTTTCAGTCATGGCTATCTATTCAAAAACAAATTCGTATTCAAGGACCGTTTGAAATATACATTCTTTTATATCTTTAAAAATATCACTTTTAAGTATAGAGTATGCTTAATATTTTTTGTAGGAAATTATATGCAGAATAATATAAAATTTAAAAAAATATATGATTCCATTAAAAAAAAGAGTTACGACATTTTGAAATTTTAGAAAATGTCGTGTTTGATTCAAAGGCAGGGTTCCTCCAAAGTGAAAATTTTTAACACTGGTACATAAAGAGTACTTATGACCAACCATAGGAAAAAGAAAAATTCTTAAATTTTAAATATAACATCAGAATAATTTTTTTTTGTGAACCTCCGCTTTTTACATTTTTTTTCAGAAAAACGTCAATAACTCGGAAATGCCATATCGAAATTAAAAACCAGAAAAAGGTTCAAGTTATAAAATATTATGTTTGCTTTTGTTATACCGCAAAATTGAGACACCCTGTATATTTGAAAATAATTTTACGGCATAGAGATTTTTAGATCAATAAATTTTTATACGAAACATTTTTTTCTATCTCTTACGAGAAAGGCGCTAGGAAAGCCTGACGCACTGTTGCAGGACTCTGTATATATACAGGGTTATTCACGCTATACGGCACGGAATATTGTGGCCAAAATACGTGACTTTCGAAAAGTTTCACTTTGGGGATATTTGGGGGTCTATTAGGGCTACTTTTTAAGATTACTTTCATAATATACCCTAAAAGTATCAAAGTTGTGTTTCTTTTAATGAAACACCCTGTATTTTATTGCATTTTTGGATTATTCGATCAAAATAGGTGTGTGTTTTAATAAGGATTTTTTACTTAAATTTTGTAAAAATTTAACCTAATTTTCATGTTTCAAATACTTAAAAAGTAATTAAGTTATGCATACCAAATTTACACTTAAATGTAACAATAGATCATATTTTATTTTCCAAGTATAATAAATTTGACATCTTATACCGGGTGTAAATTAAACAAATGAGAACTTTAAATAACTATAACTTAATTTATTTAAATGGAACGCTATATTTATTTATTTGATCCAAAAATGCAATAAACTACAGGGTGTTTCATTAAAAAAAACACGACTTTGATACTTTTAGTGTTTTTGGGACACCCTGTATATTATGAAAGTAATTTTAAAAAGTAGCCCTAATAGACCCCCATATATCCCCAAAGTGAAACTTTTTGAAAGTCACGTATTTTGGCCACAATATTCCGTGCCGTATAGCGTGAATAACCCTGTATACATACAAGGTGGGCATTTATCTTAGCAATGTGAAATATTTTCGGAACATGGCAAAATATGAAAAAAATGTTTCAAATAAATGTTTTTTGATATGAGGGGGCAAATTTTATGTCACTACGTATGATTTTGAATCTTAGATATTTCAAGGTCATTTGAAGATCAACTTTGTTTTTTTTTAAATTGATATATTTATTTTTTCATTTTTTTCTGTTTCTACGCATAAAAAGAAAATTAAATTATCTAAATCATGGCTATGGCATAAATTATGCAATATATATATATATATATATACAGGGTTATTCACGCTATACGGCACGGAATATTGTGGCCAAAATACGTGACTTTCAAAAAGTTTCACTTTGGGGATATATGGGGGTCTATTAGGGCTACTTTTTAAAATTACTTTCATAATATACAGGGTGTCCCAAAAACCCTAAAAGTATCAAAGTTGTGTTTTTTTTAATGAAACACCCTGTATTTTATTGCATTTTTAGATCCTTCGATAAAAATAAGTGTGTGTTTTAATAAGGTTTTTATTACATAAACCTTAAGGTTTTTGAAATAATTTGAATTTTGTAAAAATGTAACCTAATTTTCATGTTTCAAATACTTAAAAAATAATTAAGTTATGCATTCCAAATTTACAGTGAAATGTGACAATATATCATATTTTATTTTCCAAGTATAATAAACTTGACATCTTATGCCGGGTGTAAAAAAATTGGAATGAAACAAATGAGAACTTTAAATGGCTATAACTTTAATTATTTAAATGGAACGCTATATTTTTTAATTTGTCAGCAAATGCACGTTTTAATTACCTTTCGAATGGTATTTAAATCTTAATCTTGTTAAGTCTTCTCGTTTTTGCAGAAAACGCCAAAATATTGTTTATTGCGCCGTTTTAGTACTTTTTAAGTAAAAATTTTAATGTATCTAGTTTTCTATGGTATTTAAAAACGTCAGATAATTAATTTAGTCTGTCATTTTAGTTTAAAAAGCCTGTCTTTTGTTATTGTTGTCTTATTTTGCATTTTTGTGTTATATCGTCAGTAATCGTTATTGTTTGAACATTGCTGTTGTATTTTTTGGTAAAAAATGAAGATTTACTCAAAAGAAG
>OZ018391.1:44787915-44800569 GCA_963969525.1 Ontholestes murinus | reverse complement strand
AAGCGAAGACGTCAAAAATATAGATATTGAACTGAATAAGGAAACATTAGAACAAACAAAAACATATACATGTTTAGGAGTTACAATACAAGATAATGGAAACATGAACATAGAAATATAACCAGAATAAACAAGACAATGAAACTATATCACACAATGAGACAACATTTCATCTGGAACCGAGAAATATAAAAACACACCAAAGTGAAAGTTTTCAAATCTCTATATAGACCAATGCTAACATTTGGCTGTGAAACATGGACACTAGACAGAACAGAAAAGTAAAATTCAAGCGGTTGCAATGGCAAGCCTTAAATTTATTAAGAAAAGACAACTCAGTTGGTTTGGACATCTGCAAAGAATGCCTCATTGTAGACCAGTAAAACAAGTGTGGGAAGCCCCACAAAAATATATATACAGTGCAATTTAAAAAAAAAGTTGATCGTCTCTTGTCAAAAACTGGACGCAAGAAAAAATATATATATACATATATATACAGGGTGTCCCGTTAATGTGGGGAAATAGCTGGACCATAGATTCCTGGGGTCAAAATATGACGATTTAACGCAACTTATCTATATCCAAAAATTTACGGTTAAGCCGGAATTTATCTTCAAAGTTCCAAAATTTTTTATTTCTTTTGTTTATAACAATTGAACGCTTCATTCGATTTGAATGAAATTTATTATTAATAACTACCACAATATAATACATCATTTCAGTTATTATGGCCATTATTGGTTAACAAGAAGTATAAAAAACAGTAGTACCACCACTTAAAAACTAAAATATTTTTTTATTGGTGCATCAAATGAAAACTAAAAAAATACTATTTAAAAGACCATTTAATTTACTTTTTTGTCTCTTAACAATATTTGATATCTTATACGGTTTTCCTACAAAAAAATAAAATATATATCTTTTTATCTAATAAAAACAAAATCTAGTTTTCCATCGAATGGAAAATAAATGTTTTTCGTGGCTGTCCTTGTTTAAAAAATGTAAATTATGTATAATAATAATTATTTAGTGTCCCATTAATGGCTGGACCATAGATTTCTCAGGTCAAAATATGACGATTTAACGCAACTTATCTACATATATTCAAAAATTTACGGTTAAGCCGGAATTTGTCTTCAAAGTTCCAAAAGAATTTATTTCTTTTGTTTATAACAATTGAATGATTTATTCGAATTGAATGAAATTTACTATTAATAACTACCTTAATATAATAAATAATTCCAGTTATTATGGAAATTATTGATGGACAGGAATTATAAAAAAACAGGATTACCACCACTTAAAATCTAAAATCTAAAAAATACCACTTAAAAGTGCATTTGATTTAAAAACTTTGTTGTCTCTAGTATTTGATATCTTGTACGGTTTTTGCACAAAAAATAAAATATGAATATAGTATACTCATTATGCACTCATTAATAAGAAAATCAATTTAGTCAATTGAATAAAAATTAAATAATATTAATTAATCAAATAAATCTAAACAACATCTAACACTTTTCAAACAATTTTCTTCGCAAAATCCTAATACAAGCAAGATATCTGTTTGCTCCAAATATGAATATTTATGAACTATAATAAAGTTAAAAATTAATTAGTAAAAGACACTAAATAATTATTATTATACATAATTTACATTTTTTAAACAAAGACAGCCACGCAAAAAAAATATTTTCGATTCGATGGAAAACTAGATTTTGTTTTTATTAGATAAAAAATATATATTTTATTTTTTTGTGGAAAAACCGTAAAAGATATCAAATATTATTAAGAGACAAAAAAGTTTTTAAATTAAATGGTCTTTAAAAAAATATTTTTTTAGTTTTTATTTGATGCACCAATAAAAAAATATTTTAGTTTTTAAGTGGTGGTAGTACTGTTTTTTATACTTCTTGTTAACCAATAATGGCCATAATAACTGAAATGATGTATTATATTGTAGTAGTTATTAATAATAAATTTAATTCAAATCGAATGAAGCGTTCAATTGTTATAAACAAAATAAATAAAAAAATTTGGAACTTTGAAGATAAATTCCGGCTTAACCGTAAATTTTTGGATATATATAAGTTGCGTTAAATCGTCATATTTTGACCCCAGGAATCTATGGTCCAGCCATTTCCCCACATTAACGGGACACCCTGTATATATTTGAGGTTTTCGCGCGTGTAATATGTTCTAATGGTTTTTCGGGATATGTCTCGCGTGTTATTTGTTGAGGTTACTCAAGTTTTGGTGACATCTCATTCGCCATCTTCTGGAGTTTGGATAGTTTCGAACTGATGTTGGTTGTCATGGTGTGTTGTTTTTATAGGTAGTTTCGTCTTGTTCTGCTACGTGTGATTGGTCCATTGACGATGGGTAGGAAATGGTCGGTGTATGTGAGATTAGGCGTTTCTTGAAGTCCTGTTAATCTGAGTATAGTCGGTCGTTCTATGTAGGGGATTACGGGCTTACGGTCCGTATTTCGCTGGCTTAACCGTCAATAGATATGTTGGGTTAAATCCACATATTTTGGCCGCAAGAATCGGTGGTCCAGCCATTTCTTCTCATTAACGGGACACCCTGTATATATACTATTCACCATATTATCTGACGTATGTAAGACTTAATGTCAAGACATGAAATAAATACATATATACATACAATGTACAACTTTTATGTACAACAGTTTGCTAAACCAAATTTTGCAAATCCCAGTATTATTAAGTCCATATATTAAAACACTGAGAAGTTGGAGTTAATGCTTTATTTATTAGATTATAACTATATCACACTTAATATTCAACATAAGTATATTTTAGTGTTAAAAAGCATGTTTTGAAATAATTGTGAGATGAATTGTGAATTGAAGCGACTTTGCAATTATCGTAGTTGTAGGTCAATTACTTTGTTAATATCACTAAACGTATATCCATAAAATGTATTTGTCTTAAAGCTAATATTTTGTGTACATTATATGTACGCCTAGTTTATTTTTCATTTACTGTTCTTATTGCTAGATAATAAGATAAAGAACCCCGAAGAATCTAAAACAAAATATTTCCAGGTTGAAAGAATTGTTTTAGTTCCATTAATTTCTACTTAAACAAAACTACATATTTAATATATTAGTATGTGAGTAAATCATACTTACTGTTGTATATGTCTCCAATGACAAGAAAGCAAACTTTCCTGCGCTTAAGCGGAAAGGCCTTTGAGCTCTGAGTATTATTAACATTAGTGCTTTTTGGCAATTTATATCTAACTGAATCCATTCAGAATCAAAAGCAGCCCTTGCTACATCAACACTTTCCAATGAAAGTTCATTGCCATTCCAACAGTAAATTAAAAGTTGGAACAACATAAGTGCTAAGTATGAAGCCATGCTGAAGAATTCTGGACTATTAAAGTTAAACTGAAACATAATCATATAAAATTAAAGAAATTTTAACGAAATTGTTACATTTTTGAAAACATTATTTTGTTTTGTATTTTTTTTTTAAATTTTTAAATAACACTAAACACAATTGGGTAAAAATAGAAGTAGAAGCCTCCAACGGCAATGAGTTAAAAAATATATGATGTATATTTTTACTTAAGAAACTATAACACAATAATTCATATAAAAAATATTACGAATGAGAATATTATTCTTACTTACTAATGAAAGTTGAAACAATATTGTACACATCACCATTAGGCTTACTAAAAATTGGACAAGCAATAACATGTTAAATTTATCTTCAGTTTCATTCAATAACTTAATAATTTCATTATGGTGTTGGATAACATCTCGAAAGATAAGTGTTACATTTATTTGAACTTCTTGAGGAAACTTTTCCAAAGTATTTTCAAAATTCTTGAGTAAATTTGTATTTCTTTTAGATTCCTGTAAGGTTTTCAATTAAATTATGGCTATTTGATAAGAAATAAGTTCTATACTTACCGCATCTATTTTATTGGCCCTACTTTTAATATGAAACAAACTATTCTTCAAAATCAAGATTTGTGCCTTAACATGCATAATAATACCAGTTATCAATGCATCGCATGCACCAAGGTAAAAGCCAATAACAATACAACTGTAAACTTGATAAAAAACAGTCCAGTTGTAATACTTCTGTGTGTCGATGGGTAAGTAGATATTATAAGGCAACACTTTTACTTCCTTAATGATACTTTGATTAGTATTAAAATCAAAGGTTTCCTCGAAAGCTATTTTAAAAATTGCTGAAAATGTATGATTTGCAACAATAACGACAACAAGACAGTAAATTATCAAAACTTGAAAATTACTGTATTTAATAGCCCGGTTTATAAATTTATTCTCTTCGGTTCCTCCACGTTCAATATTCGGAGCAAAGAATCCAGATTCTAAATCTTTAATATATGTTAAAACTTCCTTTCTGTTTACATATAATATTATTCCTTTCAGTACACCTTAAATTGATTTTAAAAATATTAAAACGAGTTAATATATAACTTTATTTGGTGTAAACAAAACACACATGTGCAGCTTAGTCATAGTAAAATATAATCGAAGCATTAATAGAACCGTAACAAATATTAGGAAACTATTTAATTAAATGTATTTCTTTTTTAATTTCTGAGGTTGTTTTTTAACTATATTGTATATTACAAAGGTATAACAAGAAGCAAACTAAAATAGATAAATTAAATGAATTGATTTAGTGCATAATTGGTATGATATATATATATTTTTACCACAAAATTGCGTAGCTATGTATGAAAGACTGAACGAGAAGTATTCGAAGTCATCTAGATGTAATACAAGGTCAATGCCTTCAGCGATTATATAATAAAATATTGTAGATAAAACAATTACAGAATACATTTTAAAAAATAAGGACTCTATAGGATTTTCAATTACTTCGATAGCTATACCGCACCATTTTAATGCGGTGAGAATTCGTCCAAAATAGTTACTTTTTGGTGGTTGAAAATCATCTTCGAACATGTTAAAATTGATTTTAGATGTACAATAGAAGAGTTTATTTAAACATAATACGATATTATTAAATCGAAACTAAACGTACTATTGTATAGATTCTCTTTATATAAGTTTGTAAGTCAGAAACGTTATTATAGTTTAATTATATACCTTATACTTTGATTCGAATAATGAATTAATAATACACAGAATGGAGGTTCTTTGTTAAAGTTACATATCAAAAGTTGTTAAATAAATTATTTTCTGCAATGAAACTGTTTAATTAATTATTAATTCAATAGAAAATATATTGGAATATTTACCCTGAAATAAATAATAACAAAGAAACAAATAATAAAATCCACACACATAACTTTATATATACAGGGTGAGTTTTTTTCGATGTTCTCTATGGGGATCTCGGAAACTATAAGAGATAGAGAAACGGTTAAATGGGGAAAGAAGTGTAGATTTACGAGACTAATAAAACTCCACTTTCAAAGTTTTCAAAAAAGTCAAGGGTAACTAGATATTTTGAAAAAAGTAAAAAGTGTCAATTTTTTCAAATCAATATATCTCGGTTATTATAACAGATAGAAAAAAACTGTAAAGGACAAAGTTTTAGATAATTTAATGCAGATTAATAAAAAATAATCAGAAAATTTTTATCGCCATTATTTTCCGAGATATGACGCAAACTTACATTTTTTTAAATGGAAACCATAGTTGGCTGTGACCTCATTCAAAAGGTAATTTTTTTCTCTTTAATCCAATATGGCATATGACATAGTTATTTCTAGAAATGAGTGAGTTATAGTCATTTTAAATTTTATTATAAATAAAAATGGGTAGCCACGAAAAAGATGAAAGTAAAACAATTGCAGTTGTTTATAATATTAGCAATATTGTAATTATTAGTGTTACAGAGATAAATCAAAATGAAACAACCGCATAAAATAATTCTGTAATTATCGATATATCAATGGGAGAGAAATTTTAATATTAAAAAAATATGGTCAAAGAGTCCACTATTAATACTATTATGACATAAATTATATCTTTTTAAAATTGAATTTATGGCTTTTTGACTATTCTCATGTAAATTGAATTAAATGTTTCAATAACAACTAGCTTATGATCCTCCACAGATTGATATGATTTTGCATATACTTTGTTTTTTACATAACCCCACAGAAAAAATTCTAAAACGCGCAGATCGGGAGATCTAGGTGGCCCTGGGATTGGTTTATTTCTTCCCAGTTATAATTAGGAAAAGCATCATTTAAATAATTTGTAAATCCAACATGTTATTAGGTGGAGCACCGTCATATTGGAACCATTTTAATCTTGTTTGTAATGATAAATTTAAACAATCGAGCGTATCTTCAAATGTTTTCTAAAGAAAATGAAAGTAATCAGTTTCACCTAGTGAGCTTTCAAAAATATATGGACCGAGAATTATTAATCCAAACACACCATGGATTAAACCCAAATTTAATTTGTAGTTTTCTCTGAGAAACTTCTCGTGGATTCTCTTAAGTTCATCTATGTTCATTGTGGCGATTAAAAATACCACAATAAGTGAATCGTGATTCATCTGTTCATAATATTTTTGTAAGAAACGTATTATCCTCTTGACAAATGGGTTTATACCACATACAGAAGGCCATTTGATAATTACAAAATTATTATTCTTATGCTGGTTTTTCATTTTGATTTAACTTTGTAGAACTAATAATTACAATATTGCTATTATTATAAACAACTGCAATTGTTTTACTTTCATCTTTTTCATGGGTACCCATTTTTTATTTATAATAAAATTTAAAATGACTATAACTCACTTATTCTTAGAAATAACTATGTCGTATGTCATATTTGATTAAAGAGAAAAAAATTACCTTTTGAATGAGGCCATAGCCAACTATGGTTTCCATTTAAAAAAATGTAAGTTTGCATCATATCTCGGAAAATAATGGCGATAAAAATTTTCTGATTATTTGTTATTAATCTACGTAAAATTATCTAAAACTTTGTCTTTGATAGTTTTTTTTCTATCTGTTATAATAACCGAGATATATTGATTTGAAAAAATTGACACTTTTTACTTTTTTCAAAATATCTAGTTACCCTTGACTTTTTTGAAAACTTTGAAAGTGGAATTATATTCGTCTCGTAAATCTACACTTCTTTCCCCATTTAACCGTTTCTCTATCTCTTATAGTTTCCGAGATCCCCATTGAGAACATCGAAAAAAACTCACCCTGTATATAGGGTGTCCCGGGAGTGTGGGGAAATGGCTGGAGCATAGATTCCTGGAGTCAAAATAGGATGATTTAACACAACTTATCTATATTCAAAAATTTACGCTTCATTCGATTTGAATGAAATTTATAATCACTTTGGTAAATTTTCGTAAATGAAATACGATAACACTTTCAAATATTTATTTTGCCGTTCGCGAAAATTGTTTCGACACACTGTGTCTTCTTAAGGCGAAGAAATTATACATTTTTTTACATTTAAAACTATTTATACTAAGTGTGCGGTGGTGAGGTCGGACCAGTGTTAGAATAAGTTCAATAATAGTGAGTTGGACAGGTCCGTTTGATCATTTAATAAATTTCCGTTCTTTTTCTTTTATTGATTTACAGTTTTTTTTTCAGTTTTCTTCCTTTTTCTGCTATATGTAGTATTCTAAATTCGTTGTTAAATTGGTGGTTTTCTTCTATTAAATGATTAGCGTATGTTGAATGAAATTTATTATTAATAACTACCATAATATAATATATCATTTCAGTTATTATGGTCACATAAAAACTGAGCTATTTTATTTATTGGTACGTCCATTTAAAAACTTTTTTGTCTCTTAATTACTTTCCCTATACAGGGTGACTGACGAAAAACCTTTGGTGCTGTGTCTCGCTTATTTTTTATCCGATTTTAATAAATAAAACATCAAATTGAATCAATTTTAAAACAGTTTCATATGAACTGATGTTTTTGCTTTCATCCAGTTTTTGACAAAAGACGATCAAGTTTTTTTTTTCAAATTGCACTGTATATATATTTTGTATTGATCGACAAGGAGATTTTTTTCTAAATATAAAATTATAGTATTGTATCAATGGCCGACACTGTCACTTTTGACATTTAAAATAGGCTCCGTTTATTGTTTACTATGGATACTTGATTTTTATTTTTTTTTCCTTTCCTTTGATGTATTGATAAAATTGTTTACAGTTTTATATTCAGAAAAAATCTCCTTGCGGATCAATACAGAACAAAAAGTTGATCGTCTTTTGTCAAAAAATTGATGCAAGAAAAAATATCAGTTCAGTTCATATAGAAGTCTTTTAAAAATCATCATATAATCATAAAATTTTAAAAAACTATCCACGACTATGATAGTTCATGTTATTAAAATGAAATAGACCACATTCAACATTTTGCCATGGTCTGTCTGGCACTGTTCAATTTAAAAATGATTCTTTTATATTTGACCTTTTAAATTTCATACAAGTTTTGCAGTTTTCAACTAATTTTGTTATGTCATTTGCCATTGTCGGCCAAAAAAGAAAATCACGAGCTAAATTAAGTGTGCGATTTATGCCCCGATGCGTATAATGTAAATGATGCAATATTGTGGAAATTTGCTTATTTGGAATTATTAATTTATTATTTCTATATAGTAGACCATTGTATTCAGATAATTCATTTCTAATATTAAAATAAAAATTTAATTAAAATTTAATTCTTTTGACCAGCCTAATTTAAAAAAATATCTTTAATTAATGATTTTTTGTTTACTTTTTGTCATTACGATACTGTCTTCAACTATGAAAACGTGCGCTTCTATAACTTTATCAAGATCATCGTCTTCACTCTTATTTTTATTTATAAATGCACGCGATAACGTATCCGTATACACCGGGTCCTGCAACAGTGTGTCAGGCTTTCCTAGCGCCTTTCTCGAAAGAGATAGAAAAAAATGATTCGTATAAAAATTTATTGATTTAAAAATCTCTATGCCGTAAAATTATTTTCAAATATACAGGGTGTCCCAATTTTGCGGTATAACAAAATCAAACATTTTTTTTAAATGGAACACCATGTATATTCGTTCATTTTCTAATTTGGATAATATTTTATAACTTGAACCTTTTTTGGTTTTTAATTTCGATATGGCATTTCCAAGTTATTGACGTTTTTCTGAAAAAAATGTAAAAAGCGAAGGTTTACAAAAAATTATTCTGATGTTCTATTTAAAATTTAAGAAATTTTCTTTTTCCTATGGTTGGTCATAAGTACTGTTTAGGTACCAGTGTTAAAAATTTTCACTTTTGAGGAACTCTGCCTTTGTATCAGACACGCCATTTTCTAAAATTTCAAATTGTCGTAACTCTTGTTTTTTAAATGGAATCATATATTTTTTTAAATTTTATATTATTCTGCATCTAATTTCCTACACAAAATATTAAGCATCCCTATACCTAAAATTGATATTTTTCAAGATATAAAAGGATTTATATTTCAAACGGTTCTTGAATACGAATTTGTTTCTGAATAGATAGCTATGACTGAAAAAAGCATCTGTCAATTAAACAATAAGTTTGGTATGTATGGTTGCATTGCACGTTACGATTATAACAATGAAATTTTTGAGAAGAATTAATTGATGTGATGTTTGCAAGCCTAAAGAATTTATGTTCAGCGCTACCCAGATGGGTGAAAACAATTATTTTTCTTATTTCGATTAGATTAGACAGAAATGCCAAACTTTACAAATAATAATATGTCTAAACCCCATAGTTATTGAGATATTTAATAGTTTTCATAAAAATAACCATTTAATTATATATACTCTATGTACGGAGTTGATCATGCTGAGGCAAAATAACTAACAAAATGCAAGTAAGTGTCAATGTGAGATAAATAGAAACAGATAATATGATTCATTATTTTATTCCAAAGCTGGGAAAGGTAACAAAATTATTTACTACAGTAAAATGTCTTCAATTTTCATTTAGGCACAAATTAATTCGCCGCTGAAAAGACCTTTCCACAATTCGTTGATGCATATTCATTGGTGCTGTTGGTGGTTCCTTAAAAAACAATCTAGCAGGCCATTTGATGGGTCCATTCCTACCAATCCACTGGTTGGGAAAAATCAAATGCCCTCACGTCTTGCGAAAATTGGACAGGTGCTCCGTCTTGTTAAAACCATACCCTGTTTCTTGTTAGTTAGGGTATATTAGCTAACGTTCCGGGTAATTCAATTCAGGAAGTGCAAATACATAGGCCTATTGAGATGGCCCTCGAAGAAATGTGGACCTACTACATGGTTTCCAAAAATTCCGCCCCAGACATTCAAAGACCGTCGATGCTGATGATCATAACACTTGTCTCATAACCTGCGGATTATCAGTTGAATAATAGTGAAAATTGCCTGTTGACAGATGCGTTGTTATGGGATATCCTGAATTTCCTGTCTTCCCCAGATACAAAATTCGGAACGAAATTGAAAATCAGTATTATTCAGTTCTTGATGTAGCTGAATATGGTATGCATGATATCGTTTTTTCTTCAGAATGCTTTGTACTGACTTCTCGCTTATGCCAGTTCCTTCACCAATATCTTTTTGGTTTACGTTGGGATGCTCAGTTGCTGTTAATAGCACTGAAAGTTGGTTTTCCTCGTTGATAATAGGCTTTCTTCTTTCTTTTTTTTTGTAATTCACACTTCCCATTTCAATAAATCTATTGAGTAAGTTCCTAAAACATTTCTCCTCCGTTCGCCCTTTTCGAAATCCATGATGATAATTTGCTGTCTACGCGAAACGGAGAGAATCACTTTGCAGCAAATACTTTGCTGTAAAGTGATTCTCTCCGTTTCGCGTAGACAGCAAATTATCATCATGGATTTCGAAATGTTAAACTAATTGTTTAATTGACAGATGCATATTTTCAGTCATGGCTATCTATTCAAAAACAAATTCGTATTCAAGGACCGTTTGAAATATACATTCTTTTATATCTTTAAAAATATCACTTTTAAGTATAGGGTATGCTTAATATTTTTTGTAGGAAATTATATGCAGAATAATATAAAATTTAAAAAAATATATGATTCCATTAAAAAAAAGAGTTACGACATTTTGAAATTTTAGAAAATGGCGTGTTTGATTCAAAGGCAGGGTTCCTCCAAAGTGAAAATTTTTAACACTGGTACATAAAGAGTACTTATGACCAACCTTAGGAAAAAGAAAAATTCTTAAATTTTAAATAGAACATCAGAATAATTTTTTTTGTGAACCTCCGCTTTTTACATTTTTTTCAGAAAAACGTCAATAACTCGGAAATGCCATATCGAAATTAAAAACCAGAAAAAGGTTCAAGTTATAAAATATTATCCAAATTAGAAAATGAAAAAATATACAGGGTGTTCCATTTAAAAAAAATGTTTGCTTTTGTTATACCGCAAAATTGAGACACCCTGTATATTTGAAAATAATTTTACGGCATAGAGATTTTTAGATCAATAAATTTTTATACGAAACATTTTTTTCTATCTCTTACGAGAAAGGCGCTAGGAAAGCCTGACGCACTGTTGCAGGACCCTGTATATATACAGGGTTATTCACGCTATACGGCACGGAATATTGTGGCCAAAATACGTGACTTTCAAAAAGTTTCACTTTGGGGATATTTGGGGGTCTATTAGGGCTTTAAGATTACTTTCATAATATACCCTAAAAGTATCAAAGTTGTGTTTCTTTTAATGAAACACCCTGTATTTTATTGCATTTTTGGATTATTCGATCAAAATAAGTGTGTGTTTTAATAAGGTTTTTTTACTTAAATTTTGTAAAAATTTAACCTAATTTTCATGTTTCAAATACTTAAAAAGTAATTAAGTTATGCATACCAAATTTACACTGAAATGTAACAATAGATCATATTTTGTTTTCCAAGTATAATAAATTTGAAATCTTATACCGGGTGTAAATTAAACAAATGAGAACTTTAAATAACTATAACTTCATTTATTTAAATGGAACGCTATATTTATTTATTTGATCCAAAAATGCAATAAAATACAGGGTGTTTCATTAAAAAAAACACGACTTTGATACTTTTAGTGTTTTTGGGACACCCTGTATATTATGAAAGTCATTTTAAAAAGTAGCTCTAATAGACCCCCATATATCCCCAAAGTTGATTTAACTTTGTAAAACTAATAATTACAATATTGCTAATATTATAAACAGCTGCAATTGTTTTACTTTCACCTTTTTCATGGCTACCCATTTTTTTATTTATAATAAAATTTAAAATGACTATAACTCACTCATTTTTAGAAATAACTATGTCGTATGCCATATTGGATTAAAGAGAAAAAAAATACTTTTTGAATGAGGTCACAGCCAACTATGGTTTCCATTTAAAAAAATGTAAGTTTGCGTCATATCTCGGAAAATAATGGCGATAAAAATTTTCTGATCATTTTTTATTAATCTACATAAAATTATCTAAAACTTTGTCCTTTACAGTTTTTTTCCATCTGTTATAATAACCGAGATATATTGATTTGAAAAAATTGTCACATTTTACTTTTTTCAAAATATCTAGTTACCCTTGACTTTTTTGAAAACTTTGAAAGTGGAATTTTATTCGTCTCGTAAATCTACACTTCTTTCC
>OZ018391.1:44740415-44782915 GCA_963969525.1 Ontholestes murinus | reverse complement strand
GTAACGTTTCTTTATTTTACATTATTACTTTGAATGTAGTTTCACTTTCATTTGTCATTGGTGTTTAATTGCATAGCCTAGTAATTTCACATTAAAGATTAATTTACGTTTTTATTAATATTTTGCTTGTAACTAAAAAATTTTCAGGCATGTTATACATTGTTGAAAAGCACTATTTAATAAACCAAAAATCCAAAACGCCGCGCTAATAACCTGGAAACAAATGAGAATCGGGTGTTTCTGTTTACACCAAAAAAATTGTCTTAAAAAAGTGTCTCAATAATGTAAAGGTTTAATAGCGGTCGAGTTATGCGTTATAGAGTAATTGGGGAAAATTAAAAATTTTTTTTTTCAAAATATCTTAAAATTGAAAAAAGTTAAGGTAAATTTGAAATAGGATTTGTTATGAGCACTGTCTTCTGCAAAACAATCCCCATTTAACCATTGCTCTATCTCTTCTAATAACAGTGATACCAATGGTGAGCATCGAAATTGGGACACAGTGCATACAAAGGGTCATTAGTATGTGGATGGAAGATTATAAGTTTATTAACGTACATTTTTAAACCCTCAAGGCTATAACCTAAAAATATTTTCGACTGAGTACCAATTAGTATACATAGCGATTTTTTTCAAAATCGCAAGTCTCTCATGAAACCCTCATTATTTTATTGCATATATACAACACGCCGGTGGTGGCGCATTCGGTTGCGACCGAACTAGCGTTAGCGAGAGTCAAGCAACGTTAGTTCGGGTCAGCAGTTGGATGGGTGACCGGTACCATTCACCGTTGCGATACAATTATGGTGCTTTAGAGTGACGGGGATGATCCTTTAAAGAAACAAGCTTATTTACACGCACACGCACGCACACGCACACACACGCACACGCGCACACACACGCGCACACGCGCACACACACGCGCACACACACGCACACACACGCACACACAAACTAATAATTTTATTCAATTTAATAAATTATAACAGAATAATTCTAGTATATTAACCAACAAATTCTCAATGTTGTTATTTCCGGACCCAATTTAAAATGCAATATTACTCAGGATGTTGATTTGGTGAAAGATGATCTACATCATCCGGCATTACGGTGTGACTTCGAAATATCTACAGTTAAATTGCCCAATTTCTCATTGTTGTCATACGAGTTTACTAAAACTGACCTTAGAATCTTACATCAAGGAATTTCTTCAATTAATTGATGTTACAAATCTTAATGAACCGGATCAGGCATGTGATAAATTTTATAAAATTCTAAATGATGTATTCTCAAAGTGTGTTCCTAAGCGTAGGTATAACCCTAACAATAAAAAAATTCCTCCGTGGTTTAGTGTTCCACTAAAAAATGATAAGGAGAAAAGACAGGGCAATCAAAATGTTTAAGGACAAGTTCAACTACTTAAAAATCGAGAATTTCTAGTCTTATTAAATCCAATCACAAACAATACATTTGTGGTGTGCAAATAAATATCTTGAAAGATCGCAAAAATTTATTTTCTAACGTGAACACGAAAAAGTCAATTATCCGAATTCTTGGTAATGTGCTCGGAGAAATTAATTTTTCTCATACAAATTTTAATTTCATATATAAGTTAACGTTCGTGGACTTACTTCAGAGTTTTTAAAAACAATTTATTATTACGACGGACATGTACAGAGTACGAGTTCTAACTATACAATTAAATTTAATAAAGAAATACGGGCTATTTATAATATAATTCTTACAAGCTAGGCAAAATATATGATAGACTAAGCATAAATATAATTAATGCGCAATAAAATAATAATATTCATATTAAATGAAACAAAGGATTGTTTATATAACACTACACTCATTGTTCGTAATCAAAAGGAGCGTTATTGTGGACGGCAGGTAACTCCTCCACCCTTAGACTTTTGCTCCCCCTGGAAGATGAAGTTCGTAGGCCTGGGGTTGGTCTACTTCGGGAGTTGTTCCTTGTCTTCGTTTCCATTTGATGAACAGGAACAACGCTCCTCCACATATGATGATGTAAATTACTATGGTCCACATACTGGGCCTGACGAAATCCCAATCATTTTGGATCGTTGGTAGGGGTTGAACTGCAGGTGTATCTTGAAGGGTTAATCGGCGAAGCTTTATCCTGAAGTAAGTTAGATTTTGATTATTAATTTTTATTTTAACATTATTAATTAACACAGGACCTCCCGAACTTGAGTCTTGTATACGCAGTTCATTGTTCTTATAGATTATTAAACACTTGTTTGGTTTTATTAAATAGACACCACTTAGTTCCCTAATTTCAGTTTGTTTTTGACACTTAATTTTTATTTGGTCTTTATGTGGAAACACTAGCAGGAACTGTTGAGTGTGAGGCAGGTGCTCCAGGTGATTACCAAAAATTTCCAGTTTTGTGAATTGGCAATCGTCCACTTTTCCAGATTTAATAATATTTTCTTCGCATTTAATCGAAGTTGACAGCGGCAAGTGAGATGGGCATTGGTAGTACAATTTTGTTTTTGTACATCCACTATTCAGAGGTATAATCTTATTTTCAGATTTTAAAACGTAATTTGTGTTTGGTACTATGGTCAAGTAATCCGATTCAATTTTTGTAGGAATTGAATTTAGATAGTATAGTTCAAAATTTATTTAATAATTAATTGGAATTGATATAAAATACTGAATTACCATTTCTTTAATTAAACAATTTACTTTGGATATAGATTCAAAATTTAATATGTTATCTAGCCTTACGTCAAAAGGTAATTGGTTTCCGTAGAATCCCGAGATAGTTTGCAGAATACTTAGAAATTCAGATGGCTTTATAATACTAGGGTGAATCGCGTGTAATTTACAAAACATAATCGAATTTTCTATTGTTTGAAATATATTTTGGATTGTCGTATACGATATTATCAATTGATTAAAGATGTCTTTTATAAAAAGTACATGTTGATGATCGATTTCTCCTTTTAAAATAGCATGCAATTGCATAATTCTTGATTTCAATAAATTTTCATTATGTTCAATACTTTTTAATGTTTTGTTAAACTTACTAATAATTTCATTGTTAACACTATACCCAAATTTTATTTGATTTTCGATTTGATTTTGATTATTTTTAAGGTGGTTAACATATTTTCAAATTTTGTACCGTCATTGGAATCTAAATTTCCGGTAATGGTTTTTATTACGGTGCCTAACCCGTTGATAAGCCCTCTTTTATTTCGGCTTCTTTTTGTTACTTTAAATTGTTGGAATTTATCATTTAAATCCTCTTTTAAATAATTCAATATATTTTCATAATTCTGAAAATCCCTCTGAAATGTCGATATGTTTCTAATTGTTAATTGCAATTGATTATATTGCCCATTTAGTTTCTTAAATTCATCGTACATTGTACTAATGTTATAATAATGGATAAATGTGTGCTCACTTTTTTCTAATTTTGCCGGCCCTAAATTTATTGGTAATATGCCTAGATTACTTGTAATATTTCTAACTTCTATGACTCGCGTTACTGCGACCATGATGGACCTGGAACGGAATCATCAATTTTAATTTCACCTAAATAGATATTTATTTTTAAATTAGAATGGCCAAAAATGTAATTTAACATGGCTTTTACTTTATCGTAATTGAGTTTATATAATCCGCAACCTATTTTTGGAATTGCGAGATTATTAATATTTCTTTTGTTACAGAAATCTTTTAATGTTACCAAAGTTTGAAATAAATCTTTGTGGGTTGGTTTATTAAAATATTTGTTTTTAGTAATTAAATATATTATATGCCGATTTTCGTTTTTTAAGAAATATAAAGAGTGGACTTTAGGCCTTTGTGCCTTTAATTTATCAATTTGTCCAAACCTAATTTTAAAATCACGTGCTATACCCGAATTCATATGTAAATCAGCACTAACACAATGTGCAAGGGAAAATTCTTTTGGTGCTGTAAATAGATTATCTTGAATCTCAGTTATATTATTAGCTATATTATTATCATTTTTATAACTATTCATAAAATTTATGTAGGATAGTTCGATACTGTCCTCAATTTTATTTTTCTTATCATCATTTAATTTACGGGGTCTTTTAATGTTTGAAAGATGTATTTTTTCTACTTGATTATGATGAGACCTTTTAATTTTCGCGGTTTTTAATTCTTCATTTTTTGATTCAATTATTTCTGGTTTATACTTGATTTTTGTTTTCGATTGTTTTTGACCAATTTTTTATAAATACTTTATCATTAATATTTGGTAAATCTTCTCTATTTTGATTTTGTTTATTTATTGTTTTTTCTTTATTTTCAACAAGCTTTTCATTAATTGTAGTATACATTAATCTTACCTTTTCTTTGTGATTTGTAACGTAGTTGTTTAAAATTTTGTTTTTTATATCAATATCAAATGGGGAATTATTTTCTAAGTGACCTGAAATAATTTCAATGGGTTTTAACCTCGTGACTGAATGAATTGAGTTGTTGTATCCTAAAACAGCGTATAATATTTTTGTTTCTGCTGACTCTGATTTTAATGATTTTTGAGCATTTAGGACTCGAACGTGTTCAATTATTGTTGAATGAACTCTTTCAATTAATCCATTTGATTCTGGATGTTGGCTACTTATAAAATGTAATTTAATTTTATGTAACTCTAATAATTCCTTTATTAATGAATTTTTGAACTCTAGATGGTTATCAGCTACAATTTGTGCTGGTATACCATGATGTGAAAAGAAACGAATTAATTTGTTTGCAATTTCAACAGCTTGATAAGATTCTAATTGATACATTTGCGCGTATTTAGAGAAAGCATCTACAATAGTTAAAAATTTGGATCCCTCGATCGCGATACAGTCGATATGAATGATTTCAAAGGGTTTCACCGGTGTAGGTGTAATATTAAATTTTAATTTTAGTGGATTTCTATCATATTTACTTGACAAGCATATTTCACAATTATTTATGAAATTTTGGACTGTACTTTTCATATTAGGCCAATAAAAATATCTTTTAATTTCGGCATATGTTTCGTCAATACCTCTATGATTTAATTTACTATCGTGGTACAATTTGACAGTGTTAATAGTCTCATCTTCATTTTCAATATCTAATAATTTTTCTGTACATTTTACCAAATTTAGTTGTGAGTTTTTGAAATAAGTTTGAATTACAACACAAAATTTTTCATATACATCGCTATCAAAATATAAGTGATATTTTACCTTTGGAGCAATATATTCTTTAAAAAAATCTATTACATCTTTCTCAAAGTTATTTTTGGAAAATTGAACATGAATACGTAACTTTTTATTATTATATAAGACCTCACGTTTTTGTTTTGCGGGTGAATAATTTACTTCACTAATTATAATTTGATTATCGCCAATATTTACAGGCTTTTCTAAAATTGGGATGGTGGTAATAGGGTTTTCAAGATTTGAGTGAACCGTTTCACCATCATTATCATTTATTAATTCATCTAAAAAGTCATCTATGTTATCTTGATCACCAACTTCGGCAATTATTGATTGATTATCGTCTTCAATTACATTATTATTATCAAGAAGAGATTCGTCAAAATTATCTACATAATATTTGTCATTATGGTCTGTTATGTGATTAAGTTCAACTCTTGATAGAGCATCAGCATTTTTATTCATTGCACCCTTTTTGTATACAATAGTATAATCATATTCTGATAATTTAATACGCCACCTGGTTAATTTAGAGTTGGGTTCTTTTAGAGACATGAGCCACTGTAGGGGCTTATGGTCACAAACAATTTGAAATTGACGACCGAATAAGTAAGGTCGAAAGTATTTAACTGCCCAAACGACAGCGAGGAGTTCCTTTTCAATTGTCGAATAATTTACTTCTGAATCATTAAGTGTACGGCTAGCGTACGCTACCGGTAAATCTGACCCTATATTACCTTGTGATAAAACTGCACCGATTGCAAAGTTACTTGCGTCTGTAGTTACAATAAAAGGTTTGTTAAAATCTGGATATTTAAGAATGGGTTCATTGCTTAACAGGTCTTTACATAGATTGAAGCAAGAAATATAGTCCGTATCATTGACATTAATTATTGCACCTTTTTTTAATCGTTTTGTAATTGGTTTGGTTAATTTAGCAAAGTCTTTAATAAATTTTCGGTAGTAACCGAGAAGTCCTAAGAATCCTTTAATTTGTTTGGTGGTTTTCGGAATGGGATAATTTTGGATTGCTTTAATTTTATCTGGGTTGGGTTTAACACCATCCGGAGTTACAATGTGTCCCAAGTAAGAGACTTCCTTACGTAAAAATTCGGATTTATCCAACTGAATTTTGAAATTTGATTTACGTAGGCGTTGAAATACCTCACGCAATCTAGAAATATGTTCTTGAAGACTTGTACTGAAAATAATAATATCGTCCATATAGACTAAACATTTTTCATTTTGGATTCCTCTTAAAATATTGTCCATGACTCTTTGGAATGTGGCAGGTGCGTTTTTGAGACCGAAAGGCATACGCAAAAATTCGTAATGACCATTCTCCGTGTTGAATGCAGTTTTTTGAATATCTCTTTCATCAATTTCTACCTGGTGGAAACCAGAAGCTAAGTCTAGTGTTGTGAAGTACTGACAACGACCTAACTTATCGAGAAGTTCATCGATATTTGGCAAGGGATATTTATCACCAATTGTTTTTTCATTAAGTTTTCTGTAATCTATAACAACGCGCCATTTGCGCTTACCAGAAGCATCTAACTTTTTAGGAACTACCCAAATGGGTGAAGACCAGGGGCTATATGAGGGGCGAATTATATTTTGGGAAAGCATCTCCCTAATTTGTTTATTAACTTCTTGTTTATGGATTTGCGGGTACCTATACGATTTAGTGTACACCGGAATTTCATCGTTTGTGAGTATACGATGTTTAATTTCATTTGTGAAAGTTAACCCTGTATTATTTATATGGAAAATATCTGAATATTCCTTAATTAAATTAGTAATTTGCTGTCTTTCTTCATTATTCATATGCGCTGAACGAATGAGAGACAAGTCTAATTTTATTTTGTTTGTATCAATTAAATTAAAATTGGGTGATTGATTAAGATCATATTCGTTGATCTTATCGACAACCAATGGTTCTAAGAACACCTTAAAGGGTTATTATTGGGGTTAATAATAGTACATACAGTCTTGCTGTTTTTACATTTGGCGGCACACTGTGGTGTCTCGATATTTGAACCATAATTAATATATCGAATAATTATATCACCATTTTTGACATTTTTAATATCTACTTCTACAACTGTTTCAGACATACCAGCTACTACTATACACTTCGTATACTGGAGTTCATTGAACTTGTTTAAATAATTAATATTTATTTCGCATCCCGGTGCGATTAATTGATCTTTATTTAGATCAATGTGGGCATTTAAAAGTTTTAGATTATCGATGCCTAATAACATATCGAATTCCGTGTGGAAATTCAGAATATGGAATATTAAATTTTTTGAGGATTCGGTTCTAAATAAATGGCTTAGGTTAATTTTTGTACTATAGTTACCTTGGGTTGAACCGTTAATAGTAGTCACATTAAATGGACATTTAAAAATTTGATTTTTAAAGAACTTATTAGCTATTCCCGGATTTACGAAAGAGCGTGTGCTCCCAGTATCAATTAATATTTTGAGTTTATTTTTAGTTTCTATTATATGGGGAAGATTATCGGTTTTGTGCGACTGCTGCAGAGAAAACTCGTGCTGAAAATCATTTGTCAGCATGTTGAGAGCAATGTGAAGGTCTGTAGGGTTCTTGACCCTCATTTGACTACCGTAAGGTTCTTTTAAACCTTTTAAGAAAACACGCAACGCATTATCATTGAAAAATTCAATTAAATGAAATCTTTTTAGATTGTGGTCAATATGATTAGTTGCATAAGAAATTTGTAAATTTAACAAATGATTTAATCTATTATAGAAATCGAAAGGAGATTCGGTGATCAACTGTTTTAAATTGGTAATTTCTGCGTTAAGACTAAGATGATCGCGTTTGTCTGCATACGTATTACGTAACGCGGTTTTTAAATCGTCCCACGTATGAATTACTGAAGATGAAATATTTTTCGCGACGTCACCTTTAATTTTTGACAATATAGTAGACGTTAAATATTCATTTTGAAAATCATTTGGGTCATCGCGATTATAAAAGCGTGTGACTAATTTTTCACAAATTTCAATGAATCTGGAAAGAATTTCGGGATTCCCGTAAAAATCAGGAATCATGGCTAAATATTCCGGTTTCAATTGTTGAGCCATTTTTTGTGAGTTTAAACGTAAATTATCTATTTCTAAGTGTCTTAAATTTCTGCGCGATGCAGCGGTGAATTGAATAGCTAGGTTACTCGACCCTTTTGTACGATGCATAAAATGTTTACCGACTCTGAATAATAAATGCACTTACATGAGAAAAATCCAGCCCATGGAGATTGCGATTGTCTCGTAGAGTGGACGAATTGGACACGACCCTGGGTTTGGTTTCTTGATGTTTGAAGAGCCAATTTTCAGTGTCTTCGAGGTCCAAGTTGTGGATTTTCGGTTGACAAATTCGTAGACGAAAAGTGACCAATGATGTTCGCTCAAGGCACTTCAACCAATCCTACCGACTGCGCCAGTTAACGTTCGTGGACTTACTTCAGAGTTTTTAAAAACAATTTATTATTACGACGGACATGTACAGAGTACGAGTTCTAACTATACAATTAAATTTAATAAAGAAATACGGGCTATTTATAATATAATTCTTACAAGCTAGGCAAAATATATGATAGACTAAGCATAAATATAATTAATGCGCAATAAAATAATAATATTCATATTAAATGAAACTAAGGATTGTTTATATAACACTACACTCATTGTTCGTAATCAAAAGGAGCGTTATTGTGGACGGCAGGTAACTTATATATATGGGAATAAAATAATCCGTTTAACATGAATAAGAGCGATGGTGGAATCCGCCTGCCGAAAACAATAATCAGGACTAATTACACCGAATCCGACAACATCCGCAGCCGATTTGCCCGTACATTACATCCCGTGATGCCTGTCAGGCATCCTAAATTATAATCCGTTGTAGGCCTGAGCCTCTGCAGATGTGATTTGGTTTGAGGTAGGCGAGTGGTGAATTTTTCTTTTTATTCTTGAATTTTAATTTATTTTTTAATTTATTATAAGCTTTGGCGCGTAAATTCACGGTGGGTGTTAGATTGTCTCTACAATGTCCTCTACAGGCATGGGAGGTGATAGCAGGATGGGGGAACTTTTTGCGGGGTTGAATGGGTCGATATAAGATGGTGTCAAAAAGTGTTATGTTAATGGCATTATGGGTGGACGAACGGGTAGCAAAGTTGCTAATCAGTCTTGTAATTTTACGTTCTATAGAGGGGGTTAGAGAGTCTGTAGACCATTTCATTGGGAGTGTCAGGAGGAAGATGTTGGAATTCAATAACGGGTCTGATGAAGGCTTTGTATGTGCGGAGGTGAATGTTGGAGGTCTGGATTTTAGGAAAGCGATGATGCAGTATCTTGAGAAGGCTTTTTCCGGATTTGTTTAATTGTTGCAGAGGGGCTGAGATTGTGTTGGAATATGATGCCAAGATAGGAAATTTAGTTTTGAAGAAGAAAAAGTGATTGTTGACTGAGAAGAAGAGAGGGGAGTTTGCGAAAACGACGAGGGTGGTGAAAGATAGTGAATTAGGATTTGGTGGGGTTAATAGTAAGATGCCAAGTGTGAGCCCAATTAGCAAAAACAATTTTTTTTTTTGTAATGTGTATTTTTTTTTGTACCAACGAAAAATTTAGAGTTTTGGCTAACCGCTAAAGTGAAGGGTATAACATGTTAGATAAAAAAATAAGTACTCTCCGAGCACTTTCCAAATCTGCAATAAAAAAATAGGGCATTCAATTTAAAAAAACATAAGTTTGGTACGCCACTGGAGTACGGCACGCCACTGATGATTAGAAACATTTTTGAAACATAGCGACGGTAATTATGCACCACTTTGCACTTAGATTTTTTTCGATAGCTTTTATCGTAAGGGAGCTATGGTCCGAAGCGTCTTAAGTGCCACACCCGGTATATATATATATATATATATATATATATATATAGATAAGCCTAACATTGGGAGTGGATCTGGATCTGGATCTGGATTGAGTTTGCCAAGGATGATCAAATCATTGACCAGAGCACTTAGGCCTCACTAGGCTCGTTGTGCCCCCTTGACTGGGTACAGCCCGGCGTTGTTCTATCACTCATTTAGCCACCCAAGATGGTGAGCAAAGGACAGCATAACGCTTGGAGGGTTATCCCTTAAGTTGGCCATGTTGGACCAAAGCTCCCCTAACATGGACTCTCTAAGGTGGGCGAGAGACGGGCAGGTAGTTAACATGTTCCACTGTCTCGTCCTCTTCTTCCCATGCTCTACATATGGGGGTTTCCACCAGCCCCATAGCAAACAAGTGTTTCCTTAGCTGACAGTGACCCGTAAGGATACCTGTGATAAGATGCAGATTCCCCCGGGATAGTCGCAAATAATATTCAGCTGTTTTCAGATTGTGTGAGCGTACTACTTCCTTGGCATGTCTGCAGCCTGAGGTGTTGTCCCAACGTTGTTTTAGCATCTTGAGAGTATTCTGTTTGAGAATGTTAGTGAGGCATTTCGGTGTTGGCGCGATCGGGGGTCCGTCCGTGGTATCACTGAGGACCGATCCAGCTCGCGCCAACTCGTCTGCCTTGCTGTTGCCTTCTTCATTATTGTGTCTCTTGACCCAGCGCAGCTCAATACTGTTTGATTGTGCTGCTTGTTCAAGGGTGTTGTGACATTCTTTTAGTAGTATTGAGGTGATCTTGTGACCACTCACTGCTAGTATTGTTTCCCTACTGTCCGTAAGGATTTAAATGTTCCTATCACGGATGTTGCGGTGTAGGATTTCTTTCGCCCCATGGATGATGCCAACGATCTCTGCTTGCAGAGTAGTTGTGTGCTTCTCTAGGGGTATAGCTAATGAGAGGTCCTTTGTTGCGAGTAAATTCCCGCCCCGGATCCTCTTTTGGTTTTAGAACCATCGGTGTAAATTCGGAGGGTTTCCCCACCCTCTACACTCCCCGTTCCTCTTTTCATCGATACACAATAGGGTCTATTGAAGACGTAGCAGGGTGGCAAATTGTCTGTCTTCCTTCCAAGGAAGGGTGTCTTCTTGACAGCCTCCTCTAAAAGGGGACAGTGTCTACCAGCCCTGCCTCCTTTGTACCAGAGTCCAACTGAGTTTATTCGCAGTGCTGCTGCCGTGGCCATCTCCTCTACGTATAAGTCGAGAGGTGGAAGGCAGAGCATTGCTTCCATTGCTGCAGTGGGTGTTGTTCGCATTGCTCCGGTCGTGCTGAGGCATGCTATTCTTTGCAACTGAGTAAGCTGCTTTGCTGAGGTTTTCTGTCTGGCTCTGGGCCACCAAACCAGTGCTCCATAGATTAGCATTGGTCTTACTACCGTTGTGTACAGCCAAAGTGCTATCTTGGCTGATTGCCCCCATGTCTGCCCCACAGCCCTCCGGCATTGCCAGAGGGAGACGCATGCTTTTTTACATTTCATTTTGAGATATGGTTCCCACGTCAGTTTGGCGTCGAGGATCACTCCCAGGTACTTCCGACGACAATGTCAACTGGGTGTTGAGGAGCTTAGGAAGCTTTAGCTTACCTAGTTTCCTTTTCTTTGTGAAGAGGACCATTTCAGTCTTTGACGGGTTTATGGTCAGAGACTGGTCGTTACACCAGTGTTCGATTATTTTGAGGGCTTCCTGCATCAGGCTGCATAGCACCGTCTCAAATCTGCCTGTTAGCAGGATGGTTATATCATCTGCATATCCTATGGTGTGGAAGCCATTGTCGTTAAGTCGCCGCAGTAGGCTGTCAACAACTATGTTCCACAGGAGTGGTGAGAGTTCTCCACCCTGTGGGCAGCCTTTAGCAACGATCTTTCTGACAGTGGTGTTTCCTACATTTAATGTGACTGCCCTATCCTACAGCATGCTTTTTATCCATCCACTAACTGTGGGGTTCACACCATGCGTGGAGATAGCAGTTTTTCTGAAGGTCGTTTTATCGAAAGCACCTTCTATGTCAATGAACACGCCCAATTATCTCCCCTGAGTGTATGCATGTTGGTTAGCGTGGATTAATCTTTCGCACAATTTCTCTAACGTTTTCAGGAGAAATGACGTTAGACTAATTGGGCGGTGTGATTTGGCTAGTGTATAATCTATACGAACAGGTTTCGGTATGAAGATAACTTTTACTTCTCTCCATGCTAGAGGAATGTATCTGAACGCAATACATGCCCTGAAGATTTTGGCTAGGTGAGCTGATAATATGTCCAGCCTCCATTGGAGGAGGGCCGGGAATATACCGTCCAAGCCTGGCGCTTTAAATGGTGAGAAGCTTTTGATTGCCCAGGTTATACGTGTCCCTTCCGTGAGGTGATCTGCCACCTCCCAATCCTCCTTGGAGGGGTTTAAGGGTATGGGTTCTGGCCAACCTTCATCGGAGCTGTTCGTACATCCTGGGAAATGGGTGTTGATGAGAATCTCAGCTGCTTCCGAGAGGTTAGAAGAGTAACTTCCATCCTATCGCTTTAGGCAACCTGGTTGACGTGAGGGATCCTTGGAGAGGATCTTTTTGACCCTTGCAGCTGCCGAGGTGGTTTCAACCTCCTCACAAAAAGGCTGCCCTTTGTTTTTGTCTTATTAGTTTCTTGTTGGATGTTTTTATAGACCATCCAGTCCGACTGTTGTTTAGAATTCTTTGCTTTATTAAAGGATTTTCCCGCAGCTTTTCTAAGATGGTCGAGTTCTCCGCACCACCAGGGTGTGGCGTTCTCGGAGTCTTTCACCTTTCTCGCAAGGCAGGAGTACTTATATGCTTTTATAATGGAGTGTTGAAACGTATTTACATAGGCTTCAATGTCTTCCACTGTATTAAGTTGGCCGGTAGCTTCGCAAGTTCGCAGACTCCGCGAGAGGTTGTCTATGTAGGCATTCCTGTCCGTTAGTCTCGGGTTGCGAAAGTAACGTGTTTTCTTACCGGTTGTATGTGTTAGTGTATATTTGATCCATCTATGATCTGACATTGAAACCGACGGTGATACATGCCAGTCGTGGATTTTGTTTGAGATACTGCTAGTCGCCAATGTAATGTCTATTACAGTTTGGCTCCGAGTTGTCACGAACGTGGGTTTAGAGCCTTGGTTTAGTAATTCTAAATTGTTACTAATGATAAATTCATGTAGTGACTTACCTCTGTTATTGGTGTTCACGCTGCCCCACATGATATGGTGTGCGTTGGCGTCGCAGCCAATGACGAGGTGAAGTTTCTTCATTTCACAGTGTAGCACGAGTTGCTCCAGCCCCCTGGTTGGTGCGGGGGCGTCGTGAGGAAGGTAAACTGACGCCAGGATGGTGTCTTTGTTGCCGTCTCCTGTTGACAGCCTTACCACTGTGATGTCACTGGTGGAAAGCTGTGGCATAAGATAGGATGTTATAGGCTTATTATTTGTGGGATGTGTGAATATGTTCCCATTTAACTTACCAAATCCAGAAACCCTGGATTTAACAATCCATGGTTCTTGGATGACGGCTATTGTGTCCTGCATAGTGTCGAGGTGGCGGCAAAGGGTTGCCACGGCCGCCCTACAATGATGCAGGTTACACTGTATCACCTTTACGGTTGTGAAGGCTCCTCTGGGATGGAGGTGGTGCACTCCTGGCTTCCACCCAGTGTGCCTCCATCCTCCGTTTTCATTGGGACCGCCACCCGAGGTGTTTCTGTTGTGGCTGAATTAGCCAGTTTTATGGGGAGAGTAGAGAATTTATAGCTAATCCTCCCTCCCTTTTCTTTGATGAACTGGGCGTCTTTTTTTCCTACCCTGAAGACAAGTAGGTGACCCAAGGGTTCCTTCTTCTCTTCAACGTGGAAGACGCACAAGCTCTTTATTTTCTTTGCGTCGTCTTGTGCCGCCAACCGTCTCTTTACCAGGTCTATGTTTTCCGGTTGCCCCGGAATCCACAGACGAGCTTTCGTCATCGTTAGCAGCTGGTCGACCTGGTCAGTTTGGCCCCTTCCCACAGTGGTGGTAGGCGGGGGACTATGTCCTTGAGCCATTTTAGGGCGGGCTCATTATCTCCCCTGAGTGTGCTCATTCCTGAAATGTAGAGATGTGGTCAGAGGAGTTGAGCAATTTGTCCAGCTCCTCAAGCATTACTTTTTCGACCATTGCTACCTGTTCCTTGGTGATTTTGCCGAAGGGGTTGTTTTGGTCTATAATGGCTACTCGGAGGTGCCTAGAGGCAGCCTCCTTGTAGCTGGTCCCGTCGCTCCTTACTCTCGAGAGAGGCGCATTTTTCCCGGAGGATCTCTGGTCTGCCTTTTTTGCCACCTTCCTGGGCTGGCCTGGTGATGGCTCAGAGGCAGCGGAATCGATCCTCTTTTTCTGTGCGCTGCCAGTCGGCAGCATCCCTTTGTCTTTCGGCATTGGGTTGCCAGCCTGTCCTGGGGGGCGCACTTCTTTACCAGAAGGGGTCTTGGGGGCTTTAGCTGTCTTTGCAGCAGCCAATGCCTCCCTGGCCTTCCTTCTGCGCTTTAGCTCGGCTCCACAAATGCGCTTCCTTTTTGGGGGTTGCTTCTGTGGGCCGGCTATTTTTGTGGTGACGAGTGGATCAGTTGATCCGTCCGCAGCCACTGTTTGTTGCGGGGAATCCAGGGACTCACCCACATTAGTTGTCTTTTTCGTAGTAGCAGGTTGATCTTGCAACCTGCATGGTACTACCGTTGTTTTGTTTATTTTGTTCTTGTCCATGCTAGTGGTTAGTACTTCATCCCTTTGGCTCCCCACCCGCCACGGAGCCCGCACTGGGGACGTCGATAATCGATCGCCAGGGCTACCAAGGGGATATAGTCACCAAGGACGGGTTACACTCGAACGGGTGCCTGGCACATGTGCTGGGTCCGTTGAGCGCCACTCCGCCCCCAGGGGCTCACCCTGTCGTAAGTCTGACCTTACAACGCAGCCAATTGATCGGAGTGGGTTAGTTCCGACCGCCCGTTTAGGGAGAACTCAGGGCCAGAGTGGAGTGTTGCCGCCATACGTGACGCATCACGAGGGCGACTCAGCCACCAGGTTCCCTTTGTCCTACCTTACGGGTCTCCACGCACGGCACAAACACGCGGGTAGCCTTGTGCACATCCTCGCATCGCGGCCACAACGATGCGCGGTTGACCTGTTATTCGTCTGGATCCTCATGTCAGGCCGCATCCCGGCTATCCGTTCAGTACGGAGTGGCCTCCCCCTCGACTGAACAGCCCCAACACTCATAGGACCACTCAAGCCCTCTCACCAACGTCAAGATTCTACAGGTCCTTGAGAGGGCATTGGGAGTGGAATAACCACCCCAATTTCAAGCAAACCCCAAGCAGAACACTCGTTAATGATCGGAAAGAGACAAGCCAAAGGAGTCCGCCCCTGAGGTGGTTAGACCTCAGCAACTGAGCAGGGAACGAAAACACAAAAACTAGTCCCACCGTAATATTACTTAATCAGGATGATAAAATTTTAGGAAAATCAAGTAAACATGACAGTTATTGAAATGAAAATAAATTGTTATATATATTGTTAAGGCCATCAATGTCCTCTTTAAAATTCATACTCTGTTTTTGTGCTTGTATGTGGCACATCTCAAGAAAACTTCTCTTAAAAGTGTTACGTTCAGAGCACACAATTTTTGTGTTATCGTAGTCTGGAGAACGGTCAGTGTCATTGCAGTGTACACTAAGACCAGTAGAACGAGGTTTACGTTTTATGTCACTTTTATGTTGTGTAAGTCGTTTATTAAGTTTTTGAGATGTCTGTCCAATATATACTAAGTCACATTGTTTGCAATTAATTAAATAAACATCATGTTTCTCAAGGATGGGAGTAGGGTCTTTTAAGCGGGCGAAACAAAGAGAGTTAAGGGAACGATAGTTAGTATAAGCTACCAATACATTAAGAGAAACAGAACGAAAGATACTAGTTAAATGTTGAGAAAGACCATCAACGAAGGGCAACGTAAGATAGGTTTTTCCGGCACCACCACATCACTACGCGCAACTAGAGCCTTAAGAGACAAGTCTATCCGATCTGGAGAACGATATATCAGTCTCTTCAACAACTCAGGTAGGTATAGGTTATTCCGCAAGATATCAAACAATCTAGCTAAGTTAGAAACAGGATTCATTAGTCTTCTTCAGGCGGTGTTCGATGGGGAACTGTGATCTTGCTAAGTGGAACTGCTTTATTTATACTGCGGTGTTGGCGGTTGACGTTTGGCGGCACGTGTGCAGCTTCTTGTAATAGTGCCGGTCGGATTAACCGGGATTACGTTGGTGGTACCTGTGGGGATTGAAATCAGTGGAGCGGGTGAAGGGATATGCATTTTGCATAAAATGGATTTCCAAGTGGGGGGTAGCCGTTGAGCGTCGTCGCGTTTATTGAGATTATCGGTGTGTTTTTCTATTTCAATTGCCTCGGGGATAATCCTCTTCGTGAAATGGTCTAATGCTGTGATGGAAGTCGAAATTTATCTTGTGTCCGGTGGATTTGGAATGTTCGGCTAGAGATGAGGATGGTATATCTTTTTCGACGGCTCTGATATGTTCGTCTCGCCGTACATTCATAAGTCTGTTGGTTTGTCCGATATAAACTTTACAGGTACAGGGAATTTTGTATACTCCTTGATTTTCAAGGGGAATGATGTCTTTTGGGGAATTAAGGAATTGACCAATTTTACACGAAGTGGTAAAAATTGTTTTGATATTATGTCTTTTTAGTATTTTAGAGATTTTGTCTGTCGTACCTCGTATGTACGGAAAAAATGTTATATTTTGTGATTCTTTGGCCTGGTCGGTGTCTTTGGGGCTCGGTTTTTGTTTTAATAAGAAAGTTACATGGCTAGTTCATTGTTTAGATTGGACTTGTCTGTTAGTCGGAGAGAGCAAGTTAGGAGAGTTTTTGCCACAGAACGGAGTTGGGCTGGATGATGGTGAGAGGCGGCATTTAGATATCTGTTTGTATGAGTTTCTTTTCTATATACGGTGTGGCCGAGAGTTCCGTCGGAGTTTTTATAGGTAAGAATGTCGAGGAAAGGCAATTGGTTGTTCTGTTCTAGTTCCATTGTGAATTTAATTTTGAGATGAATATTGTTTAAGAGCTCGAGAAAATTATTGAGCTTGTCTTTACCAATGGGCCAAATGACAAAGGTGTCATCAACATAACGTAGCCATAAGGGGCAGAATCTAGTGCGATGTTTTCGAAATCCTCCATAAACAGATTGGCGATCACAGGTGAGAGTGGGGATCCCATTGGTGCTCCTTCAATTTGTTTGTAGCGGTTTCCATTGAACATGAAGTAGGTATTTGTGAGGCAGTGTTTCATGACTTCTATCGTTGAGGTAGGTTGTTTATATTTGGATCTTAAATGTTCAATTGTTTCGTTGATGGGAACTTGGGTGAAGAGAGATTTAACGTCAAAACTGACCAATATGTCCGTCTTAGAAAGTTGTATCTGTTTGATGAGGTCCAGGAAGTGTGAAGAGTATTTGACATAGGATTTGGCTTGTTCGGCCTTCGGTTGTAATTGTCGGGCTAAGAATTTAGCTAATTTTTGTGTGGGTGGTCGCGAAGATCTAAGTATATGGGCCACTTCTTGTCGAATAATTTCGGAAGTGGCACTGTCGGTTTTGTGGAGACTGGATTCGATATTGCATATTATATCTTCTACAGGGATCGTGCGGGGAGCAACAGCAAAATTATTACCTTTTGATAGGACATCGATTGAGGCTTTGTCTAGAGGTTGATCGGAAAAATTGAAAACGGTTTTGCGGTGCTGAGTTCCAGAGGTGTCGGTGGTGGAGACAGGTGGTGCTAGTTTTTTTAATTTCTGTTCTAGTTTTTCGGTCGACAGTGCTTTGGTGGTTTCGGTCCGGAATTGAAATAGTTTGTCACAAAGTGACCAAAGTGTGCAGTGAATTTTTTTTGATAGTAGAAGACGAAGTGTAAGAAGTTGCTTGTCGGATTGGGCTAGAAGATATCGGGTTCTGTGAATTGCTTCTCGTAGTAGGGCTCGGCTTGCTCTATTTAGGAGCAACAAAGCAAGCCGAGCAATGAATCGCCTTTTGACTTTTACAATATTATTAAGAGGTCTAAAAGATCCTATTTGCGTGTTAAAAATCAAAATGACTTAAATGCAACTGTAAATATGTTGACGAACGATTTTCAGGTAGAATTACTCTCACAAAAAATGGACACTGTAAAATGAAAGCCACAACAAACACAGAAGCCCCGACCTGTTTTTTTCAACCAGCTACTTATAAAGCAAATAATATATTTTTTCTACTCCTATAAAGAAATATCATAATTATAGATCAATTTCTGATTATGAAATGTTCATTGTATGTTATGTATAAATTATAGAGTTGTTGTCATAGAAACCATTGTAGCAATAATGCTACAATAGTTAAACAGGCAAGGGATATCACAATAACATAACATTAATAATATTGAATCAGATTAACGAGTTTTATAATAAATACATGTGAATTTCCTTAAATTCAAAATATTAGTTTTTCAATTATACGCAAATATTATACGAACATTATTAAATTTATATCACACATTTGATTTTGTATTGACTTTTCTCAAAAAACATATAGCCATGGCTACTGATAGTAGAAATTACACGTCAAACTAAAATTGCGAGTGAGTTAGAATTTATGCAAAATAATGGTAAGTAGTAATAGTAGTTGTAGTTTTGTTAAAAAAATCAAACCCTACTGTAGCTTTTGGCTCATGCAGCAAATTTCATACTCGTGGAAAATTAGTATCATTGTATGCTCATTATACAATATACCATTTCCAACCATTTAGAAATGCACCTAAATACGGGCCGCCAAGCAGTCAACATTTTGCTCAAAATAAACGTACGAAATTTAATAGTAGTCATAATAACAATGGTTATAACCATAATCGAAATAATTTTGGAAAGAATAATTTCCCAAACCCAAGGTCTGAATTTTCCAGATAATGGTTTCCAAATTATCAAATGAGAAATAATAATTAATCGTTTAATATTGAAACATATGTGATACAGCGTTGGAACCTTGTTAGTAGAGATAATGGGCCTAATTAATCATAATAGTTTTTTACCCCATATTATTGATAACAAACGTATTTTAAAAATAATGATCGACACGGGAAATTCCAGATCATTTGTGATGTCTCGGACTGGGCAATTTAATTAGATTAAAATCCTGTGTTCATTTTGAGCGGCATTTAGTTGCCCCTAATGGTGAAATTCCGATTAAATACATAAATAATAATTTTGTTTACCAAGGCATCAATCGTACATTGGTCCCTGCGCGGACTCAGTAAATTATTGACATTAAAAATGTTGTCAATGATAATGTTATTATTCCGCACATGAAACTGGAACACGTTTAGGTTCAGGAATGTGCTACTGTAGTAAAAGATTATAAAGGGCTATGTTGCGTTATAAATAAATAATGGTTCCCAAATAATCAAATGAGAAATAATAATTAATCGTTTAATATTGAAACATATGCGATACAGCGTTGGAACCTTGTTAGTAAAGATAATGGGCTTAATTAATCATAATAGTTTTTTACCCCATATTATTGATAACAAACGTATTTTAAAAATAATGATCGACACGGGAAATTCCAGATCATTTGTGATGTCTCGGACTGGGCAATTAATTTAGATTAAAATCCTGTGTTGATTTTGAGCGGCATTTAGTTGCCCCTAATTGTGAAATTCCGATTAAATACATAAATAATAATTTTGTTTCCCAAGGCATCAATCGTACATTGGTCCCTGCGCGGACTCAGTAAATTATTGACATTAAAAATGTTGTCAATGATAATTTTATTATTCCGCACATGAAACTGGAACACGTTTAGTTTCAGGAATGTGCTACTGTAGTAAAAGATTATAAAGGGCTATGTTGCGTTATAAATAAATATGACCGGAAAAACCCCATTGTTGTAAATGAGCTCAACGAATATGAGTTCATTAACCCCAGAAAAATAAATTATAAACATAATAATTACAATTAATTCAATATGAATACGATAAAATTTAATCACTCCAAAATTCGGTCAATGCACATGAATGATAATGAGAAAAAAGTAATTCATTCTCTTATTTTCGAATATGCGGATATATTTCATATTGAGAATAATAAATTAAGTTTCAACAACAAAATAAAACCACTGATAAATTCCGGTTCACGAGAAAACGTACGGCTACCCGAAGGTAGAAAAAAAATAAGGTAGATCGTCAAGTAAACGAAATGCTTGACCAACACATAATACGACCGTCATACAGTCCGTGATCGTTCCCTATCTGGGTAGTATCCAAAAAATATCTGGCAAATTTAAATGGCGCGTTGTAGTCAATTATAGGGCATTAAACGACAAAACCACAGGTGACCGTTATCCATTAACCAGCATTACTGATCTACTTGATAGTAGTATATTTTTTGACGCTTGATTTAGTGTCAGGGTTCCACCAAATAGAGAACGAGGAAAACGATATCCCTAAAGCGGAATTCAACACCCAAAAGGCCATTATGAATTTTTGCGGATGCCGTTTGGACCAAAAAACGCACCTGATACCTTTCAACTCATTCTGGACAACATCCTACGTGGAATAGAGAATGAAAAATGCCTCATGTATATGGACGACATATAATAATATTTAGCACTAGTCTGAGGTGCATATTGAGAGCCTAAAAGAAGTGTTTCAAAGACTTAGAGAATCCAATTTAAAATTGCAACTAGATAAATCAGAATTTCTTGGAAAAGAAGTAGCATATTTGGGTCATATCGAAACACCTTTGAAAGTATAACCCAACCCAGAGAAAATTTGGCAGTTCAAAAACAGATCAAGGGTTTCCTTGGACTCCTTGGGTACTATCGTAAATTTATTAAAAATTTCGCAGGTAATACTAAATTTTTAACAAGATGGTTGTGAAAAAACGCTATTATTAATATCCACGACCCCAAATATCAACGTTGTTATTAATTAATGAACCGCTTTTGCAATACCCAGAGTTCTCTAAACATTTCGTGATGCTAGTAATTATGTGATTGATGCTGTATTATCTCAAAGATCGATAGGTTTCGATCTTCCCATTGTTTTCGCGAATCGTACTTTAAACGACTTGGAAACTAAATATTCAATAATTGTAAAGGTACTCCTTGCAATTGTTTAGGCTGTCAAATATTATAGACCTTATCTTTTTGGCCGTAAATTCGAAGTAGTAACCGATCATAAATCCCTGCAGTGTCTCATGTTCGTAAAAGAGCCTAACTCGAAATTAGTCCGGTAGAAACTTAAACTCTCCAAATATGATTATACAATAGTATACAATAAAAGAATATACTTAATAAAAATGCTGATGCTGATGAAATATCATCCAACTAGCATGGACAAAAACAAACTAACAACGGTAGTAGCAGGCAGGTCGCAAGATCAACCTGCTACTACGAAAATGATAATAAATGTGGGTGAGTCCCTGGATTCCCCACAACAAACAGTGGCTGCGAGCGGGTCTACTGATCAACCCGTCACCATAAAAGAAGCAGGTCCCCAGAAGCAACCCCCAAAAAGGAAGCGCATTTGTGGAGCCGAGCTAAAGCGCAGAAGGAAGGCCAGGGGGCATTGGCTGCTGCAAAGAAAGCCAAAGCCCCCAAAACCCTTTCTGAAAAAGAAGTGCGCCCCCAGGACAGGTAAGCAAACCAATGCAAAACGTCAAAGCTTTGCTCCACTGCCTCGGAGCCATCACCCGGTCAGCCCAGGAAGGTGGCAAAAAAGGCAGACGAGGGATCCTCCAGGAAGAATGCTCCGAATCCAGCTCTCACGAGAGTAAGGAGCGACTGGACCAGCTACAAGGAGACTGTTTCTAGTTACCTCCGAGTAGCCATTATAGACCAGAACAACCCCTTGGGCAAAATCACCAAGAAACAGGCAGCGATGGTCAAAAAAGCAATGCTTGAGGAGCTTGACCAATTGCTCGACTCCTCAGACTATATCCCTACATTTCAGGAGTGGGTGCACTCAGGGGAGATATTACCTATCACCTGCAATAATGAGCCCGCCCTGAAATAGCTCAAGGACTGACTGTCGTCCAGGTCGATCAGCAGCCAACGCTGACGAAAGCTCGATGGAAACGGAGGATGAAAGCATACCAGGCGGAAGCCAGAAGTGCGCCACTTCCATCCCAGAGGAGCCTTAACAGCCGTAAAAGTGATACGGTGTAATCTGCATCACTGTAAGGCGGCCGTGGCAAACCTTTGCCGCCACCTCGACACGATGCAGGACACAATAGCCGTCATCCAAGAACCATGGATTGTTGTTTATACAGGGTTTGTGGATTTGGTAAGTTAAATGGGAATATATTCACACATCCCACAAATAGTAAGCCTAGATCGTGTATCTACATACCTAAGCACATAACATCCTATCTTATGCCACAGTTTTCCACCAGTGACATCACAGTGGTAAGGCTGTCCGCGAGAGACGGCAACAAATACACTATCCTGGCGTCAGTTTACTCCCTCACGACGCCCCCGTACCAACCAGGGGGCTGGAGCAACTCGTGCTACACTGTGGGATGGAGAAACTTCACCTCGCCATTGGCTGCGAGGCTGACGCACATCATATCATGTGGGGCAGCGTGGACACCACCAACAGAGGTGGGTACATGAATTTATCATTTGTAACTATTTTTTTAAACGTATTTTATTTTGACAGTTACAGAGTTAACTTATAATTCATTTATACAAATATTTGTATATTATGTCTGTTGTCAAGTGTTGCGCGTATTTTCTGGTGTTATATTTATTAATTCTGAGGTCTGATTTTCGTCTAGTTTTGTAATTTGTTTGTTTGTTTTGAATTTAATTCGTGTTTTAATTAAGTTGTGTTGTATTTTATATGCTAGTAATATGTTGTTATATACTCATATTTTTTCTATATCTAGCTCTTGGGTGTGTTCGTATAGATATTTAGTGCTTGTCTTTTTGTCGAGTATGTATAGAATTTTTAATATTTATTTAGAATACTAAACCGAGGCTCTGAACCCACGTTCGTGACAACTCGCAGCCAAACTGTAATAGACATTACATTGGCGACTAGCGGTATCTCAAACAAAATCCACGTTTGGCATGTATGACCGTCGGTTTCAATGCCGGATCAAAGGTGGATCAAATATACACTGACACATACAACCGGTAAGAAAACACGTTACCTTCGCAACCCGACACTGACGGACAGGAATGCCTACATAGACAACCTCACGCGGAGTCTGCGAACCTGCGAAGCTACCGGCCAACTTAATACAATGGAAGACATTGAAGCCTATGTAAATACGTTTCAACGCTCCACTATAAAAGCATACAAGGACTCCTGCCCTGCGAGAAAGGTGGAAGACTCTGGGAACGCCACACCCTGATGGTGTAGAGAACCCGACCATCTCAGAAGAGCTGCGCAAAAATCCTTTAATAAAGCAAAGAAATAAAAACAACAGTCGGATTGGATGGTCTATAAAAACAAGACTATAAAAAACTAATAAGACAAAGACAAAGGGAAGCCTGGAGGTCTTTTTGTGAGGAGGTTGAAACCACCTCGGCAGCTGCAAGGCTCAAAAAGATCCTCTCCAAGTATCCCTCACGACAAATAGGTTGCCTGAAACGAGAGGATGTAAGTTACTCTTCTAACCTCTCGGAAATAGCTGAGATTCTCATTAACACCCATTTCCCAGGATGTACAAACTACTCCGATAAAGGTTGGTCAGAACCCATACCCTCAAACCCCTCCAAGGAGTATTGGGAGGCGGCGCAGATCACCTCACGGAAGGGGCACGTATAACCAAGTGCGTTTCCAGCCAACTGGCTTAGGGGTGGTAATTTAAAAAAAAGAAAAAAACTAAATAGTAAATATTGGCGTCAAATTTTCTGAATGCATCTAAAGCATTTTTTGGTAATTGTTCTTTTAGTTTATTTTTCTTTTGCCATTGTAATTTCCAAAATTCCAATTCAGACGTAATTGCTATTGCATGTTGCATTTTCAGGTAATATTTTTATTTAAATATGTTGCAACAGATTTTAAAGTGACATCTAAATCTTTGCCAGTTTGTTGTCAATAAATCACTAGGTATTATTGTGTTAAAATTGAACAAATTCATCGTGTCTTTATTAAATCCGTATTGCAGATCTATAATAATATTATTCAGGAGAAATAAATATATATTTATTCGATAATAATCGTCTGTTCATTTCAGTGGAACCTAAAACAGCGAATTATTCTTTATTATTATCTTTGCTTCTCCTGCTTACAAAATTACAAATAAAATATATAATATACATACATTAAATGTAAATTAAACAAACAATTTAGGACACAGAAGTCCCAGGCGGAGTTCACTGTTTACCAATGTTCTTCCACTCAAACCCTTGTTCTTCCGTGTGACACACTTTCGCCATTTCTGGAGTTCTTTTTAATTATTTTTAAGCCCTTTTGTAGGATATTTTAGCCCTGAATTCGGATTCCAAGGTTTCCAAATGAGCAGTGAAGAATAGAAAACGATAGAAGAACGGAAGAACAGCGAAACAACACGTTGTAACAACAACATGATACAAAAATAAAACAAAGAAAGATGAAAACAAGGACAAAACTGACAGAGAAGGCAAATCTAAAAATAGCTAAGAACGATGTGGAAATGGAAAAACTCAGAAGAACTAAAAGAAGAGATCAGAAAACTAAAGGAAGAAATTAGTAATAAAGAAGAGCAGTGGGAGCTAGAAAAGCAAGAGATGTTAAAAAGAATCAACAACCTAGAAACTAAGTGGAAAAGTAGGAACAGCAAGTGAATAAAAAATAATATCATAATAAAAGGCTTAGCAGCATAGGCAAACCAAGAACAGAAGGACGTCGAGAATTTCACATTACATAGAGAAAAACAAATAATACGAGTCGAAGTTGGGATATGGGAAACAAAACAACAAATAATGGGAGCTAAAGGAAATCTAAGAGGGTCCAAGATATATATAAATAATGCTAGGTCATTGAAGAAAGATTCGTACAAAAATATAGAGAAATAGCAAGAGAAAAAAATCAAAAGGAAAAAGACTAAGAATAGGATACCGAAAGATAACAATCAATGGAGAGGAGTGCGAATAAGAAAGCAACTAATAGAAAAGCAAATAAAAAACAAGACATCACAGCGAGGAAATGGCACAACAAAAAAGTTAAATACAATAAAAATGAGAATATGGAATGTAAGAACTATTAAAGGAAAATAAGAGAAATTAATAGAAGAAATGAAAAAACACAACGGAAAAAACATAATATACGAAAAATATGGGGATGGCAGAACAATGAAAATGGAAATCAAAATAGAAGAAACTAGATGGAATATAATTGTGGCATGTGCACCAAACGAAAACGATAAAAATGAAGAAAAAGAGAAATTTTGCGAGAGACTGCAAAAATACATAGACGATAGCAAAGGAATCACAATAGTCATGGGAGATCTTAATAGAAGTATAAAACAGGATAATAAAGGCAAATAAATTAGAAAAAAACACGAAAACGTTTCGTAAATCTACAACAATGAGTCTTATTAAGACTATAAAACAAATCACATATTAAAACAACTACTTATCTGGCTAATAAGTCGACAGATATTGAATGATACAAAAGTAATTTCCAAATTACAAATAGTACAACTATTAAAGCAACACTAATTTTAACGTATTTATTTTTGTCAAATAAACTAAGAATGATTGAATGTACGTTAAATAGTTTGTGGTATGACATATTTACGAAATGTTTTCGTATTTTTTTTTTTAATTATTAGCGTAATGACTGTAATACATTTTTTATTAAGGCAAAAAAGTATAGAGATGAGAACAGAAACGAAAATGGAAAAAGAATTATAAAATTATGTATAGCAAACCTCATTGTGCCATACACAAATACGCCAGAGAACTTAGACCAACAAAAGAGAAATAATAGACTACTCCTTAATAGATGCAGAAGAATGGAAAACGGTGAGAGATGCTAAAATAACAAGACAAACTGGAATAGGGAGCGACCACTACGTGGTAAAAATAGAAATTAACATAGGAGCAGAAAACTTGAAGAAAGAATAATAAACAAAAATCCAAAAATTGAAAAGAAAGAAACTAGGAATTAATACGAATCAATAATAGAGAAAAAGACAAACAATATAGAAGGAGCAGAAAGCAAATAGAAAAACTTTAAAAAATTATAAGAGAAGTAGCCAAGCTGTGGAACAATCACTATATTAAACAAACAGAGGAAGTAAAACAGGTGATGGTGAGAAGAGGTAAAACAATTTGTAAAAACAAAAAAGATAATTGGAAAACTTACATAAAACAAGGAACGAACAAGATTACAGAAGATATAAAATAGTGGAACGGAACACAAAATCAAGATAGCAAAAAAGCAACCTGGGAGCAGTTCGGTTAAAGAAACTGAAAGAAACGTTTACAGAAAACCAAAAGATATTTTACAGCATAATTAAACAAATGAGGAATAAATTGACACTAAGCCAACCAAGTATAAAAGACAAAACGAATATTTAATAACAGAAGAAACAGATCATAATGGAGATGAAGGACAAATTGACGGTGGAACAAATGGAGGAAACAAAGAAATAACAATCAAAGAAATGGAGGCAGCAACCAAGAAAATAAAACTAGGAAAATCTCCCGGTATAGATGACATCATAGCCAAAATATATTTCATATGGGGAAAAGAAGAATTTTTGGAAATAGTAAATGACATTAAGAATAATAAGATACCCGAAGAATGGAACAAGGCAATTATAATACCTATACACAAAAAGGGAGACACAAAAATATGTGACAAATGGGGTTTTACACTACAATTTTTACTAGGATAATAGAGGCAAGAATAAAAGGAAAATTAGATGAACATAATGAGACAACTAAACGAAAAGATGATTAAAAATAGAAAAGACTTGCACATATGCTTCATCGACCTAAACAAATCTTATTACAGGGTAAGAAGAGAGAACATACGACATATACTTGAAAAAAAAAACGGATAAAAAGAAGCATAATAAATATAGAGTTATACAGAAAAAACAAAAATAAAGTAAGAATATAAAATAAAAAATCGAAGGCGTTCAGGACCAAAACAGGACTGAGACAAGGTTGTATATTACTTTACTATTTGCATCACTTGAAGACAAAAAAACCTGGAAATATACTGGAGGAGCTGGTAGAGATAAATATAAACAAAAAGGGAGCAATCAGAAAATATAATTAAACGGAAAACTTATAGAGTAGGTTAAGCAGTTCACATGGCTGAGATCAACAATAGAGGAAGATATATTCAGAAAAAGATGAAAAACTAGACAAAGCAAGAATGATCTACAACACAATAAAGAAAACATTCTTAGAGAAAAAACAGATTACAAAAACAATAAGAATAGAAGTATATAAAAGAATTGTAAGACATTCACTGTTATATAGTAGTGAATCATGAGTAACCACAGAGAGTAATAACAGCAAAACCAATGCAATGGAAAGGAGATACCTAAGAAAGATAGAGGGAATTACAAGAAGAGATAGAGTACGAAATACAGAAGTACGAAAACAGCTCAATATCTCAATATTAAACCAATCAAATCAGTAATAGAAGAGGGACAATTAGAATGGCTGGATCATATATACAGATTATAAGATAATAGATTAACGAAAAGAATACACGAGGTAAAAACACAAGGCAAAAATAAATCAGGAAGACCAAGAAAGGGTATATTAAGCAGCGGATAGAAGAGGAATAGAATGGAAAGATATAAGAAAAATGGCACAAGATAGGCAACAGTGGTAAGGAAGTGTAAAAGAAAATAACTGAGTCATATTATAGAGAATAAGTCCGACACCCGTAATGGATAAAAGGGGAAAAGATAAATAAAAATAATCCTCTATAACAGGTTGATCCACGTTTGGTCTATTTCTCTGGTATTTGGTAATTCGAGGTTTCGTCATTTCAATTTGTAAGTCTTTTTAAGATATTGACTGCATCATTATAATACAATGTAACAGTATGTTTCCTCTTATTGCAAACACTATTGATTTAACAAGTTATTAGCTTAAGATTTATCCATTTACTCAAAGTTACCGTATTTCAAAAATTATCGGACAAAGATCATAGCGTAACTGGGAAAATTGGAGTACAAATCGAATTCATTAGTAATCTAGCATTATTAGAAGATTATCTCACTCAAGAATGTTTAAAATGCATATTTATCACTCTTGGACGTGAAAAACATAATATACGAACGTTAAAAAATTAACTAACTTCTTTAACTGTACCAATGGCATTGCGAGCAGCCTGTACTTACATACATTTTGATATGGACAAATTTAAAGCATGGTTGAAACATGGTGTTATAAAAACGTTGTTATAGGTTTACTGCAATATAGGTACAACACCCTTCAATTCTTTCATATAATGGGACATCCATCTGTTCCAATTCAAGTATAGGCTCATGAGTAACATCATTATAATTATCATATTTTAGGAGACATTTGTTTAACTATTTTCCTAATGATTTTTTAAAGTGATGTCACTATTAATGAGAGTACCAGCGTCACGATGGTCTCGTAAGGGAATAATTTGTTTCCTCTAAAAAATTATACTTTTGATTATTGATTTTAATCTATTTCTATTTTTATCAATTTGTCGAAGGCTTTCCATATTTAATTTATTTCTTAAATCTCGTGATGGGATATTGAATGATTTTATAATATTTTCCGCATAAACAATTCAATTTTAATGGTACTTATTATTGTTATGACTTATGGAAACAACATCTTCATTTGATAATTTAGAATATTGAGATACTGGCTGGGATACTAATTTTTACAATGGTACTTGTTGGTGCAACCCACCAAATTTTGTAAACAAAAAGCAATATTTGAAAAGATTTCGTTTAAATGATTAGAAAACATTAACCAATTAAATTATCTAAAATGTTTTTCAAACAAGTAATATTTCACATCATTTCCCCCTTTTTTATGTACAGAATAGGGTAACCCGAAAGTATCATTTGGTTTCCATTTACAATTTAAAATTCGAAATATCTCAATTTTAACAACATTAACATTACTAAATTTAACTACATCAATGTACATTTCAACGTTACTAGATGTACATGTTGTATGCTCCTTTTTCTTTTTCTGGGAACAACCTATTGAAGATCCCGAAGATTCTCCTCTGTATTCGGTAAATGTCGATGCAGATGTAGATGAATGATTTAAATTGACTGTTGACATATCTTAATTTGTTGAAGAATCGTCAGTTTTTTTAATTTTCTGAACAAATGAATCCAACGTGGATTTACGATTTTTATTTCTTAATTTAATTAACTACAAACAAAAATCAGAAATAAATTAATTTTTAAAAATGCATATATTATTCCTAAAATCAAAAAATACCTTATTAATACGTATAATTGATTGAATTACAGTAAATTGGTAATTAATGAGTAACAACTAAAAATGTAGGATTTATATGCGACGTGCAAACAGTTTCGGTTTCTATCTTTTATATTTAAACCAAGTAAGACAAAAAATATTATAAATTGAACTAAGAGATGTCATTCGCGCTGTAAAATAATGTAACGATTAACGATACCAAAGAGGCGAATAATATCAATATATGTCCAGTATAATTAGAAAAGGGAACCCCCCGTGCAAAGGAAGAAAGTCATCACTTCTCTAACGGCGCTTGCGCACTTGCAATTTGTGTATATAGCCTGCCTGTTTTGGAAAAATGCACCGTCATAGATCGCTGACTAGATTCAACAATACTTAACTTGTTTGTTTGAAATATTAGTAAGCGAACGAATAATTCAAATCAAAAGCTTCTCACCATTTAAAGCTCCAGGCCTGGGCGGTAATTCCCTGCCCTCCTCTAACGGGGGCTGGACATAATATCAGCCCACCTAGCCAAAATCTTCAGGGCATGTATTGCGGTTAGGTACATCCCTCTAGCACGGAGAGAAGTAAAAGTTATCTTCATACCGAAACCTGGTCGTATAGATTAGACACTAGCCAAATCATACCGCCCGATTAGTCTAATGACATTTCTACTGAAAATGTTAGAGAAATTGTACGAAAGATTAATTCGCAAGACAGCTTTGATTACGGATCCGATTCACGCTAACCAACTCTCAGGGGATATCAACGGAGTCGGTTCTGCACACTGTTGTAGACCGAATCAAAAGATCTCTGGGCAACAAAATGTCTACCTTGGTCGTGTTCATTGACATAGAAGGTGCCTTCGATAAGAAGACCTTAAAAAAATGGAAATTGCTCTCGCCTCGCATGATGTGAATCTCATAGTTAGTGGATGGATCAAAAGCATGCTGGAGAATAGGGCAGTCACAGTAAATATAGGAAGTACCACTGATAGAAAGATCGTTGCTAAAGGCTGCCCACAGGTTGGAGTACTCTCACCACTTCTGTGGAATATAGTTGTTCACAGCTTACTGCAGCGACTTAACGACAATGAATAATATAACCATCCTGCTAACAGGTAGATTTGAGATGGTGGTATGCAGCTTGATGCAGGAAGCCCTCAAAATTGTACGCTGGTGCAATGACCAATCTCTGACCATAAACCCAAAGACTGAAGTGGTCCTCTTCACAAAGAAAAGGAAACTAAGTAAGCTAAAGCTTCCTAAGCTCCTCAAAACACGGTTGACATTGTCATCGGAAGTCAAATACCTGAGAGTGATCCTCGATGGCAAGCTAACGTGGGAACCACATCTCAAAATGAAATGTAAAAAAGCATGTGTCTCCCTCTAGCAATGCCGGAAGGCTTTGGGGCAGACATGGTGGCTACCTCCTAGGATAGCACTTTGGCTGTACACAGCGGTAGTAAGACCAATGTTAATCTATGGAGCACTGGTCTGGTGGCCCAGAGCCAGACAGAAAACCTCAACAAAGCAGCTTACTCAGTTGCAAAGGATATCATGAAAACACCTACTGCAGCAATGGAAGCAATGCTCTGCCTTCCACCTCTCGACTTATACGTAGAGGAGATGGCCACGGCGGCAGCACTGCGCCTAAACTCAGTTGGACTCTGGTACAAAGGAGGCAGGGCTGGTAGACACTGTCACCTCTTAGAGGAGGTTTCCTTGGAAAAAAGACGGATAATCTGCCACCCTGCTACGTCTACAATAGGCCCTACAATGTATCGACAAAAAGAGGAACCGGAAGAGTAGAGGGTGAAAAATCCCTCCGAATTTACACCGATGGTTCTAAAACCAAAAGATGGCCGGGGCGGGTATTTACTAGCAACAAATGGACCTATCATGAGCTATACCCCTAGAGAACCACACAACTACTCTACAAGTCAAAGATCTCTGGCATCACCTATGGGGCAAAAGAAATCCTACACCGTGACATCCGTGATAGGAACATCCAAATCCTTACAGACAGTATTGCAGCAATACTAGCATTGATTGGTCACAAGATAACCTCAAGACTAGTTAAAGAATATTTCTTGAATTAGTTTCTCATGTAGCTCGTGGTGAAACATTTTGTAATATAGAAATAACACAATTTATGCTTGGTTTGTTTCACTGTATATTTATTTAATCTGACTAGTGTCAGAAAATGCATATAGAAGAACAATTTTCAAAATCCAATTTTAAAAATGATATATTTAATTTCGTTAAATATATTGTCCCAAACATTACGTATTATTTATATTTCAAAGATGGTAATTATTAATCATTCTGCAACGTCTTACAAACATATTTCAAAAACTGTTAAATTCGATTTATTAAATGTACACAATTTTTAAACGATGTTTAAACAGAAAACAAAACCATTGAAGTAATAAAAACTATCACGAAGGGAAAATCGATGAAAGAGGAGCCCACTTAAAAAGCGTATATTATTGGCCTGAGATGTGAAAATCTATACAAAAATATATCAACGATTGTGCTATTTGTTTATCAAGTAAACAGGAAACCTCTGAAACTTAAATTTAATATTACCCCAAAGGCAAACAAACCATTCGAAATAATTCATATCAATAGTATCACATTAGAAAAAGTTAAATTTTTAACAATAATAGATTCATTATTTAGGTAACAAAACTGTTTGATTTTCAAATTGGTTGTATTGTAATAATATATTTTCTTCACTTGAAGAAGCCACAGTGTGGCGAAACATATGTAGTGTTTACAATAAAACCAATTTGAAAATCAAACAGTTTTGTTACCTAAATAATGAATATGGATTTTCAACACTTAAATGCCTCAACAATCAATCAAATAATAAGTTCACCCAAATGTATAGATTAAACTCTTATCAAGCGATTAAGGTCACAAACAAACTAATAAAGTTCTTATTGTTTCCATGGAATACCAATAGAAATGATCGCTGACAATCATTTAGAATTTAAAAATAGTATAATCAGAAAATTAGTAGAATTGCATAAAATTGATTTACATTTTATTAGTAGTCAACATCCTGAGTCTAACGGTGTCGTCGAACGAGTACATTCGACCATAATTGACATATTAGATTGTTAAATCGTCAAGATACTTTTAGAAAAGAACCGATTCAATCAAAAGTTTAATATTCTAACCTTGCTTATAATAAGTCAATACACTCAGCAGGCAAATTAAAACTTTCAGAAATTATATCGGGATATATAGAAAATGAATCGCCATTTAATATTAACCCTTAAAAACGATTAATAAATAATTACATAATAAACCACAAAGTTAAAATAAAATTATTGTATGCAGAAATTAACGATGGACTTCAAGTAAAGAAAAAAGTATTAATAAAAGAACTAAGTAAAAAAAGAAAAATATAAAAGGAGGAAATTTAATCCGTTACCGCAGATTGTAAAACTGTCAAAATAAATACTACTCACTATTATACAGTTGACAAAATTCATTTATCCAATATAAAAAGACCTAGAGTTGAATTTAAAAAGAAAGACGCACCAAATAATTTAAACAATGAAAACAAAGTAACGTATGAAAATTATCAGAAATATGTGAATAATAATAACAACATAAATAATAACATAGCCGAAATCAAAGATAATCTTTTCTTTGCACCTTCTGCTTGGCCCATTGCGTCAGCCGTGTTCTCAAAATATAAATAAATTTTAAATTAAGGTTTGGCCGAGTACTACGACAACAAATATATTTTGAATCTAGTCGCAAAAGAAAGATTCTTTCATAAACCAACATATAAATGCTTATTCCAAACACTCGTCAATTTAAGAGAATTCTGTAAAACAAATAATATAAAATATTTAGCTATGCCAAAAATAGCATGTGGTTTCGATAAATTAGATTATTCTAAAATAAAACCAATGTTAAATTATATCTTTAATGATTTAAATATTGAAATTAAAATATATCTCGGTGATCCTAATAGCGATCATTCACTTCCAGGTCTCTCGTCGTCACAGCTTCGAAATAAGAAACATTGCACCAATCCAACTAGGGCCCGCAAAATTATTGCAAAAAACAATCACACATTCGTTCATTATTAGGAGCTTAGTCCCATTTATAAAAGAATTTGATAAGCTGGATAACCAATATGGAATCTTAACACATATGATAAATAAAATTTCCATATTTAAACGAGATTTTGAAAACTATGACCAAATTGTAAATTATAACAGGAATGACATAATTTCCAAAATATCATTAGATATAGAGACCTAAATTGAGGGTTTACGTTTTCGGGTAACGGTTGGGGTCAATAATTACGCGGAAATACGTTTTTTCGTCGCTCGGAGTTTGCTTTGTTTCTGATCTTCTTGGGCCCGGACGCATTTGTCTCTTTCTCATCTCAAGCCGAATACGAGTGGTTCCAGTGTAAACTGGACGCTGGTTTTTCCATCTTGTTGTAAACCTGACTTTTAATTCCATCATTTCTAAATTGTCGATATACCAAACAAGTTTCCCCCTCTTTTGCCTTCTTTACATTCAGTTCGCGACACTGTCTGTTGTCTGGTCTGGTCAGATGTACTCATTTTTAATTAATTTTATCTAGAAACATCGTCAACATTTTTTATTATTTTAACGTTTTCCGAATCACACTGACCTGACTAAACAGTAAATTAACTGCACAATTACCTATTTTACTGTACTTCATCAGCTGTGATGTCCCCAAATATGGAAAATACGCAATCTAACCTCAAAATGTACGCCATGTGGACGTGGTCGCACCTTACGTAGAATTTACTCTTAATTGTTTACAAGTAAGTCGCCCTTAATATCTCAATATGTTCTTAACTATTTCTATAAATGAAATTATTCTGTGATTTATCATTGTTATTATTTATTATTGTATTTATAATTGTAATCTTGTAATATAATATTGTAAATATTTTTGGCTCTGAAGATGCATACATTCGTATGCGACACATTAGCTATGTTCATAACAATATATAACAATATAGATTACTGAAGCAAATGTACTGATATCTTTCATTGCTACCTACATTTCGTGTGGACTTGAATACCTATACTCCATTCCATATATACCGGGTGTGGCACTTAAGACGCCTCGGACCATAGCTCCCTTACGATAAAAACTATCGAAAAAATCTAAGAGCAAAGTGGTGCATAATTACCGTCGCTATGTTTCAAACATATTTCTAATCATCAGTGGCGTGCCGTGCTCCAGTGGCGTACCAAACTTATGTTTTTTTTTAAATGGAATGCCCTATTTTTTATTGCAGATTTGGAGAGTACTTATTTTTTTATCTAACATGTTATACCCTTCACTTTAGCGGCTTCGCTGTTATAACCCCTTCTTTCAAAATTGCGCCCCAATTTTTGAGATTTTTTTTGTAGAGAAACTAATTGACGGGGACCCCTAAATTTTTAATTGAGGTACACGTTAAGACCTCGTATACCTACATATTTTTTTTCGGGTAATTTATGGAAAAAAAAATGTTTGATTGATCTTCGCATGTTGTCATTTTTTCGAAAATTTCAAATGGCAGCCCCCTAAAAAAATTACGGCGTTGTACAGCCAAAACTCTAAATATTTCATTGGTACAAAAAAAATTACACATTGCATAACAAAATTTCGGAGAAAAAAGGAATTTCATCGCAAATGTCGGGAAACATTTTCCGTTCCCAAGTGTGCCATGAGAAAACAAAAGATTGGTAATTGTCAAAGTGAATTATTAGATGCCAGTAGCAGCCATAAGTCATTTTTGATAAACGTTCTAAAAATGTTCCGAACTCAAGAGGAAATGGTTGACATGATATTTATTCTTGGAGAATGTAACAAGAATTGTTTCTTGGCATCACGAGTGTACGCTGCGAGATATACGCACAGGGCACATCCAAATGAACGTGCGTTTCAAAAAGTGTTGGAGAGATTTACTACTACGGGAAGTGTGAAACGGCCAAGGAGAGTTGGAAAGAAGGCAGTTTTTACCGAAAATAATGAACTGCAGGTTCTGGAGGCAGTTATTGAAGATCCTCATACCAGTATCCGTGATATTAGTAGGAATCACGATATTTCAACGCGATCCGTACATTGTGTTCTTCAAAAGTACAAATTCCGTCCATTTAAGATTCAACTGCACCAAGAATTGCAACCTCAAGATTTTCATGCGAGGCAAGATTTCTGCATGTGGGCTATCAACAAAATTGAGCAGGAGGATCATTTCTTATGCGCGTATTATTTTCTGATGAAGTGACGTTCCATAGAAATGGGCATGTCAATCGCCACAACTACCATTATTACGCCGATAAAAACCCACACGCCATGCGAATGATAAACCACCAGCAAAGATGGTCGCTGAATGTTTGGGGAGGCATACTTGGAGAACACCTTTTGGGTCCTTATTTCATCGAGGGGCACCTGAACGGCAACAGATATTTGAGCTTCCTTCGCGACGACTTGGATGATCTCTTGGAAAATGTCCCTCTAGCCGCTCTACGACAGATAGTTTTCCAGCACGATGGGGCTCCTGCACATTTTGGCGGACATTTGCGACTTATTTAGTATAAATTTTGAAGCGTGTCCAGTACCGTGTCAATCAACAACTATTAGAATTGATCAGAAATTTTAGGATAATAGTTGGGTAAACGATGAACATATTCTTAGAAATAAAGGGAGGAAATCTGAAGAAACTGTAGCAAATGTGTTGCAAGGATAACAGTACGTCTAACATCAAGTGTAAGCTTATAGTTACCGACCCTATAAAAGCCAAAATCATAAATAACTGAGCAGTGAATCCTGATTCAAGATCTAAATTTGGTTAAATTATTGTGGAAAAGTGTAACGAGAATAAGAAATTTCCAAATAGTGTGTGTTTTACAGATGAATGTACTTTCTATTTGGTGTTTGAAAATAACGAACAAAATAATAGTCAATGGTCTCAAAACATTATTCATAAAGAAGTGAATATCCACAAAAATTCAATGTATATTTTGACTAAAAATGAAGATGAAACAAAAATAAAACCTCCAAAATATCTTTAGTAGGTAAAGGAATCATTCAAATATTATTCTGATCATTTTTATTCAATAATAGAGATACAAACTGCAATTGAAAATTTAACTTGAGAATTCCCTATGATACGTCTTCAAACGGGACACACGGTGTATATATATATATATATATATATACAAATGAAATATTAAAATATCTAGTGCAGTGTTAATGATAATAATTAATATTGAGAGTAATAAATCTCTATGAGCATTACTGCACTAATGTTTTACATAATAATGTAAAAACTCCAGCTAACAGTTAAAACAACTACTCCCCGTACTAAAGCACCGCCAGGCATTGAATGATATAACTGTTAGCTGTCGTTACATGTCTAAAATTATATTTAGCACTATGTAACAATTTGGTGGTGTTATCGTTTCTTAACCGCGTCTCGAAAAGTGTTATGTAAGACAATCTGCAGACACGTGTTTCGCTGTATCACAGCTCTTCAGTGCAGCTATGTCGTAACTAATTAAAAACATTCAACGTAAAGTAAAAATGGACAATTTAATAATAACAAAAGCAGATAAAGGTAATTCCACCGTAATCATAACAAAACCAGAATACATAGAAAAAGTCGAACAATTCATTAATAATGGCAATATAACAGAACTCAAAAAAGACCCAACTAATAAATTAATCAAACACCTAAAATCAGCAATATACGACAGTAAAGGCATCTTCTCACAAAAAGAACAAGACAAAATCATTCCAATGAACACATCTTGCCCTAGATTATATGGAACAATTAAATTGCATAAACCAGATAAACCTATTAGACCAGTGGTAGCATATGTAAATTCACCAGCCTACAATATATGTGTAAATCTAAATAATCTTTTTAGGGAGTTAACAGATTTTAAAGATCCTCACTCAATCAAAAATTCAGTAGAACTCACGAAACAACTAGGCAAATTTAAACTAGAAAACAATGTTAAGTTAGTATCATTTGATGTGTCAAATATGTTTACGAATATACCACCATCCGATTGCTTAAAACTAGTAAAACAACATTTACAAAAATGCAATGTAAACTCAGTCATAATTCAAGAATTTTTGAACTTAGTAGAAATAATCCTAAACTATAATTACTTCTCATTCGAAAACCGTTTTTATCAACAACAAGAAGGTGTAGCAATGGGTTCACCCCTAAGTCCTCTGTTAGCCGAAATATTTATGCATGATATCACACAAAAAATATTTAATTTAGAATCCACTAAAAAACATGTTAAATTCTGGTACAGATACGTAGACGATATCATTTCAGGTTTTAAAGGAACAGACAGACAGATACAGCAATATTTGAACGAAATTAATCAAATACACCCCAACATTAAGTTCACAGTAGAAAAAGAACAAAATAGTAACATTAAATTTTTAGATTTGTCAATATCAAAAACAAAAGAAAATACATTAGAATTTGAAATATACCGAAAACCAACATATACTGACACACTCATACCGCAAAAATCCAGACACCCTTTTAAACATAAAATGGCCGCGTTTAACGCCATGATTTTTCGTGCAAATAACATCCCGTTAAACAACAACGCTTACAAAAAAGAAATGGAAATAATAAAAACACTAGCAACCAATAATGGCTACGATAAAAGCATAATAGATAAACTTAATAATAAGCAACAACTTAATGCAGTAAAAAAAATACATATATGCCAATACTAAAAATGAGAATCAAATATTTAAATCACTGACATTTTTCGGAGAAATATCAAACAAAATTAAAAACATTCTTAAAAAACTTAACATTAGCGTAGCTTTAAAACCCCCAACCAAAATATTTAATATAATATTTAATAGTAAAACCCCTATAAATAAGTTGGAAAAATCAGGCATTTATAAATTAACATGTAGCTGTCAAGGAGTATATATCGGACAGTCTGGTCGAAATTTTAACACTAGATTAAAAGAACATCTAAGTTCATATAACAACGCAAATGACAAATCAACATTTGCAAGGCATTTACGCGAAAATAACCATACTTATAATAAAGATGTTATCCAGGTAATCCACTTTGCCGAAAAGGGATTAAAAATGGATTTATTAGAGGCCTAGGAAATTTTCAAAGTAAAAGGTAATCCGGACATCCCACTCATCAACGACCAGACTGACCTGATATATACCTCTCTGTTTAATGCTGTAAAATAATATAAATTGTGCAACAAATATATATATATATATATATATATATATATATATATATATATATATATATATATATATATATATATATAGTTAAAGTTAAATTTCATTGTGTTTTTAAAAAGGTTTTATTCCAAAAATTTACAACTAATTACATTATTTTAAGACTTAATTATACGGAGAATAAATGTTACGTGAAGCGTTACGGGAATAATATAATAATTAAATTAATGCATGCGTCTAATATATTTATATGAACTAAAACTACGAACAAAGCATATTGATATCTGGCGGATGATGTCATCCTAACTAAGCATTAATTAATGAAATATATTTCTAAAGAATAAAATTAATTATATTAAAACAAAGAAAAGTCTATTGTGGACGCCAGGTCACTCCTCTCCCCCTAGATCCGACACACCTGTGGAGGAGAGTCATCGTCTTTTACAAGGGTGGCTGCCCCTCTGCGTCTTAAGCGTCTCTAAACCAAAGTCACTACACAAATTATTATAAATGAATAAAGTATTAGTGTCCATGCACTGGGTTTTAGGGGTGTCGCCGAATTATTTATATCAGGTATCGGGGAATACACTGGGATGTCTTCTAATTGAAATCTTTTCAATTGCATTGTAAAGTTATTTAGGTTATAGTTCTTGAGTTCTGGGGTCGAAGCACTCACGAGCACTGGGGTTCCATGCGTTGTTTCCATTTGGGGCACCTTATAGTTCCAGAAGATTAGGTTGCATTTGTTTGGTTGAATGATGAAAATGCCTTTCAGGTAATGGGTTTCTTCTTGATTCGGGCAGGTGATCTTCAATTTTTCTTTTTTCTTAAAAACGGCTAGGAATTGGTTGGTATTGGGTATATTCTCTAAATGATTTTTTTCGATTTCTAATTTTGTAAACTTGCATTTTTGGGTGGTTCCATTGACCAAAAGCTCTGTTTCACAATCAGCCTGGTAATTTAAGAGCAGATTATCGCTGCATTGGAATTTCTTGTTAATACCCAAACATATGTCTCTTAGAGGCCATGTTTTTGAGTTAATTTTTGATTTTAACATTACTTTTACATTAGGAATTATAGTTACATATTCGGACTTATATTTCAGCGGTATAGGGTATATTTTATACAGATCAAAAGAATGTTCATAATTAATAGGAAGGGATAGGAAGTAATAGATTTTTGATTGTTTGATTTTGCAATCGACTGATATCGCGGATTCAAAATCTAAAATGTTTTCCACTTTTAGGTCGAAAGGCAATTCCTCATTATAGTGAACGGAAATCTTTTTTAGTTCGTTAAATAAATCTTGGGGCCTAATTACATCTGGACTAAGAATTTTTAATTTGCAAAATGTTAATGAGTTGATAATTTCTTCTAAAATATTTTCAATTATTCTGTAAAGTAAAACGAGTTGATTATACAGATCTTTAGTGAATAGTGCGTGCTGGTGGTCTATCTCCTCTTTATAAATTGCGTGTAATTGCATTATTCTGGCCTTAAGCAAGTTTTGGTTATGTGCGATTCTCTGATTGTTTCGTTGAAATTTTGAATTAATGTTTCGTTTATGCTATACCCGAATTTTATTTGGTTCTCAAGATTGTTCTGATTAGAAATTAAATGTTCCAGGATTCCATTAATTTTTTCCTCGTCGCGAGCGTCCATATTTCCGCTAATCGTTTTAATAATAGTTCCTAACCCATTAATCAAACCTCTTTTCACGCGATTTTTTCCGGCGCTTAATTCTACTGTTTTAATTTTGTCTCTTATAGCATTCTGCGAATAATTTACTAGTTTCTCGTAATTTCCGAATTCATTTTAAAATTTTGATATATTACTTGTGGTGTCCCTCTAGAATTGATACTGGCGATTTAAATTTTCAAATTCTTCATAAACAAGATTCAAGTCATAATGGTGTACGAAAATATGTTTAGTTCTTTCTAATTTTGCTATTCCTAATTTAATAGGTAGTAGTCCCGCATTTTCCGAAATATCCCTGATTTCAAAAGAAATCACAGGAGTGAGATTAACCTAAAAGTAATAGATTGTAATTTTGAAAGTTTTAATTTAGTTTGGTTTGGGTGTGCCAAGGTAAATGATTATTTTTAGGTCTGAACTTGAAAAAATATAACTTAGCATTGCTTTTACCACGTCATAATTTAGGTTGTCTAAACCGCAGCCTAATTTAGGGATAGCTAATTTAGTTATCTTTTTATCTGAACAAAATTGTTTAAGAGTAATTAGAGTTTTAAATAAACATTCTAAAGTAGGTTTATCGAAATATTTTTCTTTAGTAATTAACAGAGAGCGGATTTCTAGCATTATGCTTATCCATAATATTAATAGCATCGAAAAAATTTCTTAATATCTATACGAATCTTGAAGAATGTGATTACTTGGCGCTAAGTTTTTTTTTTCTTTTTTGCTTATTTTGACTTTTTGTGCTTATTTTCACTTTGTATGCTTATTTTCATGCTTTTTTTAGATTCTGATGCTTATTTGGAGCATTTTCTTAAATATTTAAAAAACATTTAATAATAATTTCACGCTGATATTCATTAATTAATTAATTAATGTGCTAATATAGATAATTTTCGTAAAAATCTGTATCCCATCATTTATAGATTATATTTGTATTACATATTTTCTTCGTGTCTTTTGACAACATAATTGTTTAAAATCTTCATAATATGATACAATAATTATAATGAATTTTATTATTAATAAATATTAGTACAAATTACCAATTTACAATGGATTCGTTTATAAATAAGTAGATGTAATAGACCGTCTCATTATTCAGATAATACAGACGAAAGCTTCATAGGAATCACACCTATGATAAAGTATTAAATGTAAACAAATTTAAGTGATAGCTAATAATCAGGTGTTCTGCAACCGTATCAATTTCCTACTCTCGGCAAAAATACGGATGGGACGACTGGCGCATATTTACCGTTTTCGTTAATTTTCATATTCAAACTCGCATTCATAAACTATTGAATTGACATTCCAAAAACTTTGCTTATTTATCAAAAATTACTATATGCGTGAAAATGTATTAACCTGGGGAATCACAGATAAATGATATTATATAATTCACATGTATATTTAACCCATAATGCAAAAGGTGAAAACCACAATACAAGAATTAATTAGAGACTATCCAGAATTAAGAAGTGAAAATTATACATTATTTTGTAAGGCATGTTTAAAAATAGTAAGTTTTATTTTAGTTCCCAACTGCATCCTAACTAGTCATGTAAAACATGTTATAACAACACTACATCAAGAACGTTTGAAAAAGTTCAAAGCTTCAACAAACGATGGACAATTTAAATTAAATTCACATTTGTGCAAAATACTTTTATATTCGAATATCCCTTTAAGAAAATTACAAAATAATGCATTTAAATCTTTCTTGGGAAAATATTGTAAAATGCGCATTCCCGAGAAAAAATTATATAGCTCTTGCGTACTATGAAAACATACAAAAAATTAAAGATATTAGTAACAATAATTATATGTGGTTTGGTGTGGATGAAACCACAGACGCTTGTTTAATTTAATAATAGGAGTTTAACATGAAGACATACGACCAAT
>OZ018391.1:44709043-44740215 GCA_963969525.1 Ontholestes murinus | reverse complement strand
CTAATTTAAAACTTAAATATCATCTTACCATAATGCAGAGTGATCATCTTAAATAATTGCATAGAGGATTATCGGAAAGAACTGGAAATGGTGAACAAAAATTAAGCTTTAAATATATTATGGGTAACCCGAAGATTATTTCTCAATGAGACAAACATAGATGGACTTCAAATATCATAGAAGAGTGATAAACAAAAAACTAAGGATGTATTTTCACAACGCTGGAAGAATTCGCATTTAATTTATTAAAAATCGGTTGTACTAAAATAGTTGTAAGTGGAGCATACATCCCTCCTAATGCCGGGTCAGATAAATATGTGGCACACTGAATCCGTAGACCATTTAGCGCTATCTCATGCTGTTTGTCAACTTATAATGATACTATTATACACGTTGTCCCCTGAAATTTTGAATATGAGTAATGTAATTCGTATTATATCTCGATTATTATTATTGGTTGCTATGGTTGTTGCTGCAATGTGCATGTCAATTTGACATTTTGAAGCTATATTGTTAGCAGGAATTTTATGATCATCTGGGATATTGTTTGGCTCAACAAGGAGATGTTTTCGAACATTTAATAAGATGAACATTGCAGTTACTTGTTATTCGTTACGTCAGCATTGTGTCCGTAAAAATAGTAATATTAAATAACATGTAAATATGTTTCATTTTGATTCCCTATTTTATTACAAATTAGAAATTACTAATTATTTCCCGTTGGTCAATCCATTAAAATATGTGACGAGCGTGGTAACTAAGCAACGAGTAATGCATTAAAATGCCCGTATTCAAAATTTCAGGGGACAACGTGTATATTGAATAGACGAGGCCGTTACTTGTTTTTGTTCCATTATAATAACTTAATAAAACACTGCTACAGCGTGAGGTTTCAAATAGTTATTTGTACAACAAGTGTGGAAATGTTACGCTTTTCCGAGAGTATCAAGTTCCCACTCGAGTGCGGAAAAGCGCATTTCCCACGAGTTGTACACACTATTTTTTCACATACTGCATATAACATCAATTATAAAGGTGTTTTCGATTTCATTTTTGACACTGACATATAAAAATTAGGTTATAATTACCGATAGTACGAGTGTTGTATATGTTACTCCATATATGTAACTGACAATGACATTGATTAATAGTAAATAAAAGTAGTACGAAAAAGTGTATCCATGCTAAAAAGTGTTGCTATGCGGAAAAATGTTACTTTTTTCAACGATTTTGGATGCGGAAATGTAAGGTATTTCTATTCAGTATGTGAAAAAAATGCATTAGCGCATACAAAATGGTAACAATTAATCCACATTCGCTAATCACATTAGGGAAAATAATTATACTTTTAAAGAATGTGCTTGAGGTTATTAACTTTACCGAAAAAGGGCTTAAATGGAAATACTTGAACTTAAATAAAAATAAAATAAACTTTGTTTATATCACACTTTATAATGTGTAGAAATTATAAAACACACCTAAAAAATATATTAGCGCATAGAAAATGGTACCCTATCAAGGGCCTGTAGAACCTTGTCGTTGGTGGGAGGGCTTGAGGCGTCCTATGAGTGTTGGGGCGAGACTCGGCTGTTCAGTCGAGCGGGAGGCCCGTACTGAGGGATAGCTGGGATGCGGCCTGACATAAGGATCCAGACGAATAACAGGTCAACCGCGCATCGATGTAGCCACGCTGTGAGGATATGCACAAGGCTACCCACGTGTTTGTGCTGTGAGTGGAGAACCGTAAGGAAGGGCAAAGGGAACCTGGTGGCTGAGTCGCCCTCGTGATGCGTCACGTACTGCACTTCACTTTGGCCCTGAGTTCTCCTTAAACGGGCGGTCACAACTAACCCACTCCGATCAATCGTCTGCGTTGTAAGGTCATACTTACGACAGGGTAATCTCCTGGGATGGAGGGGCGTTCAACAGACCCCGTACATGTGCCAGGCACCCGTTCAAGCGCAACCCGTCCTCGGTGACAATATCCCTTTGGTAGCCATAGCGATCAATTATTGACGACTCCAGTACGAGCTCCGTGGTGGATGGGAGCCAAATGGATGAAGTACTATCCAGCTAGCAGGTCGCAAGATTAACCTGCTACTATAGAAAATAACGAATGTGGATGAGGCCCTGGACTCCCCGCAACAAACAGTGGCTGCGGGCGGGTATACTGATCTACCTGTCGCCACAAAAGAAGCTGACCCACAGGAGCAACCATCAAAAAGAAAGCGCATTTGTGGAGCCGAACTAAAACGCAGGAGGAAGGCCAGGGAGGCATTGGCTGCTGCAAAGACAGCTGAATCCCAAAAGACCCCTTCTGGAAAAGCAGTGTGCCCCCCAGGAAAGGTTGGCAACCCAATGCCCAGAAGGAAAGGGACGCTTCCGACTGGCACCGCACAGAAAAAGAGAAATCGGTCCGCTGCCTCTGAGCCATCACCCGATCAGCATAGGAAGGTGACAAAAAAGGCGGATGGAAGATTTTCCCATAAGAATGCCCCGAATCCACCTTTCTTGAGAGGAAGGAGCGACGTGACCAGCTACAGCTTAAGGCTGCCCCTGGGCACCTCCGAGTAACCATTATCGACCAAAACAATTTCCCTTGAAAGCGTTAGAAAAATTGTGCGAAAGATTAATTTCCGAGACGGCTCTGATAAACACTTCCGAACACACAAATGTTCGTGGAAAATTTTATGTATTTTATATTTCGTAATATATCATATGTCGTATTAGTTTTGCACATCATCGACTTTTGGATGACCTTCTTTAATAAAAATTGAATTCTTCATCTTTTGGCCAAGATGAAAATTTCAGCTTACTGTAAACAACACAAATAGTGGTCGCACGTCAAAATGTTCTTAATATGTATAACGTCAAAAATATCAAACTTTATGATGGCAATGTCAGATTTTAGCAGCAATACCAGTGTTACCAGTTGTCTCGTATATGGTAGTTCATTTTAAAGAGTAAATAAAAGTACTTTTTTATACCACTATTTATTGTATAATATACACAAACAATGTTTAATCATTTTTAGTTCATTTTACAGAAAGAAATACGTTCAAACTAGTGTTGCTTTGATAGCCTTGCTATTTTGTAATTATTAGTTAATTTTCTACAACGTAAAGGACTTATACATTTTTATTATGAACAAATGTAGCTTCAACAATGTCAAAATCAGAGTCAAAACTGTCAAAGTTTGAAAGTCTCCATCGGAAGACCCTTTAGCAAAAAGTACATGGAGAAAAGAAACGATTAGAAGCACATCTAGCAACTCTTTACTCGTGTATATACCAAAATATCCAATAGATGGAGCGCTTGTTCATCATCGAAAATGATACTAATTTATTAATTTCTAAACAGGCTATCGTATAATATAAAAATCTATAAATCAAACAATATAATATAATTAGGTGTTTTGTAAATTATAAAATATATCGACATAGTCTTATATTACTTATGACATTTAAATTTTCATTAAAAGCCAAATACATACATTAGTAGCACATTTAATGTTTACATAAAATGCAATGGTGTTATAAGAAGTAAAGCAAATTATGGATTGTTTGTTATAGATTTTTATTATTTCCTATTATTGAAGTTCTATAGAGGTAGATAGCATCCCGGGGATTTCACGGGATAGCCGCTTCAGTATCTGGACCCAAAATTTTATAGACTCAGCCGTTATTTTTACCTTTTAAAAGAAATATATATATATACAGGGTGAGTTTTTTTCGATGTTCTCTATGGGGATCTCGGAAACTATAAGAGATAGAGAAACGGTTAAATGAGGAAAGAAGTGTAGATTTACGAGACGAATAAAATTCCACTTTCAAAGTTTTCAAAAAAATCAAGGGTAACTAGATATTTTGAAAAAAGTAAAAAGTGTCAATTTTTTCAAATCAATATATCTCGGTTATTATAACAGATAGAAAAAACTGTACAGGACAAAGTTTTAGATAATTTTATGTAGATTAAGAAAAAATAATCAGAAAATTTTTGTCGCCATTATTTTCCGAGATATGACGCAAACTTACATTTTTTTAAAATGGAAACCATAGTTGGCTATGTCCTCATTCAAAAGGTAAATTTTTTCTCTTTAATCCAATATGACTTACGACATAGTTATTTCTAAAAATAAGTGAGTTATAGTAATTTTAAATTTTATTATAAATAAAAAAATGGGTAGCCATGAAAAAGATGAAAGTAAAACAATTGCAGTTGTTTATAATAATAGCAATATTGTAATTATTAGTTTTAGAAGTTAAACAAAAATGAAAAACCAGCGTAAGAATAATAATTTTGTAATTTTCAAATGGCCTACTGTATGTGGTATAAACACATTTGTCAAGAGGATAATACGTTTCTTACAAAAATATTATGGACAAATGAATCGCGCTTCACTAATTGTGGTATTTTTAATCGCTACAATGAACATAGATGAACTCAAGAGAATCCACGTGAAGTTTCACAGAGAAACCTACAAATTAAATTTGGGTTTAATCCATGGTGTGTTTGGATTAATAATTCTCGGTTCATATATTTCACATATAAGTGAAAATGATTCCTTCCATTTTCTTCAGTAAACATTTGAAGATACTCTCGATTGTTTAAATTTATCATTACAAGCAAGATTGAAATGGTTTCAATATGACGGTGCTCCACCTCACAATATGTTGGCTTTACAAATTATTTAAAAGATGCTTTTCCTAACTCATAAGTGGGAAGAAATAAACCAATCCCAAGGCCACCTAGATCTCCCGATTTGCGCGTTTTAGAATTTTTTCTGTGGGGTTATGCAAAAAAACAAAGTATATGAAAAATCATATCAATCCGTGGAGGATCATAAACTAGCTATTATTGAAACATTTAATTCAATTTACATCAGAATAGTCAAAAAAAACATAAATCCAATTTTAAAAAGATATAATTTATGTCATAATAATATTAATAGTGAACTCTTTGACCATATTTTTTAATATTCAAATTTCTCTCCCATTAATATTTTGATAATTACAGAATTACTTTATGCTGTTGTTTCATTTTGGTTTATCTCTGTAAAACTAATAATTACAATATTGCTATTATTATAAACAAATGCAATTGTTTTACTTTCACCTTTTTCGTGACTACCCATTTTTTATTTATAATAAAATTTAAAATTACTCTAACTCACTTATTTTTAGGAATAACTATATCGTATGCCACATTGGATTAACTATGGTTTCCATTTAAAAAAATGTAAGTTTGCGTCATATCTCGGAAAATAATGGCGATAAAAATTTTCTGATTATTTTTTATTAATATGCATAAAATTATCTAAAAAAAAAACTTTTAAAGTGGAATTTTATTCATCTCGTAAATCTACAGTTCTTTCCTCATTTAACCGTTTCTCTATCTCTTATAGTTTCCGAGATCCCCATAGAAAACATCGAAAAAAACTCACCCTGTTTATATACAGGGTCCTGCAACAGTGCGTCGGGCTTACCTAGCGCCTTTCTCATGAGAGATAGAAAAAAATGTTTCGTATAAAAATTTATTGATTTAAAAATCTCTATGCCGTAAAATTATTTTCAAATATACAGGGTGTTCCAATTTTGCGGTATAACAAAAGCAAACATTTTTTTTAATGGAACACCCTGTATATTTTTTCATTTTCCAATTTGAATAATATTTTATAACTTGAACCTTTTTTTGGTTTTTAATTTCGATGTGGCATTTCCGAGTTATTGACGTTTTTCTGAAAAAAATGTAAAAAGCGGAGGTTTACAAAAAAAATTATTCTGATGTTCTATTTAAAATTTAAGAAATTTTCTTTTTTCTATGGTTGGTCATAACTACTGTTTATGTACCAGTGTTAAAAATTTTCACTATTGAGGAACCCTGCCTTTGTATCAGACACGCCATTTTCTAAAATTTCAAATTGTCGTAGCTCTTTTTTTAAATGGAATCATATATTTTTTAAAATTTTATATTATTCTGCATCTAATTTCATACAAAAAATATTAAGCATATCCTATACCTAGAAGTGATATTTTTCAAGATATAAAAGAATTTATATTTCAAACGGTTCTTGAATACGAATTTGTTTTTGAATAGATATCTATGACTGAAAAAAATTCATCTGTCAATTAGTTTGACATGTAAATGGGAGGTGTGAATTACAAAAAACAAAAGAAGAAAGCCTATCATCAACGAGGAACCAAAAAGACATTGATGAAGGAACTGGCATAAGTGAGAGGTCAGTACAAAGCATTCTGAAGAAAAATCGATATCAAGCATATGATATTCAGTGCTCTTGGTGATTCCTTATAAACAATTTCAGGTTTTGTTAGATCCTGAGATCTAGCAGGTCATTTGGTGGGACCATTTCTACCAATCCACTGGTTGGGAAAAATGAAACGCCTTCACGTCTTGTGAAAATTGGACAGGTGCTCCGTCTTGTTAAAACCACACCATGTTTCTTCTTAGTTAGGGTACATTAGCTAACGTTCCGGGTAATTCAATTTGCAAGAAGTACAAATACATAGACCTACTGAGATGGCCCTCGAAGAAATGTTGACCTACAACATGGTTTCCAAAAATTCCGCCCCAGACATTCGATGCTGATGATCAACTTGTCTCATAACATGCGGATTATCAGTTAAATAACAGTGAAAATTATACCTATTGACAGATCCGTTGTTATCGGATGACGCCTCATCCGTGAATAAAATATATTGGAAAAACGCAAGACCCTCCTGTATTTTCTGTCTTCCTCAGAAACAAAATTCGGAACGTAATTGAAAATCAGTATTACTCAGTTCTTGATGTAGCTGAATATGATATGCTTGATATCGATTTTTCTTCAGAATGCTTTGTACTTACCTCTCGCTTATGCCAGTTCCTTCACCAATGTCTTTTTGGTTCCTCGTTGATGATAGGCTTTCTTCTTTTATTTTTTTGTAATTCACACCTCCCATTTACATGTCAAACTAATTGTTTAATAGACAGATGCATTTTTTTCAGTCATGGCTATCTATTCAAAAACAAATTCGCATTCAAGGACCGTTTGAAATATAATTTCTTTTATATCTTGAAAATTATCTCTTTTAGGTATAGGGTATGCTTAATATTTTTTGTAGAAAATTAGATGTAGAATAATATAAAATTTAAAAAAATATATGATTCCATTTAAAAAAAAAGAGTTACGAAAATTTGAAATTTTAGAAAATGGCGTGTCTGATACAAAGGTAGGGTTCCTCAAAAGTGAAAATTTTTAACACTGGTACATAAACAGTACTTATGAACAACCATAGAAAAGAGAAAATTTCTTAAAATTTTAAATAGAACATCAGAATAATTTTTTTGTGAACCTCCGCTTTTTTACATTTTTTTCAGAAAAACGTTAATAACTCGGAAATGCCACATCGAAATTAAAAACCAAAAAAAGGTTCAAGTAATAAAATATTATCCAAATTAGAAAATGAAAAAATATACTGGGTGTTCCATTTAAAAAAACGTTTGCTTTTGTTATACCGCAAAATTGGGACACCCTGTATATTTGAAAATAATTTTACGGCATAGAGATTTTTAAATCAATAAATTTTCATAAGAAACCTTTTTTTCTATCTCTCACTAGAAAGGCGCTAGGAAAGCCCGACGCACTATTGCAGGACCCTGTTTTCGGGTGTTTTTCCGCGTGAATTGTGTAAATGTACGACGTTTCGATGAGCTCTCTGCCATCTTCATCAGGTATCTTCGCTTGTGCGGATCAAGGAATTAATGATCCACACAAGCGAAGATACCTGATGAAGATGGCAGAGAGCTCATCGAAACGTCGTACATTTACACAATTCACGCGGAAAAACACCCGAAAACCTGTATTAACATATTTTACCCGCGAAAACCTCAAATATAACATATATATATATATATATATATATATATATATATATATATATATATATATATATATATATATATGTATTATGTTTAGTATTAATTCCGTTATTTTTAATACAATTATTACAGATGAATTAAAAGTTATTTTTTTTAGATAATATATTTTTTAAGCTTGCGTAAACATATATCTAAACTTTTTAGTATTATGTGCTGTTTGTAACGAAAGCAATTTGTAATAATTACATATACTTTATATTTTAGTAAATGTGCATATAGAAGAGAAGAAAGTTGAAACTCTACATAGACGTATTAAATATAAAAATATAATGATAGTATACAAAGTATTACGATTGTGATTTCAGCAAAAATATATGTTTTGCATTCCATTATAAACACATCTGAACTAATTACTAACCTCAATAATAGCACAGTAGACACTAATTCTAAACTAGTATATTTCGATGTATCTAGTATGTTTGCTAACATCCCTCCTAAAGATTGTATCAATTTAATAATTCAACACCTCGACAAAAACCACGTAAAATCCAACAGTCAAAATAATATTTTTAAATATTTTAGAAACCCCACTTACTCACAATTATTTTTCCTTTAATAATAAATTTTATATGCAAAAAGAAAGCCTAGCAATGTGCTGACTCCTTAGTCCTGACCAACAAAATCCTTAGCTCCCCATTAGGTAAAAAACACATAAAATGGTGGTATAGGTATGTTGATGATATATTAGCATGCTTCATAGGCACTGATAGACAAATTTCTCAATTCCTAACTTTTCTCAACTCTCTTCATCCTTCAATTAATTTCACTGTAGAAAGAGAAACTAACAATACAATAAATTTCTTGGATCTAAAAAAATGGGTAGCCATGAAAAAGATGAAAGTAAAACAATTGCAGTTGTTTATAATAATACCAATATTGTAATTATTAGTTTTACAAGTTAAACAAAAATGAAAAACCAGCGTAAGAATAATAATTTTGTAATTTTCAAATGGCCTACTGTATGTGGTATAAACACATTTGACAAGAGGATAATACGTTTCTTACAAAAATATTATGGACAAATGAATCGCGCTTCACTAATTGTGGTATTTTTAATCGCCACAATGAACATAGATGAACTCAAGAGAATCCACGTGAAGTTTCACAGAGAAACCTACAAATTAAATTTGGGTTTAATCCATGGTGTGTTTGGATTAATAATTCTCGGTTCATATATTTCACATATAAGTGAAAATGATTCCTTCCATTTTCTTCAGAAAACATTTGAAGATACTCTCGATTGTTTAAATCTATCATTACAAGCAAGATTGAAATGGTTTCAATATGACGGTGCTCCACCTCACAACATGTTGGCTTTACAAATTATTTAAAAGATGCTTTTCCTAACTCATAAGTGGGAAGAAATAAACCAATCCCAAGGCCACCTAGATCTCCCGATTTGCGCGTTTTAGAATTTTTTCTGTGGGGTTATGTAAAAAAACAAAGTATATGAAAAATCATATCAATCCGTGGAGGATCATAAACTAGCTATTATTGAAACATTTAATTCAATTTACATCAGAATAGTCAAAATGTAACGAAAGCAATTTGTAATAATTACATATACTTTATATTTTAGTAAATGTGCATATAGAAGAGAAGAAAGTTGAAACTCTACATAGACGTATTAAATATAAAAATATAATGATAGTATACAAAGTATTACGATCGTGATTTCAGTAAAAATATATGTTTTGCATTCCATTATAAACACATCTGAACTAATTACTAACCTCAATAATAGCACAGTAGACACTAATTCTAAACTAGTATATTTCGATGTATCTCGTATGTTTGCTAACATCCCTCCTAAAGATTGTATCAATTTAATAATTCAACACCTCGACAAAAACCACGTAAAATCCAACAGTCAAAATAATATTTTTAAATATTTTAGAAACCCCACTTACTCACAATTATTTTTCCTTTAATAATAAATTTTATATGCAAAAAGAAAGCCTAGCAATGTGCTGACTCCTTAGGCCTGACCAACAAAATCCTTAGCTCCCCATTAGGTAAAAAACACATAAAATGGTGGTATAGGTATGTTGATGATATATTAGCATGCTTCATAGGCACTGATAGACACATTTCTCAATTCCTAACTTTTCTCAACTCTCTTCATTCTTCAATTAATTTCACTGTAGAAAGAGAAACTAACAATACAATAAATTTCTTAGATCTATCCATCTCTAAACACAATAATACTTTAACATTTGACATCTTTCGAAAACCCACCTTTGCAGACACTATTATTCCTAACAATTCCCGGCATCCTTTTAAACATAAAATTGCATCATTTAATTTTCCTATTAATAGAGCTCTGAAGTTACCGTTAAGCCCCGGATCATCTAACAAAGAAATAACAATAATAAAACAAATGGCGTAAAACAATGGCTACTCTATCAAGTTAATTGACAAATTACTACCAAATCATAAATTAAAACAAGTACAATATATATATATATATATATATATATATATATATATATATATATATATATATAGAAGTGAAAAATATCTTGACCGTAAATTTTTAATAAATTAGGTTTAGTGGGTTATCGGTCAATACAGTGAACATTTCCTAGTATTGACCGATAACCCACTAAACCTAATTTATTATATATATATATATATATATATATATACAAATCCAACTTCAGAAGACAATATCTGTTTCAAAGTTGAACTTTCTTTAGGATGATTAGCCTTAAAATCAAAAATATTTTAGAAAATTGTAACGTTAAAGTGGCTTTTAGATGTAATAACAAAATTTCAAATTTAATTTATGACCCAAAAACAAAATTAGATAAATTGAGGAAATCAGGTATTTATAATTATAAATTAACGTGCGAATCATGTAAAGGAATTTACATTGGTCAGTCTGGTCGAAGTTTTGAAACACGACTTAAAGAACACGAACGAGCTTTCAGATCGAAACATAAGAACTCTACTTTCGCTAATCATTTGTTAGACAATAATCATATTTTCCGTAGGGATGTACTTTCAAATTCGTGAAATGAATTTACTGGAAGCGCTAGAGATTTACAAAGCAAAAATTAATCGCGGGATTTCCCTTCTTAATGACCAGACTGACTTAATGTATTCTCCTGTTTTCGAAGGTATATAAATAACGCTTGTAAATAATTTTAAGTACTTTATGTTTGATAATGAGCATTTTATGGTCGAAACTATAGTCTACTATATAATAAAGTGTATATTACTAGATTATAAATAAAATAAGTTCAGTTCTTAATATTCTTTATCGCTCTCTCTTTATTGCTGCGCTTCTTAATTTTCCTCCTGTTGGGCATTGCGTTCTCTTTGGCTTTTTGGTGTTAGCCAGATCTATCCTAGCCGCTTCTAATTGTTTTTGTAATTATCCTTCTCTGGTTTTAGCTGCGTCCACTAGTTGTTCTTTAGCTTGGTTTTGTTATTGTGCTCCCTGAGCGGATTGCTCGGCGTTGGCGGCTAAAGCCTGCGCTACCTGCAAAGCGTTACCTAAGAGTTTCACCTCAGCTTGGGCCTCTTGAGCAGCTTGTAGGGCTGCACTAGCTATCCCAGCCTCTTACTGGATGGCGTTAGACTCCTCACGCTCAACAGCGTCTGCTTCCCTAACCTCTTCCTGCAATTGTTCTACGCCTCCATCGCCTTCTCGGCCAGTTGCTCTTTGACCTGATGCGCGGCCTGCTGTCCAGCCGCGGCTTGCGCTTCCTGCGCGGCTAATAAATAACTATTGTGGTAAAACAAAGTTAAAAGTGTTTTATTTAATTTTTAAAATTTTATTTTTCAGTGAAGGATCTAGTAATTACATAATACCAGAGATTTTGTTTATTAATATATTTATTACAAAATTAATTTTATCAACAGATAAACGTAAAAAGGAAATAAACAACTGTCTTTTAAACTATAATTTCATATACATGATGTTTACAACAAATGAAAACACTATATGTAAGATGTACATTTCAAACACAAGGTGCTCATTATTAATAACCAACTGTTTACAGTTTAAACATTTTGTTCCAACAAGAGAGTAGCACAGCAAGTATTATATATATTAAAAACATAAGTGAAATTAGCTACGGTGTGTAAATCAACTTTGATAATTATTCGTAAAGACCGAAACAATGTGTCAGTTTATCTAATTAAAAATATATGGAGAGTAATACTTTTCTAAATTTAAATATTTATTTTTGATCATTTTCTTTAAAATTCTAATCAATTGACATATTTTAATAGGTAAACGTTTGAGTAAATGATATTTTTCCTATTAACATTTTTAGATCCAACAATACTGCACCGGTAAATTAATATTTATTTGCACATTAATGTGGGCTGTGAATTTTTTTTAATGCGCGTCGAAAAGAAATTTCATTGACAATAGCTTTTTCACCTACGAGTTGTGATACAGCGAAATATATATCTGCAGATTGGCATTGCATAATAACATTTGTAACGCGTTTAAAAATCGATAACATATGTCATATTTTACTTGAAAACTTTAACAGACTCTATTGTTAGGAATAGACATTCTCCTTTTAAATAGGGACGCATTTATTACAGGTATTATTGTTGAAAACTAGCCAGTTTGTATTCATTAATTATACATTATGTTTCGAGAATACACCATGTGTTTAACTTATAATTTCCATCTATTAAAACTATTGAACCAAAAATAATTACAGCAATTATAAGTTTAAGAAGAAATTTGCTACTATTAATTGCTAATTTAAATATTAAATGAATTAGTAAAACCCATTGCATCTGTTACGACGAGTACGACGATTGGTATTATTAATATATGATTGCATTATTTTAATTGTTACGAATTAATAAGAACCTGTCTTAAAACATATATTTACATGAGCAAAACTGATAATGATATAATACATATATACAAAAATCACTAAGACGCATCCAGATCCGCGTTGGGTTGGTCCGAGCGTTTGATAACACTTCCAAAATCCAAATTAGGTGAACTGCTCAATAAGTTGACATTTAATTTCTTCTTGCGTTAAATGCTTACAACTGGAAATTAAAAAAGACAAGGTATGCCTTGTCATCATTTAATTTCTAATAATAGTTTGTATAAACCATGTGATAGGTATCAGATATGAAATGCCATCTTACCATCATATGACAATTTACTCATTATCTTTTGTTTATAATCATTCAATTGCGTGAAATTGTATAGCTTGATTAATTCTTCAGATGGGCAAACAATAATAGTCTCATTATCAGAATAGAAATCAGTCACGATCACGCATAGAGACAAATTTACGAATAATAGCTAAACATACACCCGTTGTCAGTCTTTCTACCAATTCCATATTAATAACATTAGTTGCGAAGCAAATAATTTAGGTATTACCTTTTATTACCACTTCTTTAATTAAGAATAGTTCATAATAATCGATAGGAAAGGTTTTGTTAATACAATTCATGCTTAAGGCAATTAGCCCATTTGTGAATTATGAAATAGAGGCCGGCTCTTAAAACAAATTTAGCAATTATGTAGTAGTTAATTAATCTATTGGATTCTAAAAATCATACTAGTTAAGGATTCACTATTTAATTTCTAAAAACCATACTAGTTAAGGAAATATACTCACAGAAGTGAAACGCTTGTGTCTGAGTTAGTAACTTGCAAAATATGTACTTGTTATTTCATTATGCCATTAATTATGATTATAAATATTTAATATCATAGACTTAAACTGATTTAAAATTAATTTCATACGTAATAATATCTGGACCACGTTAAAGTTTTAATTTAATTGCTTAGTTATATTATTATTAATAAAATGTATTAAAATCCTTTAGTTCGTTGTAGAAAATTAAATAATAAATTTAAAAATACGATAACATTTCGTGAATCTACAACAATGAGTCTTACTAAGACTACAAAACAAATTAATTTGAAACAACTACTTCTCTAGCTAATACTTCGACAGACATTGAATAATACAAATTAATTTGCGTGTTACAAATAGTACAACTATTAAAGCAACACTAATTTGAATGAAATTATTTCTGTTGAATAAACTAATAAATGATAAAAATGTACTTTAGATTGTTTAAATGTAACTATAACATGAAAAATTATGAAAAATGAATTTTAAACTGATTTCATTAAATTAAATTAGCAAAAGCAATTAAAAAATCTAACATTCAAGTTTATAATCATCTGCAGACACGTGTTTCGAACTTTCGCTCTCTTCTCTTCTTAAAGCTGTACTGAAGAGAGCGAAAGTTCGAAACACGTGTCACATTTAAACAATCTAAAGTACAGAAAACTTATAACTTTTTTAATTTTTTTTTTTTTTCATTATCAAACTTGTTTGATAATGATTACCGTGTAATCGAAACTAGTCGCAAAAGTGAAATAAAAAGTGGTATAAAAAAGTTATAAGTTTTCTTTATTTTAAAAAAATTGAAAATGTACTACGAAGTTAACGCCGAGAAGATTCAAGAATTAATCTAAAGTACATTTTTATCATTTATTAGTTTATTCAACAGAAATAATTTCATTCAAATTAGTGTTGCTTTAATAGTTGTACTATTTGTAACACGCAAATTAATTTGTATTATTCAATGTCTGTCGAAGTATTAGCTAGAGAAGTAGTTGTTTCAAATTAATTTGTTTTGTAGTCTTAGTAATACTCATTGTTGTAGATTCACGAAATGTTTTCGTATTTTTAAATTTATATTATTATTATATTTCATTACTATTAGCAATTATAATATTACTCTTATATTGCGACGTCGACTACAAATAATATGAATTAACAACTAATGATAATGTACAAAATACATTGTATCAATGATGTTTAATTTAAGGTCAACCGTACTCATAAATAATCGTGTTTCATATGATGTTTCAATTTTTGGCATGCTGTAGTTAAAATAAAAAAATATTCCTGAATGATGAAGACAGTTTGGAGGTCTTGTTTTTTTCTTATTTTCCTAGGTACGCATTCCTAAACAACTTAAGCGACAAAAACAGAAAAGATATATGGTATCTGCTTTAAGTGGTTTCTTTAAATTTTTACTTTCGTAAATTTACAATTTCTCGTATACAGAACCACAATATGCATTACAGTTTAACAGTAAATTGTCTTTATATAGAAATTATTTTTTATTGAATTTCATTTCATTGCAGATATCTTCTAGAGGAAAAATTTTGAATACATATTTGATCTTAATCATACAGGTGAACAACGAAGCTACGCAGTTAAAGCGTATAATAGAAATGGCGAGAGTGTAGTGCAAACGCTCATTTACTATATGAAACACCTCTTCGTGTTCAAGTGTCACAGTCATTATTTTTTCGAGGATAAGAATTGAAATGCAAGATAAAGCAACAAGCCAAACTGTCCGAATTTCAATGAATGTTGTGAATGCTACCTAGGTCTTCCTCGACCTAAAGGTCTGTGACTTCTTTTTATGGGGTTAGCTGAAAACACAAGTGTTCCAACTTGATCCACCCAGGACAAGATTGCAGCAATACCTGTAAATGTGCTGAGAAGGGTTATGCAAAACTATCGACTCCAAGAATGTTTAAATGTCAACGAACACTTGGAAATATTTTTTTTATATTATCAGAAATTGTAAAAAATAAGGCTTTCATAATAAATTTATTTACGAAATCTTCCCATTTTACTGGTGTACAGGGTCCACCAGTACAATATATATTTTTACAAACTTATTTAGTAGTTTCAAGTTCACTTAACACCCAGAAATTTCGCATCACTTAGAACAATATCTGTTTTTAATGAGAATGTGACAATGATTGACTTATCTGGATTCACTGTTAGTTATCAGCAGTAAATCAAATGCAATTTTAGTAGCCTTATTATTTTTAATAGTAGCGTCTCATTTGAGGGATGTTTAGCTAAGAAGTTTCGTATCGACATGAAATAGAACAGTAGTACTATCACAACCCTGCTGAGGTAGGTCATTTATATTAGTTATAAATAGCAATGGTCCCAGAATTAACTCTTGAGGTACACTTTGCCTGACAAAAGAGTCACTTGACAACTTCCCACTAAAGTAAACCGTTTGTTTTCTATTAGATATATAAGAATTTATCATTTATCACGAGAGACACATTTAAATGCCTTTGGCAAATCCATGAAAGTCCTACTGTGCTGCGACTTTCGTTTCCTCATTCGAAACCCTCATAAATTGCCTGTTGGAGGGCACTTAATGATCCCCCAGTGGATCTACCCCTGCAAAATCCATACTGATCATTCGAGATTAATCGATTAATTTCCAGAAAGTAAAATAGCTGTATAAACAGAATTCGTTAGTGATCGGTATTAACGATATTTGAAGGCCTATGGATATACAATAATTCATCAGTTTAGTTAAGGGGCTGATAATTATATTAATAATATGTTTGAGTTAACGAGTACTCATGCTATAAAGACTAGAAGATAATTTCAATTTATTAATGATGTCCCTAGCTGCAATAGTACTAACTTCTTTAAATTGAAAATAGTGTTTCAAAGGTTCAAGTTTTCCCGAAACGAGATAATTTATGCATCAACATTACTACCAGAAAATTTGTTAACAAAAATTTTAACGACTTGCACGACAGTGAAGAAATCATTAAATTAAATTTATTTGCTCCAATATCACAGGAAGTGTCACGGATTAGTTTAGGTGGATTTATTAAAAAAAAACACATGGCCCTTGCTTTATTGCCAGAATTATTAATATAGTTGCCATTTAAGTTATACTTACGCTTATAATTTGTATAGTTAACCCTAAGATCAGGCATACTTATTACTCGCTTCTCTCGATAAGTGTCTTACGCATCTCTCTCAATTTATCATTATACTAGATTAATCCAACCTTATAAGCTGGGATGTCCCATTTTCCGAAAAAGATTAATGAATGTATTTCTCCAAGAAATTATAGTACCCAAACTATAAATCAAACCACTTTTTGTACGTTTTGTTTGGGCACTATTGAATTCTAATAATCATTTAGTATCTTTTTATAATTTTCAAATTTATTTTTAAACTTGGATGTATTGCTGATGGTATTTCTAAAAAACTTATATTGTCTGTTTATTATAATATTCAAATATAGGACTTGATGAACCAACATATAATTTGTTCGTTTTCTTTAGCTATCCACGAATATATGTGTAGTTTATTTAATATTCTTAATTTCAAAGATAGTCACGTATTATGGAAAACGTATCCTAACATAGCTTCCACTCTCTTATAATCTAGTTGATCCAGTTCACAGATTATATTTTTATCTATAGACAATTGTTTAAAGCGAAGCAATGTTTTAAATAATCATTCCAGTGTTTTACCGTAACAATTTGGTCATTAAATATATAATATATCGATCGTCTTCTTTAATATCTCAGAGAAAATGTAATTATAGGTTTCGCTTGGATACTTATCTAGTTTTCCCGTACCTTATTTTAAATTATCGCACTATGCCTAAACTTATTTTTAAGTTTTAACTAGTAGAATGAACAAACGAGTAATCTATTAGGCATTTTTATTTGTTATTATTTTTGTGTTAAATTAATTAATAAATTTTAAAATAAAGAATAAATTCATAAATTGAAATTTTGGCTTTTGTAATGTAAATTTGGTTACGTTGGCTACTTTCAATTTCTGGTGTTTTACGCTTTCTTCTACACCTCTCTGTCAATTTTTGCAATGGTACTCCTAACCTTGTCTTTTCTCTTTTTCTCAGAATATTCCACATTTCTGCGTCATCTGTATAACTTAATTTTCTGTACTTTTTCCTTAAATATTTACTACTATATTTTATTTTAACTGCATCATTTATTTATCTTCTGCTCCGCTCCATATGCGTTCTCTTGATGCCTTTTTCAAATATCCCTTTGCATGTCGAAATTGAAATTCATGAAATCAACTACACATTTTCCATTTACTTTTTTCCCATCGCCTTACTCTTCCGTTGATCTAACATCATCCCACCGAATTTGCTCTAACTTGTTCTTCGTATCCCTAATAATGTCATTTACACCACTCTTCAATTTCGTATATACTTGTTCTTACTCCGCTTTCTTATATATGCCTATCTGTATACTTGCAGTGGTACATGGTTAATATTTCCTGGTCTATCACCAACGCACCTTACTACTCTCGTTGTTTATACACTTATCCTAAGGTCTTCTTTTGCTAATTGCACCTTCATCGCTAATTCTTCCATTAATTCATCTTCCATCAAAATTACGCCCAACTGCCCAACATCCTCTTTTGCCGGATCTATAATCTATTTCCTTTCGTATTTCGTACAAAGTTTTTATTAATATACAATACGTCTACACTTGTCCAGTAAACACCCAGCTTATATTTAATCAATACCAGGGCTTCTCCAACCTTTATGACGTTAACTTCTTTCATACTATCTTATTCCCACTATTAACCCACTCTTCGCTCTTATAATTTTTAATTTAATTTTTTATTTATCAACCCAATAGCCACTGGGACCAATTATAGAATGAATAATTATATGGATGATATGACTTAATTATGTTATAATAAAATGATTACAGTAACAAAAACAAAAGATACATTGATCACCGGTACACATTTGCAAAATAAGACAAAAACATACTTAAAATACTTACCCCAAAACAGGCAATAACAGATCTTTTGAAGGCCGTAATAGATGGGGAATACACATCAATAAGGTGCTGAAACTAATTATACAAGCGAGGTAGACGGTAGACGGTAGACAGGAGACTTAATGATGATTGGTGCTAGATACGTGATAAGTACAAGTGTTAGCATGTCGGGATCTGGGTACACTAAAGTTTAGCTGTGATAAGAAAGCAGGGTTATCAATTTTGTTATGAATTAACTTGTATAAGAAACATAAGTCATACAAGATGTGCCTATTTTGCAGAGATAGAAAGTTAAATTCACTTAGTAAATCTTGATATGGAAAATCGAAAAGTCCCATGTTTAACAAAATAAATGTATCTCAAAAATCTCTTTTGCACATTTTCAAGCATATTAATATATTCAGAATATCAAGCCGACCAGACCACAGTAACACAGCTTACTTACTACAGACGTATTAAATAATTTAATGAGTACATTAATGTTCTTGAAAGGTTTACAGTTACTAACTATAAAGCCTAAGAGTCCTTAACAATCAGCAGGAAGTTTAGCTACGTGCAAGTTGAATGTAAGTTTACTGTCAGAGGTAATACCCAAATCAGATGTTACGTTAGGTCTGGAGTAATCAAATTTAATACCGTTCTGTTTGCGGGTATAGGATGTAAAGGTCTTCAAGTCATCCGCAAATAAGAAGGTACTACAATTAAGTACAGACCAAACATTATTATAAAACAATAGGAATAATAACGGTCCCAGGTTAGACCCCTAGGGAAAACCACTAGAAGCTATGTACGTGCACGACCGAACACCATTAACTTCCACCACTTGCCGCCGTCTATGTAAATATATTTCACCATGGCCGCCGAGAATAATGGTAGCGAATTAGTGATGACTAAAAATAATACAATTATTAAAAAGCCCTTTGCGTGTAGTTATGTGGCAAAATCGGGCTCACAGTGTAGTGTTTGTTCAAACTATTATCACACATCCTGCGTGCAAAGAGTTAAAATTTGCTGCAGCCGTAACTTGACGGACGACGTGGAAACAATCGATTTTAGGATGGAGGCATACGACTATCTAAAGGCATTGGTAAATAAACTAAAACTCACCAATTCACTGATGCAAGAAAAGGTCCAGCGCTTGGAGAAGGAAAATGAAGCAATTCACACAGGCGACACCGTTTTCCCCCTAAGAAAAACCAATAACAAACATGAAGTTAGAAAACGATCAGTAACGGAAAATAATGCAACGATAAGTAACACTGAACAAAACTCAAAAATCCCGACCCATCTAAACGATAGTGCTGCCAGAACAGCTAGCGCGTCTAGTAGGAAAGTCCCCGACATTATATTAATGAGGAACAAATAGATACAACTATCATCGCAGATATTGTCGCTCCAAAAATCGACGATAAATGGTCGGAAATAACATCGAGAAAACAAAGAAATGCACGAAATACAATCGTAGGCTCAAAAGACAGTGTCTCAATGGCACCACCTAAATATGCTTGGCTATACATAGGTAACTGCATGCACACCGTAACCGCAAAAATAATCGAAGATTACATTACTGAAGATTAGCCCACAATCACAATAAAAGAAATCTGCGAACTGGAAACAAAAGGAATCAGCAAATGGTTTAAACTAGGCATAAATTGATGTCACCAGAAACTTGGGCTGCCAGAATTAAAGTTAGGAGATACAACTTTCCTAAGAATGGAAAAATTGAAAATAAAAGCGCAAATTTTCTCAAATAATCAGTAAAACTAAAGGCAAAATAGATGAATATACACGGACTGCACAATTAAATATCCAATCTATTTGACGAAAATCAACAACACTAGCAGATTTTTTGAAAAATACTAGGATTCATCTCGTATCAATTAACGAATATTGGCTGAAATCCTGTGAAGAAACCGCAATAAAAATAGATGGATACAACATTGCAAATGCATTCACAAGAATAACATTGCAACATGGAGGAACCATGATCATGGTAGATAGGCTATTTAATTATAAGAGGTTAGAATGTATTGATAAAATGTCTGAAGAAATCACGTCTGAGGTTTTTCCTATCCAATTAAATAATCCAGAGCTATTATTTGTATCTATTTATACCTCTGGGCAATTATGAACATTTCTTAAGAATATTTAAAAAGATATTACACATTTTAAATAGTTTTAATACAATGTCAATAATATGCGGAGATTTTAACATAAATTTTAATTGTAAAAACACTGTTTTGTATGATTTCACTACATTATCTAATGCTTATAATTTTAGGATAAGAAACTATTCTGACATCAGAATAACAAATTCAACTAGAAGCTGCCTAGACAATGCGCTGATAAATGGTTAGGTTAAATATGATTCAAGAGTGTATGATACAGTAATATCAGATCATAGTTCGATTATTACAACAGTATACATATCAGTAAAGAAGCCAACGAATAATTTGACGAGTAATTTCCGCTGACAGAACAATCTTTAATTAGGGAGCATTCGTCAAGACGATCTTGGTACACCAACGAACTAAAAGATCAAATAAATACAATACAGGCTTTAAAAATAGTATACAAATGCACTGGGCACAAATTCATAAAAGAGGTAATAAATAACATAGAATATCTTTACTAAGTCAATATAAATGAAACAAAAAAATATTACCACGAAAATGAAATACTGATATCTTTAAACAAACCGAAAAAGATATGGAAAATTATTAACGAATCGTGCAAAAGTAATTATATACCTAAGGCGAACAAACTAAATGCAAATGCGGAAATAAATCACACTTAAACATGCAATAATGAAGATTACAAGAATTCACTAAAAAAATTTAAAATAAATACACAAGTTCATTATTTCTTGAACCAGTTATACAGTGTGAGATTAAAAACATCATTAATTTATTTAAAAAATCTGGTTCAACAGACATATATGATATAAGCGTAAGTGTCTTAAAAATTATCACCAATCACATAGTCCCAATATTGGAACATCTAATTAATCTTTCATTTGTATCTGGCATATTTTCCAAAGAATTTAAAAAAAATCCAAAGTAGTACATATTCATAAGAAGGGTGATATATATGACGCTAGCAAATATAGGCCAATTTCTATAACTCCGATAATATCTAAGGTATATGAAGTAGCTACAAAAACACGTCTATACCGCTCTATGCAATAGTCACTATGGATATGTATCTGGTAGTTCCACACTGAACGCAGTACTAGATTTAACAGAAAGTATACACCAAGCATTCGAAGTCGGAGAAATAACTACAGCCGCCTTTCTAGATTTAAGTAAGGCGTTTAACACTGTAAACTGGGACATACTTCTACATAAATTGGAGTATTACACCTTTAAAATTAATTAAATACTACTAATATTAGTCATTGATAATGAGTACATGGTACTCGAAATGTACATCTTACAGTTAAAAATAAAAGTGAAGTAAGGAAATAACAAAGTGTTTTAATTATATAGTGACAACTTCACACAACTCACATAAAACCGTGAATATTTTTGTATAATTTATAAAAAAAATATTTTCAAACTTCGATAAGTCTAAAACGGTCAAGTTTAGCTTTATGATGTACTATACATATTTTGTTTATAATTTCGAGATGAATTGAAATATGGAATAATATGCAGGGTGTTCAATTAAAGAAAAAGCAAGTTTTCTTCGTCTTGACTTTTTGGCCGATCATGTATACTTAATGTGTCTTTATTCTGATAGTTTTTAAAAAATCCTAAAACTTTTGTATCTCAATATTTTTCGCTAGCTATCTTACTTTAGGAGATATTCAACCGTTTCCATACATATCAGCAACCCTATATATCTACGATCGAAAATCATTACTACAACGCCATGAGGACATACACAGTCATAACATAAGATCGAAATCTGACATATGTTTACCAGCACATTGTCTAAATAAAACCAATAAAAGCTTTATAGTACAAGCCGTAAAATTTTATAATTATTTGCCAGATAATGTCAGAAAAACGTCAAATTTAAACAAATCGTTTCAGCACTCTTAGTTGACGCAGAACCATACAACATCGAAGATTATTTCGAAATCAACATAAGTGTCTTTATTAATTAAGGTTTTATTACTTTTAATTTATTTTACTTGGAGAACGCACCAATTTTAAAAATTTTCTTGTATTGTAAGTTACTATAACTATTTTTAAATATTGGTATTTATGTGTATATTTATTTTTAATTGTTTCATACTGTAAGTTATTACATCTAATTTTAAAATGTTATTTATATATTTATATTATGTTTGTGCATGCATAACTTTATTTTTAGTAATTTTAATCATGTTTCTAATTAAATAAGCAATTTGTGAACTTTCTGACTTATCCTAAAGAGATACTGTTAATATTTTCTTTGGATCAATAAATTTACTATTTATCTATCTACTATCTACACAATACTAGCACTCTAGTCACAGTCCATGAGCCAATATATTAAAAGGGCATGATCCAGCTTATTGAAAGCGTTAACAATATCAGTATAGATGACATCGACTTGTTTCGCCTATAGCTGTACACTTCCTCTTTCCGGTTACCTAATCCTCGAAATCCTTTTCCCACATAATTTCCATGTAATATTAGGGCTTATTATCGTTTAAATAAATTCTACATTGTATTCGTTTTGGCATATTTTCTTTTTTGTTTACTTTGTCTTTATTTTCTGTGTGTGTTCCTTTTCATATCCTTATTTCTTGCATTTCTTATCTTTTATTTCCACTTAATTTCATTATAAGATTTTAATAATGTCCTTTTCCCACTTTTTATTAGTTCATTTTCTTTAGAAATCCATGTATATATCTTTATTTACTATATTTCTTTTACATGCAATATTTATCTAATTATCTGTTTTATTTTTATTTTTCTTCTCGCGCAACTTTATAATTTTCTCTTTGTATTCTTCTTTCTTTCACTGCCAAATTATAATCTATAACAATTGTTCGAAATTAAAGGAATGGCAATAAGAAATATTATTAATTATGTAACTAATAGCTAGTCATATGTCTGAAATCGAAATTCGTACAAAATAAAGATTTTTTTATTTAATTATTTTTAAAAACCTTCATGTTTTTTTGTGAAAAAATTAGTATTTTTTTTTATTTTATCAAAAAGTATAACATCTACGAAAAAATTACAAAAAAATATAATTAAACAGAATAACAAAATAAGAAAATTATAGAGAATTTTTTGTAGGAGACAAGATTTCATAGAAATTATATTAAAATTTAAAGGATGTCCACATTTTTATCAGGGCAGTCATCTTAAAATATTTTCAAATTAATTAATAAAGATATCATTAAGTTTTAAATTTTTAAATGTTTCAAACAGGTTGATAGAATGTCCCCCAATTTATAACATTTCCAAAGATTAAAGATTTAAAAAAATGCTTTTATTCTTAAAATGCAGTTCACATTGGTTCATACGAAGAAGTCCCTTATTGCCCCATTTTCTAATCACTAACCATTATTTATATATCTATGTTCGTAATTAGCAACACCCGTTTCGAATTACTATTACATAGAAAATAGGTATTTGAACACTGAAAATTAATCATAGACGTTTTCCGATGATTTATTAGTAGCGCCAATCTATCATAGAATTCAAGTTTCAGATTTGGCATTACTCTTCAATTGATCATTTGCTTCAAATTTGCTAAGAATTTAATTGATCGGCGAAATGATAGTTGTAGTACCAAGCATTTATAAAAATGAAATAGTGTATATAATTCAAATCTTAAAAATGGGTTGATTTTGAAAAACACTATATAATAGTGTTATATATAACAGTAGATATTCTTATATCTTATTCAAAAAAGTAATAACTAATATTACTTCTGATTAAATACTTGAGTGTGTGAAGCACCACTAATAACTAATATTACTAGTATTATTGATGACTATTGATATATATTGCGCACTTAATTTGTATGTTTTTATATTTTGTTTGTAAGGGTTTAGCAGTTTCACTGAAACTTTCACAACTTTCCCTTCGTCGGTTCTATTAACTAAACCTTAACTTATATGGAAAACTATAATTATTAAGAATAACATTTTGGATAAATAATTACAGCATAAAATCACCATATTTCTCATTTAAAATATAAGGGAAAGGTAATGTAATGTAGATTCGGTGGGGTAAAACACTTGTTAAGTTCTATAATATTTTTATCGAAACACATGTCAGGCAATTGAAAATAAAACTATTATGGAACTTAACAACTGTTTTACCCCATCGAATTTACATATCTCGTTCCATCAAGAGTGTAGCTATACCAGTATCAATTTTATTGGGAATGTAATGGTTCTTCAGATGTTTCAAACAATTATTTCCTCACAACATGCGTGGTTTTTGCTAATTTAATAGCGATATGAAGTTGCTTAAAACAATGTAATATTATATATAAATGAAATGCAGGCAAAGTAATACTAAAAAAACAAAAATAATCTTTTAAAACATATACTAATTTTATTACAAATTCTATAAGTAAAATAAAAAATTACATAACAATTTTAGTATCTATATTAAAACACAAAATAATAATAAATTGGTGTATATACACTTTTGCTCACCACCGTCACCTTTTTCGTTTATTTTATATTTACGTTTCCAATAAACCAGCCTTTCGTTGCGCATCTGACATATTGGCACAATTACACGTTCGTGACTAGCGGCAATTACACAAATACATATTATAAAATTATTTATAATATAATATAAAATTATAAAATAAAAATATAAAATTAGACGGAGGTTCAGTATAAAATTGCACTTATTATATATATCGCATAAATTTAACAGGAATATATAAAACATGCATGCTTTAGGAAAATACATTTACAATATTTACACTATTAATAATTAAATATTAGTTTTAATTATTGGTATGAGCGGCCTCTTATGTACAGTTGGTTGGCCGTAAAAATTACTTTCTAAATGTCCTTTATTCTGTCTTAGTACAGACATAATGATTTCAATGTGTGATCACTTTTATCAATTTTATCTGTTACACTGTATGTATTAGTTCTTGAGAACCTATCGTATTCATGATCCATGTTCGAATATCAGAATTTATTGAAGTGTAAATTGAAGGATGGTGGCTTCTTCCACAGTTTCCGTGATGGGAGAGAATACCCTGTAGCTCCCAGGTAGTTGTTTCTTCCGAGAAGCACATCAAGGGAGCACCTTCATCATTCTATAAAAAATATATTTTATACAAATTAAAATATAAATATTCGTATATAGGAACTATACTATAAAAAAATAAATTATTTTAAGATGTAAGTAACATATATGTTATCTCTGCCAGAATTCGGTCTCTTAATACCAGTTTAGAGAAAACTTTCCATACTTTTAGTCTACGAAAACGTACGAATTATAATTTGAAGAAGAATACATGAGCCGTTTATTTTGAAAGTGGCCCAAGTCCATTTTTATCTTTTTTCAAGTTGTTAACTGTGGTGACATTTATAACTTATGCTGAACTGTCAAAAAAATAAATCGGAATTGAAATATATTTAATACATTTGAAAATTTTGTACCACATATATTTTCATAATAATATAAATATTGAAAATTTAGTCTAAGTCCACTTTTCATTGATAATGCCAAATCGTGCGGCCCAAAATCTTGAGAGCAGTGCTGAAGGTAATTTAAATTACATTATAATATTGAATTAAATTTTAAAGAATAATATTTAATTAAAGAAATTATTAAACCCATGGGAAAGGATAAAATGGACAAGATTCCTTGATTCTCAAAGTGAAGAAGAATTAAAATCCTACTACAAATATAGAAAAAGATAGAGACTTTTAGAAATTCACTCTTCAACAGAGGAAGAGGAACTAATTGAGAATGAGAATTTACAAAACAACAGCTTCACATAAAATTTCATATAAAACAACCATGGATGAGAATGCAGAGTTTAAAATTCTTGATTTATTGCCACGTCAGGGTAGACCTAAAATTTTTTGAAATATTGTATTGCCATCATTATACAAAAGTATAAGAAGCGCACATGATGGACTTACTGCGATATATAGCTCTGGAACACCATAACTACTTTAAATCCCTTCCACATACTGATAATGTTAACGAATAACTTCTTATTAAATTTATTTTTTTTCTTCTAAAAATATAAAGTAAATAAAATGTTTTTTTAAATTTTTTTAACTATATGTAAAAGACTTAAGCTCTTTCACATTTTATAACAAAACAAATTTTTATTTTGAAAGTGACCTAAGTCCTTTCAAGGTAAGCAAGGACATATTATACACTTAATAATAGCGACTTTTTTAATAGGAATTATTAAATTAACTCCTTTAAATACGATTTAGCATTGCGAGTCAATCATATACCTTACGTATATTTTTAATTTTGTAGAAACGCAAAACCTTAAATATTTCAATTTAGAGATAAATGGACTTAGGCCACTTTCAAAATAAACGGCTCACATATATAATTTAAAAATTTCTACTTACATAGCATGGTGTTTTATCTGAATCCGTGTATCCTGCACATATTTTGTCTTTCGTTAGGTGACCATTGTAATGTTTGGTGGAGTTGCACTCACTTAATTCAATAGTAGGTACTGGTAAGTAGTTTAGGTACTGCTGAACATTCGGCTCTACAATATGTATAAATTCTCATTAAAATTTTGGTGTCAAACAATCGTTTTTACTCCTATACAATAGGGTAATATAATAATTAATTAAAATTTAATTAGATACTAGATATACAGGGTTATTCACGCTATACGGCACGGAATATTGTGGCCAAAATACGTGACTTTCAAAAAGTTTCACTTTGGGGATATATGGGGGTCTATTAGGGCTACTTTTTAAAATTACTTTCATAATATACAGGGTGTCCCAAAAACCCTAAAAGTATCAAAGTAGACAGGCTTTTTAAACTAAAATGACAGACTAAATTAATTATCTGACGTTTTTAAATACAATAGAAAACTAGATACATTAAAATTTTTACTTTAAAAGTACTAAAACGGTGCAATAAACAATATTTTGGCGTTTTCTGTAAAAACGAAAAGACTTAACACTTAAGATTTAAATACCATTCGATAGGTAATTAAAACGTGCATTTGCTGATAAATTAATAAATATAGCGTTCCATTTAAATAAATGATGTTATAGTCATTTAAAGTTCTCATTTGTTTAATTTCAATTTTTTTACACCCGGCATAAGATGTCAAGTTTATTATACTTGGAAAATAAAATATGATCTATTGTTACACTTCAGTGTAAATTTGGTATGCATAACTTACTTATTTTTTAAGAATTTGAAACATGAAAATTAGGTTACATTTTTACAAAATTCAAATTAATTCAAAAACCTTAAGGTTTATGTAATAAAAACCTTATTAAAACACATACTTATTTTTATAGACGGATCCAAAAATGCAATAAAATACAGGGTGTTTCATTAAAAAAAACACAACTTTCATACTTTTAGGGTTTTTGGGACACCCTGTATATTATGAAAATATTTTTAAAAAGTAGCCCTAATAGACCCCCATATATCCCCAAAGTAAAACTTTTTGAAAGTCACGTATTTATAGTATTATAGTATATATACTAGACCTACTTTAAATACTTTAAATCAATTTTATATATGTGTTTATTTCAATACTTACCTCCTGGTTTACTTACACCCCATCCTGCTGTAACACAGAGCTGCCTATCTTCAATTTCCTTATTAGGCAGACATATTGCACTAATATTTCTTCCTGTCATCAAAGGTATAGAAAGTTCTACTAGAGCTGCATCATTCACATATTCAAATAACGTATATTTAGCCTACAAAAGTATATTATTATTATTATTATATATTATTATTATAAGTATAGAGCGGATTTCTAGCATTATGCTTATCCATAATATTAATAGCATCGAAAAAATTTCTTAATATCTATACGAATCTTGAAGAATGTGATTACTTATCGCTAAGTTTTTTTGTGCTTTTTTGCTTATTTTGACTTTTTGTGCTTATTTTGACTTTTTATGCTTATTTTCATGCTTTTTTTAGATTCTGATGCTTATTTGGAGCATTTTCTTAAACATTTAAAAAACATTTAATAAAAATTTCACGCTGATATTAAATTAATGTGCTAATATAGAGAATTTTCGTAAAAATCTGTATCCATCATTTATATATTATATTTGTATTACATATTTTCTTCGTGTCTTTTGACAACATAAATGTTTAAAATCTTCATAATATGATACAATAATTAAAATGAATTTTATTATTAATAAATATTAGTATAAATTACCAATTATTATCTGAATAATTCTCATTATTCAGATAATACAGACGAACGCTTCATAGGAATCACATTTATGATATTCCGGATGTAAACGTCCTTAAACTAGGCCCGAACAGGGCCCCCAGTATTAAATGTAAACAAATTTAAATGATAGCTAATAATCAGGTGTTCTGCAACCGTATCAATTTTCTACTCTCGGCAAAAATACGGATGGGACGACTGGCGCATATTTACCATTTTCGTTAATTTTCATATTCAAACTCGCATTCATAAACTATTGAATTGAAATTCCAAAAACTTTGCTTATTTATCAAAAATTATTATTTGCATGAATCGTATTAACCTGGGGAATCACAGATAAATTATATTATATAATTCACATATATATTTAAGCCATAATGCAAAAGGTGAAAACCACAATATAATAATTAATTAGAGACTATCCAGAATTAACAAGTGAAAATTATACATTATTTTGTAAGGCATGTTTAAAAATAGTAAGTTTTATTTTAGTTCCCAACTGCAACCTAACTAGTCAAGACTTGTATGTAAAACAAGTTATAACAACACCACATCAAGAACGTTTGAAAAAGTTCAAAGCTGAACTAAAAAAATTCACATTTGTGCAAAATACTTTTACATTCGAATATCCCTTTAAGAAAATTACAAAATAATGCATTTAAATCTTTCTTGGGAAAATATTGTAAAATGCGCATTCCCGAGAAAAAATTATGTAGCTCTTGCGTACTATGAAACCATACAAAAAATTAAAGATATTATTAACAATAGGTATATGTGGTTTGGTGCGGATGAAACCACAGACGCTTGTTTAATTTAATGATAGCAGTTTAACATGAAGACATTCGACCAATAGTATTTTGATATATACAAAAGAATTGAAGAAAACTGATAATAATATTATAGCAAAATTCATAAATGATGGACTGATAAGCTTATTTTTGCCGTAGACAATACCAAGTTACAAAATGTTACTAATAATGCATTTTGTGTATTGTACAAGTAGCACATGGATAGAAACGAATTTCTGAAACTATAAGAATGAAATTTCCATTTGTAGATTTAATTAAATATGGAAAAATAGTTCTTATATTCTTCTGTGAGTGCAATTATTCAAGAAGCCATTACCTGATATCTCACTGCCCCATAAACCATAGCTAACAAAATGGGGAACTTGGCTATATGCTACGATGTACTATGCGAACAATTTTGAAGAATTTAATAAGGCTATAGTTAATGACTGTCAAACAGTTTTTTAAGAAACAAGAGCTTCCTTCAAAACAATTTAGTTACATAAAATCGCGTTTAAATTTTATGAGCAACACAATCAAATCTTTATAAAAGTAGATTCATTTTAGAAAATACCTGAACGCATTGGCCAAGAAATCAAAATAATATCGAAAGAAGTATTCGGTGAAAATGAAGGATTTTTAATATTAATTAAATTAAACTTGATTTTGAATGGCAATTTTCAAATGGATCCAGCTATAATTTAAAATAAAAAGAAACTTTTCCACTTTCAAAAATTTATTAAGCGTCAGAAGTAATAATTTTTACAATTAAACCCCTAGAACAACATTTAATGATCTACTGTTTTCATGAATAGATTTTAGTTATTTTGAAATGTATACAAAATTACAATTTAATTTTTAAATACTTACATGATATTATATATTGCGTAAAGAAAGTATGTTTATTTTAGTTTTAAGCAGAATTTCTATGTAAAATATGTTGATAAACGTGTAACATATTAAGAAAATATAGTTTTCTTTAGTGCTTTTTTTCGTGGTTTTATGCTTTTTTTCCTGTTTTTATGCTTTTTTAATGCTTTTTTTCTCTAAATTTTGTGCCTTTTTAAGTGCTTTTTTCAGATTTTTTAAGCTTTTTTATCCGCTCTCTAATTATAAGTATTTGTTTTGTAAATATTTAACGTTGCCAAGTACTTTAAGTAACTACTTGTAAATTGCTTATGGGCAATACACACAGTGATTTTCATAACAAATAAGTAGTTAAAAGGTGCTCGTAAATGTAAAACTTATTTGCCATTTTTATCTTTTAACGTGCTACTGACAGAAATATCGACCAATTATTTTTATTTATATGTTTTATAATTTCGTGTATGTAATATGTTATAATTTATATATATATATATATATATATATATATATATATATATATATTGTGTTTAAGGTTTTCACGAGTGTTATCTGTTTTTATAAGTTTTCGGGTATTTTCTCGTGTTGTTGGATTCATAACTTAAAAC
>OZ018391.1:44596554-44708843 GCA_963969525.1 Ontholestes murinus | reverse complement strand
CATTTTTGTATAAAATTACAAAGCATGAGGACTGAGACTCATATGAACATTTGCCAATGTTTTCTACTCTACCCAATTTTAAAAGACGCCAAAAAATAAAACACTGGTGGAGATACCAAACTTTTAAGGTAGTTAGAGACAACAAAAATGTTTGCGAGGACTCAGGTTGGCCATCAGTCATTACAGACGAACTTTTAACAATCCACCATTTAGTCCAGTTTACTAAATAATTAAATCAACACAGTTATATTTCTTACTTCACTATAGTCAAGGCTCAGCTCCTTCAGATTACCATCTGTTTAGAAAAGTCAAATTTTTAAAGAGATGAAGAATTGAAGCTGTGATTACGTATGCCAGTACACTGGCATCACACCTTACACTACTAAGAAAGTAATACTTAATGACGATAAGTTTTAATTAGTTTTGTAGCGGTAACCAAAGTAGCGAAATATTATAAAATGCAGTTTTACATTTTAAAATATTTCGCAGATTATTTGAATACTAAATATATTATATAAATTTTATTTAGAATTAAATAAAACTTACAAGTGTTAGTTCTTTTTTGTGATTAAATATTCGAGTACGTGAAGAGTATTAATTAATAGTATTTAAAAATATATCTTTTCTGCACAGTCTTTTAAATAAAAACTGCGAAGAAACGGTATATTTTTAAATAATATTAAGGTGTTAGTTCTGCCATTTATTATTTTGAACCACCTCTGAAATTGTAAACTTTGTTTTGTCTAGAAATGGTTGGTTGGTGTTGTAAGTATGACGCTGACGTCATGTTTACAGTACCTGGGCACGAATTAGCAGCGATTGGAGCTGCAAACTGGCCTACCCAGTTTCCAGGAACTTTTATGAATGTTACTAATGCCTTATTTTTCCATTCATGCGCATCAGAATTATTTAAATTTAGTCATAATGTTATTAACGACATATTTTCGGTAGTATATAGTTTCCATACAGGTATTAAAACGTTTTAGATTTAATTTACATCGTTGTATAATTTTTAAATAGGGACTCTTAACAAATTATCAAAGTGAATTTAATAATATTCAAAAATATTTTCCAGATATAAAATTTATATTTTATATTTAGTTTTAAATATATAAACTTGCGCATGTATAACAAAGGTGCTAAATATAGTTTCATCCATTATATTATACTATATTAAATAAACGAGTCGCACCCCATTCCTTTTATTGCTTCGGGACCTACAATGTTAATCCAGGACTGCCGTTGTACCATAATGTCTAAAAACTGATGACAAATAAAAGGGAAATCGGGCCCTATTTAGTGAAACGATTTTGCGCGATTAAAAATGATGTTATCATATACTATGATTTCGCCGCACTTTCTTAAAATTCTCTGTCATACACCAAATATAATTTACTAATTAGAATAATGATTCTTTAAAATTATTTCTTATATAATGTTTATGTAACTGTTACACTTTTCCTGTACTAATAATTTATTCATTTATTAAAATTGATATTGTATAATGAAAAATGACTTTGTTTTACCACGCACAGTTATCGTGTCTTCTTCTTCATTATATTCAAGATATACTACAAAGTGAACTTCTCCAGAATTAAATATTGATATTATATAAATTTAACGCAATTTTTATAGGATTAAAAAATGTTTCTCTATTAAGAAGAATAAATGAAAATAAAAAATAAAAAAAAAAACAAAATAGGACTCCCTTAATAAGGGCTTGAACTGATACTTTCTTTTATAACCGTATTTAGTTTGCAAACCAACAGGATTATAAATGCACGCAATAATAATTATAAATGAAGTGGGCAGATCTCTCGGTGGACAATATTGCCGAAAGAAGTGTATATCAGTAAGTGTGAATAATTTAAAAAGACCATGTTATGCAATGTATCTAACCAATTTTAAATAATTGTGGAGATTGGATAAGAGGATATAACCGTGGGACGGCATAGAGCTTTTCGGCTTATATAATAGCTGATGCGCCGCCATTGTTTGAGAGACCTGTAAAATCATTTGGTCATGGCCTGTATATCTACTTATTTATATAATAACCTGTAATGTCAGACTGCATACAAAGCCTTCTGAATATCCACAAACAAATAAGATAGCACGGATAATTAAAGATTATTTAATTATTTGAAATGTAAACATTTTTTCGTCTGCAAATTTGTGTCGGTCGGTTGTTGTACCTCAAAACTTTTAAAGTCTTAGAAATCAAACTTTAAACTTAATTTGTGTTGTAATAACAGTTTTTTTTTAATTAACTGTAACTGTAATTTCAAAACATTTTTCATGTTTTAATGGTAAATCGGAAAACACAAAAAGCGGTCACAGGCAAACACCCATTTTAAAATTTTTAGATGTGCCATTCAAAATAATAGTAGCAACAAAGTTCTTTTCCAAAGTAAATAATATAATATAATATAATACAAATAATTATAAAAGATTGTATTAATATGTCTTTTTTTATTTAATTTATTTAATATCCAAAGAAGTCACTACATGTACTGCAATAAAACAGAAATGAAAAAAGCGGGCGTCATTCAAAGAAACAGATAACAATTTCGCTATATACCCAAGGCTACTATTCTTATTTAGAGGTTCTACTATATCTAACCTGGAAGCAGACCAAAGAAAACATGGATATTCATCAAGCGAGTGAAGAAAATTGTGATCGAAGCGGACACGAAGGATTATGTTTAACAAATTATTAACACAACAAATTTTACATGTGAAAAACTAAACAATAAAATGCCCTATCCTGCATTCAAAATTGGAGAGGATTTCAAATAGCATGACCTGCTTATGAATCCAAATCTTCGGCCCGTCGGAATTGTTCTAGATCGCTATATTTTTAGGCGAAGCGGCCTCCAACGAAATATCTAATAAAAATTACAAAACTTGAAACATTCTTTAAAATCAATAATAAAATAGATATTACAGGTCTAAGCGAGCATTGGCTTAAAGAATAGGAAATCCTTCAATTAACAATAGAAAATTACCAAGTAGCTTATTGTTTCACTAGAAAATATTTCCAACACGGCAGAGAATAACATTGTTAGCAAAAGCTAACAAATCTCAACAGCCTTTCTGTCAAGAATCACATAGAAATAGCTGCTTCATTCCTATCATTGCACAATGTTATTGTTTTATGTTTATACAGGTCACCGGAGGGGGATTTTAATACATGTTTGCCTATTTTATGTCAACTGTTGGATACTGTTGATCCAAAGAAAATCGTTTTGCTTGACGGAGATTTCAACATGTTCAACACGAGAAATGCCAGAGTTTAGTTGATTTCAATACTCGTAATCAAAAGTGTTTAGATAACGTTTCGTCGAACATGCAGTATTCTGATATAAAGGTTTATCCTTACGTCTCTGGCCCTATCGGACCACATTGGTATATAGGTCAATATTAACCTCCCAACCAAAGGAAATATTAATAAGACCAAGTACTCAAGTACATTTTATCGACTGCTCGAATAAACTGGTTGGATTTTGCATGAAAGTTTGTTGCTTAGCGATTTTAATGAGAGCAACTCTCACGAAAAAATCATGAGCCGCCAGGCGAGTGATTTTTTCTATCAGTTGCTCGAATAAAAATCGCGAATAAGCAACAAACTTGAATGCAGTAAAAACAAAATTTATTCCGATTTGTCGGAATGTCATCACGAATGGTATTTGGAAAGACTATTCCACGACTTGAAACGAATATCGGTGAATGGTTCAATATTTATATTCAAATTTTTATGATATATCACCTGCAGTATTTTGGTCGAAAAATTCGACATTGATTAAATAACATCTCCCTTATAATCATTTGCATTTACTTTCTTCATATTATACGCCCAGTCATCATAACCGCGGCAAGAGTTTCTATTGAAGTTTTGCTAACTGGTAGTTTTTATCGGCGCAGAATTCTTCAAAGCGTTTCCAAACACACGATCTCGTGTTAGTTTTATTTTTTGGTACAGAACTTGCCACCATCGCATTTATTATGGATGATGAAGTTTTACCAAACCTTTTGATTTTATAACCTACTTGCAACTGACATACGAATAATCAACGTTTTTCGCTTTTTTATCACAAGTAATACCATAAGTGATGGCAATTTACTCGAATAAATTTTGTTTTTGCATGAAAGTTTGTTGCTTAGCGATTTTAATGAGAGCAACTGTCACGAAAAAATCACGAGCCGCCAGGCGAGTGATTTTTTCTATCAGTTGCTCGAATAAAAATCGCGATTAAGCAACAAACTTGAATGCGCTAAAAACAAAATTTATTCCGATTTAATTGTCATCACGAATGGTATTTGGAAAGACTATTCCACGACTTGAAACGAATATCGGTGAATGGTTGAATGTTTATATTAAAATTTTTATGATATATCTCCTGCAGTATTTTGATCGAAAAATTCGACATTGATTAAATAACACCTCCCTTATAATCATTTGCATTTATCTTCTTTATATTATACGCCCAGTCATCATAATCGCGGCAAGAGTTTCCATTAAAGTTTTGCTAACAACTGGTAGTTTTTATCGGCGCAGATTTCTTCAAATCGTTTCCAAACACACGATCTCGTTTAAGTTTGATTTTTTGGTGCAGAACTTGTCACCGTCGCATTTATTATAGATGATGAAGTGTTACCAAACCTTTTGATTTTATAACCTACTTGCAACTGACATACGTAGAAACAACGTTTTTCGCTTTTTTATCAAGGCTAATTCAATTCATTTGTCGGGAAATAGCTAACTTCAGGTTATTCAGGTGAATAAACAGCAACTTGGTGTTTATTCACTTATAAATTGACGTGATTGGCTAAAAAATATCACATGCCTCATTTTCATTGGCTACATGCAATAGGAGTGGAATAGTCAAGGCTAATTCAATTCATTTGTCGGGAAATAGCTAACTTCAGGTTATTCAGGTGAATAAACAGCAACTTGGTGTTTATTCACTTATAAATTGACGTGATTGGCTAAAAAGTATCACATGCCTCATTTTCATTGGCTACATGCAATAGGAGTGGAATAGTCATTGATATTCCAACTACTCATTCCCAAAAGAATTATACCACCAAGAAAAAAATGTTTTAACGGGTTTAACAAATATTTGCAAAGTATGCGCGAAACCCTACTTTTAATTAAAGCAGCTAATGGTAGAAACCCACTTTTGAAAAACCATTATATTAGGTTCAAACATCGAACAAGGATTAGAGCTAATAAAAAATACATCTAGCTTTCTAGAAATAGTCCTTAACTAATAAGAAATAATCAAAGTCCTATGATTCATCTTGCGATATTGATCCGAACATATTTAATAATTATTTTGCTAATGTGGCTTTTATCTAGTAAGTAACCTTCAGAGCTCAACTCAAACCACTTTAAATATGCTTCTATGAAAACTTCTATAATTTTCTCATAGCAGTTGTAGTTTAATTAGCTCATACTTAGGAAACAGACAACAAACAGCGGTCATAAATAACGAAACGTCCAGTGAAGTAGAAAATATGGGGTACCCTAAAGGTCAAATCTTGGGCCGGTACTCGTTTTATCTTTCTTTCAATTCACAGATGACACATCTATAAATATATTATAAGTAAAGCCATAGAATCACTGAATCTTCTAATGCGCTCGAAGAATCTAGAATCAGTATTGAAAAGTGGTTCATATAAAATAAGCTAACGTTAAATATAAACAAAACTGCAGAATTAACATTTTCGCTTAGGATATATATCTGTAAAGAAACTTCAACAAGATTCCTGGGGTAGGAGGTCTAGACAACAAATTAACTTGCCATTGTCACGGCGAAGCTACAAAAATATGTCGCACCTTCTCCTCAATTGAGTTTAGAGTTGTCTCCAGCTGCAATAAGCATACCATATTTTGAATTATGTCAGTCGCACTTTACTTACAGCATTATATCATGGGGACACTGTGCCATTATGACCCGTATATTTAGTCTTTAAAACTTTAAGACGCGCAGCCAGGGTAGTATCTAAATCTCGAAATGGCATAAATTAATATGAATCAAAAATATTCAATTTAGTTACAAATGCCATTAAATCTCTAATTCAAACAATCAATTAAGAGCTATCTAATGCAAGAAGCTTTCTACAGCAATCATGAATGTTCAGCACAAACTATGAATAATTGCGATAAGGAAATTAATTTGAAGTATCATAACCCATACAATAGAAAAACCAAGGTAATAAATCGGCTTCTATTATTTAAATTTTAATGTGTTTGGTCATAGACTGTCCTACATTACCTTAACCTAGCTTTTATTAATTATTGCCCTCTTAACCTGAATATGTATATTGATTTTACCAATTTTATCTTTTGGATCTATTCTATTTTATCTTTTATATCATTGGTTTCATAGGTTTTTAAAATGTTTTAATCGCTTGAAATAATACTTTTAATGGATTAACTTTATGTACCTCCTACCTATATATCAAACAATTACTATAGTACTTATTTTTTACATGTCATAACTCCACGTAAATTGGATAAAAATAGCCACTAGCAGTGGCAAAATATTGTCTCAATGGTAATAATCATCTGAAATATTGATTTAAGAGGAAGAGCATTGCCATGTGAACTCTGCCTTAAAGTTATTGTAAATGTATGTTATTTTGTATATATGTTTGTATATCCCGCTAGATAGATTAAGGTTGTCTTTTATATTTCAGAAATGGACGACCCAGATGCTACTCTCTGGCAACCGACATACTTAACATAAAATTCGACATTTGGACAATATAGTTAATCAGAAGGTTTTGATTAATCGCGTATGAAGCGTTCAAAGCCTGTTTGCCTGTTTTTATTTTTTCGAAAAAAAACAGACAAACTATAAATGAATGGAGTTTCAACAAGTAAAAGCATTATCAATACAGTATATAACTGCAATTGGTGCTATGTCGTTCGGTCAAGTATTAATGGTACATGACTAACCGCCGAATACGCATTATTCTTCACCAAAATAATGCCAATACTCACATAATGTTAATTATTTTGCTTACGTAAAATATATAAGACTTTGACACAATATTTTCTGCTAACAAGTTAGCGCACTCCCTAATTCTCATTAAATCAATGATATGAATAATTAAATAAATCTTTCACTTGTTGTTGTGGGTATGCTTCGTTAATGACACTTTGTTTATTTGAACCAACGGCCTTTAGAACCGAACAGAAACAACCTGTACTTTTTGATAATTTCGATAAAATCACCTCACTCACCAACTTATTACAATATAATAATTAATATTGAGAGTAATAAATCTCTATGAGCATTACTGCACTAATGTTTTACATAATAATGTAAAAACTCCAGCTAACAGTTAAAACAACTACTCCCCGTACTAAAGCACCGCCAGGCATTGAATGATATAACTGTTAGCTGTTGCCTGGCGGTGCTTTAGTACGGGGAGTAGTTGTTTTAACTGTTAGCTGGAGTTTTTACATTATTATGTAAAACATTAGTGCAGTAATGCTCATAGAGATTTATTACTCTCAATATTAATTATTATCATCAACACTGCACTAGAAATTTTAATATTTCATTTGTTTATTACAATATAGTTAGAAGAAACATACCTTAATCGAACTTATTAAAAGACATTGAAACAATTATTACATCATTAAAGAAGGGTACTTACACACATCTTTAAATTCTTCCATCCATGGCCATGGAGCTCAATACTTAAATAAAATTATGAACGCCCTTTATAAAAACAATAATCTTTTTCTTGTTTTTAATAGGGGTAAAATTATACATCGATACGATAAAACCATAAAGGTGCACTGATGAAATCCAAAAATAACGAAGCCGTTCCTTGGCCATTGTTGAACGTCAAACAATATTTAAAATTATATTCTATTTTTTACCCTATTTTTCTTCTTTCATCGTTCTAGCTTTAAATGTTCAAATTGGTCACCTAGAAGGACAACCTTCTGCAGTTCCATTTCTAGATGTTTAGAAAGCTTTCGGCTATGTCTGATTGCTGTAACAACAAGGTTACTGTCCAAATGCCATTTTTTTAAATTCCTTCTTATATAATTTATTATGCCGCAGAAATTGCTTTTCAATTTCCAAATAATTTTTATAAACACTTTTTCTTCTTTTACTCCAAAATCTTTTTCTCTAATTTATATTTCTATATTATACATATTCTGTTTTCAATTTAAATTCAGATTAAAATATAAAATACAAATATCTATTTCCACATAAATGGCCGTAATAATTGAATAGTTGACTATAGCTGTATCATGTATCTCATCTCCTATAATTACACTATTCACAACATCTGAATTAGCAAGCGGACATATCTTTAACCTTGAACAAACTTCATCGTCTCAATCCTTTGTAAATCCCTTCAACTCAACTCCTATAAGACACTCCCTAAGTCATTTCTCTTAAATAAAACTTAATATTGTATCCATCTATACATAAATAACTACCTGACTGATGCTTCATGACTGATAAGCCTAAGTAAGAAATTTGTTTGACAAACTATTAAATTCAATCAATATATGTTGAATTTTATTTGCCAATGAAGATGTCTTTTCGTTTCACAAAGGAGCCCTTACGGGGTACGTCTAGTGATCAAAAGACTTCCAACAGCTTTTTAGCTCTTCTGACAATAATAAAACTAGTTTCAAGCTTGAGTTCAAAATCTCTTGTTTTAGAGGTACCCACGGTCGTACAGTCGCATAGGCACAAAAGAAAAAGAAAAATGTAAATGTGTAAGAACTATAAATTTTTTGAGTTTATCAGAAAACGGATATTCCTTTTTACCATATAATTTTACATAATAGTAATAGTAATTTTTAGATGGTTTTGTTATGAAATTACTTCCTAAACTGTAATAAAATCAAAACATTTTGTATAGGAAATAAAGCTAGTTATAGAAGCTTGCATTTTTACTTTCCCATACCAACTATATAACAATTAGATCGTGATATTTTTCGAACTTAAAATATGAATAGAAGTACATATTTTAATAATTTAAAAATACAGGGTGCGGCAAAACAGACAGTGCAGTTTTGAAGGGCTATTAAAAGAAAACGGCGCAATTTAAAGAAATGGGGTTTCTTTTATCTCAATGGGTACATCATGCCGTTTTATGCATTAAGTCCTGAAGATGACACCAGAAAGATGATGACCCCCAGCAGCGATATACTGATGAAGGCGATTTCTGAAATTTTCGGCCGCAATTTGGCACATCTCGATGGGTGTAGCCGCGATTTCCTTCCGAATTCGATCCCTGAGTTCTTCCAAGGTGCAAGGTCGATGCCTAAAACATTTTCCTTCACGTAGCCCCACAGGAAGAAGTCGCAAATGCTCAGATCAGGGGAGGGTGCGGGCCACTCCACATCACCTCTCAGAGAAACAAGGCGCCCAGGGGACACCTGTCGCAGTTTCGTCATTGAAACTCGAGCAGTATGGGCCGTAGCTCCGTCCTGCTGAAACCATATGTCTCCCAGATCTGCTTCCCCCATCAGCTCTTCCAAACAAGGTAAAAAGAAATTCCAACATCTCTTTAAAAAAATAAGGCCCAATCACCCCAAATTTGGAAATCGCACACCACACGGTGACTTTTGGGGAGTGAAGTGGTCTCTCATAAAGTTGCCTTGGGTTATTTACAGCCCAATATCGAAAATTTTGTTTATTCACCCCTCCACAGAGATGGAAGTGGACCTCGTCACTACTGAAAAAAGTTGACCTCGCATGGATCCGGTTCAACATTTCTTGGAAGCGTTCTCCAGAACAAACCATGGTAACGACTAAAAACGGCACGAGCCCCCCGACACAATGAGATCCCTCCCAGGTAGGTACCCCCACCACACGGGATGTACTGGACGTTCCAAACTGCACTGTTTGTTTTGCCGCACCCTGTACAAAAGCATTTCGTAAATCTACAACAAAGAGTCTTAACAAGACTACAAAACAAATCAATTATTGAAACAACAACTTCTCTGGCTAATACTTCGACAGATATTCAATTAAACAAAAGTAATTTGCGTGTTACAAAATATCGGAACTAACAAAGAAACACTGGTTTGAATGTATTTATTTCTGTGGAATAAACTTTAAAAAAATAAATTTACTTTAAACTCCCTTAAAAACGAAAGAAAGAAAGTAGACGCTTTTTACATCTTTTTCAATGCAAAAGTGGCTTTTTAAAGCACTAGTGCTTTTTTTACGTTTAATTGCACGGAAATGTCAAATTGTTTTTATTGTATAGAAATGTCAAATCGTTCCTCGCTCGTGTTTTAAACGCCAGTTCGTGACATAAAGTATCATTTTTACATTTGTACCTCAAATAACTAAAGAATTAAGTTTATAAACAACGGCAGACAAGTATTTCGATCTGTTATCAGTACAGCTTTAACTGTTATCTATCATTTGCGAACTAAATTATTTCTTGTCCACAACACAGTACAGATACAGTTCTGGTGGTTTGGAGTACAATTATAGGCCCAAAGACAACATTTGTTTCTGTTATCTAGTTATTTTATTTTAGAAGACTTCTATACTTGTACTTGTTTTTTCTATTATATAAAAAGTCGTACATCAATGCATACTTATAAACACTTGTCGTTTTACTTCCCTCAACATGTATCTGAGTTTCGATGCCGCCTTTTTTTACATCACCGTGACTTTAATATATGTGAGTAGACTCACGTGAGAAGCCCCTCCTGAGGCCAGACAAGTGAAATCAGCGTGACCGAGAATAAAAACAGGTGTCATCCCATCTTGCGGAACGGACCAAAACGGAAAAGAATATTGAAAGGGAAGAAAGGAGATACCACTATTCAATTATGCTTTGTATTCTGATACGTTGGCGAGTAAAAGTACAATTTGATCCCCGGTCTACGAAATGTGCGAATGTATAAGGGAAAGGGATTTTTATAGTTCCACATTTGTTTTTAAATATTATGATATGGTTGGTGTGACGCGATGAATTCATTGTATACAGCAAATAATTCTCTGGTAAATATATTAAAAAGAGGATAAGGTAAATCTATAGATTTCTTGCGTAAGCGACTTCTAGGAAATATATATGATCATTACTGTTATTTACGAATTAAGTTTGATGAAGAAAAGCACTTGTTATGTTCCATATTTTTATTGTCAATTTCTTGATGCGTGTTTCGAACATTGCAGTTCATTATCAAAGGTAATACTACCTTACCTTTGATAATGAACTGCAAAGTTCGAAACACGTGTCACGAAACTGAGAATAAAAATATGGAACATAACAAGTGCTTTTCTTCATCAAACTTATACATCCGGTTCCATCAAGAATGTAGCATAATAAGCATTACCTTTATTTACGAATTGTTTTGTTTTTCAAAATAATTTTAATTAATTAACAAAATAAAATGTAAAAAGTATAACCGTAATAAATAGATATTCTTTATCAATAATAAATGAAGTAATATATCATTCTTGTATATTTATATTGTTTAAACTATCAACTTATTAAAAAAACTATGTCTGTGAATAGCACACAGATTAATTTTGTATAGTATAACTAATCTGGTTTTACAAAAAGTAGTTGCTCCTAAACTGTCTTTTATGTCAAGAAATGTATATGTAAATGTTTGTCTATTGATTTAAAAAAAAATGTTATTATCTTCACATTCTAACGCAAAAAATAGTTTTCAAAAAAAATATTACACTGTGGCTTCTTAAGGCGAAGAAATAATTGATTAAACTTGTTGTATGTAGTATTTTGCATTAACATATATAAAAGTGACAAATTAAGATTAATTCATAAATATAATAGATATAACGACTTCTGTTGTTGCTATAAATAAAAACGAATTTATAAAAATTTAAAATAAAAATAATGAATAATAATTATTTAATTATCATGTATATTTAATAAATATGCAAATATTCTTAACCTAAAAAAACAAATATTTTTTTAATAGTATATTGTATATAAATACAATATACAATCTCGGATCGACATTCAAGCAGCGGTTATTCAGATATAAAGCATTTTCCAATTCGATTTGTAATTTGATTTCCTTATTCTTATATTCTTAAGGTTACAATAACTTTGTAATAACTGTATATTGTCAAATGCTCATCCCCTTTACTTTCAACTCTACAGCGAAGCACCTTAAATTTATCTTAATAGCGTTTTCATAGTCTAATTCTAAGTAATTAGTTTTCTACAATAGTCGTTGACTGTTTATACAATAAAATACAAATATAAAAAAATAATTTAATTGATTAATTTATGTGATTAAGAAGAATTTATATATACAGGGTGACTGACGAAAAATATTGCTGTATCGTGCTTATTTTTGATCCGATTTTAATAAATAAAACATCAAATTAAATCATTTTTAAAGGACTTTAATATGAAATGAACTGATATTTTTTCTTGTATGCTGTTTTTGACAAATAACGATCAACTATTTTTTTTTCCAAATTGCACTATATATATTTTGTATTGATCCGCAAGTAGATTTATTCTGAATATAAAATTGTAAACGTTTTTATCCATTCATCAAACCAAAATTTTTGTTTTTGAGAGAGTACAACAGATTCAAATTTCATTTAACTACATAAGTCACAAATTTTAATTTCTTATAGTTACATATTTAATGTTTAAAATTTATTCCAGTAGATTGTCCGCTGTATATTCATAAGTAAAAACTTTCTGTTCATGAGAATTTACAATTAACATAACTCACAGTGTTTAACAAATTAACATATGCTAAATTAGACACAAATCGATGATTATTTAATAGGTAATTTATTTTACCGTTATATGCAAGTAATCGTAATTAATATTACTACAAGGTGAATAAGCACACACATCAGCTCCATTTAATATACCTAAAATTAGAAACTCCAGTCGCTACGTAATATAATATATATTTGTAAATCATTTACAATTTTAAATTAATTATCTAAATGAATATTATTTCCAAACTTGTTGCTCATCAATTATATTTATTGGGATAATTTAAATAAACATATAGTAAGAAGCATATAAAAACCATTCCGTAGCAGTGTTACTTTTTGATTTGTCTAGAGCATTCGATACGGTTAATACAGAGTTTGTGAAGTATAAATTGGACAAATTAGGAATACGAGGAAATATTTTAAAATTTTTAATTTCTTTTTTGAATAATAGAAAATTTTATGTAAAATGTAACAGTGCGGAATCAAATGTACATGACATCAACACAGTAGTAGCGCAAGGGTCAGTTTTAGGACCATTAATATTTTTATTGTATATAAACGACATAAACGAATATATTAGTTGCGGAAAATTAATTAACTTTGCAGATGATACATCCATAGTAGTATCTTCTCCCGATCCAAATTTACTGGGAGGATTAATACAACAAACAGTAAACGAAGTAAAGGGTTGGTGCGATAAAAATAGTTTGATACTAAATCAAAATAAAACCGAATGTCTTTATTTTTTTAATACTAAGATCCCAAACTACATACCACAAAAACATTCAATGTCAATAAAATTCTTGGGTATATATATAGACCCACAACTTTCGTGGGTGAAACATATAGACTTTGTCTGTAATAAACTTAATAAAGCATATTACGCAATTCTAAAATTAAAGAAAACGGTAACAATATCCAACTTATTGGAAATTTATTATGCTCTTGCTTATTGTTATCTATCGTATAATGTTACTATTTGGGGGAAATGTGCACTACACAGTAGGGTTTTTATATTACAAAAAAGAATATTGCGACAAATATATAATATACCACCTAGGGATTCCTGTAGAGAAATATTCACAAAAAATAATCTGCTTACCTTTCCATCAATTTATATATATAGATGTTGTCTGTTTGTTAAAAAACATATTTATTATTTTGAAAAAAACTCGGATTATCACGACTATAATACTCGCCACCGTTATAGTCTTGCAGTGGTAGGGCATGACACCGCCCAGTTTCAAAAAGGCCCAAATCATAACTGTGTGAAAATCTATAAAAAATTACCTACTATTCTTAAGGACATTAGAGTATATAATGAGTTTAAGAAAGAATTAAAATTATATTTATTTAATAAAGTGTATTATAGTATAGATGATTATTTTTTGTAATGTTTCGGTAATGAAACAATTGATTCTTTTTGTGACTTGTCCAATATCTGTTGATTTTTATGGATTAATAAATTTATTATTATTATTATTATTATTATTATTATAATTTATACACTTATTATACTGAATTTTAAATGAGAAAAACTTAAGTTAAAAGTTATATTAATAAATAAATAAATAACAACTAGTTAAACACCTTTATCAAGGCCAAGATCTTTTTAATACAACAGGTCTCGTTAATATGTAACAAAATACAAAAATAAGAATAACAAACTATAACTTATATGTAAAATGAATAATAGTTCATTTTTGTTTCAAAATAAAATATCCCTAAATTCTAAATATAATATAAATACAGTATATAATTATATCTTTGAGAAGTCAACATTTAATTTTCTCATTTTACTGCCTCGCAAGAATACAAAACAAAAATATCTCACCAAAAAGATGACAATTCAGTTATTCGATTTTTATTAAATATTCAGTGTCTGTGAAGAGAGTGAAAATATTGGTAGTAAAAGTTCTAATAAAATACAGAGAGAGTAAAAATAGTGGTAGTAAAAGTTCTAATAAAATACAGATTTCCAAAAACAGATGAGGAAAATTATAGATGTTATATATGGAAACAAATGTAGTTTTAAATTTCTTGTCATTTTTTAAAGTATGATTTCATTTTAGTTACGGTCTTGATATAACGAGATATGAATATTTATGACAAATAAATTAATAATAATTTTATTTTGATAAACGTTTATTATTGATCTATTAATTAATCTGAATGTGTTATGTTTATTTGTAATTGATTTTATTTACTTACATTATTCCAGATTGTTTGTGTTTGTCTTGAGTTTATTATTAACAAACTAAAACTTAAAATATTCGATAGGGCGTTTACTTCGTGGCTTCTTTGATGAGTTGTAATTGAAACGCGATAACTTTGTTTTACCACTATATTAGTATTAGTAAATAATAATATAGTTGTAAAACAAAGTTTTAACAAGAGGTAAAACAAAGTTATCGTGTTTCAATTACAACTGATCTCGTAAATATAATCTATTCAAATTTAACAATCTAATACAGATTGGCCAAATCGAAAGGGGCCTAATCTAATAGAGAGAGGATTTTTATTTATTTGTAATGAAGTAAGTAAAATATATTACGTACTCTACTTTCCTCTAATTAAACAATTTGCATATATATTAAATTCCTTTTACTTACAATATTGAAGTTTTTAAAATAAAGTTGAGATTAATATTACCGAAAATAATGTATTAAGTATTATTTTATAGCATAAATTTGTTTTAATCTGGATTTATTGGATTATGCAATTTAAAAAAAATATTAATTCAAATTCTGGGCCGCGCCGCGCCGGTCTCGGTATTCTGAAATTATGTTTGTCAAACTGGCCATTCACTGTATTGCATAATAACTGGTTAAAGTTTCACTTCATGCAAATAAACTGTTATAATGATATTATTACTGACGTAAATGTATTTTAATTTTCGTCATAAAATACTTCAACATAAAACAGGACCACTAAACGAAAAATTCATTCATTTATATAACGAGTAAAAACGGTTATTTAAATCATTATTATTATTTTATTATATGGAAAAATGGCTAAACCGAAGATTCTACGGATCAAAATATGATGATTTAATAAACCATATCTATATCCAAAAGTTTACGATTAAGCCGAAATTAGTTTTCAAAATACAATTATTCTTTTATAACAATTGAGCACTTTATTCGATCTGAATGAATTTTATCTGTAAACTTTTGTATATAGATACGTTGGGTTAATTCACCATATTTTGGCCCCAGGAATCTATAGTCTAGCCATTTCCCCACATAAACGGGATTCCATGTATACAGGGTGATTATTTAATACAACATATATATATCCAAAAGTTTACAGTTAAGCTGGAATTAGTCCTCGAAGTTCCAAATAAACTCTGTTGGATTTTGTATTCTTTAATGTCTATTGTAGTAGAATTTACCTTAGTCTTTAGAGCTCTATAAGTATTATTTAGGTAGTTTTGAACATTTAATTGAAAACGTGGCGGTGCTCATTCATGTAGGAAGGCAAATCCTCTATTAAATATACAGGGTGAGTTTTTTTAGATGTTCTCCATGGGGATCTCGGAAACTATAAGAGATAGAGAAATGGTTAAATGGGGAAAAAAGTGTAGATTTACAAGACGACTAAAATTCCACTTTCAAAGTTTCCAAAAAAGTCAAGGGTAACTAGATATTTAAAAAAAAGGAAATGGTGTCAATTTTTTCAAATCAATATATCTCGGTTATTATAACAGATATAAAAAAAACTGTACAATACAATGCTTTAGATCATTTTATGCAGATTAATAAAAATAATCAGAAAATTTTTATCGCCATTGTTTTCCTCATTCAAAAGATATTTTTTTCTCTCTTATCTAATATCACATATAGCATAGTTATTAAGTTTGGTGAAGAAAAGCGCTTGTTATGTTCCATATATTTATTTACAGTTTCCTGACACGTGTTTCGAACTTTGCAGTTCATTGCAAACATAACATAACAAGCGCTTTTCTTCACCAAACTTATATATCCGGTTTCATCAAAAATGTAGCAAAACATGCATTACCTCTAACATAGTTATTTCTAAAAATAAGTGAGTTATAGTAATTTTAAGTTTAATTATAAATTTTTAAAAAATGGGTAGCCATGAAAAAGATGAAAATAAAATATTTGTAGATGTTTATAATAATATCAATATTGTAATTATTAGTTTTACAGAGATAAACCAAAATAATAATAATAAAACAACAGCATAAAATAATTCTGTAATTATCAAAATATTAATGGGAGAGAAATTTTAATATTAAAAAAATATGCTCAAAGAGTCCACTATTAATAATATTATGACAAATTATATCTTTTTAAAATTGAATGTATGGCTTTTTTGACAATTCTCATGTAAATTGAATTAAATGTTTCAATAACAGCTATTTTATGATCCTCCGCGGATTGATATGATTTTTTCACACCCTCACAGAAAAAATTCTAAAACGTACAGATCGGGAGATCTAGGTGGCCCTGGGATTGAAACCATTTCAATCTTGCTTGTAATGATAAATTTAAATAATCGAGCGCATCTTCAAAGGTTTTCTGAAGAAAATTAAAGTAATCATTTGCACTTAGTGAGCTTTCAAAAATATATGGACCGAGAATTCTTAATCCAAACACACCATAGACTAAACCCAAATTTTTGCAGTTTTCTCTATGTTCATTGTGGCAATTAAAAATACCACAATTAGTAAATCGCGATTCATCTGTTCATAATATGTTTGTAAAAAACGTATTATCTTCTTGGCAGATGTGTCTATACCACATACAGAAACCATTTGATCACTACAAAATGATTATTCTGTATGCTGGTTTTTAATTTTTGTTTCACTTTGTAAAACTAATAAATACAATATTGTTATTATTATAAACAACTGCAATTGTTTTACTTTCATCTCTTTCATGGCTACCCATTTTTATTTACAATAAAACTTAAAATGATTATAACTCACTTATTTTTAAAAATAACTATGTCATATGTATATTGGATTAAAGAGAAAAAAAAAATCTTTTGAATGAGGCCATAGCCAACTATGGTTTTCATTAAAAAATGTAAGTTTGCATCATATCTCGGAAAATAATGATTATTTTTTATGAATCTGCATAAAATTATCTAAAATATTATCCTTTACAGTTATAATAACCGAGATATATTATTTCATTCGTCTCTTAAATCTACACTTCTTTCCCTATTTAACCGTTTCTCTATCTCTTATAGTTTTCGAGATACCTATAAAGAACATCTAAAAAAACTCACCCTGTATAAAACCGTTGTGCAGAAAGTCTAAATAAATTTCTCCCTTTAGCAGGTTAGGCAAAATGACGGGACAAATTACGAAATTTCCTATTAATCCTACTCAAACATTGATTACAACTCACGTTGTCGTTTCTTTATAGCATGGGGATTTTCATTTGCGTAAATATGCCTCGTAAAAAATGCCTCGTAAGTAAATAGAATTTTCTCATGAATATTTACATCTTCATTTATTCTGTTTTTAATAAAACAACAAAATGTTAATCGTAAATTATATTATTCTTAAATAATTCTATGATACTAGTTTTATAAGTACGTACCCCAAACGCCAATTTGGGGGTTTTTTGTCTCTACATTTAAAATATTTCCTCCACTTAAGGTGTACAAATTGCACTAGGACATCCACAATTTAATTATACAGTTAAAGTTCTTGTTTCTCGAAAGCGTCTGTGAAGTCTTGAAATTGTGTTGTGATTTGGTACGCGACGATTCGGGAATTTTCCCCTATGCAATCAAACACTTTCTAAACAATTTTCTTGGCAAAATTCAAGTACAAGCAACATATCTGTTTGTCCCGAATATGAATATTATAGACCATAATGAAAATATAAAATCTCAGAAAGCACTCCTTAATCTATATTATACCCAATTAACTTTTGTTACAAATTGAGGCGGCAAAAGAAATCATGTATATTTAATCACCCGGAAAACTAGATTTAGATTTCAGTAAATAATATAAAGTTGTATATTCGTAAATTATTTGTTTGTGGCCTAATCAATTTAGATGACAAACACTGACTTTTCACAGCAACTACTATTTTTTAGGATTTTATTATCGAATATTTGTTCACACTTTTTAAGCTATATTTCGAATGAAACTAAAGATTAAATAAAAATAAATCCTCCCGAATAACTTTAGTAGATACAGGAATTATTCTAATTTTATTCATTTTCGTTCAATAATAGAGACACAAACTGCAATTGAAAATTTTCCCTATCTTGAAACGGGAGGTATATAGAAATATTAAAAATTGTTGATGACCAATGGCAAAATGCAAAAGTCAAATCCCGCTTTCATTAACCATTCCCTAAATCGAAAATTCCGTCTAGCATCATTCCTTTTTAATTCAAAATTTAAAAAAAAAATGCTTTTTATATTCATAGTATTCCTGGAGGCGGATTACCGTATTCTCTCTTAAATTAATATCTTTTCACTTTCGAGCTCACTTTACCGGTCGACCGTGAGCTAAAACGTGAAAAACATCCTCGACAGGATGCGTCCAATTAAACATTATCTAATATGTTGGTAGTGAAATCCATAATACGGTGTGGATATAAATAATTAAATAAATGAATGAATCTACGTACTTTCCAGAATTTATTAAATACATTAATTTCCTATGCTAGTTTCCGTCTCCATTACCGATTTTAAGCAGAAATACTACAGAAAACACTGAAAAATGCGAAATTATCAAATAATAAAATCAATAATTTAATAAAATAAAATAAATAATCTTAAGTTACAATATTTATGTATAAATATAAATTTAACAATAATAAAATAATAATAATATAAGAACTGGCGTTAGTGGGGCATACAATTGCAGAACTAGTGATGGCGAAAGTGCAGCTTACCGGGTACCTTTTGATATATAATTACTTGAGAGTAGCACATAAATATACAAATAACATATAACAGATTACTATAAAGTTACATGTGAGCGTGTACACATTCGTTGTGAATAGTAGGAGCAAAGTCTAAAAAATGATGATTCCATGTAACTTCATTCCCAAATTATTGTGTGGTACTTAAGATTATCCCTTAAATAACACGTCTTGGTTATTTTTTGAGTATTTCGGCAGTATTTAAAAAATTGCTTTTATTCATCTCATAGAAAATCCTTAAAGTTTATTCGGATTATGTAAAGTTCTGATTCTGTAAATTTACATATCTGCTAATATTAGAATTAACTTTTAATGATTTTCTTTAAAAGCAAGAAAGCAAATTGGATCATTTCATTGCATAAAGTAAACACAGTTCATCTCTAACTTGTCTTGTCTTGTCTCAGATTATATAATAATAGTTTAAGTATGTTATTGTTGCATATACAGATATTATATTATACAACTTAACCATTCTGATATTAATATAATATAAGAAATACATATATTCAAACTGGTGTTGCTTTGACAGCTGTGCCATTTGCAACATGCAAATTACCTTTGTATAATTTAATATCTGTCGAGGTATTAGCCAGAGACGTAGTTTTTTCAATAAGTTGATTGTTTTGTAGTCATAGTAAAACTCATTGTTGTAGACTTGCGAAATATTTTCTTTTACTTTACTACATTTTATTATTTTATTATTAATTTAATTATTAATTCGGACCATTAGTTCATAAGATTTATTGTATCAGTTGCCGTACATGCCAGTGTAAGTTATGTACATTTTATTATATTTATTTTAGTAAATATATTCATTTGTATTTAATATCAGTTTTATAAAGCTGTTCTCATGAGATCGAGAGATTGAAACACGTGACTGTAGATGTTTATAAACTAGATCGTTAGATTATTTATTCACTATTGCTAGTTTATTATAATTAAATCAGCGTAAATTTATTTCTTTTTCATATTCTCTTACACCATATTCACTAACTATTAAATGAAACATTGAGTCTCCTTTCCGCACAAAATGTATTAATAGTAAATGTACATTTCGGTCACGATGTGACCATTTTCAGTGCTAAACTGGCCAAATTGTACATTTGCTATTAATACATTTGGTGAAGCAATGATACTTAATATTTCATTTAACTCACATCTTCACGTATCTTACGTATCTTAACAATAAAAATGTCACGAATATGACAATCAAATATCATAAAAATAGCTCCGTATAAAAAGGACATAAATACACTAACAATGGTCAAAATATTGCTTGTATGGCAAAAGTGCTGGCAGTGATTTCCCTGATCTGAAGCAGAAGGAGGGATTATATTTCCTAATCATTATTTCCTGTACGATATCCTACAATTTCTACCAGTTAATCAAGTTTAAAGGTTAAATAGTCTACGGATACTGGAATTTCAATTCGCGATGCAATTTCGCCACAATAACCAACCAACATGAGGAAGGTAAAGAAGTTTAGGAAATAATTAGAAATGACCAAGTTTGAGTTCCGAACGTCCTGGATACTCCATCGCGAAAAGCATGCTCTTAGAATTTTAGATCTTTAAAATTGCTTTTATTTAATAAGTAAAATTAATGATAGATGGAAATGATTAATTGCTCGTCGACGTATGGAATAATTTTTAGAGTAAATCGCTTTGTCTACCTCTGACCATCGTATTGCACAGCAACTTAGTAGCGAGTGGTTGCATTATGTCTTTTTTAGTGAAAAATATCCATTTTGTTTATGGGTTCATGATGGTCACAGATTAGTTAAAAGATTCAATTTGTAGTTTTCTGTACAACGACAAACTCATTTCACTTAAAGTGTGGAAGGTTTTCTGAAACGGAGTCGTGTTTCCTCGATAATATAGAATCATATTTTTAGCAATGTTGCTATGAAGTTTCTAAATATTACTAATGTTGTCTGCTTACACGGTCATTTCGTTCACTATAACCTTTTTATATATAAATATTATAGGGTGTAAAATGAAGAAACTCCCAAACAATGTAGATATCTTTTGACAACGGATTTTAAAGAATAGAAGAGTTGATACCTTAGGCTAGAAATGTTTCTCTTATATCAAGTATTTCTAATGGGTTAGCTGAATTATTAAGAGGAGAAGAGTCGACGCTAGTAATATTTGTATCTTGCTGAAATTATCGTTTCTTTATATGAATAAAATATACATTTTCCAAATGTTTTATCATAATAGATCAGCATTTGCTAGATGTTCATTTTACTGGTGTTCAGTATATATGAAATCAAACAATAAAAACTTTTAATATATACATGATGTTACTTATAAAGCATAAAATAAAAATTAAAATCAAAATATTTGCACAAAAGAATTTATTCTGTATATATCGTCGGCGGTCGCTGGAAATTAATTAATAATCTAAAAATAATACCTTAATTTATTTTATAATTTCATAATAATAAATGATAAAAGAACTTCATTGAAGCAAAACCGTACAAATTTTATTCCCTTGATAATATGTATTAATGTTTCAAACTTTCTCAACTGAAAACTGAAAGAAAATACACAATGTAGTAATTATAATTTATTTAACTCTTTAAATTATGGAGGCGAATTATCAACGTGTTATAAGATAAATAGATACTAAATGTTATTTAATAGAAACTATCTAGTTCATAATTTTTAATAACCGTCATAATTTTAATTACTATTATGAAGTCCCTTAAGCAAATTAAATTTAAAAATGATAATTAAGATATATATTATATTTGTAGGTGTGAATTTTTTAGTTATTTTAGAATAGACATAAGATAGGACTTTTATAAAAGTATTTTAAAACATCATGCGCAATATTTTTAAGTACTAATTTATAAACAGTATTGGTATCACTCATTGATAGAAAAACCTATTCGTTATATTAATTACTTTTATGTCAGTTATCCCGCATGTGCATCTGGGTACTATACATTATGCTTATAAATACTAAAGAAATTGTGCTCCAGAATAACGCAACATAAAAGTGATACTAATATAAAAAAGGGAGCTTGTGCACTAGCCACTCATGCACAAACTACAAAGCATGTGATCAATCATAGTGCAGTTGAGGTTCTGGATACTGAAAGTCACCAAAAAAATAGACTTTTCTTAGAAATGTGCTACATTAACCAGGAATCTGATGCCATGAATGCGGAAACAGATATCAAAGGACTAAGTGCCATTTACACATATCTTCTTAAATTACCACCTAGTTGTTACAGTTTTTCTGTTTGCTTCTTTCCTTTAATAACTTAAAAATTATCAGTTGACTATAGCATTAAATGATCTCCGTGACGTCTAAATGTCCATGTTTTAAGATGGGACTTTACTAGCCTCATTTCTGTAAGTTTAAGTTATTGTTATTATAATTATAATGTTTATTGTATACCTTGTAGCGCCCTGAAGAAGGGAACATAGTTTCCCGAAATATCGGCATAGAATAAATAGTATTTAGTGAATAATCTCACTTATTGACCGATTACCCAATAAACTGATTTAATATATTTACTCAGGTCACTATATCACAATTCTTATAAGTTTAATTTCGAATTCAGATAGCGTGTGCGAAATTTAAGAATTTTTCTTAAAATCGCCTGTCGCTATAAAGGATAAAAAAACTTATAGATATTATTAAGTAGACAAACACGTGTTTAATTTTTTCTCACCGTTCTCCATCAAGCTGCGTAGAAAACGAAACCGAATTTTTTACAACATTCCACAGCAGACGTGTCCGGAATTCCGCGGCTTTGGGTATTTAGAGGAAGAGAAACACAAGGGAGTTACATGCCAAAACAGGTAAACGTCGCGATCGGAAGATGAAAGCGTACACGTCGGTTCTTCTTCGGCGCAAGAACTCGATAGGTAATAATTTAGAAAGTTTACAGCCGCCTAGCCCATCATTAAGTTTTGTAATTGCGATACTATCAATTTAACGACTTTTCCAATTTGCTGCAATAAAGGGCCACAATGGAAAATTTGAAAGTGCACGGAACGCGGAATTCTTAAGGAATATTGTTAGGATGTTTAATTCACGCTATAATTAATCGAGTATTAATATATGAAGAAATTAATTTATATATCTTGATTTAAACGATGTAATTATCCATTATATAGATGACACCTTAATTAATTTATAATACAATTGTCACAATTTGGCGATAATTCGCTATGTGATGTAACTTTCCAATTTTCTCTAAAAAAATACCAGTCAACTTATTTATAGAAACATACTCAAGATTTCTAAATAGATACAAGACATATGGCAATCGTTAAAGATGTATACGGCAGAATACCTACACTAAACCTTTGAGTAAGAATATAGTAACTATTACTAAGAAAGCAGATACCTATTTTTTTGCAAATATCAGTTCTTTTTAAAGTATATTTGATATATTTCTCGTTATATAAATTAAATAGATAATTTAGTAAAAAATTAAAGCACGCAAGGAAACGTGTTTAATAGCAAATAATATTCATGACACATTTTAAATTCGATCTAACGAAAAAGTTCCTTTCTAAATTTTCAGTCACTGAGCACTCCAAACATGTTTTGCTTTTTTTGGTCACAGTGGGCGTTGCTGTCGGTCTATCGATATAATCTTGTTAATTTGGTCCAATTGCTCTCTATAAATGTCTCGAACTATTAGATACAATTTAAATAAAATATATCAAAATATAACTACTTAAAACAAGATTTGCAACTTATTGCATATAATATAGTATAATTTAATGGATAAATTTTCCATTTAAGAAGTAACCTTTTAAAATACCAATTCAACATGTGTTATATCTGAAAATTAGTAATAAATACACATATGTGTTATAAAGTAATAAAAGTGTATAACAGGTAAAGTTACAGAAAAAATATCTTAAAACAGCAAAGTTATAACTATTTTAAATTTATCGAAATAAATTCATATTTTAGATAGTAGACCCAATCTTTGTTTTATTGGTGAAGAAAAATAATTTATGCAATAATTATGCTTTAATTTATATTTTAATTTATGAATAGCTAAAAAAGGTAATATGTCAAATATAAATTCAATTGATTCTGCCGATTAAATTAAATATATTGAAAGACTTATTTTCAAACTTAAAACATTTTCTTACGAGGGCAATCTGATGGTCAAACTATACTAATATACTATTATAATATACTTGTTTTCTTATGGGCCGAGTTACAGTGGATCCTGTGAAGGCCCTTATGAAAAACATTTTGCAAAAATTTGTATGCATAAGGCATTTTGCATTTGTCACAACACGCTTATTTTTATTTTTAAAAACTCATGCCAAAGATAGATTTATCATATTTTAAATATAAGAAACATTTGTTAGAAGTATAAACTAAGGATTTGATACTGTTTGACTTCATACGAATCTATCAAATCCATTATTTCTAATACATAAACAATTTATATTCTTTAAATGAAGATTTAGCATAGTATCCTTATTTTGAAAATACCAATTAAACAACACAAATAAATATATATTTGGAAGAGACTGAGCGGGCCACGAAAAATGCATTTAAAGGGTTATATCACCGATCTATGATCAAGTAATACATTTCACCTTGAAACTTTTTCATTTAAATCATAAGTCATGAGCTAAATTGTTATATATATATATATATATATATATATATATATATATATATATATATATATATAATACATATGTCAATACACGTCAATATATCAAATATATATATATATATATATATATATATATATATATATATATATTTATATATAGATATACAATATTTAGACAGTTAATTAACTTGGCAAACGCAAACTTGTAATTATAAAAAAAAAGTTTTAATAATATTTAACAAGTAAGAGCTTCTTACAATTACTATGGACTAAAACTATATAATATACTCTCTTAGTCAGTAAAATAGCTTGATGTCTGTCCAAGAAATATATTATTACATCTCACTATAATATGGATGGCATTGGCACAAAATGTCATCATAACTACTCATAAAATATGAGCCTAAATAAGCCAGAAATTGCCTATATTGTCATAATCTACTACTGGTGATGATACCATCATTTAGCACTATGGGTCTGAGTGGAAGAACACTACGTGAACTCCGCATGTCCCTTGCTCTATATTGTAAAGTGTTAATATATTTATATAAATTTTTAGAACATTTCTTTAAGTGGCCATGTAAAGCAAAATAAATAAATAAATAACTTTCTAAGTGACAACTATAAAATATTAACTGAATTATTCAGGGCAAGAGTATGTTTTATTTAGAAATTGTTTGAATATGAGGTATTCTAGCTTAGATATACTTATTTATTTTAATTTTTGTACTTTTTATATTCTACAAATTTAATTATTTATTGGTTTTAAAATGTTTTGTTGTTTGCAATGGAAATTAATTTAATATGGTTACCATAGATTTATATTTATTCATTTTTATTTCAAAGTACTAAATTCTATGTTTGACCATGTATAGGTACCACTTTGTTTATATATTGCTTGTATTAACAAAATGTGATATTTATTAAACTTATACTAAGCTATATTCGATGTATTATTATTGAATCTTTATTTGTCATAACTGCATCAAGTAAAGCTTCACTTAATTTATAGGCATTAAATATAGTAGAGTAACCGAAAGACAAATATATGCTGTACATAATCTAAATAAATTATATATTGTGAATCATTCTTGAAGTGAATGCAGCGCAAGGTTTGTAGAAAACAAACTGGAATATATTTATACCCTTTTACAATCCTTTTGTCATCGTTGAAAAATTCAGGACTGCATGGAATTCGAAATGACCTAATACTATCCTTCTCAGAATATTATTCAAGGAACTGATCGTGACTAATCTTTTTAGGAGTAAAGATAAATTGTGCGGTATAGGTCTTTACCGGCTATATATAAATAAATTTCATTGTATTTCCAGTGTTTATTTCGGTGTGCACTATGAATGGTGTACATTTTAGCGGGTTATTTAATTAAAATTTTCTTCTGTCCCTCCCCCCAGACGCGTTGTATCATTTGAGTGGCATAACATTTATTATTATAATCCAATGGCCACTATGTTATGTAACTAAAAAATTGGTTGTTATTATAATTTAATTAATACTTTAAACTAGCGCTTTTATTGTTGGTCGGAAGGGCTATAATGATTTCGATAAAAAATAAGTTACAGATACTAAAATTTAATTAAAATAAAAGTGTAAGTTTATATTTCTGTTCAAAATTACAGACCAAACATTTATTTTTCGAGAATATTGATTTTTGCAAATAATTATTTTTCACCTTGTACCATGAAACAAAATTCAGAACAATTGTCGTAATCATGTTCTTGCAAAGATTGAACAGATCTTGGTTTAAATGCTTCAAACTTATTGATACCTTATGTACTGTTAACTTTCCCAATCCTAAACTTCTGGTGCATTTTCTAACAGATATTATAGGATTCTCAACCACGCTTTACAAGATATCCAACGAATTCTTCACATTTCTCACTGACTGAGTAAAATTCTTGATACTTGTGAATAACTGATTCTCTTATCGGGGTGCCTGCCGTTAAAAATTTCAGCTGCTTCTCTGTGGGTTTTATAGTTATCGCCGCATATTTCTTTTTTGTATGTTTAAGATCAAGCACAAACTTTTATAAAGAATATAATTTTCTGAGAAATTAATAATAATAAAGTTTTCCATATGTTGCATAGTTACGTGGATACGTTGTATATAATATATTTAATATTTTTCAATGCAACTTAATTAAAACATTAAATTAATAAATAAAAACAATAATATTTTTAATATGAAAATTAATTATCCAGGATCCAGTAATCTTCGCATTTCAATCGAAACAATTCTTAATATTTACTAATTTTGCCAAAAATTAAAAAATACATAAATCGATAGCTTTTATCTATTATAATAACAAACCAATAACGTTGTTTACAATAGGTAACCAAATAAATGAAAATAATCAATATTGTATTTTCTGGTATTTACTGTAATTTAATTAACGAAATGATTTCTTTATTTATATGTTAGTATCAACCTAATTTGTATATGGTACAAGTAGAAACATAATTCATGAAAACATAATGAATATTGTTCAAGAAATGTGTATTCCTATTTGTTAACTTTCCTCACTTGCATCCTCTTTTATTTTAACAATGGAGTCAAGAAATACCCGTATATTTTACTGAAGCATTCTCTTATTTGCATACCAGCAACGCCTGAGTATGCACCTGATGTGTTAAGAGACCTAAATATCGGATCAAGTGAAATGTATGTTTCGATCATCAAAAAATATTTACTTTTACTCAAACATTTACATATATACATTTTACTTTCGAAAATAAACATGTATAATTTATATTAAGTCGTATATAAAACAAATTGAATTACCATACTACTAAACATTAATATTAAATTGCGTCAAGTATAATGTACGAAAATATATTAAAATATTGTATCATACACGTAAACACATTTATAATATTGCCTTAACGCTTAAATTTAAATATAATTAATAATAAATAATCACGATAAAATAGTCATAAAACCCCCCTCAGTTTCCGTCAAGTACTTAGTATTTTAAAAAACGCACTGCTATAACCAAAAGCAAAATTAATACCAGGGCAAAATATCTTATATGTCTCACACATAAAAATAATGGTATTACTACTAAAACAGCAGTAAAAGTATATAAAATGGAATAATAAAATGTACTAAAATCCTTTAGTTCGTTGTAGAAAATTAAATATTAATTTAAAAATACGAAAACATTTCGTGGATCTACAACAAAATTTACTAAGGCTACAAAACAAATTTGTTGTTCATAATTTTTCATGTTATAGTTACTTTAAACAATCTAGAGTACATTTTATCATTTATTAGTATATTCAACAGAAATAATTTCATTCAAATTAGTGTTGCTTTGATAGTTGTACTATTTGTAACAAGCAAATTAATCCCTTCGCACCCTAACAAAACTCCGCCATCCTCTCAATCCTTTACATAATCTTTCTAATCAGCTTCTTTATGATACCACCTTAGTCATTCCCATCCAAGAACGCCTTTGATTCCTATCAGAAAAACTCTATGAAAATCCTTTAAACTTTCACATATTAATCCCTACACTGTATTCCTAGAAACCCAAATATAATTCCTAAATTTAAAAACCCACATTCTACTATTTTTGATTTCAGTTTTATCATTTCATGCATCTGCTTATTAAAGACTGACGCCATATGACTGGACAAATCAAGGCAGATTAACAAACTAACACCTCATCTATTACTTATTATTGAAATGTTACTGTACATATTTTTCAATAAAAAGGTATATACTACTGGTCATTAAAGATATGGACTTGCGCATAGATGAAACAAAAGCTATGTTTAAATAACAAGTAAGAATACATATTAAATTCTAAATTTTGAATTTAAATACTTAAATTTTATAGTAAATAAAGAATTACACAATAGATACGCCAAGTACTGTTGAATTATTATTGCTAACATTATTATTTTATCTTAGCAAAAAAATCTGAAATGAATAAAGTTCTAGTTTGTAGATAGATGTGCAAAATTTCTTCCTTATTATCTCATAGCAATCTAGTAAACGTCTCGCGGAAACATTGAGAGCGACTATAGGAGTCAAAGGTCGAACGCTCCTCTTGAGAAGAAGACGAAGAGATGATGATAGTCGTTCCCGACCAAGTGGAAAGAGGCAAAGTTTATTGATCCCAGATCGTTACACCGACGATGACTAGAACAACGACACAATCTCAAACTGGAAAACCGCAATAGTGGCCATAATTGTCGCGATGGTATTTCGTGTCCTGCCAAAATGTCATGGTTCTATACACGGACGTAGAGAACACGCAGATAGACCGTCATTAACATAATTATCTAATAAATTGCTATCATAATTTACAGAAATTGTCAATACTGTAAATTGTATACAATTGTTTGAGTGTCAGTTCTATAGTTAAATGTAATTGAATTGCAGTTTTGCAACGGCCAAATCTGAATGGTATTTTAAGAGTTATATATGTAATACAAGGGTAAGTAACTATTAAAATACTATACAGATTGTTGATTTTTATTCTTCGTTAACTGCAATGTAGTGAAATGAATAAGATATAGTATAATAAATTATTGTAAATGTTTTAAAACCAGATGGTTTATTTATATTATATTTAAACATATAATACAAATTAATTTTGTAGAAGAAAAACACTTGTTATGTTCCATATTTATATTTTGAAAATGATCGGAAATGAAACTGAAAATAAAAGTAATAATATGGAACATAACAAGAGGTTGCTCAACAAGTATCAACTATAATACTACTACAATTTAATTCTGCAAAATAATTTATTCTAATGCTAATGGAAAATATCTTTTCAATATTATTGTTTAAGATTATTATTTACTGAGCTTTTTAGTTAAGAAGTTCATATTTGTCGAAAACAATTAATTTGTAATAGTAAATACTAATTATTTTTTCTACACATGAAAACCATTGTGGGTAAATATATCACATTCGAATAATTCAAACATCAATTTCTGTGCTACTTATAAGACTCAACACAACCAAAGTAATGTCAAAAAACGTTGATGTGGTCATCATAATACACTTTTGCACAGAAATATTATTATTTACACTTTTTTTATATTTTAAATAAATTAAATAGTATGTAGTAATACATTTAGTCATATTCAAGAAGAACTAAATTTTTAATTGATTTTTCATATATTAAGTGGTTTGAAATAAGTGTCAAAATTAAAGCTGTAGTAACTATTTAGAAAAAGAAAAGGTTTCCAATAAACAGCTATTTAAACAATATTACATCATAACAATTTCTATACTATACAAACCCGACAAAATTAATGGCTTAATTTAAAATCCCTTTTAATACTAAATCATCCTATATTTTACGCAAAAACACTATTATTTACAAATAACACACTCGATTATTTCTAATAGAGTTTTCTTGTAACTGATATGGATAAAATGCAAAAAGGAAAATAATTTATTTTTTTCTCATTTATAATGAGAATTACGATAATTTTATAATGACAATTTTGTTTAATTAAGAGATTTAGATGCTATTTAACCCCATTCCATTGTTTCCTTTAAATTAAAATTAAAAACTTTTTCTACCTGAAAGATTAAACTTAAGGTCTTATTGAACGATTCATATTTTTTCTACTAAATATGGATATAATGTCACAATATTATTAAGAGAGTCTAAAATTTTAAAGGATAATGAAATTATTAGTACAGAAAAAGAAATATGATGGTTCTTGATATTTCTATTCTAAATATTCTTATAATGTTATCCAGGAACTCAAAACCGATATTTTCCTCAAAGAAATTTTCAAAAAAGTTTATGATCACGAGCAAGGCTGAATTTTTGAAGACTTAGAAGATAATTATTTATTTACTGATATGGCTGATACAGTTTATAAATATTTTAAAATCCTTAAATAGAAAACAAATTTACTGAAATTAAAAAATATATATACCGTTATTGTTATTAGCAAGTGGGTTAAGTAATAGTGGCAAACAAAAATGGCCATAAATAATAAACCTAGCATCAAAATATATTTCTAATAATCCTTTAAATACTTAATTACGATAAAATTAATTAGATCGTCGTTATAGGATTGTGGTTTGGAATGCGAATTTATGGAAATTATGAGTCACTCACAAGGACGTAAACATTCCGGTTAATGTTTGGAGTGTAAAATAAGGATGAATAAGAGAGCCAAGGTGTCCTTGCCCAATTATCCTATTCGATGACTGTGGGTAGATTAATTTGATTGCAAGGCTATTAAAAAGTGTATTCAATTTCATAGGAACTATATTTTGCTTAACTTTAAAATAATTAATTTTATCATTAAATATTGCTTAAATTGATTGATTTACAAAGTTGAGGATCTGCAATTTTATCATGCAATATAATCCACAGTAGCCAAGTGTATCAGTATATTTACATTGTATATTTTATTATGTGAAATCCTAGTCAGTATAAAGTGACAAAATATATTTCTGGAAAAGCGTTCAAAATAAGAAAATAATATAATAAAGGGCCGTTTTTAGTGAAAACGGCCTTTATCAGGGCTCACAAAACACTACACGAATTCAAAGATTCCCGAAATCACCTAATTCATACCCAATCCGTGAAAGCATTCATATATATATATATATATATATATATATATATAATAATCCATCAAATAATTATTTTAAAACCAAGTAACGAATATTTTCATATATAACGAAAATATATACTTCAGCTTTAGACTGATTAAGATTCAATTAATAATATAAATAGTTATACATTATATAAAAAATAATTGAATTCTACTAACCTTTCAATGATTGATCCATGGCGAACACAATTTAAAATCACAAAATAGCCACAAAACTAGTCGGTATTAATAAAAAATTAGAATTTGATTACTATAAAATAAAAACACGACTATATACATTTAATTACAATCTAGAATATCTCTAATATTCTACTAAATAACCATGTATTCAAGTTTTAATGACTTAAAGGGAGATATTTTACATGGGACACGGCCTAGGTTAATTTAACAGTGTTCTGGTTCATGTATTTAAGAAGACTATTCCCAATACAATTGTGTTTTTATTATAATCAAAGAAATTTTTCTTTCAAGGCAAATGAAAAAAAACACACTTAGTGTGCACTAACGATCCATAATTATTATTGATTTAGTTAGGTTAAACTAAGATGGCAATTCCTTAACATTGTAGGTCAGTATTTTTACATGAGCTCTTTACTTCTAAATTACATGTCCTAATTACATCAATCTAATATAATAAGTAAATTTGATATAGACATTAAAATTCTGGATATGTAAGTGTAATTAATAAATATTATACATATTTTATCCATAGTTTTTAAAATAAAATAAATGAAAAAAAAATTATAAAAAAACTTATATATGAGATAACATTAAACTGGTCTGATACTAAATAATGCCATTTAATAAACAAAGCCATTTTTTAAAGACAATATGCAGTATTTTATGTCAATGTAAGATTTTCGATTATGTTTAGTCTGGTCTAACAGCTAAACAAATAATTTAATTAAGTGCTAAAAAAAGTTGATTGTACCATAAAATTTATTGACAAATCCTATTTTCAACGTACCCAATATGAATGATTTACCGTTAATGTGACTCACGTATAGACTTTCTTCGCCGAGCGTTGTGACGAAAATGGCAATTTCCTCACCGTGTTACGGTAATTCAATGAAATAATGTATGCTAGGATCGTAGGATCCCATTGTCTTCCGGTGAGAAAAGAGGAAAAGGCGCACACATTCATCTATTACATAATTGCGTTTATTTCATATTCTATTTCACTTGTATAATTTATTTGTAACCATGAGACTGCAGAAGACTAATGCAGATAATATTACCTATTAAAGAACTCTACACCGAATTATGCTTCATATGCGTTTGTACTTTTCTGATTCTCTACAGTGGTATTACATTTGTAATCAAGATATCATTTATATGTTTTCTGTTATTGAACGTCAGTTATTATTTTAAGTTACAAATAAGAAGAAAATGTTTTAATTATATATAATATAGTAACACGAAAGTATAAACAAATGTACAAGCAAATAATATCTTAATAAATAAGGGATTTCAATATAATGGTTTCAAAAAGTAGATAATATTATTCTTTTAAATTTGGCCAAAATATACATTTTTATATAATTGGCTGTTTTATATAATTTGGATTCGGTATTTCACTATTGTTATTGCAGAAGTATTTCTTTGCTATGAATGATTACTCTAGCCGCTATGCATTTCTTGTACAATCAAGATATCCCAACCACTTAAAGCGTGAACCACCGAATAACAAAAAACGATTCAAATTGTAGCGCGTGTAGTGTATAATTCGGCGACGATCAGAGCTGCTGTAATTGTATTATCTACAATGTATATATGTTTTAACTTTTCGTTTTAATGCTGGTTCCTACCCAGTTTTTTCCTATATTACATTTAGGAGTGAATTGGTTTTATATCTAACAATTTCAAGATATGTTACTGTTAATATATTTAAGTTACAATGGTATTTCAATATATTTAGACAACGATCATTATAATACACTTTATACATAACTATTTAACCAAAAATAAACACTCGAATTCTTTAAAATTAAAACGAAAATTTGTTTCTTTCAAGAAACCAATTTAATTACAATTCATAAAACTAAATCATAAACAAATGTTAAAAAATAACGAGGACCAAGAAAGTAAGAATACCAATAACTAGTCATGCCTAAAATTATTCTTTAAAATGTTTAATTTAAAGTTTATATTAATTTGTGAAGTAACATTTGTAAAGGCTTCTTTAATTAAAGTTAGAAGCTTCTACTTCTGCCTGGGTGTATAATTTAAGTTCAGTGTTTTTTTTTAAATTTTTGTCTTCCCTTATAATTTTCTACTGCGTAGCATCATCATCTATTCTATTTTCGTATTATCTTATATTGGATAATATCTATAAAAGTTTAGTTATATTTGTGCGCCCGTGTTGATTTGCTGCATTTCTTGTGTCCCTCTTTCAATTTTTTCTAGCTTTGAACCTTACCTAGTGATACTTTTTGTGCTAATAATAAAAAAAATGTTTCTTAAACCTTTCAATGTCTCATGTATCTAATTTTATATCCAAGTCATATTTTTGGCGAGTCCGCATTCTATATAAGCCTGAATAAAATAAAATCATGTCTCAGAAATTAATATATTGGCATTTACTATGCATATTCTATTATACAATAACTGTAGTAAGAACATTAAATATCACAAATTTCCTCCGCATATGCTTTCAGTATAACAAACTTCACACAATACAGATAAAATTTAATAGCTTAAGTTTGATTACCAAATTGTTACATGCTTGACAGACCCAATAACTATTAGTTATTTAATTTTTATATTTAATATTAGTGCAGGTTATTATTTGGAATGGCTGTATATATTATTATTATATTTTATTTAGTAATGTATCTAAGTATATAGAATAATTACAATTAATTTAACGCTTTATACTAAATGTTAAATTAAATATTTATTCCGGATAATCAGAATTACAATAAAATAGACGACTACAATCACAATTGTTTTATTATATGCATTGTTTAATAATTTCTTTTCAATAAAAAAATAATAACCCAATATTTGTATTAATAAGAACATCAAATGGTATATTGGATTAAACAAAATTACACAGAAATTATTATGCTAATGATGAAGCTATCCGACAGAAACTAAAGTAAATTTTTGTTATTTAATTTTTATATTTAATATTTAATATCGAATTCTAATTAAATAAATAATTTATGATCATTTTATAATTAAAATTAATTTGCAAAGAAATTGTTTAAATAGTTCTGTTTTCTACCAACCAAAACAGGTTATATTTATAACTGATAGTGAATAAAAGTGAGAGCTAATACATTTATAAAATGGCAAACGTAGAAGTATACGGTTTTGAAGAGGTTTCAACTAACATGGGACGAGGAATTGCTAGTTTTTCACTGTAAGAGGAATATGGGCGCGCTCATAAACTGTCTCCAAGAATGTAATTAACGTATTTGCGACTGCCATAGAAACAGAAAACACACTATGTGTATGAGACACCAACAAGGAATTTCTGTTTGGAAATTCATGTCGTAACAGTTCACGTGAAAGTCGTAAATAATTATAAAATCTTAGAATTCAATCATGGAAATCATTACGGTTATGTAGCAAAAATAACCAGATATTCATGTATTATAACAAAATAATGGGATTCAGACTAATTAATGATTATTCATTCAATGTTAATCTAAATACGCTGAATTGAAAAATTCACCATGATATAATTACAAATAATTATTTGTGGTTAAAGCATAGTGAATTTTTCAATTCAGTGTAAATATGGATTACCACGTAGTAAGGATCGCAACTATTCCCTTTATTCAATCGAAATAGTTTACATATATATTTAGAGTATTAAAATGATTATTTGAATATTAAATATTTGGATAGACTATTCATGTATGACAAAACAGTAATGCCTTATAATTTTATTTATTATTTGCTTTTTTATAAAATAAGTTTATTTTTATTTAGATTAATAAATATGTTTAATTAATCCACATTTTATTGAATAAAATATTGTTTTTTATTTTAAATAATATCTTTTTATCGATAGTGCCTTAAGTCTATTTAGACTTAACGACATATTTTTTAAATAGTTTTAACAATACTTATTCAGGTTCAGAGTTTTACAGAATTGTAATGTAAATCAATATTTTTAAATCTATTTATACCTTTTAAGCCTCAAATATATCAATATATGCAAAAGAGGACATATATTAGTTTAAAAATTGGACGCTCTAAATAAATGTTATTTAGTTTACGCCCATTTGACAGAAATGTAACTCATGGCTTTCAAGATAACACTAAATTCTTGGGATTGTATATTGACAGCAAATTACTATGGCATGAACACGGTAGCCAATTAACACTAAAACTGAACAAAGGCATTTTTTTGCTTCGCAACCTCAGCAATAATGTATCAGTAGCTGTCTTAAAAACGGCCTATTATGCTATATTTCATACCTACTTAAACTATGGTATTTTATCATGGGGTCATTCCTCTATTAGACATGACATATTTGCTCTTCAAAGACGTGCTATTCGGGTTATTGCTGGGATTGGTTATAGGGATGATTGCAGAGGGATATATTCCAAACTTGGCATACTTACTCTCCCCTGCATGTATATATTAAAGTGTTTGATCCATGTCCATAAACATATTGATAGTTATACAACACATGAGGATACGCATGATTATAATACTCGTCATAAAAAAGATATTTGTCCCAAATATGTACGATTAGATACCACAAGAAGTGGCGCAAGATATTTGGCTTGTAAATTTTACAATGCATTACCAACACCTATTCGAGGACTAAATATTTTTAAATTCAATCGTAGAGTTCGAAGTATTTTGTTGCATGCATCGTATTATTCTTATGACGAGTATTTGATTAATGCACGAAATGATTTTATTTTATAATATAATTTTATTGTTTTGTCATTTAGTATAAGTTTTATCTACTTACTTATTATTTATGAAGCACCTATTTTATTTTACTTAATTGTTTCATTTTATTATATTTTGACGTATGTAAAACCTTATCTGTTTACACATTAATAAATAAATTTGAATTTGAATTTGAATTTGAATTTGAAATGAACAAATGTATTTTATACCTATTAAGAAATTGCTCTCTGTTTCTTACATATTCAACTAGCTGATAGTTGAAATGAGCAAATCGCATGCTTTTAAGATTCGATTTTAAAGGTATCTAGATTATTTAAGAGTGAGTGCCAATCATTTATTTTGCATCCTATCAACTCATACACAAGATCGATTAGAGATAAGTTTGAGGAACTCAATAGAGCGAATATATCGAAGATATTTGATAAACTTAGCCTCCACATATCACCAAATTCCTTTGTTGATGAAAAACGATCTTGAAGAGCTACAAATAGAATCATGATCTTCACGATCTGAGGTTCTAGGATATCTGGGCCGCAATTCATTACGTACTGATCATTCGTCTTCATAGGAGAATTGCATCAAAAGCAAGCGGCAACATCACGAATTGATAATCTGGTTTCTCTTAGATAGATTATTCGGCCATGTTCAGTTAACTGTTGGCAATTTGCACAAAGTTATACATAACATACTATTTAAAATTTAATTTGTTTACTTTTTGATCTAACTAAAGAGAGAGAAAAATGCATACTGCAAATATTTTCATATTTTCTTGAAATAATATTCAAGTGTTCTGAATTTTTGTTTCAATAAATTACAGTTTGGGTGTTTCTTTACTAATAGCGCCCAGTATATATTGGTTATTGTGTAGGTCCAGATATTTTGTAATTTAATTTCGTTATTGGCAAAATCAATGAACGCATTGATCTACTTCTTGTCGAGGTGATCGATTTCTTAGAAAAAGGCGCGGCTTTCACCTCGCAAATATTACTCACCTTACCTAATCGAGCCGAACGTAAGAACAAGGACGTAAATTTCAAAAATTGTTTACAAAGAATTATGTTAAATATTTTGTCTTCTAAAAAGCACAATGAATGTGTTTATTTTATTGAAACTGATAAAATCACTATAATATTATTTTCAATCTATAATAAATTTGTTGTTTATATACTACTACATTCTTTTAAATACAACATCAGTTTTAATAATTAAAAAAAGTCATCATACAAATTTATAGTGATTGATTTGATTATTTCAGTGTAAATTTATAATAAACATGTATTTATAACAGAATTTAAATTAGGAATACCCATTCTTGTCGTCTTAGAATTATGTTGTATTTCAATGAAACAAATATATATTTCTAAAAGAACTTATTAACTTATTTAATAATTTTTTTTAATTATCCAACTTACAGGTTATTTAATAACTGTTGCCGATAATAACTCAATTAATTAATTATAATAAACTTTAGTCTGTTAAACCTGATAAATTTTTGATGTAGTCAATAAACATAAAAAGTAAAAAACAAAAAACAAAAGATAAAAATATTGTAAATGTAAGAAGCTTCTACTTCGTTATACATGTTTGAATAATTAATAAAACACTTCAACTTTGTTTGTATACTGTATAACACTTAAGTTTCGATAATGGCAAGTAGAGTTGCCTAAACTAGTCAACATAATAAAAAATACAGTGTTATATAAACAAAGTTGAAGTGTTTTATTAAAGATACAAATATTTCTTGTATTTATTTCTCATATATCGCTTAGTAAACCATTATTATAGTAAGACGGAGTTGATTAAAATGATAAAGTGAAACGAACAAAGTGAATTTACCTATTATAAAATTATTATTAAGAAAATGTAATTTCTGTGAGTATTGTAAGAACTAACAGTTCTCCTTGGACTAAAGCAACATCAGGTTTTGATAACTGGTACCTACAGATGTTTTATTTTGAATTTGAATTTAGAAATAATATCAGCACAATTAAAAATCTTGCTCTTGGCATTTCAACGTATGTTAAAAATATTACTGAGAAAAAAGTAACTTCAATGGCCACAATTCGATTTATTGCTTTTCGTTAGAAAGGACATATCTAAGTTTTGGCAGAACTGCACTGAAGAAATTTGATACAGTAAAATATGTTTTACAGATTGCCATTTAATTATACATTTTGTGGCGCAAACTTTACGATATGTAACAGTACAAAAAGTTACAATGTACTAATTGTAATTTGAGTCATGTAGCGCCGGTTATCAATTATATAATTCAATAGAAGTGTCTGCATTATTAAACAAAACAATAATTATTTTTAGTACCAAAAACTTAAATGAAAAATTATTTTTAATAATATTTCGTTTATTATTTCCAATACAACAACGTTTATATTTAATGTTTTCTGTATATACTATTTATTCATAGAATTTTCTTTTTCTCTCTTTTCAGTATTAACTTCCTGATTAAAATTCTTTAGGAAAACCAGATCCAGAACGGAAAAGTAAAAGTAAAGCATTAATAGCACTTTCAAGCGGTCTTATTATTGCCTTATTATTATTACCGTATGTCTCCTTGTGGTAATTGCGCTCTCGATTTGGATTACGTCAAGCAAATAAATTCCTAGTACGGTCGACGATAACGAGAATTATCTTTAAAATATATCAAGTGGTTTTCAGCTTGGTTTCCGTGAAGAAATGGGGTCGTACCACAGCACTGGAGAACGAAAGTGAAACTAGAAGTTCAAGCACACTTAGCACGTGCCTACATTCCGCAACCCAGCTTACCCGACTAGTTTCGATTGTTAATTATTACTGTTTTTATAATTGGATTTGTATTTTTATCTACATGCAGGGGCTCTTGATCTTGTTAAATTACATAATTTCCAGAATTCTGATAAGTTGCACTGCAAATTCAACGCCAATGATAAACATAACATTATTTTCTTGGTTAATTATTTGCATGCTCTAATAAAAACAAGAAATCCTCTTAAACACGTTTCAAAGAAATTACATAACTATAGACAAATATAAATTTTACAAAAAAAAGATAATAAGTGAATAGGTTGAAATGATACATAAGAGAAAAATGGCCTTTATCGAGCACACCGTTCTCAGCTCGCTCACTCTCTACAGAATGCACCGTTGCACATTCGCATTTTCGCAACATACTGTGGACGTCCTTGTGTAATTACAGTTAATCCATAAACGATAATAATTGCTATTAGAACTAATTGCAAACAACTACGAAATAAAGTTAAGTCAACAAGAACCATCTACCCATTTAGACAACGTTCATACTTCGATCGTTTTAAGTCATATTATTTTATTATTCATACTTATCCGCATTTCTATGAATTGTTTTTATTTAGACATACAAAGAAGTAACTTGTAACAATATATATATTAAGTAATTACCTGAATATTTATTCGAACCAATTTAATTATTTATATATATATACAACTATATAGATCATAGTATAAATTTTATTCAATTTCGTTTCACTTGTAATATTTACACCTACGACAAATATCTATCAGGCCGCGCTGAAATTTCTGGCATTCTTCTGTCAGACAGTGGCACTCCTTGCAGCGACTGCCAAGCCCTCACTATACAAGACAAGGTTATTACTATTGTTATACTTATGGACAATTTCAATAAACATATATATGAACATGTATTAGAAACTAAGTTCACTGTAAACAAACATTAGGAATTAAATTTAAAATCTAATATCAAAATTATAATAAGAATATATAATAGTAAACTTTCAAAACTTCAGCTGTATTTTTTTAACGATGAATATAAATTATCATATTTCAAATATAACCAAATTAAGTTCACTGGAGATCTATCTATTCCTTATGCTTACTTGACAATGAGTTACTACTTAAATCTTTATTACATCCGCAAATTTGTGGAATAAGGCATATTCTGGTGTCTGTTATTAAACAACTACTAGAAATAGGGATTATTGTTGATCCATTTAATTTACCCGAGTTGGTAGATCATATAAAATAATCATGAATAAATTATCTTAGTATGCTTTGCTATTCATCGCGTGATTTAACGTGTAATTTTTATATACTATTGTCAGATTTAAATTTAAATAAAAAACTTTCAACTTTACCACATGTGGTAAAACAAAGTTAAAAGGGTTTTATTTAATTTTAATCAAATTATACCACCAAGTAAACGCCGACAACATTCAAGCATATAAAAATATAAACACAGAGATATAAAGTGGAAAAGAGTGCCCGAAAGATAATGGCTACTTTACCGAAAAGATACTTTAAGGACGTTACCGATAATCATATAAAAAATACAAGAAACATGCTTAATGCTTGGGAATATTAAGGACAATGTTAGGGTTATTTGTAAATTTACTGATAAAGTACAAGTGAATGCTACAATGTACTGATTATGAATTCAAATTTCCAACTGCAGTTAAAGAAAAATTGTATCGTCATTATTCCAAAATAAAATTATAAAATGTATATTTTTTACCATCGTTGGCTATTGCTTCATTCACCAGATAATTTTTTTCTTTTTAATCCCATATCACATATAACATAGTTATTTCTAAAAATAAGTGAGTCATTTTTAAGTTTTCTTATAAATCCCAAAAATAGTTAGCTGGTTGATAGATAAGGCGTTGGGATATTGAAAATCCATATTTATTTGTTTATGTTTATGTTTATTATTCTTTAGCTTACAATCCAAAATTTAAAAAAATACATATCAATATCTACATAAAAATTATAGGAAACGTACAAAAATTTTGGCTGGACGAAGCTGGGCGGAGTTCGTGCAATAGCGACGATCTTCTACTATAACCCTTGTTTGACCACGATGCTGAGGGAGCAAATATCCTCTTGAACATCTGGATTCTTCTAGAAAATGCTTTAATTTTCTATTTTGTCCCATTTTTAGGGGAGACTTTTAGCTGTTAATGTCAAAATGTGTGTTTATTTTCACTACAATTGTTTTGCAAATTTATTGCTTCTTCAGGTGAATGAGTTTACAATTTCATTCACCTGAAGAAGCAATAAATTTGCCAAACAATTGTAGTGAAAATAAACACACATTTTGAAAATCTTAATTACTTAAAACTTTAATATACAAAAAAAAATAGTTTTACATGAAAAAATTAAAGTAAAACAAATGCAGTTGTTTGTTCTATTTATATAGTGGTATTTGATTCAATTTATTGTTATAGAAGAGTCAAGTTTGATGTATGCTATATATTTAAGCTGATCAATGGTTTTGTTATTTGTAGTAATTTGCTAGCTAGATTAAATTTTAAATTTTCATTATTGATGACTAGATTTTAGACCATTGTTCAGGCTGAATTTTCATCAAACAAATTATGGTGCGCATAATCCATTGTCGCGTATCATGAAATATTGTAACATGCTCTTGCTTTATTTCAATTTTTTATTATTTTGTAATCCATATACCTATAATATTTAAGCGCCAATTGTCTTATATTGATCTTTCTTTTCTTTGCACTTTTTAATTAAGTGTACAATAATTGTAAATTTGTATATTTATCTCCAGATTATATGATAAGTTGTGTAACTTTTTTTAATATGTGTATTAATTATGTTTTGATAATTGTTATAAAGAGGATTTCTGTAATAAATAAATAAATTTGTTTATTAAGTGGTTTTGTGGAGTTATAAGTGATAATTAATTTTTCTATCGAGGAAAGGTGTGGCATGCCTATTTGTTCCATTAGGTGTAATAAAAAACTCCGAGCATGCCGCAGAACAATATTATAATCAAAATTTTAACCACCGACAACCATCCTTACATTCAGAAGAATTTACTATAGTTTGGATGAGTACGGATCTTTACAAAGCCAAAAGTCAAAGAAAAGAAAATTAATAAAGCTTCAGAAGTGAACATACTAGTGTTGGCGACAATAGATCCATCCACATCGACCAGACAAATTTCAACCGACAATGGCATATTTCAACGGTTAGTAGTGAGAGTTTTGGAAAAAGCATAAATATCATCCATATAAGATATCATTTTCAAAAATAAGAGGATGACCTTCTGTATGTGGTATAAAAACATTTGCAAGAGGATAATGCGTTCCTTTCAAAAATGTTATGGACAGATGAAACGCAATTTACTAATTGTAGTATTTTTAATCACAATGAATATATATGGAGCCAAGAGAATCCACGAGAAGTTTCATAGAGAAGATGTCTGAAGACATTACATAATAAATGTTGTGACCTTGTACATAATGTGATTTAAGTCATGCGACGGCAGCTTATGTAATAATACCTGGCGTTGCTTTAGTACGAAGAGTAGTTGTTTTAACAATTAAAATTGAATTGAATATTAAAAATTACAGCGACATCATGTAGAGTTAGAAAGAAAAAGTTTATAAATTAGGTGTTATATGTTAATTTCACAAAATAATGGAAAACTACGAGAATCATTTCTCGGCCTACTTGATACAACAATGAAATGTTGCTCAAGTTCCCAATTACATAAATGTAGGATGCTGGAATATGTTTTTGCATGTCTTCCATATAATGGTTATCTGAGAACCAACTAGAAATAATATAATTATATGAAATATTTTGGGAATATTAATTTTTAGTTTTGTTAAAAATGAAAATAATTATTATGTATGTAATGTAAAAACTAACAATTATCAGTTGCAATAACTACTTCGCGTGCTTGTTACTAAAGCACTTCCAGGCATTGGATGTTATAACTGATATACTAAGGACTTTTAATCCTTTTGGTGCATTTTAGTACATAATAGTCATTAATTGTAGATTTATCAACTATTTATCAATTGGATTTTACACACCCACACACACACACACACACACACACACACACACACACACACACATATATATATATATATATATATATATATATATTTATATATATTATTATTATATATAGATTAATTATAATTAAGCAGATTTAAAATTGTGAAAATTGAGCTTTTATTTTATTCTAGTAAACTAAATTTGGTATTTCATTATTACGATTTTCCTTCTAAGTTTGGAAGATATTATTTAAATATTATTATTTTATTAAATTTATATAATAATAATTTTAATGAATAATAAAATGATTAGTATCAGAGAAGGTAGTGTTGGGCATATCACCATTTTCTTACTTTAACTGTATTAATTAATAAACTACTAATAACATAGTGAAACCAATAGCATGATGGGATTGATCTTTAATGTCGGATATCTTCTAAAATATCCCCTGTTTATTGGAAATAAAATAAAAATCCATCGACTCGTCCTCGATGATTAACATAAATGTGAGCGGTTCGAATAGTTGGATGCGTCTGTAAAAGGTCATCGCGACGTTGAATTCAAACTCTACAGCACTTTCTCATCGAAAATTCCTTGTGCATCTTCGACGAGTTTGACAAGATAGGCTTTTACTTATTATTTACACTTTCATTTCGACTTCTATATTTAGATTTCTCTTATAAATCAACAAAAATTACCAATGTTTATAATAGCATCGAACTTGACGTGATCGCGCATATAGATTAATTTGAGTTTTAATATCATTATAGATTATTTAATACAAATAGGCGTACATGTATATTGTTACTTTCCTAAGAATATGTGTATTATGTTAAAACTTATTAGTTAGTTACATTTGATAAATATAACTCCGAAAGTGAAATTAAATTTTATTTTCTAGCACGCGTGTATTATTAATTATTTAAATTAAAACTTTTTATATTTTTTCAGAAACATTTTTTAAATTGTGTACTATTTCTTTTTCGATGTTTCAAAAATATATAGTATCCATTATTATTTGTGCAAAAACATAAGTTTTAAATAGCATTTTAAAATTATCTAAGTCAATTACAATACTTTGATCAAAAATATATAATATTTATTCAAAATTAATGTACTAAGTTTTACTCTTTGTCAAAAGAACTATTGGTAAAACTTTCGTTTAAATGTATAAAAAAATATATTTTTTTAAATTTAATAATTTTTTTAATTTAAAAAAAAAATACTAACGAAAAATTAACCTTTTTGTTTAAACGGCTTAGGCATGTTAACAGATCAATTCGTTTTTCAATCGCATCGCCGACTCAGATTTATCCGAGGATTTTTTGTTTTTGTTACGATTGAAATTATTGATAATAGTTTCTAAAATAAATTTTCTATTAAAATGTGGAAACATAAATGTAGATTTATGAGCAAACAAAAAGTTCTGAGCAAACAAATTTTATGAACACCCTATATAGTATGGTTCCCTCAGTCCGACCGAAGTAACAAATTACCTAAGGAATTTCCTTGATGTTATTTTAGACTGTACCAAATTGCAGCACTCTACCATGAGCAGCATTGAAAATATTTAGAAAAATATGTTAACATTTCTTAACCTTGATGGCCTGTAATTGGTCATTTGAAGACTTTTATAAGAATTTTTTGACAAATCATTATCATTTTTACTATAGTATAAGTGGTTAATTTTATTCCCCGAATTACAGAAACACCCTGTATATACAGGGTTAGGAAAAATTATCAGAACGGTCGATTGTTTCAAAAGATTCCGGATTTGGCAAAAAATGTCTTCTATAAAAGTTGTATGGGTTAAAAAAACTTATCTGTAATAAATTGGAATATACAGGATGGCCCACAAAATTTTGGTGAATTAAGGTTACATTTTTTTAAATGGATATTACTACTTATTTTGATAGTATATTACTACTTATTTTGATAGTACTATCAATTTGAAAATAATTTATTAACCATTCGTTATACCTAAATTCAGTAGTTTCCAAGGCCATACCTAATTTGTGTTGGTCAGGTTACTACGATTACGTTTGAATATTGCATTGTTATTCGTTATTATTTAAAACGTCGATATCTGGGAAACTAATTAATTTAGGTATAACGTATGTTTAATAAAAATGTTCAAAATGGACAGGACTATCAAAATAAATAGTAATATACGGGGTGTTATATTTAAACAAATGTAACCTTAACTCACCAATTCCAATTTATTACAGATAAGTAGATTTTTTAAAGCCTTAGAACTTGTATATAAGACATTTTTTGCTAACTACTATATCTTTTGAAATAATCAACCGTTCTGGTAATTTAATTACCTTAATCTATAAAACTGATTAGGAAATTTAAAACATTTTTAGAATTTTGTCAATCGAACTCACCATCAACGTTTGTCAGCCACTTTATCAGATAACTCTAGAAGCGATTAATTCAGACAGAAATATTTTTGCTGATACACGATCTATGAAACGGTGATCGGAAACAGAGTGGAGATTAAATGTAAAAGATATAAAGGATAAACATAGTAATATATAGCATATGTAATGTTTTAGTAATAAGAACAAACATTTGAGTTAGTAGAAATATCCTCACTGAAATTTTATATTCGTTTCGACTAATAGAAAATATTTAAGTCCAGTTATGCACTATGCAAAAATAGTATTATTAGCAGTCATCCTTACAAAGAAGTGTAACTGAAGTAGTTAGTGAACGAAAGATGCAAAACAAACTGTAATTGAGTATTGAATCAAACCTAATTATAACAAAGTGTTTATTCATATCTAAAATCTAACAATTACTTCAAGATACCTTAAAAAAGATTCTTTAAAAGGGTTGATTGATAAAAGGGATTATATTTTAATATTTACTTTAGAGAATATACATCTCAAAATTAAAGCAAGAATTTAGATTCTATATGTGAAATGATGAGATTTAAGAAATCAATAGATTTGTCGGATTTTGACTCCATTGTAAAAACAATATTTGAATGAACAGAATTTAGGTAAAAAATGGTTTTATTTGTCTATTTGGCAGTAAAGCAGACTATAATTTCATCCACATATCTATACCAGTAAATATATTTTTTGAAAAGATGGTGTTTGCTCATCGTTTCTTCCAGCAAATTCATAAATATTTCGGCAAGTAATGGACTTGTTTTGAATAAAAATATCAAATTGTAATACTGCCGTAAGGACTCATTAAGGAAATTGAGTAAATATTAGACTATTACAGAATTAGTATTTTGTGAGAGTAATAACTCTTCAATTAGAGGTTAATAACAGTTAGTGTTGTTTCACAATTTTTATAATTATCAAGTGTTTAATTAACCTCTAATTAACATGAAAATGTTTCACCACGGGTTAAGTGAGAATTTAATTCATTGTGTAATAATAGCGACCTCCTCTGGGGGTAGCACCCTGGCAAATTAATTCTTAACGTTAAAGGAGACTAATATGCCATTTCTAGGGATATTAATAATATATAGATCTGCCTGATAAATTAATTAAGTTTCTAATTTGAATTTAAAAAATCACTATGTTTTAAACATTATAGTTAAATCAGTTGTGGTTTATGAGAAAGCTCACATTTTTTTGTGTAAGCTCGTATTTATTTACTGGAGAAAGCAAGTGTCTCGAAAATACATTTTTAATTGTTGTTGCGCAATTTATATGACAATAGATAATTTGTGAAAAACACTTAAATTCTATTTTAATATATTATGTAAATGTATGCATTATTTGTATAAAATATGCAATAGTGCATTATTTTAAAATATAATTCGATTATTGTTTTGCAAAACTAAACTTAATCTTAATCACTAAAATATTTAAGAAGATCATGTAAGGAAATTAATTTGGACATTAAAAATAATTATTATTAACGTATAATCAAAATATTTTCCTCTAATCATGTTTACTTAATAATGATATATTCAAAGGCATTTCAAAATGGCTACATTTTTTATGTGTTCAGCACAATGAATACACTTCGCATGTTTCCTACTGATTCCATATTCCGATTTCGTAGTTCGTTTTGCATTGCGTAATATTAGTAGGTTTGCTTCAGCCAATTATAGGTTACAATTGTAGTAGTACCGAAATATATTTTGAACGTTTTGGTTAACAAAAATCGTCTAAAATATTCCACAAAAGGGTAAATATGAAGCATATTTACTTATAAATACTTTAAAAGAAACTCCGAAAATGGCAAAGGTGAATGACTTGTCATGGAAGAATATGGGTTTGAGTGGAAGACCATTGGTTAACAGTGAACTCCGCCCGTGACTCCTGTGTCCTAAATTATTTGTATTTTTTATATGAAATGTACGTATATCGTGTATTGTTTGTAAGTTTTTTTTTAAATTTTGTAAGCAGGAGAAGCGAAACTAATAAAGATTAAAGAATAAAGTATAAATACTCCGAAGTGAAACTCCGCTTCCCTGTCTCCAACTGAACAATGCTGATGAGCTTCAAAATAGATGGAAACCTTTTCGTGGCTTTTGTTGACAGGAAACAATAATTAATGGTTACATTATTATAAATTATAACTGTCGCTGCTGACAGTTCCTTATGATTTGTCGGTGGTTATCCACCCAAATAGGGATCTATCGCAACGCTTAGACAATAGTTGTCTCTTTTATGGTAATATCTTGACTTACTCCGCTTAATCGAAATCAGCCCGTAGCTATTGATAATAGGGAGCAATAATTATTTCTAATTTAGGGATTATAAAGTTTCTATAAATATAAGATTTTTAGTTTTTCGTAATTTTTACCTTTAATACTCTTAAAATTAGGGAAATTAATGAATAAACTCGAGTAAATATCTATTTTAGATGTATGATATTTTAAGAAAAACTATAAAAGTATACAAATATAATTCAAAATATATAGCGGTTTTTCAAAAATTAGAAGTAACATATTGTTTAGAATAATTTAAAAATAATAATTTGGCTAGCCTTATATTAATATCTATTTTAACATCTCGCAAAAGATAAAACATCCAATTGAGTTACATATTTTTGGTGAAAGTATATTTAAGGTAATGTATTTTTCCAAAAAAGAGCTCAAAATGGATTTACTTAAGTCATTAGAAACTTATAAAACAATGATAATCCAAAAATTTCCATAATTAACGACCATGTAGACCCAGTATTGGCCTCCTAATTCCACTTTCTATACATATCATTGCATTTTATGTTTAATTTACTTTTAGATTTTAAACCATCAGTTGTTCAATAAAACTTGAACCACTTAAAATATAGTTTGTGATATGCTTTTATTAAATTTTTATCAATGATTTTACTTACACATGCATTTTCTTTAGAAGGCAAAATAAGCCGCATTTGGCCAATAAGAAGATAAAATATCCTTCCGTAGAAGTAATTGAAGGTACAGTGCAATATCACTAAATTGTGAACTTTGCCTTTCCAATTTGTGACCAAATTTTTGTCAATACTTTTTTAATTTTATGTAAATGTGGATAAATAAGACAAAATTGTTATTATATAAATTTAACATAACTCTTATAGAACCTTAATAATTTTTAGAATAATAAACGGAACAGTCAAAAAGGATATTTTCGGTAATCTGTTTCTGTATTTTAAATGTACACTATAATTATATAAACGGATGAGTTCATAGATTTTGTTAAAAATTGTCAATTATTCAGTAACGTCTCTACGCACACTTGATTAAATATGATGTGAAGTCTTGCGTCATATACAATATAACTATTCCTTTCAAACAAATTATTATCTTATTATTTGTTATATATTTTTAATGTAACGCCTATACTTTTTGAAAAAATTATTTCAACAAAAGTTGTTAAATTTTTTGTTTCCTTTTAATTTTTATTTGTGAAGTTGTGTTAATTAAAGTTTCTACATGGTGGTCCAAATTATTATACTAGTATAATGTTTTCTGATACAAATAAATAAAAAGGAAGCAATAGTGAAAAATAAAGCTTCATCTGATTTCCATGATTGAATATTTATTTATGACAATTCTAAATGCAAAAATAATGCGGTTACTTCCTAATATAAGTTATTTAAATAATTTTCTCATAAATGAATAATATTATTTTTTATGTATAATGCACGAAACATTTATCTTAATCCATTTCAAATACAACACTATTATTACAAAAATGACACGAGATATTATTGAATAACAGAACGCTATATTATTGATATTAACATATGGTAAATAAATAAGATTAACTAAGTTAGTTAGCTAATTTCTGTTTTTGATTTGATGTGTCTTAGGTGACCGTGTGCAATAATATTTATTTTTGCAGCCTTCTAGACGCCGCAATTTTCTACTTATATATGCTACATTGCTTTTTTTACAAAAGTTAGTAGAATGATGATGTACTTTTCTATTAAGACGTTGGTGCTTAAACCGATTAATAACTTTTTTTTAAATTAACATATTGACTAATAAGACAAACGCAAACATAATTAAAAACATCAATTAATAGTGAGAAAATTAAATTTTCTTAATGAGCATTTCTGCACGTATGTTTTACATTTTACTGTAAAAACTCCAGCTAACAGTTAAAACAACTACTCCCCGTACTAAAGCACCGCTAGGGGAGTAGTGGTTTTAACTGTTAGCTGGAGTTTTTACAGTAAAATGTAAAACATAAGTGCAGAAATGCTCATTAAGAAAATTTAATTTTCACACTATTAATTGATATTATTAAAACTGCACTAATATTTCAATATTTAATTTGTATAATTAAAAACCTTTAAATATCGGAGACAAATGTTTGAAGTATAAATCTTTATATTTAAAGTAACCCACCTAAAAGTCTAGGTTCATTATTTTATTACTTAGACAGATTAGGCAATGAAGTCAATTAAATTAAAAGTAAGTAGTATTCAAAATAAAATTAGTGCAGCAACCCTTAACATGTATGCCCCAAGACACCATTTTTCGTATATTAATTCAACGATTCGTAAATGTAACGGTTCTAAAGGAAAATTATCATATTTCGTGATAAATGTGGGCGAGACAGTTATAAAAAGCCAAGGTGGTCTAGGTCCGGCTTATTGCCGGCCGGTTCTCTCTTAGTACGTACCACTCCAGAGAAATTGAAAGTGTGCTCACACAGCCAGTCAGCAGTTTTACTTTCAATACCGTTTTCAAGGAATCCAGTCTACCTACCTACTTAAATAATGGTGCAGGAAAAAAGCAACAAACATATGTTTGTTTTCAGTATGACTAAATCAGCATAGTTTGAATCGAATCGGAATTTATTTTAGTTTTACCAACACTTTATAAAATCTCAATAGTTTATATTATTGTTGGTACTTATTAATACGCTTGTATATGTGTTTATCTCTTTATGTGTAAAAAAAATATTTATTTGTTTACAAAATTATTATTAAATTTTTAAAATTTGCAAAACTATACAAATAAAATGTAAAAATATATATTTCTAAACACTGTCTTTAATCACATACATATACATAAGTGAACGCATGCTCTCTTAGCAAGAAATTACCACTGAAAATGTACTAATACAATTTTGCTATACTTTATTAAATATATGTATGTAATTAAGTTTCGAAATAAGTTATCAAATCAACCGGGCAATGAACTTTATTTAGTCTTTTAAATTTTGTAATGGCCACAAATAGATGCAAAATTCAGTTTATTATTTCAAATAAATCTTATTAAAATTTGAAGACTACAAAATAAAAATATAATTTACATAAAATTGATCAACAATTCGTCATGAGAATATTGATTTAGCTTAATATTATATTTGTATAAAATTAACTTACCTAGTTATATTGGAGATTTGAATGATTGTCAATGATTTGCAATATTATCTGAGTTTGATCCTTTGGATATGGTTCATTATATCACACACAGAACACTTATGTTATTCCTTTCGGTCAAATGTGAAGTTTTGTAAGTTGCTGTTTCGATTTTAGAAACACGTATCACCTGTAATTGAAATCATTAAATAAATCAACACATATTAATATAATATATCAATTATATTTATTTTATAATTGACCAATAATAGATTAATCTCAATTATACTTCTAGTTATAAACATTTTTTTCAGATGTTTGCAGTTGTGTATATATAATTTAACACAACCAAACATTTACAACTTGCCAAAATCTTAAATAATTTAATTAAAAAGTTTTTTTGCGTTCGGGTATATCTATACTATATCTATTAACCGTATATTATATTATTTATTTATATTTATTTAGCTTATTATTTAATATCTGAGAAAACATCGTAAGATATCAATTGTTTTGTTTTTTATATGTTCATAACGGAATTCAATAACAGAGCAAGATGCACATTTATACAGAAAAATATTTCTTCAAGATAGTTCTTGGATTTGGTTCAATATTGGTAATACTCAATTCATAACACAGATTACAATATTATATATTTTTTTAAATAGGACATTTTATAACTTTGTTTATCACTATATGTTTAAACTGTGACTATAATTTCGATCATACACTGATCATTTTCAAATCTTACCTAAAATTTAAACAAATGCTCTTTATATACTCTCAAAAAGAGGAAAAGTCATTATTGTCATTGGTCTTATTAATTTCAAGTGCTTCCAGTAAAAATTAGTGGTAAAACAAAGTTATTTCAATTTTGTTATCAAAATGTACCACCAAGTAAACGCCGCCGTCATACAAGAAATATAATATATTATTTATTTTAACAAAAATGTTCTACATAATCAATTTGTTTATTTATAAAAAATAAATTGTACATGGGTAAGATAAATTTAACACGACGTGCTCGCCGAATAATCGCAAAATAATTTTCACTTATTTTTTTAAATTAATTATGTTTTGTTTATAATTAATCGGTGTAGATAGAGCACGCGGTTTTGAGGGAAAGTTAAAAAATTACTGGGTAACATATGTTGCACCTTATGGCTTACTTTCAATAAATCTATTAGTTTTGAATTGCAAATTAAGTCAACTTTCGATTGTAAGTTCAATGCAAGTTTTCATAGTGAATATTTCTATCATATATTAAAAATGCAATTTAGTTTTCATTTTGACACTCGTTATTTTAACTAGAATTCTCAATAGAAAATAAAGTAAATTATTAAAATATTTGTTCCTTCTCAATTACTTACTGTTTTTTTTTACAAAAATAATAATGTCGCTATCATAATACTTTTCCTGTTAAATAATACGTAATTCATTCAATTTAACAGTTATTGGTTATTATTAAGGGATGTACAATGCCTAACATTACTTTTGACTTTTTTAAAGCGTTTCAAATTTATAAAGAAAAAATAAAAGAAAAAAGCTTCTCAGGTTTTGAAAGCACGGAAGTTCTCCCATACACACACACAAGATTTGAGGTGAAAGCATCGTCACTATAATGTTTTAGAGCCTATTAGTTTAATTCAGATTTTTCAGACTATAAATCACACAATTTCACGAAATTCTGCTGTTAAGTGGCTGGCCACTGGATGGTATTTTGTGGGGCTATGTTATAGAGTCAATCGCATCGATTGCCGCCTTAAAACTCAAAATCTGTGACGTGATCAACGAAATAATCCAGCCATTTTGCCAAAAAATTATTGAAATTTTTGATGAAAGAATCGACATCTATCAGCGTATTCGTGGTGGACATTTTTCCGATATCCTTTTTCATTTATAATTGCCAAAGCTTACTCTTTCTAATACAATAAAAAATTGAATAATTTTCTTCAAAATTCTTTCTTGTTTGTTGTATTAAAAAACAAAATTCTTGTTGGAAAACTCTTTATACTTATTTTGAAATAAAAAATAAGCAAAATGTTTTCGTCGATTTGGTAAAAAAATAAACATAGCTATTTAATTGTAAAAAAGCTTAATAGTGCATTAAATAGGACCTAGAACATTTAATTAAAAAAGTCCTTAGGTCGTTGTAAAAAATCAACTAATCAATTATTATTTTTAATATTAAAACATTTCATTACTCAATTCAACTCAAAAATTGTTTAACTTTTATTTATTTTTTCAAGTTTATTTGACAGAAATAGATACATTCAAACTAGTGTTGCTTAGGTAGCTTTGTTATTTTGTAACACGCAAATTACATTTGTATAATTCCATATCTATAGAGTACAGACTCCTTCAAGACATTCAGGAAAATTGGAAGCCGTTGGAGCCAAGGAGACAGAAAAACATTATGGCTTAAAAATCTAAGACATTTTGACAATAAGCTCTAGTTTATTGAACTAATAAATGACGTAACGTTAACGTGAAAACAAAGCATGAAAATTTTGTCCTGTAAAAGTTTCCTACAATCTTCAACTTTTAGATTAATATGTTTGATAAACAAAAACGCTTGCATGATTAATATCACACACAAAAACAAAGAGTTTTTGTTTAATTTTCCAAGATATATAGCAATGTTCTCAACTATTAATCAATTAAAATGTTTGCATTTATTTATAGAAATAAATCTGAAAATTTGAAAAAAGCCTTTAGTGAAGAACTACTTGCAGTTGGCGAATTTTAACATAAGATCTTTCGACAAAGAATAAAACCTTTAGTTTGAATTTTGTGTTCAAAATCTCTAGCGGTTTTTGAGATATAGCGCAAATTGAACTAAAGAGAATATTTTATTGTACACTACAAATGTACAGTGAAAGTGAAAAAAAAAATTCCAAGTTTAGGGGTGGATTTATAAATTAAAGTCTTGCTTCGTTCCATAATTGCTTTGTCAGTTTCCTGACATATGTTTCGACAATTACTTGTCAAGAAACTGATAAAGCAATTATGGAACGAAACAAGACTTTAATTTATAAATCCACCCCTGTAATTATGTTCCATCAAGGATGCAGCAACGATAGTATTAATTTTCCAAGTTTGTCAATATATTCATTGAAACAGTATAGCAGCTATACGATAAGAAATAATCATAATGATGGTTGCAACCGTTACTACGTGGTAATTCATAATGAACACTGAATAAAACACTTACTATGTTTTTAATCACTATAATTAATTATTAAATTAAATTATAGTGGTTAAAAACATAGTAAGGGTTTTATTCAGTGTTCGATAAGAAATAAGTGTAGACAATAACAAAACTAGTTATTAATAAAATAGTCTTTATGCGTAGGATTGCGATATTATTTTTATTCAGTATTCCTATCAATTTTTTAAATTTCTTGACCATAAAGACAGTTCTAAATTAATATAATAGTCCCTAAATAAAGGCAATGAATGCAGATTTCTTAGTTTATATTTTTAAAAATTGCACTTATAAAATTATCTATAAAATTAAATGCAGATTGCAATTAAAATTATTTAAGTTTTTATTAACATTTTAAAGATATGTAATTAACCGAAATTGGATATTTACTCCAGTTTTATGAGTTTTTATATTAAACCAAATTATTATAATTTTTCGTGTAGACGATGACAAACTGATACACGTGATCAATATACCTATAAGGTAAATTAACTGAAAATCACTTGGTTTTACTCTTTTTGCACGTTTACAAGTAAATCCAAGTGATGGATGGATCAGCAAAGGTTCGTAGTTTGATGTTTATGTATGTATAATATAATCTAGTTTAAACCACGGGGACTAAGAAATTAGATCCATTTTGATTCAAAGTAAGAGTAGCAAAGATGTAGACATTTAATGAATATTAAAAACTTAAAATGCAATCACGGTAACAATTCATTTTGTATTGAGAAACTAAAATTAATTGTATACAATTGCAATTAAGCTCTCGTTACATTCACCGCAAAAGCTCGAGAGTGTCCTACTTATTCGGATTACATCAACCGGAGAACACAGAGGCATTTCAATGAACAGCTGTTGCCATTTATTACTACAATAGAGAACCGAACGGGTTTCACGATAATATCCAATCAAATCCCGGTGCAGGGACTAACGGTTTAATCCAGGGCGGGCGCACCCTCTACATAAAGAAAAGCGCGCACACTTTTAACACTAGCAAATGAAATAGAAAGTAAAAGTGCCATGCCGTCGGGTTTTTTGACTACCAACTAGAGATTTTCATGATTCTTCACGCACATCGCGCTGGCCATGAACCGCGATGACCGCAGTCTTTTGTCCGGCGACACGGCGCTTTTTCTTCATATTATTATTATTTTTTGTCATGTACTAACATTTTATAGGAATCCACCAATCGAACACCCTCCAGTAGTACCACGGATATCCACGAGTACTTTGCAAACAATTGCCTCTTCGTTTTTTTATTTTTGGGACTCGAAAACGCGTTTCTTTCGGACACACTTGCCGGGCGGCGTTCACGGACTGACTGGGTGTTGCAGGTAAGGACGGTTCACCTGTTGGTGAAGGTGGGGTACACCTGGTCGCGGAGGAAGAGTGAGTGAGTGAAGAGATAGTGGTTCCCGGTGTTAGAGAAAAAGATACCAAGGGATTTATTGCGTGTGTGCGGTTTACCCTCGAAAGATTATGACGTTTGGGAATACGGTCACGTAGCTGAAGGAACAAGGTACCTACGTATGAACGTATGATGGGATAATTTCAGTTGGCCCATTCAACCGTTTTGTACCTACTTCTTATTCCGATTCGATCTTTGGTTTTTATAGAGAGAACTATTTATTTTATTAGTTTTACTGGCATACTAATGAATGAATGTTTTTACTTTTTTACATATTAATACTATATAACTTTATATTTATAGAACTTAAGATTCAAAGTAATTAAGTTAAAATAAGTCAATATTAATTGTAAAACACTATAATGTTAATAATTTGTGAGATATATGAAAACTCTAAATTTAAATCTTCTAACGTAATACATTAATGCCTGCAGGTATCTATAAAATAGTGGGTTTTTTTGCAAAAGAAACGTAATTTCAATATCATATTTTTTTTTCTTTTGTTGTGTCACACTTATACTTTTATTTCTCCTTACATTCTTATTCATGCTTATACCCCAACTATTATTAAACCTGCAAAATTATAAAAGCATACTATAATAAAATGTAAATAGTATTTTATGTCGGTGTATTATATATAATGTTATATAAAGAACTCTAAAGGAATTGATGTACCAGAGTGTGATCAAAGATAATAATAATACATAATTTTTATTCGAACTTTTTTAAAATGGAAAGGTATGACAAGTGACACCTCGTTTAAAACATCTCGTTTTTTCAAAGCCCACGTGATAAAAAAAGAAAAGCAATTTTTCTTTGATCATGTTTCAGCGCAAAGTTGTATGATTTTACATGTGTTTTGATACTTTGGAACCACGTTTCTTAGTTACTAGGGATAATAATCGTCACTAAATCAGTAACATACGCTCGTCAAGTTGTCAAAGTAGTTTCTAAAATTCTGTATTTAACCGAAAATCTCCGTATCGAGATTCTGCTGATGACCGGTTATAGTAACAGAAGTCAGCTTCAGGTTGCTCATTTATTTCGAGAACAGCATACGGATATACCACCCATTAGTCAAGGTACCATAACCAAAATTGAGACAAAATACAACAATTTGGGTCATGTCAGGGTTGTGCCAGACAGCGAAATTCCACTATTGAAGCAGATACCAGGCTAAGCGTATTATTAACTCTTCAAGAAAATCCGGTGACTCCAACTAGGAAACTGGACGTGACAACAAGATTAGTCATACTACTGTCCTGAAAATCCTCAGATCAGCTAAGTTGCATCCTTATAAGATGCAGGCACTCCAAGAATTAACTGAGGATGACCCGGACCGCCGAATCGAATTTTGCAAGTAAATGTGGGATGCCGTTAATAACCCTTTTCATTCAGCAGAGCAATCGTTTTAAGGGATGTGTGGAATTTCGCACCATTTTGTTAAAACCAATAATTGTAATTTTCATCTATAACTACAAAAAACTAATTTCAAAAAAGTACGGCTCAATCACTCCTCTGTTTATTGACGTACTCACTGGGTGGGTGCGCCTCATCTGAGAGATATATTATTTTTAGTTATTGTCCTTCGCTTGTCGAGTCAAGACCCACTGAGCAAATTGATGTCTCTTTTCGTGATCTCTCATGCTTCAACTTTTGTGTTAATTAAATCATGTACGCATGTATTTTCAGACCTTTTGAAAGGATCGTATGCATTGAACTTGTTAATACATTCAGTTGTTGGCCTCGTCAGCGAACCGATTTTCTGGGGCTTACGGACACATTATCACGCACGGCAGCATTTTTTTCTTGTATTCGAACAGAACCTGTTTTCTTAACATTTGCAACAGAACCCGTGTTCTCTAACTTCCGTATCAACTTCCGAACTTAGGATTGGTTGGAACAACGTTCAAGGATCACACACAATTTACGAATGGTTACCGTGAGACTTTCACTGTTTTTGTAATAACTTTATATCACTTAAATACGTTACTTGGTTGTCATCTGCTCCATGAGGAAAATAAACTACAATGCTATCAGGCTGCAAATGGGAAGGATAGCAAATAACTGCCAAACGTCACATGACAAAAGAGCACCAAATTAAAATTCGTCTTTACTTCCCGGACACCCTTCATCTTTCGACGAAGAGAACTCCGCCCGTCCTCTTTTTAACTAAAATTTTGTGTATATTTACATATTTTATATTATAAATTTTGTGTTATTAACTTAATAAAGAAGAGTACAAAGATGTTAATAAATAAATAAATATATTTTAAATTTGAGGATTTCGCGAGTATAATCTAGTGTGGGATTTTCTTTTGGAGAAATCTTACATAAGGCACCTTAAGATCGGACCTCTAGGTAGTGTCAGATACTGAGTAGAACTGCACTTCCCTGTTTTACAAATTATATTTAGTAATTTTTATGGCAGAGTATTAATGTGGGTTCTTTAAGTGAATTTCATGGCTTGATGGGAGTTAATGTTTACAATTTTGTTGAAATACAAAAAACAAAAAACAACTATAATTATTCTTCTTCTGCCGGTTGGGCGTCATGGTTCAAGGTGATCCTGCAGAAGGCAGAGACAAATTTGGTGGAGTAGCTGAGGGCCAGCTATTGATTCTTAGAGACCTACCACGGCGCATTGACAATCCTTCGGATCATTATGCTCTGTTTGGCCTCCTACTTATTATTCTGCGGCTTGGAGAGGGTAATCCATGCAGGGCAATTATTGAAGAGCAAAAGCTGTGCCCTTGAAAGTGAAATTTTTATGAGAATCGAGCTGCCCTCAAGGAAGTAAATAGCTTGGCGCCAGATTTACTGAGATTTACCATTCGACTGTCCACTCTTCGAGTTTGTCAAGAGCCATTTGGATTTTATGATGAGTAAATGCGAAATGGTTTTATCACAATAAAAGAAAAAATGGTGATGTGGCCATCATAGTACTTTCCCTATATTTTTCTCGAAAACTATGAAATTTACGCAAAAAAGCTATTCTTAATAATTTATTCATTTTTTAATTCTCTACAATTATTTGTTATATAAGTTTCATGTAACTCCAACTGTTAATTAACAATTGGCAAAAAATGTCTAAATTTTCATTTTTTATTTTTTTTCTCAAAAGTTAAAAATTTTATGAAAAATACGTTTAAATAAAACTTGTTCAGTTTTTTATTCTCTTTAACTTTTGTTTGAATCGTTTTTTAAAATTTTTCATATTTAGAAAAATATCAGCAAAAAACAAAAAAAACGTCTCGAGTAAAGATCCACTTCCGGTCTATGAATGTTTACCAAAAGCTTTTCAGTTCCAGTTTTTAATGATAAAACCTTAAGTCTAAAGTTTCATCTCAATCAGATTATTCGTTTTTGAGATACAGACAGACAGACAGACACACACACAGACACAAAAAATTTTTTTCCAGAAATTAGTGTAATGGGTTCAGGGGACCCCAAAACGGATATTTCCGCAAAAAGAATTTTTCAAAAAAAAAATCACGATCACAATACTTCCCCTATATATACTTCGTATATAGGGAAAGTAAAAAATGGCTAGAGTACTGTGTTTATGATTAAAACCTTCGATTATATAGTCGCAGGTTCGTACTAGCTGGTTGTTTGTGGATAGGCTTTTTATGAAGCCGAATTGTGTATATGGAACAACTTTGTGATTATTTGACCATTCGGTCATGCGTACGTTTACTGTTTTTACGAGTAGTTTACCTAGTGTGTAAACTGATAGGACGATGGTTTTGTGGTAATTTCAGATCTTTACCTGGCGTAGATATCAGAATGAAAGTGGCGTGTTTCAACGTTTATGGGAAATATTTCGTTCTTAGATAGGTATTAAAAATGTTTGTAAGAAATACAGCTGCCTTAATTGAGAGATTCTTCAAGCAGTTGTAGTTGATAATATCGTGTACAGGCGCTTTTTTTGTTTGGCGACAGTTTGATAAATTCTTTGACTTCTCTAACCATTGTCGGTTCAGGGACACAATTTGGTAATCGTGATGAAACACCTCTTCGATTTCATCCAGGAGTTCTTCACTCAAACAAAGGCCTCCCCTTTGTCTTCCGCAAGGTACGAGGCGCGTTTCGCCCGTGGATAGCAGGAGTCGCCTTTCTGGATTTAGAGAAGTTCTTTGTGAACTTCCATACTTGTGATTTGTGTTGGGTAGCTTCGTCGAGAAGCCTAACCCAGAGATGGAGTTATTGAAGAGCTTTCTGTCAGTGATTCTGGCTGTTTTCTCAAGTCTGGATATTTCTGTATGTATATCCATTATTATGAGATTATGATCGGATTGTAATTCTGAAGTGGTTCAAACATCTATGTCGTTTTTAATTTTATTAACTATGAAAAAGTCTAGAATGTCGGGACTAGGTCCAGCATTGTGAAATAATGTGGGTGAATTTTGACTTATCGTCTGAATGGGCAGCTGTGTTGAACGATGTAATTGAACAGTTTTCTGCCTCTTTGGTTTGTGATTCGACTGTACCAGCTCGGATGCTTGGCATTGAAGTCGCCCTGAGTATTGTCATCCTCATTGAGAATTTTATCATAATCTGCAGGGACAATTGGCTTTGATGGAGATTGATAAACGCTGGATATTTTGACTTTTTCGCCGTTTATGCCGATGATTGTGAATGGTGCTTCCATATTACTGTACCTAAACCGAGAGGTAATGTAAAGATTGTAGCCATTTATATATAAGCTATGTTGAGGAAAAACTCAAGATTCGTTTATTAGCATTATGTGGATGTCTAAGGTACGCATTAACCGCTTCCGACGTTTTATCCTTTAGACCGCTTCCATTCCAATTCCATTTTTTTACCACTACATCTACTAGTTTTTTAATGCTTAGTGGGTGTGACGGAAACAAGAGATTATAATATGAACTTAACTCCTTTACTCTTTGTAATAGGGCAAGGAATTCTGGATTTGCGAGCATTTCGAGTATGCTCATTAGGTTAGTGTTATTCACACAAGATATTGGTTCGACTTGGAGAGCAGTGGAGGTGTTACTTATTTTATTTTTTTGTGTGTGATGTCGTTAGGGAAATCTTTGGCTGTGTGGCCACCACTAAAATTGCAGTCACAGTCGGTTTCTGGATTGTGTTTGCAGTCCGATGTGTCATCAACAGCCACCATGTTGAATTTGTAGGTTTTTTTCCCATATGAAATCCGAATATGACCGAAAAGCTTTTTTCTAGTAAATCCTAGATAATTTCGCTATCAGTGGTTAGATTTATGGCTTGGTTTAGCCTGGGTTGTGGGAAGTTGACTCTCCCATTTGCTAATTTTTATTTCTTGGTTAGGCTTTTTTCGCCTGAAATGGATTGCGTAGCAGTTATTTTGGGGCTATTGGATACAGTGTTTTTGCTTCCATGGTTCGTTTATTTACGACTGGAGTGTCGATTGGTCGCAATGGGCTTGGCGGATCGGTGCTTGACGGGTTATTAGGTTTTTTTTGAGCATTTTGTATCTGACTCACTGTCAGATGGCTGGATCCTTGTTGATTTTTTTTTATTTCACCAAGGTGAAACCATCATCGGAATTGATTGGGGCTTCTGAGTCAGTGTTAATGTTCATGTTTCTTTTTTTATTTCACTTGTGTAAAATCAAAAAAATCGATGTCACTCATTATTGGTTCTGGGGGTTTATTTAGAGAAAAAACGTCGCACCACTTTCAATCAACTGAGTCAAGCAATGCCCTGAAGGGAGGACGATATCCGGGTCTAGCCACAAACGAGACCTGCTTTCCCTTTTTTATAGGAAAATCAGTAGAGATCAGGTTTGCTACTACAGCGGGCATGCTAATGTCTCCCAATGTGAAAAGGATTGTTTGGACCGATTGAGAGACGTATTTTGTTTCGACTATCTCAGGTGTCACTATTTTATATACGTGCCAGCTATATATAACGGTGCGTCAGGCAAGGGTGATGGCAATAACTACTGATAATCCGGTAGGGCCAGTAGATAGTACATACTATGGGTGACCCTAAGATCAAGATCAAGACTGCTGATGATATTTCCGTGGAATGTGGGCTTTTATGTGTTATCCCGTCTCGATCTACTTCTTGCGATTGGTCCAGTGGTTGTGGGCGTGGTCTGTGGTATGCTTGCTGCCTTGTTATGGTATGTGATGTGGTGTACACATTCTACGAAAAACCAGCGAATCCTTACTCAGAAAAGCTATTCACAGAACACACATATATGCATACAATACATATTGCAAAAATACTCCTTTTGTTTATCTTCCATCTGTCGTCACATCGGGATTTGCGGACGCAGTGTTAAATCTCGTCCTAACAGTATTGAGGGATATTTTGTTCTTTTTATTGTAATCTTTCTTTTATTTTCTTTCGTCATTTAAGATTTTGTTTTTGATTTTTAGTCTACACGGACGAATCTAAAAACCATCGAAAAGAAACCCACACCACCACCTGGCTGATAACAAAACCCCAAACCTGTGATACAAACTGGAACTCTATATACCTATATGAATCAGACGCTGAATAAAAAAACAGAACAATCGACAAAACAAAAACCGTGAAACCTCAATCACCAAACCGAAATTAGTATACAATATATCAGACACAGAAATCGATCCAACAGCAGAATAGTCATTGTGAAAAGGCTTTAACTATGCTATAACCCCTAACTATATACTTACAGAAAAAATGTATTTGCGACATAGAATCAAGAAAGAATCAAGAATTTAGACCCCACGGAGTCAGAAATAATACGACAAGAAGTATTTATTGTGACAAGCATTTAGCTAATAGGAAATGGGTTATCTAGGCTATATTCGAATTGTTAATACGTCATTTTAGAAATTTATAAATAAAATGTTTATTTGCATGTGTTTCAATACGAGTTTTATCTCAAAAACTGCTAGAGATTTCAAACTTTAACTTTAAAGTTATAGTTTTAAGTTTTATCAGAAGATCTGAAAAGCTTTAGTTTCGTCGAACGAATGTGTTTTTGCTTGTTCAATTTTTTATAAATACAATAAATTATACAAAATTATCAAACAAAAGTTAAAGAGCATAATTTACTAAATATGTATTAATACTTAATTTTTGATGTATTTTATATTTTATTAAAACAATCTCATAAAAACTATAAGAAATAATTGTAGAAACTAGAATAATATAATACAGAACTGTCGTTATACCATACTTTCAGTAAACTGGTAGGAAATCAAAGGAAAATAAGAAGATTCATTTAATTAATAATTGCTAGTTGACATTCGGTGGTGATTGATTTAAAAGGATGTGGCCATAACATTATTTTTGTTTGTTGTTGTACACAAAGATATTAATCTAAGTAATTAATTTGTTATGTTATATTATGCAATAATTTTTTATATAACTTTTTATACGCCAATAAGCAAAATTGCCGCATTTGGGCTTCTTTTTTTGTTTGTTTGAGGTGATTTGACTTAGGCGTTAGCCGTTCAGTCACGACCGGGTTATTATATAAGTCAGAATGATATTATTGAAGTTTTATCAACTTTAGGATATTATTATCTTTTACAGAAGTAATTACAAAAACTTATTCTATATGGTAATGGGTGATATTAGACATTTGGATTACAAGAAAGGAGTAGGTGGTCGATGAGGGCCGTCATGACACTTAGGTAACAACAAGACAGGAGGGGGTCCTTGGAGAACATAGAACAGTAGAGACATGTTGTTAATGAAGTGCTTATATTTTAATTTCTGTTTCTATAAAGAATTCGAACAACGCGACATTAACTTCTCAATAACAAATGTGTTATATTCACAGGAAAATTTGTAAACTCTTTGTAAATTAAATGTTTTGTTTCATTTTTATTCCGTTCACATTCAAAAACAATGTGTTGTATTGAACCTTCGAGTCCACATAGGCATTTGGGCTTCTAATAATCAAAAATCAAAGATTGTTGAGAAGCCTTTGCATGCTCATACCATACGTGTATGGTGCGCTGTGTGGTCTGGAAGCGTGATTGGGCCGTCTTTTTTCGAAAACTCTGCTGAAAATTCGTTTACGATTAATGGATTATGTTATCGAGAGATGTTAACAACTCAAATTTGACCTATTATTGATAAAATGGATATCACTGACATGTAATTTCAATAGGATGGTACCATAAGTTCAGTGGCGTACCTAGAACTTTTGCCGCCCGGGCCGATTTATAAATTGAGGCCCTTTCTAAGTAAACATAAATAAATATATTAAATTAATTTCTCCCATAATGAAACATTTTGATCTATAATCTATGAATTAAAACACTTAGTATTGTATCACTGATTTTTTTAATCAGTGAAACAATGCCAAGTTTTAATTAAGAGTTTATAGTTCATAAATAAATAATTGAAATTGAGACAAACTATAAGTGGGGAACTTTTTGCGATTGGATGCCATATTTAAATTAGGCAGTAACAAAGGATATCAAGATATCTTTTAAAGGCCACAAGAAACTTAAGGAGGTCGCAGATAAAAAAAATGACCATTAAATATTTTTTATTTTATATTTATAAATGAACAGGATAAACAAATTGTTCACAAATGCGTATTTAAACATATTTTTTCTACTCCTATAATGAAATAACATAATTGTAGGTTACCTTTTGATTATGAAATGTAGTACATTGTATGTTATTGAATCAGACTAAACGATTTTTATAATGAATACATGTGAATTTCCTTAAATTCAAAAAATTTCAATTACACGCAAATATTATACGAACATTATAAAATTACACACATTTGATTTTTGAGTTGACTTTTCTGACGTGAAATAACACGTCAAAATAAAATTGCGAGTGTGTTAAAATTTACGCAAAATAATGGTAAGTAATAATAGTGAGAGTAGTTTTGTTAAAAAAATCAAACCCTACTGTAAATTTTCCATCGTATACATGATCTCCAAGAACATTTCATAACTGTATCAATATCACGTATATTTTTAATAAATAAAAATTGGTCCAAGGTTAATAAGTAGAAATCTTTATTTGTATTTTTTTTTCATATGTATGGTCGTAGAAAAAGTATAGTGTACAATTCGCATACAATGACCATTGCCCATGCCTTCGGCTCATGCAGCAAATTTCATACTCGTGGGCAATGAGTATCATTGTATGCTCATTATACAATATACTATTTTCTACTCCTATAATGAAATATCATAATTGTAGGTTCGTTTTTGATTAGGAAATGCAGTAATTGTATGTTATGTATACACTATAGAGTCGTTGTCATAGAAACCATTGTAGCACTAGTGCTACAATATGTAAACAGGCAAGGGATATCACAATAGCATAGTAATAATAATATTGAATCAGACTAAACGACCTTTATAATATATACATGTCAATTTAATTAATTTCAAAAAATACTTTTTCAATTACACGCAAATATTATACGAACATTATAAAATTTACACACATTTGACTTTTGAATTGACTTTTCTCAAAAAGACATATAGCCTTGGCTACTGACATTAGAAATTACACTTCAAACTAAAATTTCGAATATGTTGAAATTTACACAAAATAATGGTAAGTAGTAATAGTAATAATAGTTTTGTTAAAAAATTCAAACCGATTTGATGTTTTATCATATACATGATCTCCAAGATCAACATTTCATAACTGTATCAATATTACGAACATTTTTATTAAATAAAAAATTATTCAATGTCAATATATAGGAATCTATATTTGTATTTTTTAATTCATATGTATAATCGTAGAAAAAGTATAGTGTACAATTCGCATACAATGACCATTGCCCACTCGTATGAATTGCTGCACTCGCCTTCGGCACGTGCCGCAAATTTCATACTCGTGAGCAATGAGTACATTGTATGCTCATTATACAATATACTATAAATGTTTACTTTTCTAACTTTTATAGTAGAAAAATCGTGTATAATCCTCTCAAAATTTATGTTATTTGTAATTTCTTGTTCTATGGACAATATTGCAAGATTGTAGTCTCAAATCACTCATTGTGGAACGAAGCTATTTTTACTTTCCCTATATACGAAGTATATATAGGGGAAGTATTGTTTTCGTGATTTTTTTGATATTTTTTTTGCGGTAATATCCGTTTTGGGGTCCCCTGAACCCATTACACTAATTTCTGAAGAAAAAAAAATTGTGTCTGTGTGTGTGTCTGTCTATCTGTCTGTCCGTGGGCGCTGTATCTCAAAAACGGATGAACCGATTGAGATGAAACTTTAAACATAAGGTTTTATCGTTAAAAACTGGAACTGAAAAGCTTTTGGTGAACATTCATAAACCGGAAGTGGATGTTTACTCAAGGCGTTTTTTGTTTTTTAGCGATATTTATCTAAATATAAAAAAAAATACAAAACTTTTCAAACAAAAGTTGAAGAGATTGAGAAAATTAACAAGTTTTATAAAAATATATTTTTTGTAAAATTCTTAACTTTCGAGAAAAAAAAAATTGAAAATTTTGAAATTTTTTGCTAATTGCTAATAAACTATAGGAGTTACATGAAATTTATATAACAATTAATTGCAGAGAATTAAAAATTGAACAAATTACCAAAAAATAGCATTTTTGCGTAAACCGCATAGTTTTCAAGAAAAAATATAGCGAAAGTATTATGATGACCACATCACCATTTTTTTATCTACTTTAATTTGGAGACAACTAGCGACGCTTATAGCATTTGTTAAAAAATTCTTTGCAAAATTACAATGTTGGGTACATAATTTTCCAATCTATAGTGTTGAATAAATTTGAGTAGATCAAGAGAGCCTTCGTCTTTCCAACGTTTTGCCTGCTCTTGTAGTGCAGGTACAGCCATAAAACCTGGGTTTTCAATATGGAACTGTTCCTTATCAATATCATTACACTCATTTATTTGACATTAAAATTCTTCATTTAGTAGGTTACCTGGTATTATACACGAATATTTACTTGCCAGGACATGTAACTTATCAAAGCGTTTTTTTTTTTATTTCCTTTATAATCCTATTCATAGATAAAAACATGTCTTCGTACTTCTTGTTCTAAGGATAGCCCCACGTCTCGTGAATTTTCCCGTTTCAGTCGTTATCTCCAACTCTTCACAAATTGTTTTGGCTGCTATAACAGCGTCTTGTATTTGCGCATCTCTTTGTTCCAAGAAATGGATTTGCAAAGAATTTAGTTTTATGTGGCATTGACATTTAACCCTTTTATTTTCAGATATTTTTGCGCGTCATTAATTTCGGACGGATTCCCACAAATTGGGATAACAGAAAATTAAAATATTTGACTATTTTCTTCTTCAGATGTCAATTTTTCCACGGCGCTTAAAGTGAGTTACTACGCTACGTTTAATACCTTGAGAGTGACCGTAAGTTAAACAGCGTGCAAACAGGTTTAAAGAATAATTTGTACATAGTACAAATTCTGCATTGGGATTTATTAATTGAATGCGAGTTTGAACACCGCTGTGTTTTTTTGCCATACGGCAGCATTATCGTAAGTCTGTCCTCTCCAATTTTTTATATCTAATCCGTCATTTTCCAATTTTCTTAAAATCATATTTGTGATTTCCTCGGCAGATTTTCCATTAGTTTCTACAAAGTCAATAAACGAAACTACAACTTGAACTTCGCTGCCATCAATAACTACATATCTAATAATTTGACTGGTTTGATCTTTTCTGGAGTACTGTCAAATATCATACAAAAGCATTTAGCTTGCTTTATTTGATCTATAATTGTTTTTCTCACTGCACCTTCCAATAGCTCTATGAATTCATTCTGAATTTTCGGCGACAATTAGAAGATACTATATTTATTACCCATCTTAATTTTTACAACACGTTGACATAATATTGGGTCGTACTTAGCCAACAAGTCAACAAGTTCTAGAAAATTTCCTCTATTTTCCATTGAATTGATTTCTTCGCGATGACCTGGAAACGCAAAATTTTGTTTTGCTAAGAATCTAATTATTCCAAGTATTCTTGTAAGAATTTCCTTCCATTTTTTGATTCCCATATCAGTATTCTGTTGTTGTAGTTTATCAAAAGTTGCGCCAGGTCCAAGTCTTATTTCTAATTCCTTCCATTTGAAAAATTATCGAATGTGCAATGGGCTCAACTGGTGTTGACCATTTTCCGTATTAAAACTTGATTAGCAATGAAAATCAAACAGTTTACAGCAAAAACAATATATACTTTTTTTCGATGGTGAATACACCATCCACGATCTTAATAACTTTTCACCATTAGGCAAAATTAAAAAAAACAGTCGCGATTAAGCTTTCTAGTTTTACCTTTGGCTTTGATTGTATTACCAGGACGTTTTACTCCTTCACTGAAATCTGCTTCTAATTTTTTAATTAAAAACGAACCTTGAGATACCAGGAATACTCTTGTATTGTCGTCAATCTTGTTAGGCCATAATACAACTTCTATCATAGAAATAGATGGACTAATTTGAGTAGCAAACTCTTCATCAGAACTTGAACTTTCTACTTCTATGCCTATGTGAGGCAGGTCTTTCCTTTTCAACACCAGTGGAAGAAGTCTTCGCCAGTGGTTGATACAAAAAAAATTAAAAGAATTAGAAGTTGATTCACGGGAGATGTGTTTGAGTAGTGCTTCAGTATTTTTATTCTGTATTTCCTCCCTTGCCTTCTTTTTCTTTCTAAATGATGCCCCGCTTTCTTTTATTCGTTTCATCCTATTCCCATGGAGATTGACCTAAGGTCGAAACTAAAACTAAATATAAAAAATGCCACCACAAAGTACCTGCCGCCCGGTGCGGACGGCACCACTGGATTATTTTTTGTGTCGAGTCCATACGGAGCCAATCGAATCAATTGCAGCCTTAAAACTCAAAATGTGTGACGTGATTAATTGACAATTGACAAATTGACATTCGACATCAGTAAGCGTGATTGTGGTGGACATTTATCCGATGTCATTTTTCATTTACAATTGCCAATCCTAACTCTTACTAACACAATAAAAAATTGATTTTATTAAAAATTATTTCTTTTATTTTGGAAAATTAAACAAGAACGTTAGTTTGTTAATATCATTTTCCAAAATGTATCACGAAGTTAACGCCTCAACCATTAATCAATTTCTTTTATTTTGTTTTAAAAAATAAAGTTCTTGTTAAAAAACCCTTTATATAAATTATTAATGCAATAATATAATATAACTTTAAGTTATATCATTTTAATTAATAAATAATAAACCTATTAAATATATTCAAACTATCTACTCTACCTTTGTGATTAAAGATAGAAATATATTTTTTTTCTGATTTTTCTTGTGTGCCGGCCTAACAGACCCGACAATTTAGTGAAATTCGACAAGTTTCGAATTTTCTGTATGCAAACTGCCGCAGGTAAAGATGATACCAGTTTTTCGAAATTTCCAATCCGCCAGCAAGGTTAAGTGAATGTAGCAAAGCCATGAAATGAGTGACGAGAATCTGCAAACAGAAATGCAAGACGAGACATTTAATATTAAGGTCACCGAAACGAACACGTACACATGGCACACAGAACACTTTCGCACACGAATACCATTTAATTATTATTATCCTCCAATGATAAATTGCAATAATAGAAAATACCATTATCCACAAGAAGAAGACCAAAACAGACACGTCGATTAAATAATTAGTTGGGAAATTTTGCTAGAATTAGATGTTTCGTAAAAAATTTCGTTTCGCAAGAATTTATGTATAATGTTAAATATTATACCTAAGTTTTCAGACGGGATATAGCCTATTTTACTTTTCCTGTACGAATTATGAGAAAGTATTGATCGTTTTTTTAGAATTCGAAATTCTAACGAAAAGATATATTTCGAGGTACCCATTTGGAATATGAAGAGCATCTAAAGTTGTTACGTTAAACTTAAGCTTTTCTTTGCCAGAAAAGCAGACAAGCTTTTTTTAAAACGTATATAACTTATCCATCAAAAGTGGGTGTTTATTCGAAGAAGATTTATGTTTTGGAGGAATAAAAAAATTAGAAATTATGGAAAAAACTAAATAACTTGTTTAAAAAATTAAATTTCAATAAATATAAGAAAAAAAATATAAAAAATTAAATTCATGTAGGTATTTCTTATATATTTTCTAAATGTGAACAGTTTTTAGAAATATGATACGCCAATTCTGAAGTGACATTATAATGCCCGAGCCAAAGAAAATTGGATCAGCTTGATCGGTATTATAGCATCTTTTAAATTAAAACCTGTTTTTTTTATAAACATTTAAATGTAAGCTTTTAAAAAGTTTTTGGTAAAAGGATTGTTATGTTTTATCTAAATATTTTGCAATTACATTAAAATTAATAATAGTAATAGCATTAAGGTGAAATTAGTCTTAAATCAAACTTTTCTCTTATCTATTGTAGATTGCTTTTTAATGTCTACAGTGAGCATATTTTATATGAGTTATAAGTCTTAAGATTACTTGGTAACAAATAAGTTTAAATAATCAAACCACAAATATTTAATTAATTACAATACAATTCAAGCCATCGTTTTATTATAGATTTGAACTTAATTAAAGCAATTAAATTTTATTTAAATATTGACATCGAATGTAACTGCAAATCATTAGGTTGATTTACAATTCAGCAAATTCCTGATGTTCGCTGACCAGGTGTGAATCTTTAACGAACTAATTAGCGTCGTACCTAAAAGCATTTGCTGTCGACGATAGACTGTTGTCGGTGAAATAAAACATAATAAATATACTAGAAATAAAAAAGAGAAATTCGCGTACTGCGATGTCGTCGTAAAATGAAATGGGAGAAAATTTTATCGAAGCTTAACAAATTATTTCATTAATAATTAACAGTTCTTTAGAAAACGATATGAGAATCTATAAATATTATTGTAAAAACCATTTCCATTATATATATATATATATATATAAAATTAAATAAATTACTTAAATATATAAATAGACATTTTTGTTTAGATTACTAATAAAATTAAATGTTATAAATATAATGAAAAAAATGTTATTATTTCTTTATATTATAAATCTATGGAATTAATTGTAATGCAAATTCGACATAGCCTTTTTTCATAATCATTAAATCTGAAGAATAATTAATTGGTCTTAAATGGGCTCTGCATCCAAGAAACGACCACTATAAATTTAGCCAAATGTTCCTAACTAAAGTAAAAAATATCGTACTATTGTTTACTAACTTTTATATCTTAAAATATTAAAATAGAGAAAGTACTTAGACGAAGGTTAAAATTACTAAATAAAAATAATTATGTTATTATTCTTTTTGTTTAAAATTTATAACAAATAATTTTTCCATATTAAAATACTAATTATTATTATATCCTTTACTGTCTCAAATTTAATTACTTAAAAGTTGCATAAATAAATTTTTAAACTTCAAGATTAAACTATAACATAAATTTCTACTGATATTTTTTACAAATTTTATATGATGCCCACTTGAATTTTAATCAAGTACGTGGATAAAGAACACTGGATATCGATTGTCAGATAAAAACCAAATGCAAATAAGGCTATTAGCTGATCTCTTTATTTTTTGATCAGTTTGTCCCGAGCAAGGTGAGAATCGGACTTACTCCATTGACATTACGAGGGTAGATTGAAAAGTTTCCGAAACGGACAATAGATGGCGCGCGTATCGTGAAATTGTTTTGATGGTTGTCAAGGCTAATCTATTTTAGGTAAGCTGCCAAATTTTAAGACACGTGCGTCGTTCCGATTTTGTTTACTAGGATATCTTGTGAAGCAAGTCAGGCACTTTGCAAAAATGGATAAAAACGAATTTCGTGCAGTCATCAAACATTTCTGGATGGATAGGAAAAAGGCGACGGAGATACGAGATATTTTGCAGAAAGTTCATGGCACATCCACACCTTCATTTTCGACTATTAGTTTCTGGGTGAACCACGCAGTGGACGTCCAAAAACGGCCACAAATGAAGAAATGGTCGACAAAGTCCATGATCTCGTGTTAGCCGATCGACGAGTGAAGTTGCGCGAAATAGTAGAGACCACAGGCATCTCATATGAACGTGTGCAAAATATCGCGCACGAACATTTGGGCATGAGGAAGCTTCGGCGCGATGGGTGCCGCGTTTGCTGACTATGGACAACAAGCGAAATCGTGTGACCACTTCGAAAGAGTGTTTGGCCTTGTTAAAGCGTAATCCAACGGATTTTTTTCGCCGATTCGTGACCGTGGACGAAATATGAATCCACCACTACACACCAGAAACCAAGCAGCAGTCGAAACAGTGGATTTCTCCAGGCGAATCTGCTCCGAAGAAGGAAAAGACTGTCTCATCGGCTGGAAAGGTCATGGCCACCGTTTTTTAGGATTCGCAAGGTGTGATACACAACGACTTTTTGCAGAAGGGAAGAACTATCACGGGACAATACTACAGCGATTTATTGGATCAATTCAACGGCATATTGAACGAGAAACGGCCTCATTTGCAGCGGAAAAAAGTGCTCTTCCACCACGACAACGCGCCGGCCCATTCATCCCGAATCGCCAATGCTAAATTGGTTGAAATGGGCTACGAGGTGGGCGAACATCCCAAAACGTAGAAAAATGCCTCCAGGCGGTTTTAAAAACGGGTGCAGTTTATGGTTTGTTTTGTATCATAAACTCTCCAGACCTGGCCCCGTGCGTACTTGGCTCGGAGGCAAGCGCTTTACGTTAAATGAGAAGGTCATCGACGCCACTAAAGCTTATTTTGCAGAGTTCCCGAAATCATATTTTTCTGAAGGCTTCAAAAAGTTGGAGCACCGCTGGGAAAAGTGTATCGCCCTGCAAGGGTACTATGTTAAAAATAAAAAATAAACCTGTTTAATTACTGCGTTTTCTTGCCCATTCCGGAAACTTTTCAATCTACCCTCGTATTATAGTGTAATTTTTTAGGTTTTTATCTTCACTGTAACAATTACTGGAATTGTCTGTATTTATTTGAGGACCTTTCTTTTCTATATAAGGATAATGTTTATTATCAAGGGACCATTAACATTTTGTAAATTTTTTTATTTCTAATAATTTCAATTCCTTTAAAACAACTTTTCGATTTCTTTACGGTCACAATATATAATTAAAAGTTTTATATTATTTCTAAGGGTTTCAGTTACAAGTTGAAAATGTTGAATATTGTGAAAATTGAAGAATTGTACATAATAAAATTTAAATATACATATTTACTTAATTTACTTAATATTTAGATGATTTTATTTTTTACCACATTACTCACTTGAATAAATCTTTTCACACATTATTAATTCTTTTCTATACGAACTGGTGGCAAACATTTTAAATTAATTAGAGATATTGAATTAAATTATTAATATTTGTTATAATTGTGCTAAGTTTTTTAATTAATATATACATTTTGATGTCATTTTAACTGTTAATTTTGTTGGGAGAGTTAAAAATATTTTTGTAAAATTTTGTGAATACAAAATAGGTGCATTCTACCGGCCCTCTATTATTAGTTGTTAATTAATATCTTATGAAAATACGAACACAAAAAACAGCAAGTTTGTTAAAAATCTAGCGGAAAATATAAGGTTAATGAGGGATTATGACGGGGATTACATAATTTCGGATCCTTTCTATGCAGTAAATCTAGTAAAGGTTTATCTAATATCAAAATTTACTAGTAGATTTTTATTTGTATACATTTCGATGGCTTCAAGCACATTTAAATGGCGATTTGACTGTTTCAAAAGTTTTATATTGTTTAATGAAAACGTCTTCCTTATTGTTGATAAGTACTGCTGATTTCTGTAGGTGTAATATTTATGTTCTTTAAAACGTTTTAAAATGTTTCTTTGAGTTTGTTGCAAGTAAATTTTATTACAATTTATAGAATAAATTCCTGATTATTTAGATTATCTACGTAAGGGAAAGCATTTCCAAGCATGGATTTGAATTTATTATTACTATATTATTATTGTTAACTATTGCAATTATATCATCCACATATCTGTGTCAAACCATCGAGAAGTCAGGAATTTCATTTTTGGCTAAATATTACACGTTGTTTAGGAAAATTTCAATGAAGAAAAGAGAAAGAGGGTTTCCAATAGTAGTTCCGAAGGTCTGTTTATACTGTGTGTTATTAAATTCAAATGTATTACATTCCATTACAAGTTTCGTGACATTTATATATTCATTAATTTTGTCTATGGGATTTGAATTATTAACTAAAAGATCCTGTAGGATGTGCATCGTTTCTTGTAATGGAAAGCTCGGAAAAAGGGCCTCTATTTCGAAAGAGTTAATGTATTGAATTTTAATTGTATAAAAGTTAGTTTAAGTGAGTCCTTTTAATTCATTTAACAACCATTTTTCTACAAAATACGTGAGTTAATTTATATTGAAGACAATTAGACTCCCTGCTATGAGAAACCCTCTTTCTCCTTTCTTTGTTAGCTCATTTAGTTTTTGCTTTGTAGAAAATATGTTTTTATAAATGTATATAAATTTATGATTATCATTGCGTACGATAGGATCTGAGACGTTCTTGACTAATATGGCAGATTAAGGTAAACAGTTCCTTAGTAAAATACTTGGACATTCTATAAATAGCTGCCTGTATAATTTGTGTTTTGTATTTCATTATTATACAGCAGCGCAACAAAAATATGTACAGTGGCAACTACACTACGACGTAATTGATTTTTAGAAAACAAATAAAATACTACAATGATAAACAATTTATAAAATATGGTATGAAACAGTAAAAAGGGTCTCATTATTTTTCTACCCCAAATTACTAGTTGTTTATTAAGAAAAATATAGTATATTTAATGATTGTATGTTTAAAGTTTAAACGCTTATGAAGTGGGCGTTGCGAAACTTGCTGCGCAGCTTGGAGAACAGTTATGCAAAGAATGTCCATTTGCAATATTTCTCTCTTTATTAAATAAGGCCATTTCATAATACTTCATTGTCTTTGAAACCAATTACTAACCATTCCTGGACAATTGATATATTTTTTGATAATATAGAAGTAACAATAGATAAATTAAAATAATAGACTGATCACATATCGATTTAAATATTTAGGGTTGCACAAATTACCATTAAATAATAAAATGTATTAAAATCCTTTAGTTCGTTGTAGAAAGTTAAATAATAAATTTAAAAATACGAAAACATTTCGTGAATCTACTAGACTCACTGTTGTAGATTCACGAAATGTTTTCGTATTTTTAAATTTATTATAAAATCCATTAAAATTAAGACCTATATTGAAATTTACATTTAATTTGAGAAAGATATCAAGACAGTAGATATAGAGAAATAATCAACTTGTTGTTTGGTGTTACTATATCACCAAAAAATATTATTATATAATTAATAAATTGAAAATTAAAAATAATAATAATAATTTATTAGTGCTTCTCAAAAACTTCACACGTCATACAATACATATTATTTATAAGTACAATTTTTACACTTAAAAAAATGAAATAGACATCCTAAAATTAGAAATTATTTATGAGACTAAGTTAAAGATGATCTTCAAAAGCGTGCTGTCTATAAACAATTTAAGAGAATAGACTGTAAAATGCCTACATTATTTTGTCAAATTTGTGCCTGTAAAAAAACAGGTAGAATATACCCAATAACATTAATACATTTTGAAAATACTGTAAGTACAAAGCTGGTAGTAGTGGTGGCCTTCCTTATAGCTCGTAAAATGGGTCCATTCTTTCTAATTCAAAATTGGACATTATTGATCTATTTTCCGATTAGTTTCAATAATTTTTCATACTCTAATCATACTAATATAAGTCCTGAAATTAGGGAGGCCAATAGCATACAATTTATTTTTTGCAATTTACATAAACAGACATTATTGAATGCTTATCGGAAATCAATGTCAATACTTCTATCTTGGTAAAAGCATATGCATCGCTCCTTCCTCACCTATTACCATACTTTTTAATCGGTCTCTCAAGGATGGTTCTTTTCCATCTCTTTGAAAGCCATGTTTTATTGTTCCAGGTTTTAAATCTGGCATAAAGAAACTCGTGCCTAATTACCGAACAGTTGCCATCCCATCATGTAATCATAAAATATTGAATAAATTGGTTGTCAAGTACATGATGCTTAGTTTTAGATCTTTAATTATTGAGCAACAACATGGTTTTATCTCTGCAAGGTCAATGGGATCTAACTTGTGTTTTGTATATTAACTTTATCAACGATACTTTTGAGGAAGGCAATGGTGGATTTTATTTATATAGACTGTAAGGCGTTTGATAGTCAACCACTGCAGACCTTTGTGTAAACTGCGAATGGAGTGAATGGTTTTATGTAGATATGGTTTCCAATACTGAAGTACATGTGACCTCAGGGTTTCCCCAGTTCACATTGGGTTCATCACATGAAACTATGTCTTAAAATTGCTTCTTTTGAGGATTGTTGTGTATTGCAGGAAGAACTGAACCATCTTATAATTTGGTTTTAGCACAATGATCTTTATTTAACTACTACAAAATATAATCATATACGTTTCTCCAGAAAAATTGGCAATGTTTTGCCCTATGTACCTATTATTCTTTGGATAACCATACTTTAAATAAAGTTTATCCTAATAAAGATTTGCGTGTGATTTTTGACACCAAACTAAATATTCCTAAAATTTAATAGTTAATAGTAAGAATATTATTTACTTTGAAAACACCACGACATAATATTCTGTATTCTAGAGATTAAACGCTCTTTTTTGAAGAGTGCATATATGATTTTTCTCACAAAATATTATACCATAATCTAAAATACTCTAAATGTTTTCATAATATGCTATTCTGGTCATTTCATTCATTATTTATCTTTTTCAGTGGGCTACCTGTCTTATACGACTGAATCACCTAATTTCCCACTAGGTGTTGTGTACTTGATTTTAATATGAAATATATGCATTAGAAATAATTATTTTTTCATAAGAATATAAGCGACTATGTTTATATAATGTTTATATCGTTCTTGTTTGATAACTAAGACAAGAACGAATATTTATATATTCCCTCGATACACAAATATATTATATTTTGCTATTTTGAAGTGTCATCACACGCTACCAAATCATTAATAAAAATTAAAAACAATAGTGGTCCGAGAACTGATCTCAATAAGACACCATTTGATACATATTGACGTTGGGATATCGTTCCATTTAGGACTGTTAATTGGACGAGAGTTGTTAGATATGATCCAAGTAATTTGATAAAATTATCTCCCAGGCCATAAAATGGTAATTTATTGTGCATTATTTCATACGATACGCAATCGAACGCCTTTGATAAATCGTAAAATATGCAACCGTTTGTTTTCATAACCATTAGCAATATATTGCGTTAAGTTAATAATTGCGTCACTTGTAGATTTATCCTTTTGAAAGCCAAATTGACAATCGTTAAGTAAATGATTTTGTTCAAAGTGTTCTTGCAACTGATTTTTAAGAATAATCTCAAAAAATTTTCCAATTATTGGGATGATTGTTATAGGCCTAAAATTACTTAAATTATCCAAATCACCCTTTCTGTGAAATGGTACAATTTTAGTAATTTTTAATGGAGAAGGAAATATATTCTCGCGAATTCATTAATTAATTAAATTAGTTAGAGGAACAAGAATAGTTTTAAAAATGGCCATTAATATTTGTGAGTGAGAAGGATTTACTACGTTATTTGTTTTTGTCATATTATTTAATTTACTAACATTTCCGAAATGTTGACGAAATAATAGAAGGCAATATCCGCTTTGTGGCAAATAATTTGACTCCACGTGAGTGCTGTTTCTCCAAAACACATCATGATATTGACTTCCAGCTTTCCTTCTTCTTCTTTTTTCGAAAATCTTTGATAAAATTGTATACAAATAGGTCCGTTTTGGATTTTCCAATTTTCTAACAACTTTCATTGAAAGAAAATATAACAAACTTATATGTATTCTATTATTTAAGGACAAAAATAGTACAAAATGAAAATTGCGCCAAATAGCTTATTTATTTTACTTAGACTGCGAACTATATATAACCGACAGGTTAGAGTGAAGAAACATTCTTCAAGAGTGAATTCTGCCTTTCAGCTTGCTGACGAAATTATTTGTATGGTTTTGTTTACTGTTTTATGTATTTCGAATTATTTTTATAAAGCAAGTCTGATAAAGTACCAATAAAAAATACATAATAATAATAATAATAATAATAATAATAATAATAATAATAATAATAATAATAATAATAATAATAATAATAATAATAATAATATTTTATTGCGTGTTAATACATAAAATGTTTACACATGTCAAAATAATTAAGTTTAACATTAGTTAACATTTACACTAAATGAGCTATATTAACAGCCATGCGCCAATTTTAATGTTACAATTTATTGAAATACAACGAAGTATATAATTAATTATAGCAATAAAACAAAAGATACATGTTAAAATATGCTGTATATAAATAACACACGAACGAAAGTATATTACAAATGAAAGATATAACAATAATTTAGGTTAAAAGTAAAAGTAATAAATAATAAATAATAGAAAATAGAGCATAAAATAAAATACATTATAAAATTAGATAAAATTATTGTGGGGAAATAGACAACCAATTAAAATATATTAAGTGGAATTAAATATATCAAATTCACACAAGATATGTAAAAAATTCAATTAAATGAGGTCAGTGTAGATAACATTAGCAAATAGTAAAATTATAGCAAAAATGAAAAATATAATAAAACCAAATAAAATTAATGTAGAGATAAAATTAAATAAATAGATAAAAACAATAAGTATATTAATAGTCATAACAAGTTGCATGTCAAACAAAATACAACAGCTCAAATAGGTAAAATAAGTAAAAAAGAAAATAGTTAAAATCGAAAACATGCGGTAGGTGAAGTCGTAAAATATTTAAAACATTAAACCTAATTTAAAATGGTAAAAATCTAATTAATAAATAAAACTGCTTAACACAAAAACAACTACATCATTAAGCTAAAATCGAAGTTGAGATATTCCTCCCAGCTGTAAAATGCATATTTAATCAAGAATGCTTTTATTAGCTTACGAAATTTTGTATAGGGTAAATCTTTGGCGTGATTAGGAAGTACGTTATAAAAATTGATTGCATGAAATCTAACTGCTGTTTGCGAATTACTTAGCCGGATGAAGTGAGGATAAATATGAGACATTTGCCTTGTGTGGTATTTACGAATGTCGGCGCAACATGTATATTGCGGTAGATATTTTTTTATGTACATAAATCAAACATTCAAAAATATAGAGGCACGGTAAAGTAAGTATTCGCAAATCCTTAAACGCCTGGCGACAATCCTGTAAAAATCCGTAGTCGCCCAAAATGCGGATGACTTTTCGCTGCAAACCGAATATACGATGTCTAATTGCAGAGTGCCCCCAAACAATAAGACCGTATGTGATGTGGCTCTGGCATAGGGAAAAATATGCTACTCGAAGTGTTTCTTTTGAAACTTGGTTAGCGAGGTTACGGATAAGAAAAATATTTTTACAAAGTTTTTTTGCAAGATCATCGCCGTGTAAAGCCCATGTCAATTGTGAATCAATACGTACTCCTAAGAATTTGGTCGATTCATTTTGAATAATATCCTTTGAGAGTGAAAAAGTAATCGAAGTTGTTTTGTTATCGTTTAATTTAAGTCTGTTACTTACGAACCAGCACGATGCCATTTTAGTTGTTTCGGTGTGCAAAATGTTTACCGTGTCTAATGTTTTTGATTGGTTTGTTATTGTGGTATCGTCGGCGTATAAAATGATTTCTCCTTTTGCGATGGAGCCAGGTAAGTCGTTAATGTAAATTAAAAACAAAAGTGGACCTAGAATGGAACCCTGTGGAATCCCATGTTTTATTGGCAAAGCATATTCCTGTTTAAATACGTACAGTGCGTTCTTCCTGAAAGATAAGATAATAGTAGTCTACAGCGTTCAGCGTTGTAGAAATACAATTTTCTTAGTAGAATTAGGTGGAAAACACAATCAAAAGCTTTCGACAGATCTAGAAAACTTGTTTTCGACGATGAGCCCATTTCGAAACAATCTAAGGTCATTTCAACAAATTTTAGAATTGCATCTGTTGTGCAGCGTTCTTTTCGAAAGACAAATTGCTCATTTCGCAAAAGATTATTATCTTCAAAATATTGAGCTAATTGCAATTGTAAAATTTTTTCAAAAATTTTTCCGAATACAGGGATAAGTGATATCGGACGATAGTTGTCCGGGTCGTCCGTATCATTTTTTTTGTGGATAGGAATAATTAGGGCTTTTTTAAAAGCATCTGGAAAAATATTATTTCTTATGCAAATATTAATAAGTTTTGTTAACGGCGATAGTATAGAACTTAATATTACTTTCACAATATCTTGTGAAGTCCGAATATATCTTCGCTTTTGCTGGGTTGTAGGTAACATATGGCTTGACTTACCATAACAGTAGAAATTTCAGTAAATTTAAAGTACATGTTACAGCTTGGAGGATTAGCACACATTAAAAGTATCGGGTCAACGGTAGTGTCAGGTAAAGAGTTCAGAATTTTAGTGGAAACTTCAGCAAAAAAATCATTAAATTCATTTGCCGTTATATTTGGCATGTTTTTACATGTCTTTGGTATCCTATTGGCGTTAATAATGTTCCACATAGCTTTAGGCTTGAAGTTATGGTGTCTAATGTAGGCATTATTAGATGTAACTTTACAAAATTTGATAGCTTGTCTATACGTAATTCTGTATGTATTTCTTAGATCTAGTAATACTGTCATCTGGTTTTTATTATAGAGTTCAGATATTAAATTTAACATGTTTCTCATGTCACTTAGAGTACTGTTGAACCTCCTCCTCAAAAGAAGCAATTTTAAGACATAGTTTCATGTGATGAACCCAAGTGTGAACTTTGGGGAAACCCTGAGGTCACATGCACTTCAGTACTGGAAACCATATTTACATACAACCATTCACTCCATTCGCAGTTTACACAGAGGTCTGCCGTGGTTGACTTTATGAAACGCCTTACAGTCTATATAAATAAAATCCACCATTTCCTTCATCAAAAGTATCGTTGATAAAGTTAGTATACAAACACAAGTTAGATTTCATTGACCTTGCAGAGATAAAACCATGTTGCTGCTCGATAATTAAAGATCTAGAACTAAGCATCATGTACTTGGTAACCAATTTATCCAATATTTTAGGATTACATGATGGGATGGCAAGTGTTCGGTAATTAGGCACGAGTTTCTTTATGCCAGATTTAAAACCTGGAACAATAAAACACGGCTTTCAAAGAGATGGAAAAGAACCATCCTTGAGAGACCGATTAAAAAGTATGGTAATAGGTGAGAAAGGAGCAAATGTATATGCTTTTACCAAGATAGAAGCGTTGGCATTGATTTCCGATAAGCATTCAATAATGCCTGTTTATGTAAATTGCAAAAACTAAATTTTATGCTATTGGCCTCCCTAATTTCGGGACCTATATTAGTATGATTAGAGTATGAAAAATTATTGAAACTAATCTGAAAATAGATCAATAATGTCCAATTTTGAATTAGAAAGAATGGACCCATTTTACGAGCTATGAGGAAGGCCACCACTACTACCAGCTTTGTACTTACAGTATTTTCAAAATGTATTAATGTTATTGGGTATATTCTACCTGTTTTTTTACAGGCATTTCTTAAATTTGACAAAATAATGTAGGCATTTTACAGTATATTCTCTTAAATTGTTTATAGACAGCACGCTTTTGTTTAATTAACCTAATTAGGTCTAATGAGAACCAGGCAGGAATGAGATTGTAACTTCTTACGCTTAGGAACAAATTTATAATACTGTAGAAAACATCTAAATCTGATTCCAGAGATTTACACCAAGGTATGTAAATCCCGTTAATACTACTAATATAATTTAAAATATTTGAAATATCACAGTTAGTGAAATCTATATAAAATGACTCATCTGATATTGTTGAAATAGAATGTACATGAAAATTTATCTAGATGGCGGGTGATAAACATCACAGTTAACTATTGGATCACAAGTTTAAGTTGACACATTAGAGAACACAAGATCATATATCCGCATTAATACAGTTATTAAATTAAAAAGCCCACATAATCAATTTCCATAGTACACTTCTCATGCGATAGATTGTAATCACCCATGACAAGTATATCGGACACTTGGTGTTGATCAATAATGTCAGACAGTTTGCTAATATGACCAATATAAATCTCCGAAGGGGATCCAGGAGGAATATAGATAGCCAATTAAACTATTACCATTGACAGAAATCTAGATATTTTCTCGATTATCAGAATCCACGATAATAAAGGAAAACTTAAATATTCTTTTTACCGCGATAAAAACGACCCTACCTCTGGAGTTGGTAGACATCGACTGATTAGGATCACAGCAGTACAAATTATATCGATCTTCAATTACTTCATTGTTCATTACTTCATTGTAATATCAGAATTTATTATTGTTGTGTAAAATGGTATTTATAAGAAGGAATAAATTCTATATATTTAATTAATTGCTCACTTAACCCGTGGTGAAACATTTCTGAAATATCTTGATTAGAAATTAAAAACAGTTGGTTTGTTTCACGGAAAATTTATTATTTCTTCTCCGACTAGTTTCGACAATATGTCATTATCAAGTAGTAATGAATAATGTACAAAAGGTTACGCTAATAAATATGGATTACAGTCTCAGGTAATAAGGGTCGTCATAATCGAGAACTTCCAAATCTCTTCAATATTGTTATTTATTTATTTGCCTCAAATTATGGCCTTATTTATATCTAATCTCTCTCTGTAATTAAGTTGCCGACCTTTATTACCTGAGTACAATACTTTTAGATTATCTTTTTGGAAAAAAAATGGTTATTTTCTATACAATATTGCAAAAATCAAGTTGTTAGTATTTTATTGTATATTGATTTTTTGTGTTCTTGTAATCTTGCTTCAAAAGTTCGTCCTGTCTGTCCTGTGTATATATAGTCACAATCACCACACTTTAATTCGTAAACACCGCACTTCTGTAATTGGTCTATTCTTGATTTGCTGTTGCATATTTTCTTTATGTTCAGTGGATCAGTCATAATAACATTAAAATTGTACCCTTTAAGACTATTTAAAATTTTATTTGATAACTCGCCAGCAAACTCTAATTTATGCCAACTATGTTTTTCCATTTTATTATGTGCGTTATAAAAATATTTATCAAATTGTTTCAATTTTTTCTTATTAACTAATTAGTCGATTAAGGGAACAAGGTAACCATTATTTTTCGCAATTGTTTTAATAATTTTTTTTAAATTCTTCATTGAAGTTAATTGTATTTAAGGGTATATGGATAATTTTATGTTCTAAAGAGTGAAAGGTGCTCATTTTGATTTTAAAATGGGTGTGGAATAATTATATCTGTAAATGTAGGTTTTCTAAAAATTTTCTAAATAATCGATCAATAAATTAGAATTTATCTGCAGATTAAGAAAGCAATTAATTATAATTGTCGGAATTTCCTAATTTAAAATTTTTGTATTTATTTCGCACTTCTGCATTTTTTTAAATTAGTTTGTCTGAAAATATAATCAATATTATGACAACTAACAAGTGCTTTTCTTTATTATTTTTTCAATTGTGCAAATCATGATATGGCAGTAAATAAGAACTACCCCAACAATTTTGATAAACCAACAAGATGAAAATACAATACTGTAAACCTAAAAAAGATATTATTATATTACCAATCACATTAAATAATGATTTCGGTTAACAACCTCTATATTTTTAATAAAGATTGAATTATTCTACTTAATAAGCATCAGTATAAAGTATGCAACAATATTTGAAACATATTAATAGAATTTAGTTCGGATATATTAGAAATATTAAACAGGTGTATAATGTATGTGACTCACATAAGAAGTATATTTTTATTTTATTCTCTTTTGGAGGTTGCGTATTAGAAAAATATATTTGTAATGCTAATGTGTTTGTTTAGTCCCAAAAGTATGTTTCTAGGTCGGCAGTAAAAAATCAGCAGGCGCGATCAATCAACAATTAAATGAGTAACACTTTCTTACACTTTTACTAATTTCATTTGGAAGGCAAAATATACGTAATTGAATCGATACTTTTTAATAGGGGGCTTTTACTAGTGTTAATTAAAAAGTTGGTAAAATTTAGAACAAAAGTAATCATAGCCTAGAGGCACTAAAGCAAGAATGTTATATGTACTTTAGTTTAGGACTTCTAATTACTCTGTTGTAAAACGCTATATATTTTCTTATCCAGTAATCACCTTATTAATATTGTATACTTTAAAAATATCTCATAAGATATATTCATATGTTGATACAAATATTTTTGTGAATTTAATAAACAGTAAAATATTACGTATTTATTTTAATAAACGCATATGTCAATCACAAGTTTCTACTGCTACTAATATTGTTGAACAGAGTTTTGTCACACCTTTAGTATAGCTGTGTACATTATATAATAACTACAACGGCTACTTCTCACGTGACAGTTACAATTAATTGACGAAATAAAGAAGCATTCAAAGTACATTTTTCATTTTAAATGTAAATTTATTTATGTTCTATATTTTTTATTATAACATTACTTTATTATTTCGAATAATGTTACAATTCATACTTTACTTAAACAAATGACCCTACGGAAAGAGAAACCTGTGCATGGCACGAGGTCGCTCTTGGGTATTTCCTCCGAAAACAGGTTTGGGGTGTAAGTGCCAAAACTGGCCTCTGATTCATATGTAGGTGAATTTTTGGGAAAAAAGAATAAGAAAGAAAAAACAACGAAACATAAAATAAGCGAATGAATTATCCACTCTCATAAAATTAAAAAGGAACTAAATTCCGTCAAGTAGAAAGCCATTCTACAGACCTTATGTGTCCAATTAATCTACCCCTTAAATCTTTTATGCAGCAGCGAGTTTTACCTGCTGTTGAAGATACAGGAAGCCGCCACTTCCGGTTTTACCTATAAGCATTATTCATTAACATACGAAAGTCATAAATAATTACATTACTTTTTATTAAAAAGAAATATATCAATCAAATTATTTAACATGTAATGATGGGATGTTTAATCGATATAGTTTAATGAACAAAATGTTGTTAGTTCAAAACTTAAAGTATTAAATTTCAATGTATTCCAATAGTTTAAATGATTATTGATGTCAAATATTTTTTCAATATTCTAAACTCATATCGTAATAATTACTTGTTCAGTATTCTATTTAATTATATATTTTTTAAACTGTTAACGGTGGAGGCTTACTTCGTTATTCCAATAGTTTAAATGATTATTGATGTCAAATATTTTTTCAATATTCTACACTCATATCGTAATAATTACTTGTTCAGTATTCTATTTAATTATATATTTTTTAAACTGTTAACGGTGGAGGCTTACTTCGTTATACATTATTCTTCACAAATAAAAAGCTTTTTAAATTTGTTTGTATAACACTGACTTTATTAAGTAACTATAGTTTCGACAATTTTAACTTGTCATTATCAAACTACTTCTAAACTTGTGTTTGATAATGACAAGTTAAAATTGTCGAAACTATAGTCACCTAATAAAGTCAGTGTTATACAATGTTAAAAAGTTTTTATTTATTTTTTAAATATAAATAAAGATCTATTTTAAATTTACTTAATAATGTAAATAATGTTTTTAATATACTATACTAATATCGTAATAATGACTTGTTCAGTGTTATATTTAATTATATATTGTTTTAATAGCAAGGTCTATTAAAAATGAAAATTAAGTTTTTTTATTATTTCTTAGAGAATATGTGCTGTGTTATATTTACTGTTTATTTCAAAGGCCAAAATTTAGCAGACCAATTAATTTTCCTACATTACATCTCTATTTTCCCATTTTCAGTTTTCAAATGTGGATAAGTAATTATATATACCAATTATCTACATCCTTAGCGCTAATATTAAATACTATTATTTTTATTCAGTTATAATTTTGTATTTTAATTTACCGCACTATTTATTTTCATTATTCAATTAACTTACGAGCGAACGTGCGCTTTCACACATTTTACGCTACTTCCCGAGTTCTTCTGCAACGCTTTGTGGTTACTTATATAATTTTTGCGACTTTTCATAAACCAACTTAGAAAATGTACTAATGTTTTTTATTCAACTCGAGAATATTTTTTGAATTTCTGCTAGTGATTTTTTCCAGCAATCGATTTCATACCTGTATAGATTCTAATTATAGCATAAAATTATCAAAACATTCAATGAGTTTATTGTTATTAATAAAATTTAACACTTTCTAATATATTCTGAATATGACATTGTAAACCATAATAAAAATAAAATAATTGTCAAAAGACATACGTTAATTAATATTATTCATAATTGGTGTTTGTTATTTAAATACGGTGACAAAAAATTATTTATTTTTGGTTTACTTTTAATTAGAAATCGTTTTTTAAATTGAAGTTATAAAAGTAATTTATTCTATAATTTATTTAAATATTCGTTCAATAGATGTTTATACACTATAACATTTAATTTGTTTTAAACAATAATATTAGTATGCGAATTAACTTTCATTAATTTTCAATACTATTAGTGTTTTTAATAATATTGCAAAAAACAGATTTTATTTAATTATAGCCTAAATATCTAGATTAGATAATAAGATGATGATATGTGTGACATATATTAAGTAATTATTTGCAGTTATAATTTATATTAGTAAAATAATTTACATAAAATATTAATTTAAAGAATAGTAAATATAAACATTTAAACAGCTAATTAAAAATCCAATGTCAATTACAATCATATCGTTATAAATCATTTCAAAATTATTTCAGTCAAATAAAGTTGAATAAAATAAAGTTTAATAAAAAATGAACCCAAATTATTACCAAAACAAGGAATCGAAAAAAATATGAAGCCAAATGAAACAATTATAGTTCTGCTGATTAATTATATTTTAATTATAATAGTATCTTAATTGTGGTTATGGACTTAATAAGATATACCGAAACAATTTAAAACCCAATAATTAATACCTATGAAGGTTGTATGAATAAATGTTATGGTTATGTGCGGACAAGAGCAAGGACGTTAATGAAAAAAATAAACAATTAAAATTATACAATCAATTGTTTTACGTTTAATTACCTCGTGAGGTTTAAGCTTAAAAAAGATTAATTGTTGTTTATACTTGTATTTTTGTTTAGTTTTTCTCCTTGAATAATAACTGAAACATGTCATTATGCTCTATGACAGATAAGGAGTTTTGAAATATGTTTCTAATATTTAATGACAGTTAGCCTATCAAATAATTAATTGAGTTCGTAATTAACCTACAAGATAATTTACTTCATTTATTTTAAGTATATATGAAACATGTCATTGTGCTCTCTGGTAGATAAATAAAAAGTTTTAAAATATGTTTCTAATATAACAGTTGCCCTATCAAGCAATAAAATGCCAACTTTAACTACTTCCTACTAGATAATTTACTTAATTTATTTTAAGTACATATAAACTTGAATTTTGTATCATTCTTATAAAAGTAAAAATAATATTTTTCATTAATATAGAAAATTAAATTAATTAATTGACCAACAATTTTAAGCCAATGTAAATATTTCTAGAATGCGTTAGAATTTACTAGAATTGACTTTTGTTTCGTCTTAGTAAATATTAAGATTGATTGTTCTCTATTAAATACTGATTTTGTATATTAAAAGACATACATCAATAAACAACCAATAAAACAGTAAAAACATACACATTATAACGGACAGCAGAGCGGCAATCTTGTCTATTGCCAACTGCAAAATAACCTCAGCATTAACGTTGGAATACTGCGAATCCCTGGAAGAAGTTCGTGACAACGAGGTAACTCAATGCTGGGTAAAAGGACACAACAATAGCAGAGGGAACAGAATAGTAGATGGTTTGGCGAGGAAGGCATCCGGTAAGCGGACCGAACCCATCCCTGCTGCCCTCTCTGCTAGATCTGAGTACTCTACTGAAAACTCGTCAAAAAACTTCATCGCAATGAAGACCAAAACGGCCAGATACTGTATGCAATTGTCCAGAGAAAACTTACTTACACCTGAACAAACTGGGACTACAACCTAGACCTATCTGCAGAGGGTGTGAAGTAGAAGAGGAAACCGCGGAGCATGTAATTCTAGACTGCCCCGTATTATCCAACCTGCGAAAATCCACAATGGGAGAGGGATGTCTAAATCCATCGGACATCCTCAGAGTCCCTCTTGCTGTAGTCCTGGCATTTGTCAGTGCCCTGGGTTGGCTTGACCGTGGCAAGGAATGAGGACTCAGATGGAAGGACGCACAAAGGGCCCATTGGAGTCTACGTGCGGCGGAACTCTCTGCCCTCCCATCGATTTAAACCAGAACCAGAAACAATCAATAAATATTTTGCAAAGAAAACTCCTACAGCATAATTCTAGGCATTAAATTAAATTAAATAATTTATTTATTTATTTATTTTTATATTTATTTATTACATCTTTGCACTCCTTCCTAACAAAATATCACAAAAATGACATTACAAAATATTAAAATATACTCAAAAGGACGGGCAGAGTTCGCTTCTCTGAAGGATCTTCCACTTAAACTTATAATTATGCGTCATCAATACTGCTTTAAAATACCTTGACTTGTATTTATTTATATATTCATTGATTAAATAAAGCATATTTTAGTCCTTAAATGGACATATTTTTAAGACATGTACTGCAACATCAATATCTATTTATAATCACTGTTGTCTGCCTTTATCGTAATTTGGTCGCTAGTCCGTTGAAAATTGTAGCGTATTTTATTATTAATTTAGTCCGTTCAGTATCTCATCGTCATAATCTATTTGATTATCATAGATTACCTTCGACAATTAATAATTCATAGTTTAACTCATTTGTTGTACCATATCATCGGATTATGCATATTAAACTGTCGTACTCGTCTGTTTACTTTTAAGGATTCTGCATTTCTCTTGAAATAAGTTAGATTTAACATTTCGTCATTTATCCAAATATAATTCTTAGGGAACACTGAAACTACATATCCACTAGGCATAGACCTATTTACTGAAATTATCCAGTGCCACGGTTAAGAGATATTAATTAGAATCGTTCGAGTAGTTTTGATATATCATAATGCCCACTGTAAGATTTATTATGAATCTCTTTCATAACTTCTGATATTCTGCTCCTAGGGTCGTTTGCCTTCTGAATTTTTACTTTCCACATATAGAATATATAGGAAAAGGATTTTTTTCTTGCATGCGAATGACTGTGGGTGGTGTATCTCAAAAACGAAAGATCCTATTGAGATGAAACTTTGAACTTAAGGTTTTATCAATAAAAACTGGCACTGAAAAGCTTTTAGTAAAAATTCATAAACCATAAGTGGTTGTTTACTCGAGCAGTTTTTGAATTAGAAAAATATTACATAACTTTTCAAACAAAAGTTAAAAGGGAATGAGAAACTGAACAGGTTTAATTAAAAGTTCTTAATTTGCGAAAAATAAATTAAACATTAAACATTTAATTTGCCTTTTGCTAGTTAACTATGGGAGTTACATTGTAAAGATTCCAAAAAGAAGCAAATTATTAAGAATAGCCTTTTTGGGAAAAAGGAAAATACTATGATGGCCACATCACCATTCTTTACATTTTACAACTTTTAATTGAAACCCTCGCATATATTTTACTGATTGGAGGGTGGGATAGAGGCCACCCATCCACCCTACATATACATGATAATTTTAAATGCTAATCGTTGATAATTTTGCTGCATAAAGCAATAAATCCTTGTATATAATAAAAAAAAACAAAGCAAAATCCAAGTTAAAGTTTAAATATAAATGATCTTCTATAGCTAATCTTATTTAAGCTTGATTTAAAGCCTTTCCACGTATCATAACTTTTTATTAATTTACATACTCAAAAATTTTACTTTATTCTAATTTTATAATTAAAGATATTGCAAACCACGAGGCGATCAGTAATTAAACTTAATATGTATATATAGGGTGGGCGGGTGGCCTCTATCCCACCCTCCAGTAAGTAAAATATTATCAAAAATTATTTAAAATATTAGTATTAATACATCATTTAAAAAATGCAATTACTTTGTGTTTGTTTACATTTTACAACTTCCAACTAAAACACTAGATTATGTTTTACTGATTTTCGATTAAAATATAGGGAAAGTACTATGATGGTCACATCACCATTTTTAAATTATATTTTGGCAGTCTTTTGTACAATACAATTCTGGAAATTAGTTTACAATTCTATTCTATGTTGATTTGAAATTCTCTTTTGTCCATTTGTTAAGACTGTTCTTTTGAATTTATACTGAATTTCAGTCGCCCTCTATGGTCATTTGCCTTACTTTTCTCTTTATATCATATAGTCTTTGTTATTACAGTGCTTATATATTTAAGCATGATTACCGAAATAAACATATTGTTAATTGCCGCAGCTCAGTGAGTATCAAAGTCAAACTACTTAAATTATTCATGCCATCTGATGACTTCTCCTTCTGGATTCTTAAATTACGAGATCCATTTAAGAGCATAGTTAAGATTTTTCTTCCATATAGATACTAAAAGAAATGTTTCCCCGGTTTTACTATTATAGGTGATTCTTTCTTTGTCATGAGAAAATTATGCTCTAATATTAAGGCCTTACTAAATCAGATTACCTTATCGTGTCCAATCTAAATTTGTGATAAACTCATTAAGTGCAATGGTATCTAAAACGAACATACCGTCGATAGTATGTGCGTAATTAAACACAACTTCGATGTTGATGTATATTATTAATCACAATAATATATTGGCTTAAGTCATTTTGGTTCCGACCAATAGATGTCTATATCGACTTTACCCTTTGACAGGAGACACTTCAATTGTCATTAAAAAAAGTAAGTGAATCAATTCAGTAGTCGTCGTAAAGGAGTGGTCGAAAGATGGAAAAGCAAACCTAGGAATATTGCTATGTTTTACTGTTTTACTTCAGAAAAGGGAAAAACGCAAAACAAGCTCATAAAAAGTTATATGCTATATGTACAATAAAGATTTCTTAACAGAAAGGCAGTGCTAGAATTGATTTGCCAAATTCCCTTCTGATCATTGCAAATGCCAAAGATGTGACAGGTTCAGGAAGGTCAGTTGAAGTCGAAGATGATAAAACAAAGGCATTCATTGAAGCAAACGTCGTTACACAACTAAAGAGGTCGGAGAAATATTAAAAACTAAAATTAAAAGGACTGAGGTAAAACATTTGCACAAGCTTCGATATGTTAATAAACTCAATATGTGGGTTCCATATGAACTCAAAGAAATTCATTAATAAAGCACATAAACGCCTGCTACTAGCTCTTAAAAAACAATGAAAATGATCTATTTCTCAAACGTATAGTCACTGTCGATGAGAAATGGATAGTTTACGACAACGTCTGCTAATACGATTATGGTACAAGCCCAGTAAATAAGCTGCAACCACTTTAAAAGCAAATATGCATCAATGAACGTTATGCTCTCAATTTGGTGGGATTACAAAGATTGAGCTGCTACTGTAGAACTAACTAATCAATACGGCTGCGTACTACCGCCAATCGGTCAAATGTAATGAAGCCATGAATGAAAAACCGCCAGAATTGGCAAATCGTAGGGGTATTGTGTTCCACCATGACAACTCGAGACCACACACAAGTTTAGTGATTCGCCAGAAGTTGCTGGAGCTTGGATGGAATTATAGACCACCCACCATGCTCACCAGATCTTGGGCCGTCCGACTACTATTTGTTTCGATCTTTACAAAACTCTTTGAATAGTAGACAATTCAGTTCAGACAATGGTGCCAAACATCACTTGCTTCATTTTTATGCTGGGAAAGGCCAGAAGTTCTTTGAGCGTGGCATCATGATGTTACCCAAAAGATGGCAAAAGTTCATTAAAAATGGTCAATACATAACTGAATAAAATTATTTATTTCTAAAGAAAATCGCCTTTGATTATTGTTGTAAATACCGAAATGAATCAACCCAATACTTCATTCTTAAAAAGATGAGATCTTTTTGTGTTGGGTTTTAATCCGAAACAGCTTAATCTAAAGAGCCAACGAGCTATATCTTCTTAAAATTATCTCAGATTCTTATCAAATTTTTGGCAATAATTTTCAAGCTGCGAATAAAACATTATTTACATTACATTATTTTCAGATGTTTGACTAGTTGATCATAGACTTTTACCATTTAAGAATGCAGCAGCCTTAAATTGTTTAAAAAAGTGTATTAAAAACAATTGGCTTTCAAAATTAGGTTATTGAATTTTAACTCTGCGAACATGATAAGTACCTATTTCGATGGTCCCGTATATTTCCTATCCATTTTGTCTTCTCAAGATTTCTATTTTTTTATTAAATACTCCAATTGAAAATTGAAAATATTTAGAAAAATGTGTTAAAATTTGTTAACTTTCACGGCATGTATCTGTGTCATTTAAAGACTTTTTAATTATTTTTTATTCCCCGAGTCACAGAAACACCTAGGGAAAGTATTATTTTTAACAGAAATATGCGCAGGGACGAATTCACTAATTTCTGAAAAAAAATTGTTGCTGAGTGTGTGTGTCTCGGTGGGCGGTGTATCTCTAAAATGAATGGTTTTTTTTAAATGAAACTTTAAACTTAAGGATTTATCGTTAAAAACTGGAACTGAAAAGCTTTTGGTTAATATTCATACATCGGAAGTGGATGTATACTTGAGGCGTTTTTTTCAGATATTTTTCTAAATGTGAAAAATTTAACAAAACTTTTCAAATAATAGTTAAAGGGAATAAGAAATTAAACTTGTTTTATTAATATATATTTTTTTATAAAGTACTTATCCTGCGAGAATAAATTGAAAAATAAAAATTTTGGATATTTTTAACCAATTTCTAATAAGGGAGTTATATATGAAACTTATATGTATAACAAATACTTGTGAATAATTCAAAAGTGAGCAAATTATTAAGAAAAGACATTTTCAAAAACCTCATGATTTTCTAGAAAAATATATAGTACTATGATGGCCACAACATCATTTTTTGCATAATATTCATATCAATTCATTTTCTAAAATACTAACTAAAATAATAATAATTAATAGTACTTTATAATTGAGTAATTAATTTTAAAGTAGTCAATAAAGAGCCAACTATTAGACACCAATTAAAAGTGACAAGCCGTCCGCAATTGTCTGTAACGACATATGATTGTTGAAATGAAGTGAATGAAAGTGAAAATCGAAACAGTGAAACCGCCTCAAATCTGGCGTTATTGCGCGGTTTTTGTGATTTAGTTAATTAGTGATTGAAAGCGCTTTAAATTGGAATTACGGACATAATTAAATCCATTACGTCTCTGTTTTTTCTACTAGAAAACTTGCTTGCAATGTCATTAATTTTTGGTTATGTAATATTAATTATCATTAGCGGTAAGATTGCTAGATTGTTTAAAAAATGAAATACCGTATATTAATTATAAATACACGTACTAACTATAAATATAAGAAGAAGTTACGCACAAAGTGGTTTGTTTAGAGAGATATTTTTTGTAAATTAATAATTAGTATACAGGGTGTCCCATTTTAATCCGCCAGTAGCGATAATTCTGAAACTTTGCATTGAATCAAAAAGTGTTCCAAATGAAAAGTTAATGGTTCTGAGGGGGACATCTGATGCCGTAGACTTTGCCCCCCCAGCCCCCCAAGAGGGTCGGGAACAGGGGGCAACTTTAAAATTTTAAATGGAAACCCCTATTTTTTATTGCAGATTCTAATAGACGGTTAAAAAGTATGTAAGTTTTATGCGAAACATTTTTTTATTGGTCGAGAGATGGCGCTGCAAATGTAAAAGTTTTTTGTCAATTAAATTGCGAAAATCGTCACGTAATTAACTGTTATTATTACTTAAGACTTACTCACAACCTTACAAGGTTGTTTTTTTCTCAGCCTGCCCAAATACTACACCGCCCCCCCCCCTACAAAGACGTAAAGTACTCAAAAATAGCGATTGAGTACTTCTTTTTCAAATTAAATAATGGTAAAATAATTTAAAAAAGAATGTCATTTTTTTTTCTTTTTTTTCAAACAGTGTTTGACCTGGCCCCCCTCATAGCTCCATTTTTTGAAAAAAAACGACATTCTTTTTTGAATTATTTTGCCATTATTTAATTTGAAAAAGAAGTACTCAATCGCTATTTTTGAGTACTTTACGTCTTTGTAGGGGGGGCGGGGGTAGTATTTGGGTAGTTATTATAGTGACTTAACGTAGCTAAAATTTTCATTTTAAAGCCTCATTTATTTTTTTAAATAAAACCAATAGGATTATAAATACAGACAATACTAAAATAAACGGAAGGGGGCATTCCTAACCTAGCATTTGCGTATATAATGGTAACTTAGAAGTGTTATATAGTCTTTCATTTAGCGCTTCCTATCTTTAACTTTATATAAAACAAAATGTTTGAGAGATATCGAATTTCGTTTGAAAGGTCTATCGATGTCTATCATAATGTATGGAATATTACATCGTGCAAATGTCCGGCTTACTCAAAAAAAATATCGACCGATTCTACCGCCAGGTCAAAATCCACACCAAACAGTGACTTTTCTGGTATGCATAGGACACTCTTGGATCTCATGTAGATTGGTATCATCCTAAATTCGACAATTTTGTTTGACGTACTCATTTATCCTGAAATGGGCTTCATCGCAGAAGAAGATTTTTTTGATGAAAATTAGGGTCATTTTCCAACTGATCCAAGGCCCATTCAGTAAACACACATCGTTATCTATGGTCGTTTACCTTCACTTCCTGGGTCAGTTGGATTTTGTACGGGTGCAGGCCCGAGTCATGATACAAAAGTTATGTCTGCAAAAGGCCGAGTTCTTGTGGGCAACGCGAAATCTACTGCCTCAAATTCTTACGTTTCGCCGGGTATTGGTGCATTGTTAACTGAACCAGTGGACTCAAGTTAATCCACCACACTGCGAATAGTTCTCTCGGCAGGATGATTATGGCCACAATAAAAATGATCGAAGCGCACAGAATGTTACCCGAGCAGAACACTTATTTTGATAAAACAATTTTGCGTGTTGTTGAACGCTATATCCCTCCAAAGTGGTTTGGCAAAACAATCTGAATCAATGACAGCCAATTTGACAGATGTAGCTTCAACAATATGGCCACTATCAACTGTCAACGTTAGAAGTCCCTATTAGAAGACCCTTTATAATACAAGTTTTTAATTTTCAGTTTTTCTCTCAAAAATCAAAACGTTTATTACAATTTTGTTTAAATAAAAACTATTCAGTTACTTATTATATCTAACTTTAATTGGAAAAATGTAAAATGTTTTGGCTTTATAAATGCCTAAAGTAAACACCAATTTTCAGTGCACGAATTTTTACTAAAAGCTTTTTAGATCTTTCGATAAAGAATAAAAGCGTAAGTTTAAAATTTTAGTTCAAAATCTAAATTCTTAAAATAAGTGAAAATATTTACATACTTGTAAATTAAAATTAAAATTAAAAATAATTTAATTATGTAATTCTACATATACCTATTATTAAAACTTACACTTTTACATAAATTTAGTAATGGGTATAATATATGTTATATAAAAGGAAATATTTTTAACAGTTATTGAAATTTATTTTAAATATAGAATTAGATATCCCATAATAAATAAATATTCGTTTAATTGTATTGGATAAATAAATTTATAGTTAAATAATAAAGCAGGATAATAGTTAATAATGTGTTGTAAATTTTATATGCGTAATTATACATTATAGAACGCGCAGAAAGAGACAATGAAATTAATAGAATTTGAATACACACAATAAATGAATTAGGTTGTCCAAAATTGAAATAGATACAGGAATAAAAATAAATGGATCAATTTGTAGAATAATAGAATAATTAAGGCAGAAAGACCTCTGGTCGATAGCCTTTTGACAAATTAATACATTAACACCTCATTCATTCTTCATTATTCCAATGTAAATTTGTACAAAATTTGTCAATAAATATATGTTACTACTAGAATAATTAATTAATTTAAATAAATAATATTTTTTGCAACTTTATTGTAAATTCTCTCCAAAATTTGCCAAAAAGATTTCAATGAATAAACCTACATATTTTATTGTATAAGGAGCTTATTATTGTAGCTAATATTGTGTATTTTGACAATTTATCTAAACAAAAATAAATCCATGAATTATAAAACATTAAATGTAATATATTTAACTTAGTTATCAATTTGAAAATATAAATTAAGTAAATTATTTACTACTTAAAATATGCCTTTAAAAATATAATATGGAGAAACTGATTTACTAATATATGATACAATTTGAAAAACACGAAAACATTGATAAGTTTTATTATTAAAATATAATATGTTTGACGTGATAAATTTTACATAAATATTCACAAATTACGAACTTACGTACAATTGATATATTAACATTGACATACATAAGAAAATATCTTAAATTTGATCTTGTGTAATTTGTGTTTCTTATTATGCTTGATCCGCATTTGAACTATGGGGTTTGCAAAATCCTATTTCCGTGGTCGATGCATGATGAACGACGACCTCGGTGATATCCGTTTCGTGTCTGCGGAAAGATGACGTTTCGAAAGCCCATTAGATCAAGTCATTATTGATGTGGCAAGGGCTAATTAGCGCCTTAAAATAATTGGCGGATGTAATTTTTGACTTGATTATTTCAATGATCCGAAACCATGTAAAAAAGTTATTCAAATAATTTTATTTCTATAAAAAATTAGGATAAATAAATAATAAATAAAATTATTATTAGCACTCGAATAATTATTATGTTAAAATTTGACGGACAACATTATATACTATAGATATTTCAAATTTAATTGAAATATATATTTTTATTTTCAAATACCAATTTAACTTATATCAAAATAGCTGTGAAGGTTTTAGTTTCATAATTCGTCTTTAGGGCTGTTATTGGCAAAGAAATAATAATTCAATGTTTAACATTGTTAATTGTTGCTGTTGAGAGTACTCAAATTATCGATGGTTTGCCCACTTAATTGGGGAAATGAGTGCAACATAGTATATGTTAAATTATTAAAAATGTCTTCAATTAAGAAAGTCCTAAATAATAGTGAATCAATATCTAATCATAACCTGGAAATTTCAACCTTCCTGCTAATCTATACCTTTATTACACCATTTCCGAAGAAATCCGCAACGCAAAACAGATATATGTGAGACCTGATTCATGTAAATTTAGTAATAGTTTTTAATAACCCCTTGAAAACTATTATATGATCGAAATTAGTTATGAAAGTTGAATAAATGTTAAAATACGAAAACATTTCGTGAATCTACAACAATGAGTCTTACTAAGACTACAAAACAAATTAATTTTGAAACAACTACTTCTCTGGCGAATACCTCGACAGACATTGAATAAAACAAAATTAATTTGCGTGTTACGAATAGTACAACTATCGAAGCAACACTAAATTGAATGGAATTATTTCTGTTGAGTAAACTAATAAATGATAAAATCTATTTCATATAATATCAAAATAATATCAAAATATGTATTATTCCTATACAGGGTGTCTCACCGAAACCGCACAACAAAAGTTTATGGACTTCTAGTGAATGTATTTTTTGAGATTTTCATCATCATTTAATTAAAATATTTACAAGATCAACTTGTATTTCAAATTTAAGCGTTTTCGAGATAATTGATATTTTTAAAAAGTTGTGCTTTTTCAGAGTTCAATTTAAAAACACATATCTCCGACTAAAATAAAATTGAAAGATTGTAATTTTGGCCACACATAGTCAATAGCTGACGGTATCCAATGTTGAGTTATTTTTTTTAGATATATTGGTTTAAATTTGGTCAAATTTAAACCAATATATCTCGTTTTTCTTAAATAGAACACCCTGTACATTTTCACATATTCGGACGCAGAATTTAATTTTGCTTTTATCGATACTAATGTTCCCTATACCTATCTTCTTTACTTTTAAAGTTATCAACATGTTTGTAAAGATATGTCAGTGTTCTGGGCAATTAAAAAACGTTGGCTATGCATTTTATCAAGCGAACCTAGAAAAAAAAAAAAACAAGTTGTTTTAAATCAAAATATCAACGTATTGTTATTTCTTTATTCAATAGTGACGTACAGCTAAAATTAATCCCAGAGATAATTACTCCAATAAAGATATTTTGAATTTATTATACATTCACGGCGAAAGTCTAAGAGTTGTGGAGAGGACCTGCAGATTATTTAATGAAAGATATCCCAATTTAAGGCCAATGAATAGATGGAAATTTAGACGAATCAAGAAACGAAGTAAGTTTACTAGACTATTTTCAAGTCCACATGCTTCATTAAGATCTGCGCACAACGATCTTGGAATAACCCGATCATCTATTCATTTGTTGTAGATTTTACGAAAATATTTTCGTGTTTTTTCTATTTATTAGTGAATTTTCTACAACGTAAAGGACTTATATATTTTATTATTAAATTATGCTCTAATTGGGTATTTTCCTTAATCCGGAAGTAATTATTTCCGTAGAATTCAGTAATCCATGCAGGTATAAATAAGACCTTCAGTCGATTATATCTCATTATTGTGTCAGTTGCCGTACATATCTGAGTAAGTTATTTATATTTCATTATATTTAATTTAGTAAACGTTTTTATTTATGTTTAGAATCAATTTTATAATAAAGCTGTACTGAAGAGATTGAAATATCGAAACACGTGTCTACAGATGGTTATAAAATTGAGTATTGAATTATTTAATTGCTTTTGCTAATTTATTTTTAATTACATCAACCTAAATTCATTTCTTGTTCCAAATTACCATAGTATAGTCACTCACAAACTATTTTAACATACATTCAATCATTTTTAGTTCATTTTACAGAAAGAAATACGTTCAAACTAGTGTTGCTTTGATAGCCTTGCTATTTTGTAACACGCAAATTACTTTTGTATTATTCAATGTCTGTCGAAGTATTAGCTAGAGAAGTAGTTGTTTCAAAAGTGATTTGTTCTTGTAGTCTTAATAAGACTCATTTGTTGTAGATTTTACGAAAATATTTTCGTGTTTTTTCTATTTATCAACCTGTATATTATTTTTTCAAAGATAATTCATCATTGGATACCCTTAGGTATCGGCTATATGTAGCCAATATTGCAGCCTTTCAATTTTATTTTTGTCGGAGTAAACTTTGAAAAAGCATAAAATTTTTAAAAATATCAATTATCTCGAAAACGCTTAAATTTGGACGTTATGTTACTTAATAATTTTTTTCACAGAATTTTATGTAGAATCTAAATACGACATAACTGGAAGTCGTATAATCTTGAAAATATTTTAATTAAATATTAAAATTTCATAAAAATACATTCACTAGAAGTCCATAAACTTTTGATGTGCGGTTTCGGTGGGACACCCTGTATAGGAATAATACATATTTTGATATTATTTTGATATTATATAAAATACATTTTATCATTTATTAGTTCACTCAACAGAAATAATTCCATTCAAATTAGTGTTGCTTCGATAGTTGTACTATTCGTAACACGCAAATTAATTTCAATTAAATAGAGCACACTTGATTACATAGGCCATGAAAATTTCATAAAAATACATCCACTAGAAGTCCATAAACTTTTGATGTGCAGTTTCAGTAGGACACCCTGTATATAGACCATCTTTAGGTAATATATAGGTATTTTTCGAAAATTTATCAGACATATAAAAGCATACGAGTACTCTGTTCAAATATATAATTATTTGTAGACTTAAATATAAACATCATTCAATAAAATAAATTAAATAAACGAACCAACAAGGATTGAAGTGTTGGAAAACAGAATATATACATCGCAAGTCGAGTATATAGTTACAAATTTTATTGCAGAGTATGTAAAATGCTACAACGTAAATTTTAATATCTCCCACCACTTTGCACAAATCATGAATATAAATACCAACTTATTAGATGACTATAAAAGCAATGAGGAGATTACCCTAAAGAAGATAAATGCAAATAGTATAAACGAATTAAAATTTCATCTTAATAAGGTAGACTGGAGTCAATTTGAAACAAAAAGAGCGGACCCGGCATTTTCAAATTTATTGAAGAATTTAAATATTGCTTGTCCATTTAACAGAAAATGAAACAAATACAAAACAGTAAAAGTTGGATAACAACAGATATACAAAATTCAAGCAAAAACTTAAAAAATATATTCGAACTTAAATCAAAATACAAATCAAACAAAATGGATATGATATAAAAATGCCATAAAGTTCTGCTAAATGAAACAAAACAAAAATATTTCGTACGAGAAATATCAAGACGGACAATATACCAAAAAAATATGGTCCATGATTAACATCCAGTTAGGCAATGATACACAGTCAAAGAAATAAATCGCGATAATTACTGACGGCATTGAAAGAAGCGATGTGGGTGAAATTGCAGTAGCTTTTGGAATGTATTTCTCAAATATTACGGATGAAAAAAAATTAACGCACACTTTGGAGACAATTTACTACAACTAGCTGTACAACATCAAAAAAACAGTAGCTACATGATGTTTATCAAACCGGTGAGTTCATATGTTATAGTAAAAATATTAACTTCACTCAAAAATAAGTTATGGTCAGGATGAAATATCAACGAGAGTCTTAAAAAGTGTAAAATATGAAATTGTTAATCCGTCGCATACTTAGTTAATTTATCTATACAAACAGGGGAATTTCCTAGTTATTTTAAGATTTCTAAAAAATACCTATATATAATAAAACTGGTGAAGAAAGTATTAAGAAAGCAAATGTAAACAGAATTTCTATTACTCATAAAAGAATATTGAAACTAATATTTGATATTAAAAGACAAGAAACATGCCGAAATATATTTAAGAAAAATAACATTCTTATGCTCACCAATATTTACATATACAAATGTGTGATATATGTTTTCAATAATATAACTACATTTGATAAGAATGATGATAATCATCAGTACCTTACAAGATTTAATAATATGTTACGAAAAACGCCTCATAATAACACTTTTTATTAAAAATCTGCAAAATATTATTGTATTGTAGTGTATAACAAATTGCCTCGTTACATCACTATTCAATTTAATTTAAAAATGTTACCATTCTTATCAAGATAATAATTAATTTGGAAACTTCGCCTCATTTATAAATCTTTTTATTAAATTTGTTTTTAATTGTAAATAAGTATCTTTTAATCTGTTGACAAGTGGTGTGCTAATCGTTTTTTATTTAAATCAAAATGTATCAAATTATATATTTATGATGCTTACATACACGTAATATATGTATCTATTTCAATATGTATGTATAATTATTATCAGTAGCAATACGTAAAAAAAGACTATTATTATTATTATAACTAGTCATATGAATAGAGCAAAAATCCCCGCAAGTTATTAATGTTTTCATTTTATTGTTGACTTAAATGCCAAATCTTGCTTTTTAAACGTTTTAAAAATTAATTTGTTTAATAGTTTCTCTCTCATGTTAGTACATTTATTAAAATCTATTTCAAACTAATAACAATAATTTACTTTTACAAAATACCGGAATATATTTATTTTATTTCAATAAAAGTGATAAGTAAAGGATAGCATTTAATTCCTAATTAATATAATCATTGCTGTCAGTAAGTATGAATCTAAAATAATTGATTAAAATGAAAAATTTATAAAAAAATACCATTTGCTCTCTTGACGGTTTAATTAAAAAATCATACTAAAAATCCTTTTACGTTCCTAAACTTAAATCGATTTTTTGGTGTACATCTGATAAGAAAATGACTTATAATTCCCTTTTATATGACCATATAGAATAAGAAAATAAACTATATTATCAATTATATGTCATATATCTAAACACTTAACTAACGCACTTACTATGTTTTAACCACTAAAAAAATTATGTATATATATCATATATTACAAAACACACGACTTAAGTTTCGAAGGTTTAATGTCATTATCAAGTGAAACAAATTAATGAAGGAGTTCTATTTATACTAATGTGTAGAGGGTTGGGCGTAATTATTGTCGGGTAGGTAAGAGGAAGGGGATTACGTATCGTTAACGGATTATAGATTTTTGAAAAGTGGCGTGTACATTAAATCTGTTTGCTCGTTAAGCAGATTAACGTGAGGATTATTACTTTCTTTGAAAATTTCGGCAGATTCGAGGAGATTAAGCTTTGTACCTTTGGTACAGTTATGTAAAATTTTTAGATTTTGGATTTTGGGAAATTCATGTTTACATTCTAAAGAATGGTTTGAAAAAGTACTACTGTTTTGATTTAACCTATACGCCCTGAAATGTTCAGAAAATCTAGTTTCGAAGCTGGTCATATATCTGCCATGCTGATATAAACAGCTATAAAATACTCTCTGCAAAAAGAAACAAAATAACCGAAAAGAAGTAAATATAAGCAATTTTAATGAAGTATATTCATTGGTCTGAGTGGAAGATCATTTGAAGAAGTAAACTTCACCTGTTCTTTCGGCTAAAATTTTCAATTTTTTTTTTTCAAATTTTATATATAATTTCTGTGATAATTTATTAGAAAGGAGTGCAGAGATTTAAACTAAATAACTAAATAAATATTATAATAACTATATCTGTTAAATAGATAATTTGTAGAAATTATTTCATATTAGTATTTTCTAATTTTATGAATAAAATAAAATATCGCGTGTTTAGTTGGATTACAACTGATTTGATATGCTTTGTATTTAGATGAAGGGTTTATTGTTTGAATAGCAATATGATGGTGTATGTATTATAGAACTTTAATAATTCTAAAGTTATTTGTAAGATACTCGAAATTAAATTATATCATGAGATGTAAATATTACCTTTTCATGCCATAATCCGGCACCTTAAAATTGTGTACTGATACCTGTCAACATATTAAACATTAAAAAAAGCACAAAAAAGTTTCATTTCTGTCATTAAAGAGCTTATATAACATGGTAATGATGTTGATGTCCTTAATAATATGTTTGTACCTTTACCCAAAGATGTCATTGAAGATCTGGGATAGTTTCACGTTATTTTATATTATATCGTTCTCCTTCAGTAATATATATCAAAACACATGTCAGCCGATATCCAGAATGTAGCAATTAAATTTGCTTATGGTAAAAGGGGCGATTTTATACAAATAAATTACATATTCCTACACTATGAGGATATCTAGATTGTTTTCTCTAATGTCTTACATGTGACGAAATATTTGTTAATATTAAATCTTTCAAATTCATGGTCATCTTGCAACTATTGACCTATCGTTGTGATATATTTTTACAATTATATGAACCCCGGATCCAGTTGTGTTATTTAGTTAAAATAAATTTATTCCGAAATCGCCTTTTATAATAAACAAAAGTAAAGTTTTAATTGTAATCATGTAATTTATGTTAAGCAATGGTTAATACATGCCTGTACGTGACTAATATCAATTTATGTTAATACTGGTAAGACTGCCTTATCTAGAATATTAGAGCCACTTAATGGAATAATACACAATAGAAAAATGTGCTGCATTTTCTAAATTAAAATTAAATTATATTTTTAATTTGGACGAAAGAAATTTAGCTGATAGTTATTTTACTATAATGATTTACCATTTATCATTTCATTATTGATATGCATTTACGTTAGTAATATTATTATTAGAACATTGTCACAACTTTGGGATTCCAGTATTTAATTAAAACTTTATTACTTTCCCTATATATGAAGTATATATAGGGGAAGTATTGTTTTCGTGATTTTTTTTGAATTTTTTTTTTGCGGAAATATCCGTTTTGAGGTCCCCTGAGTCCATTACACTAATTTCTGGATTTTTTGTGTGTCTGTGTGTGTCTGTCTGTCCGTGGGTGCTGTATCTCAAAAACGAATGATCTGTTTGAGATGAAACTTCAAACTTAAGGTTTTATCGTTAAAAACTGGAACGGTTCAAACAAAAGTTAAAGGAAATAAAAAACTGAACAAGTTTTATTCGAACATATTTTTCATAAAATTTTTAACTTTTGAGAAAAAAAAAATAAAAATTGAAAATTTTGACATTTTTTGCCCATTGCTAATAAACTACAGGAGTTACATGAAATTTATATTACAAATAATTGTAGAGAATTCAAAACTGAATAAATTATTAAGAATTGCCTTTTTGTGTAAACCTCATAATTTTCGAGAAAAATATAGGGAAAGTATTATGATGGCCACATCACCATTTTTTTACTTGGTAACATTATGAAATATTGGATAGTAATTTTCACAAACATAATTTTTTCTTTATTTAAATTTGAGAATATTGATTTATTTCATAGTTAAACATTTTATTTTTTGAAATTGCAATATATCCATAGCTAAATGTTGTGTCTCAAAACCGCTAAGAAATGTTAACAAAAACTTTAAATTCTGAAAACTCAAGGCCACTTTTGTTTTTCTTTCTCACTATGCATGCTCTAATAATATTTTTGCTGTAAAATTGCCTGTTATACCTGCTTGTCCCTTATAAGTCATATAAAAACTTATATTTAGAAATTAACACGTTGACTTTGGCGTTTTTGTACCCTACAATTATTCATTTAAAATGACAAAATTTGGCTCGCACGCCTATGGTTGTTATGGTTGCTATGGAAGTGACTGAAGTCCTAGATGCGGGATAATTTAGTATATTACATTACGAGAGTTGTAAGTCATATATTACGTACGAGTGGAAAAAGTTGCGCACGAGCCGTTAGGAAGTGACTTACACCTGGAGTTGTGTACTATACTTTTTCTACTCCCATTAATTATAATTTGGAATACTTTAAAATATTGAGGTTATGTTTCCCTATTAAAACACTTCGCAGCATCGAATACATGGCCCAAAGAGATAAAGGTTTGTATTTCTTACTTATTTCGCCAAAATACATTTACTGTAAAAGACTGAACACTATTACTCATACGCCAATCCATGAATTTACCGTAAACCACTTCGTAACGCGCTTTGGATTTTTCCGGGAGAAGATCCGCTGCGGTATGTTCTGCTAGTTGTATAATTTCTGGTGGAGTTCCAACAATTTCTTCTGTTGAGTCACTTTCACTATTTTTAACAATGAATAAATGAATTATTAGTAATAATTAAACCAAAATAACGTCAATGTAATGTGCATTCAACAACGATAAATGTCAAATTCATTTGTCTAGGCTACTTGATTGGAGTTTTCTAATAATAATGGTTACGTAATATATTACGTGCTAGTTTTTTCTTCATTACGTGCATGTTTCATAATGCCATGGTTACTAATCAACAAACGATAGCGTTATTGCCTACTTACTACTATGGGAGTAGAAAAAATTATTTATTGTCACCATGGAAGTAATCAGTGGCGTACCAAAAGCGTAAAAATTCGTGTACCACCGGTGGTACCCGCCGGCGTTAACGTGTTAATTTCTATGAAATTCTTAGCGTCTTATAAGCATCTATTAAACTCCTCCAATTCTGGATCTGGTTTAATTGGATGGGAGGGCAGAGAGTTACGCTGCACGTAGGCCCCAGTGAGCCCTTTGAGCGTTCCATCTGAATCTTCATTCCTTGCTACGGCCAAGCACCAGGACTGCAGCAAGAGGGATCACTTCTTAGGATGTCCGATGACTTTAGACATCCCTCTCTACTATGGTGGATTTACATAGGTTGGATAATACGGGACAGTCTAGAAATACATGTTCCTAGGTTTCCTCTTCCTCTTCACACCCTCTGCAGATAGGGCTAGATTGTAGTCCCAGTTTGTTCACGTGTGATTTTAATTTACAGTTGCATACAGTATCTGGCCGTTTTGGTGTTCATTACGATGAAGTTTTTTAGTTGGGTACTCAGATCTAGCAGGGAGGGGTTTGGTAGACATACCGTTAGTCCGGATGCCTTACTTGCTAAACCACCTGCTATTCTATTACCTCTGCTGTTACAGTGTCCTTATCCCAGCATAGAGTCACCTTATTGTCACGAGCTACTTCTTCAAAGGCTTCGCAACATTCAAGCTTTAATCTTGAGGTAATTTTGCAGCTGGCAATCGACAAGACTGCCGCTCTGCTGTCCGTAATGTTTTTTCCTTGATCTTCTTATTAGAGATTGCCTTTGCTGCATATAGTACACCCACGAGTTCTACCATTGTTTATGTACTAATTCTTATCTTACCTATTGCTTTCTGGTGAAAATGTATTTTCGAGGGATATTGTCCACCGGGATCATAATATCGGTATTTCTTTTCCTGAGATCCTCTAAGAGTTTGGGGTGTTCACCTCCTCCGTTGCTTACAAGCCTTATAGCCACCGCTGCTGCCTGTTCTCTGATAAATATGTTCAAGGATGACAGGTGCAGTAGGGCTTCCATAGTCGCTGTTGGTGCTGTTCTCATGGCTCCTGTCGTGCTCAACAGGGCGCCTCGTTGACCTTACCATATACCAACATCGGCCGCACTATGGCTGTGTCGATCCATAGTGCTACCTTTGAAGATAGTTCATGTTTTCCACACAGCTCGTCTGCATTGCCAGAGGGCTATGCATGCTTTCTTAGATCTCTCCGTCAGGTGGGCATTCCCGTTTAGGTTTTTGTCTAGAAGAATGCCCAAGTATCTGACTCCATCTTTCAAGGTGAGTTTTTCGCCCCGAAACCTTGGTTTAATCTTTAATCTTTCTTTTTCTTGTGAACAGCACCAGTTCCATAATAGTTGGAATTGCGGATAATCTTTGGTCTGAGCACCTTTATTTACTTTGTAGATATATTAAATAAATAAAATATTGATGGTATTTGATTTATTTAGGTTTAAAACCTTCCAAATTTGGCACAATGTCAGATATATACATAATATTATTTAAAGAAAAATATGTAAAGATGAATAACTGTAGTAATAAAACCCTACGGATTGGATTAATAATTTAGATGAAGTCAAGTATAAAACGACGGGCAACGGTTTATTTAAAATAATTTCATAAGGTTTGTCAATAACATAATAAAAGTGCTTAAGTGATTCTTCTAAAGAATTTAAAGTGGAGACGTAGATATGGCGGAAAAATACATAATTATATATACCCTGGAACTCATTACTTTTGAGCCAGAAAGAAAAATATTTTAAATTTATGTTCAATTTTCGTATTAGAACAAACGATTATAATTTGGTGCAAGTTGACAAAAAAATACTGGCAACTAACTCGGCGAAGCATAGACCGAATCAAGTGGTCGATGTCTTTTTGTGGCAAGCGATCTCAGGCCTGTTGAACACATATGCGCAATTGGTTCAAAGTTTTTAGTGGCTGTAGAAATCGCTGAAGTGTTGTTCCAATGCTATCCAAAACATGTTCTATTGGCGTTAAATCAGGGGTACTTGCAGGCCAATCTAAAAGCTTTACGCCAGAATCTTGTATAAAGTCTATTTGACTGACCGTTTGCGGCCTGGCGTTGTCTTGCTGAAAAATTACGTTTGGGATAGTCTCAATGTATTGCCATTGCAGCAGGTAGTAGAACTTCGGCGATGTACCGTTGGGATGTTAGACTACCCTTCATGAACACCAGGGGGCCTACTTCCAAACTCAACATTATGCCTTTCTCCGCGAAATCGACGGACACGTTTACGTCCATCATCCACTAAAGCAAATGAAGTTCCACTCTAAATCCCAATTGAATCTGACTTGACACCATGCCAAACGGCGAGCTTTGTGCAGCGGAGTCATCGGTAGCATCCAAAACGGACGGAACGCATAAAGGGTCATGGCAAGAACTCTTCGATTAACTGTTTGCCTAGAAACCATACGTCCTGTTGGTCTAACAAACGCATCTCAAACTTGCCGCAAAGTGTCGTGGCGATTACGTTTCGCAAGCAGTCTTAGGTACCGTTCTTGACCACCCTGTATAATCCTAGAAAAACCAGAACGTCTCTGTCGCTGATAGTCATTTTCTTCAGATCATCTTCTCCATACTCGCATTGCAGTTGAGGGTGTAATTTCGAGTCTTTCGGCTACTTTCCTCAAACTGAAGCCTGCCTCTTTCATATCAACAATGCGACATTTTTGAAAATCACTTATTTGATAAATTCGACGGAGAGCACGAATTGTAGTCATTTTAGCAAGGTTTTTCAATATACTGAAAAGCCCAGAAAGGATCAGAGCAGAACAGGTCACTGGTTATTAACATGATTAATTTGGCTTTATTTTTCTGATACGTGTAAAAATCGAACACAAAAATTGAGATAAAGGAGTAAAAACGGTATTGCTTATTTTCTTTCTAATGTGCTAGATTAAATCACACCTAAAGGGTGTTGCATTACTTTTGAGGTCCGGTATATATAGAGTGAGCCATTATTGTATTGACGCAAGATTGTGGGTTTATTAGCTTATATTTATAAGGACCCTTAAGGTAATAACCTAAATATAATTTCGACTTAGTTGCAATTGTTATACAGGGTGATTTATATCAAAGTCGTATTTTTTAAATTCAAATAAATCATTATTTAGGAAATTTAAATACATGTTGGAATTTAAAACACCATCAAAAAGATGGACCAATCACAGAAGTGTCTAATATGCCTGCCTATACATTATTCGGCCGTTTTTCTTGATTATTAACCCGGAAGTAGTGAGGATTTTTGTCCAAGTAATAGTGAAAATTGTTCCGGTTAGCAAATCTATTGCGGTGAAAGGTATACTCGTCCGTAAATAGAATTTAAAAAGGTTAATTTTTATTTACATTTTGTTCTACACAATTGCAAAAAATATTTCGGTATAGAAAATCTACTAATACGATAGGGATGAAAAGAAAAATATGATGATAGAAAAGTTTTTCTATTCCCCTTGTTAAAATGTTAAATTCATTTTCTGCGTTTATGACGGGTTTAATTATTTCTTATTCTTCTATGTAATAAACATTCCCTGTTGCAACAAATCTTTCCAAAAGATTTTAAATGATTCTTGTCTTGGATGTTGCTCCCGTTCAGGATATCTTGTTTTATACACTCTACTTGCCAGCAACGGATTTCCAGAGCATCCCCAGCAATAAAAACCATGCCAACGAATTCATTTTGAAAAAAATAGCCATTTTTATCAATAAATGTTAATGTTACCGACTGAACAAAAACTGTAATTAGAAATAACGGCTGCTACTAGTTTCTAATGTCAAAGTAAAGTGACAGAATTAAATCATTTTTTTCAAGGCATGCTAATTACTGAGGTATTGAAAACAAAAATACTGCGAATTAGTAGAAATTCTCAAATAAAAAAAATCTGTAATAGATAAATGCAAACAATCTTAGAAAAGTAATTAAATTCTGCATTTGATGCACAAAAAAAGTTGGTAATTCCATTTAAAGTTAACTATGATTGATATTGAAAATTAGCGTAGCGATTTCTATTAACACATAAAAGTTTGGCTTTGAACTAACATTGCAGGGTCAGCGCCTTCTAAGTTTTATGATAGCTGCGATATTCAATTTTTACCGGACGTCTACTATTTGTTAAAATTATTGCGAATTATTTTAGATATTATGTATGATACATACAGTCACACCAGAATTTACCTTGGAATCCAAATATGTGACAATGTACAAGAGATTTCATTAAAATAATTCGCCTTTCATATAAATCACTTTGTATAATGTTGGCAAATATGTTTGGTTTGCAGCCTTAAGGGCCCTCCACAATATCAGAATAACATATTTTAAAAATGTACGTTAATAAACCCACAATCTTCCATCCACATCGACCGTTGGATCTTTGGTCTGTTAATATGAACCAAATGCGTTAAAATAAGAGCGCATTCTAAAACGCATGTCTTCTAAGTATAGACATACTAAAAATTTGACAAAGTGAAAGTGATAATAGTGTGACAAAGATGGAGCGTTATATTTAGGCACAAATTATAACTTGAATCACGCGGTGACGCGGCGGTGTTTTCCTTCCCCTTACACCTACAAATAGATTCGACCAAGACCAGCCGACGAGGGCAATTGTACTATCACTTGTTTTTTTGTCCACTATCTATTATACACATGAGTTCTAATTCTATTCAACCAACTTTGCTCTATAGTTTCTCTCCTTCTTCTCTTTGTTTTCCTTTTCGTTAAACACTCTGCATAGGTAGTGATTGTTAATATAGGAATTGGCATAAGCCCGGGGGGCTCTGACGTCCCCGATAAACTCCCGGTTAATGTAACCTCTAAACTGACACAGCTATCCAGTACAGAGAAAAGTTGTAGTTTTAGTATCATTCAGAATGTTCTCTCTTTCCCCTAGTGTCAAACTCTTATGCACAAAGAAAGTCCCAAAGATTTATATACCCTGTCACCCAATGTTACGCATGTCTTAAATAAGGTCACACTAAAAAAATCTGCAAGAGCAGACCTCGATGCTCCTTCAACCATGCTCTGCAGGTATGCCCATATTTAAAATTAAATGTTTTCACTGTGATGGTCACCTAACCTCTGAGCAAGGTATATTGGCCAGGAACCGTGCTTGAACCGTGTCTATAAAGAATTCCATTATTTAACAAGGCAAACACACCACGATATTCTCTTCTCCAAAACATTTCCTATGCCCAAAACATCTGCTTCAATTATGAAGCTTCTTTGACCTAGTCATTTTGAATGATAACCAACCTACACGTTTTAACTCTCCTACCTCACACAAAGTATCATAGATCTTTCCATCTCATCGGCCTCTCTTGGTACCTTAACAGAATCTTTCACTCTTGAGAACACTTATGGAAGTGATCACTTCCCAATAATTACGATTTTGTACCGATCTGCCAAATTATCCTAGAACTGAGTTAAATTCTCTAAAGATGTTTATGCCTCTCAACTGGATTGCATCTCATATTCAAATTTCGTCGCTCTTATAAATACAATAGGTGGCCGTTGGATCTGTCTCATCCTTTTCCCCATAAATCCCCATGTCCATGGTGGGACCCCGAATGATCAATAGGAAAAATCTCTAGAAATAGGGTAATCATAAAATATTATTCAATTAGTACCCTAGAAAACTTTATTGATGCGAAATGAGCAATAAGATAACTTTCTCAAACAACCTGTTTAACAAAAATAAAAAAGACTCATTCAGAGCCTTTTGTAAATCTGTTCCCCTCACAAATCAATTTCCTTTGCCTGGAAAACGGTAAAACGCTACAATAAATCGTTCGTCCCTCTTCTACCCAAGGCAATGGATAACCAATGAATTTTATCATTCTTCGAAAAACTTACTCTTCCCTATGTAGAAAAATTCAACTTTTCCGAATCATCATCCTCATTTCTCTCTTCTAATATCACACTTGCAGAATTGGATTCTACCTTCAAAGACAGAAAAGATTCGTCACCAGGCAAGGATAGAATATACTATACTCAATGCTTTAAAACTTTCCACTCAAAGGTAAATTTCAAATAATAATCCCAAATTCTTGGTATGAATAATTTATCTATCCTATTTTAAAACCAAATCTTCCAACCAGCTACCGCCCTGTAGCCTTAACCTCCTGTGTACAAAAATTATTTAAACTTGTAATAAAACATCGTCTAGATTGGTAATTTTATCATTATCTTCAGTTTTGCTCCAGAAAGCGTAGAAGTACACTTGAAAATATTGTAAAAGTTTCTTAGACATTCAATCAAAATTAATAGTTCAAAACTCTACAATTGCTATATACCGGGTGACCCATTTTAATAAATCCACTGGAATATCTCAACACATATGCGTCCTACAAAAAATGTTCCAAATAAAAGTTTGATGGTTTCGAAAGGGCCATCTAATCCTATACAAATTTTTTCACCCCCATCCTCCAGGGGGCGGAGCAGGGGGTCAACTTTTATATCTTAAATGGGAACCCTTATTTTTTATTGCAGGTTCAGATTCTACATAAAAAAATATGAAGATTTTATTTGAACTTTTTTTTTGAATTCGTGATAGATGGCGCTGCAATCGCAAAAATAACATTAATCAAGTCAACAAACGATAAAATGACGATAAAATCGTCACTTTTAATTGTTCGCCATTGAAGTGGAGTGCGTCATCTTATCGCGTAG